>JBBGZY010000006.1:5962500-6562500 GCA_037952925.1 Lithobates clamitans | reverse complement strand
ACAGATCAAAATGTATCTGGCTCCTGCTGAACAAGCCAAATTTTCGATCCATGTGTACCCATGTTAAAGCCCCGTATACACGGTCCGAATTTTTAGGAGACATCGGTTGGTTAAAAAAAAAAAAAAAAGTCTGACATTCGGCAGGAAAACCAGCAGCCCGACCGACTCCCAATTAGCGCTCTCATCCAATGGCAGAGATCGCTGATCAGAGTGTTGTGGTGGGGGTGTTGGCGTCGTCCCCCTGTCAGAACATCACAGTTTAGTGGGGAACATAGCTATACTAACTTTGCATAGTTAGTACAACGCCTCTGACTGGAGCTGACCATTTTTTATTTGTTTTGTTCAACCCAACCCACTCGATTGAACGAAAATAAAACTCAGTGTGTACCAGGCTTAAGTATGTTCGTTGTTCTTCACTGACACTCTATGAAAACACTAGTACTAAATAGGTAACTTAACCTGCATTAAAGAGGAAGTAAACTCTAACACTCTGATGCTGATTCATTTAGTCCATTATAATAAGTAATTATCAAACTATAGCCACTGTAATCCAGCCCAAATCGCATATTACTTACTGTTTAAATAAACTTTAAAACACTTGTTTCCAGGGGTTAGGCAGCGCCATCTTAAGTATTGTTTTCTGAGTCCACAGTAGAGTGTATTTCCGCCCTTACATTGAGCACTTCTTGTACTGTTAACCAAGCCTCCTTCTCAATCCAACGTTTCTATGGCTACCCTGCTTTACTACTCATAGCTGACTTGTTTGATTTCATAGTATTTACTTGTGCCTATTATCTAGTGTTTGCCTTTGTCAGTCTTATCAGCTTCAGCTGATAAGGCTGCAGTAATGCTGTCCAATGGCCAGGTTTACACTGCATGTGATGTCACATTGTCACATGGGGTGTAGTAGGAAGCTCTGAGTGATTATGCAGTCTCGTGGGAGTTGTGCTGCAGGAAGATCTTATAATAGACAGACAAGCACACAGAGTGTGCCGTAAATCAGGGGAGATCTGGACATGCTCAGTGAAGTCATTCTAAAGAACAAAAAGGATTACAACAATACTAAGCAAGTAAGGAGATATCTACAAGCAGTGTTCATTAGGGTTTTTATGCTGATTTACATGGAACAAAGTTGTCGGGGAGAGTTTACAATCACTTTAAGATACTTCTAACACCTTGAACAGTCATAGAGCTTACAAACACACACGTCAATGCACTTTTGTTCGTGCTTTGAGGCGCAACTCTGGGAATTGCACAAAAATGATCCGTACAGTGCCCCCACACATTGCAAGGGTTAAATGCTTAACTCTAGAGAGTAGAGAAATAAGGTACAATACTTGCCTTTTTTTGTCTCTGGCATGTTTCTGCATTCTTCCCTCCTCCCTGACACTGGGCATTCCCCTGTCATCCTTTCATACAATGCAGGACTGTTGGCCCTGTGTTGTACTTGATAATGTCATTGTGCAGCTGTCGACTGTCAACTGCTATTGTGCAATATAGCAGCCTCTATATCGGCAGATGTATTTTAATGCACCTAATCCTAGTGAGGCTGATCTAATAAAGGATTTGAGCCAGGTGTTCACAATACATTGTGTGAAGATTCACTTCTGTTATCCAATCATGTGCATATGAAATAAGTAAACAGAGGTTTTCTTTTCACATGATTGGGTAATTGCAGTAAATCTTCACACATTTTATTGTGTGAATATTCTCATATCTTCTAGGCCAGATTCACATTTCTTTTTTTCTGTGTGTTGTGGTGTTTTGCATTATGTCACGTTAACGCTTGGTTTTTGTTAATTTGAAATGGGCTGCCAAAACACAGGAGCTTTTGTTTCTCCTGACATAGCAAACAGTAGTGCATTACATGTATGCATTGTGGTACACTGAAATGCATGTATGTTGGAGCTGCATTGAATTAGCGCATTGGGATGCCATTAATGGAACTACCATACGCTAATGCATGGTACACACAATGACAATATCGGCCGAATGAGTGTCCGTTTTTTTTTTTTTTTTTTTTTTGCATGCTAGTTCTCATATTGAAAATTAAGAGTTTACTAAACTTAATTAATTCTTGTACGACAGATAAAAATTTGGAAGTGATGTAATGTATTGTAGTGTATTTGTATTGTATTTTCAAATACCACTGTACTGATTAAATGAATATCATATGATCTGTTATCGTACGATAATTTTGCATGAATTGTCATGATCGGCTCTCGAAAGCTGTGTACTAACAATAAGATTATTATACGATCGCTTCGAAAGCGGTATTTTGCGTACGATTTTCTGATCGTGTGTATGGGCCATAAGGCTGCCCATGGCCCTTAGCAAATTAACCTCTTTATCTCAACTGAGACAACAGGTCCTAAAGGAGGAGAGAATCTTTACTGAAGAAATAGTATGGACATTCACATGATTTAATACATTTTTTTTGTAGTGAGAATTCTTAACTTCTTTAGTAAATCAGTCCTAAAGCACAGTAAATGACTGGTTGCAACCGATTCCCCCTCCCCACATTGCTTAATGCAAGCATCATCATTAGTGATGTTCTTGTCCTTTGTGCATAGCTAAACATGGTCTGGCTTTCATTGGTCTTATGAAAGGCATTTCCTTTGATAAATAGGTCCCGTTATTTTCCCTGTGGAGTAAATGAAATACATTTTTAAGCAAATTGTAGTAATTGCATACAAGACCTGAAGCCTCTGTCTGGGCTTGGTACCTGTCCTCATTAATCATCTGGTAGTTGTGTAGCCTGTATGTAGAAGTGTATTGCATAAGAGTGACTACTTGATGTGTTTTATGAATTCATGGAAAGATTGTATTTCTAAATGTTGGCAAGGAGGTAAGTGACAGATTGTGCCTATTTCTAAATAAGGCATCCAGACGGTACCAGCTTTCCTTGTATCCATAGCTGGCATCATATACATACTACGACCACATGCCTTCTAAACTATTGTTTTGATGTAAGAACTAAAATGCTCGTTGCTTACAGCCCTCTTCTAGAAAGAAAAACTGCCTGCATTTATTGGGAAATAGTTTATTTTGAATGGAATCCTATCAAACAGTAGCTTATTTCACTATTTCTTTGTTTTGCCTGAAGCTGGTTGCTCTGATCCCCCAGGGAAAGGGAACACTGTTGCTTGCCAGTGATTCATAGATTTCTCTGGAGTACGGCTGAAAGGAAAAGTACTGCTTGGATTTAACATGAAAGGAAAAATACAAATGTTTCCAAAATGTACTAAGTGGGCATGGTCACATGTAATACGTGAAGGATGCATGAATTTGCATTTGCTGGTGAGAGGAACAGGATGGGGTTAGCACACAATTACCTGATCTGTGCAAATCCTTATTCAACGGGCTTATAGTGTTGTGCTGGCAAGCTACTGGTGATGTGGAGTGTTTCTTGTTATCTCTAGTGGTGTGTAGCAAGGACCTATCTGTCCTACTGATCTCTTCTTTTCAAAAGATGTGCCCTGTATTTTATCTGTTAGCTACAAGGGTTTGTCATATCACCCTGAGATGTGCTTCTTGCGTATTTATCTGCTTTATGTTGAAACTGGTCCACGTACATTGTTACATTTTAATACTCATGTTGCAATGCACTTCAAAACCCATTCCCAGTACATTTTAAAAAAATATATTTCAACTTTTTTTCTGCATTTTGGTGCATTTGGTGGTCTATAGAAGTCAATGGCAATGCATCAAAACGCATTACATGTATTTTTAATGCATTGGCAACAGGTAATAACAAGCTTTGGTCAGTGGCTGTTAACCTGATCCATCAAAACTGCATTGAAAACACTCAACGTGCATCAACACGCATGTCCGTGCATAAAGAAAACACACATTGATGTAGGACAGTGCACCTGCCCAACACTACAAAAAATGGACCTCTACACACGTGTAAATGGGACCTAAAGGGTGCAAGGCAACAAATTAGGTAAATTTGTGAATTGATAGATGCTATCGGACATACATAAGTGATGCTTGTTCCTGTTCTGTAGGATTTTCTCTTCGCTTTTTAGAGCGATCATCAGAACTCACAGTGGGTGGGATTATTACCTGCCCTGTACTTTTATAGTCTCAGTAATAGATGTTCCAGACAACACATGATAACTGGCAACAAGGTCATTTTAGGTAAAGGGGGGGGGGGGGGGTGACCTGCTGTGCTATGGCTAGATAAAAAGCGGATGTCCTGGCAGTGTTCTTTGTAATGCACTTTAATGTTTTAGTTTTCATTGGGACTGTACCTTAAGGCCTCATGCAGACTGGACGTTATAAAAAATCGCCAGTATTCGCTGTAGAAAGCTGTAGCTGTAGAATGAGTTTTTCAGCATTTTTGCTGTAGCATTCTGGGACGACTAGATGTGAATGGAGCCTAATAGCTGAGAGGTTGGCCAATGACGGTATGGATCAGGTTAAGGTGTTTGTTGAATGATGGAAGTTGTTCAAACAGGAAACTAAAGTGGGCTCAAGATAGCTGTTACAGCTTCTGAAACATTCTTAAAGGGTAACTCCACTTCCATGGTAAAAAAATAATTAGCAAATAAAAAATAATATAGCATATACAATTGTGACACAAGTCCTATTATAATTGAATGATATTAAGAATTACATTTCCTTTTCAATGTGCAGCACTGTAATTTTCTGTAAAATGCAATTCATTTTACATTCCTTGTAACAGCAATAAAATTTTTTTTAAAAGAAACAATGTAAAAAAAAAATAAATAAATAAATAAATAAAATTTTAAATCTTCCCCCGTCCATCTGTGTTCGCTCAGAAAGACGAACGCATACTGTGGTCTTGCACGCATATATAAACAGTGATCGCACCACAGGTTCGGTTTTGCTGCCAGCGTCAGAGCAAGAGCAGTAATTCCAACACCAGACTTCTCTTTACCAATAAAACTGGTAAGCTGTAAAGTGTCTCCCATGAGCTTGCACAATTTTCAAGTGTGACATGTTGGGTATCTATTTAAAAAATTGGTTATTATATTGTTTGTGTGCATTAACAAATATGCGTTCTCGGCTTGAAGGGGTTATACAGGGGTGATGCATGCAACTGCACGCATCACCCCGTACTGTTTTTGAGAGCCAGCGGTTGGCTTTTTAGCGTTGATAACCGATGCGGCTAAAAGCCCCCCCCCCTTTTGCGGCTCTCCCGTCCCACCGGGGAGGCCCAAGCAACCAGCCGACACGTCTGGCTGAAGACCCGCATGAAGCCAGAATCGGGTCTCCTATCTAGTAACCCAGAAGCGATGTCAATGATCCCTTCCGGTTTACTAGGCTACCAATGGCGCAGTTTTTTAAAAATTCCTAGTATTCCAAAAGGAGGAAAATGGAGGGATTTGGGGTTTTATAGACCCCAGATTCCTCCATAAAGTGTATCTGTCACTGACTATTACTGTCACAAGGGATGTTTACATTCCTTGTGACAGCAATAAAAATAATCAGAATTTTTTTTTTTAAAACGGTATAAAAAAAAGTAAAGCACCCCGTCTCTCCGTGCTCATGCGCAGAAGCGAACGCATACATAAGTCGCGCACACAAATGTAAACGGTGTTCAAACCACACGTGAGGTATCGCCACGATCGTTCTAGCGAGAGAAATAATTCCAGCACAGGAACTCCTCTGTAACTAAACTGCCAACCAGTAGAAATTTTTAAAGCGTCGCCTATGGAGATTTTACCATACCGTAGCTTGTCGCCATTCCACGAGTGTGCGCAATTTCAAAGCATGACATGTTTGGTATCTATTTACTCAGCATAACATCATCATCTTTCACATTATACAAAAAAATGGGGCTAACTTTACTGTTTTGTGGTGTGTTTTTTTTTTTTTTTTTTTCATTCATGAAAGTGTATTTTTTTCTCCAAAAATTGCGTTTAAAAGATCGCTGCGCAAATACCGTGTGACAAAAAATTTGCAACTATCACCATTTTATTGTCTAGGGTCTCTGCTGAAAAAAATATATATAATGTTTGGGGGTTCTAAGTAATTTTCTAGCAAAATATATGGATTTTAACTTTTAAGCAACAAATGTCAGAAATAGGCTTAGGCACGAAAGGGTTTTCTTTTTGTAACCGCTGCGCAAATACCTTGTGACATAAAAAATTGCAAGACCCACTATTTTTTTCTCTAGGGCTTCTGCTAAAAAAAAAATCACATGTTTATGGAGTTTTAAGTAATTTTCTAGCAAAAAATACAGGTTTTTACTTGTAAGGGAAAAGTGTCAGGAAAAGATCTGATCTTCAAGTGGATAAAATAATTTACAAGTTAATATTTAGTTTTTATTTAGCAGTTTGTTCACGGTGTTGGGTTGCAGGTTTAGTAGGCATGATAACATTCAACACAAGCGCAATAAAAAGAAAATAAATATTTCTTTTGTTTTGTTGAGTTAGTTATTGCTTAATGTAAAAGGAGTCACTGACAGGCGTGGGTGAACAGGGATGTAATGAGTAAGAAATGTATCAATTGGCTATGGCAGGTATTACAAAGATACTATTGTGTGGACAAAATATATTGTAACACTACCACTTGTAATTTCTTTTGTTCTTTGTATCCTTCTTGGAAATACAAAATATCCTTGTGCGTGTGTGCGTGTGTGCGAGTGTGTATATCTCATTTTCAGAGTTTTCTAATTGCCTTTTAGAATCCAGAATCCTAAAGCATTACAAAAGATCTGTTGCACGTGACTGGATGTAATCCTGTTAATCTTCATGTGTAAACCTCTTTGTGCTCTGTGTAGCTGCAGCTTGGGCTCCATACACATCCACAGGGCTGCATCTTTTCCTTTAATTGCTTTTGCCATGATCATGATCTGCTGCTTTATACAAGTCTTTCTGTGTTTGTTATTTTGTCGGTTTGTATATGATCACATCACTTTCTTCATGTGGTCCAAATTATAGATTATAGATCCTCCCTTTCGCACTGTTATTGAATCTACTTACCCCTTGCATAGTTGTTGGTAAGTAGATTAATTGCACAATAAGATTAATATGGGTTGAGCCTTGTGAAACTGGTCATGGATTTTTGAAAAAAATAAAGCATTATTCATCAGGAATATATTACAACAAGTTATGCATTTAATAATTGATTCGTGTCATCCTTAGTATTTGCATTATTTTCTAAATGACTAAAAATGCAGATTAGTTTTATAAAAGTGGGCAGTTCTGATGACTGTTTAAGTATATATGTGTTACAAATTTATTACAGACTATAGCTTTGATCTTCCATCAAATAAGCGGTTTTATAAGTCCAATACAGTTGAATGTGTTTAACAGGGAGAGCTGTTCTATATGATTTCTCATCCAGTCTCTAATCTTTATTTATAATGTGCATTTGTCATGGTTTATACGTTTCTTTCTTCCTCTTCTGGTGACTTTTGTTCATCAATTTTCTGTTGCCTTGGAACTTGGTAAATATGTTCTCATTATGTCTGTATAATACTGGCCATAGATGGTGTGATTTTCTTTTGCAGGAATGAAAATCGCTTGATTTCCCCATCAACAGTCAGTGTTGATGGTGGATTTCCTCACACGGAGCTATTGTGTTCTTCCAGCGGGGGAGCCATCCCTGCCTGGGAGAACACACAGTGATTATTGCCAGTGGCTATAATCGCATAAAACATCTGACAGGCTGGTTGTACCAAGTTGATCGATCGATCGATCCCTGCTGAACCGTCTATGGCCAGCTTAGGATCAGTTAAGATGGGGGATGTGCTCACTAGGGATGCACCGAAATTTCGGCCACCGAAACATATCGGCCGAAAATGGCCCTTTCGGTAAAAAGCCGAAATGAGAATTCTTGGCGAAAATGAGGTGGGGCGGGGCTCCGCCCCCACCCCTGGTGCCACCTATCAGGGGGGCTTCCTTTATCGTAGAAGAGAGGAGAGACGCCGCCTGTTTGATTACAGTGCTGGGAACATCACAGCTTTCATTTCAATAGCTGTGTGTTCCCCACTGCGTGCCGTCACATGCAGCCCCTCCCCCATGTCCGGGCACTTTGATAGACAGATCACCCGTCCAATCCTGGTGTGTTTGGAGAATAGCTAGGCCTTACAGTAGTCACTGGATTCCTAGAATAGACCTCCAAGCATTCATTCAGATAGGGGCATTGTATATGTGCCCCTTTGCATGTCTGTAATATATGCTGGTCCTCAGCTTGGAGATATATCAGTTATCTTGACCATGTAAGAGGGCCTTATCTCATATTCACTGGTGCTTTCCTTATTAATGAGTACACCTATTCTAGATCGATCTATCTAAAATCTAAAACTTGCCCAAGTGAAGGAAGTTGTCACGGGAGGTATTGCCTTTGGAAGAATCCCCCTATATTACTGTCCTGGTGTCAACTCCACAATTTGAATTTCCCTCACTTACAAGTTACAGTGTTCACCATGACAAAAAGGTGAGTCTTCCAATGCGGCAAACAGGTGGCAATAAAACATACAGAGGTCCTAATCCATGAAATCCCTAACCACTCTTGCAAAAAAAAAAAAAAAGAAAAAAAAGGGTATTAGCTTAACCACTTCTGCCCTGGAAGATTTGGCTGCTCAATGACCAGGCCATTTTTTGCGATTCGGCACTGCGTCACTTAAGCTGACAATTGCGCAGTCGTGCGACGCTGTACCTTAACAAAATTGACGTCCTTTTTCCCCCCACAAATAGAGCTTTCTTTTGGTGGCATTTGATCGCCTCTGCAGTTTTTTTATTTTTTGCGCTATAAACAAAAGAACGAGAATTTTGAAAAAAACTATCTTTTACTTTTTGCTATAATACATATCCCACATTTTTTATCAAAATAACGAATTTTTTCCTCAGTTTAGGCCGATTATGTATTCTTCTACATATTTTTGGTTAAAAAAAAAATCGCAATAAGCTTATATTGATTGGTTTGCGCAAAAGTTATAGCGTCTACAAAATAGGGGATAGATTTATGGCATTTTTATTTATTTAATTTACTAGTGATGGCGGCGATCTGCAATTTTTATCGGGACTGCGATTATTGCAGCGAACATTGGACACTTTTGACACATTTTTGGGACCATTGACAATTATACAGCGATTGGTGCTATAAAAATGCACTGATTACTGTATAAATGCCACTGGCAGAAAAGGGGTTAACACTAGGGGGCAATCAAGGGATTAACTGTGTTCCCTAGGTGTGTTCTAACTGGGGGGGGGGATGGGACTGTCTAGGAGTAGAGAGAGATCGGTGTTCATACTTAGATCTGTGTGTTTACGCACACAGATCCCGGTTCTCGCTCTGTCAGGAGCGATCGCGGGGGACCGGCGGGCACACGCTGCAGGCCCCTGGTGGCTAAAAGGCAAAGTGACGTAAGGTAAAGTTGTTTCGCTCAGTCGTGCCATTCTGCCTCATTAAAACTGAGGCGGCTGGTCGGCAAGAGGTTAAGTACACTTTTAGGGCTCGTTCAGACTATGTTGGGTGACCTGTGTTTTTCTGCACTGGATAAATGCAGATTGTCTATGTTCCCTGTTCACATCACATTGCTGGTGTGATGTGATGTGCAGTGTGCCACTGCACATCAATGCATAGCAGCGCAATGTACCTGTGAACCCATCCTAACCTAGTGATCACTTCATATTCATTTTGCACCTACCGTAACTCAAACAGTAATCTTACTTTTGCACAGCATTTATTCAAATTTAAAATGGTGCTCTTATTTCAATATTGTTAAAGTGATTGATTGTAAATGATATATGGTGAGGGAAAAAGTATTTGATCCCCTGCTGATTTTGTACGTTTGCCCACTGAAAAAGAAATGATCTATCTATAATTTTAATGGTAGGTTTATTTTAACAGTGAGAGACAGATTAACAACAAAAATATCCAGGAAAAATGCATTTCAAAAAAGTTATAAAGATTTGCATTTTAATGAGTGAAATTAGTATTTGATCCCCTATCAATCAGCAAGATTTCTGGCTCCCAGGTGTCTTCTATACAGGTAACAAGCTGAAATTAGGGCTGGTCGTACACTATACAATTTCCTTATTCCTTATGATGGCATACAAATTGAAAGGCTTTAGGTTTAACCTCATATTGTAAGGTTTTGGTAAATCTAAAGGAAAGTTGAACAAGAAAAGTGTATAGTGTATGGACAGCCTAAGCTCACTCTCTTAAAGGGAGTGCTCCTAATTTCAACTTGTTACTTGTTCCAATCTCTCTACCATGGCCAAGACCAAAGAGCTGTCCAACGATGTCAGGGACAGGATTGTAGACCTTCACAAAGCTGAAATGGGCTACAAGACCATTGTCAAGCAGTGATGGAAGAAACACAAAATAACTGTCAATCTCCCTCGGTCTGGGGTTCCATGCAAGATCTCACCTCGTGGAATTTCAATGATCATGAGAACGGTGAGGAATTGGCCCAGAACTACACGGGAGAATCATGTCTATGATCTCAAGGCAGTTGGGACCATAGTCACCAAGAAAACAATTGGTGACACACTATGCCGTGAAGGAAATCCTGCAGCGCCTGCAAGGTCCCCCTGCTCAAGAAAGCACATGTACAGGCCCATCTGAAGTTTGCTAATGAGCATCTGAATGATTCCGAGGAGAACTGGGTGAAAGTGGTGTGGTCAGATGAGACCAAAATCAAGCTCTTTAGCATCAACTGTGTTTGGAGGAGGAGAAATGCTGCCTATGACCCCAAGAACACCATCCCCACCGTCAAACATGGCGGTGGAAACATTATGCTTTGGGGGTATCTTTCTGCTAAGAAGACAGGACAACTTCACCGCATCAAAGGGACGATGGACGGGCCATACACCTTAAAATCTTGGGTGAGAACCTCCTTCCCTCAACCAGGACATTGAAAATGGGTTGTGGATGAGTACTCCAACATGACAATGACCTAAAACGCATGACCAAGGCAACAAAGGAGTGGCTCAAGAAGAAGCGCATTAAGGTCCTGGAATGGCCTAGCCAGTCTCCAGACTTTAATCCCATAGAGAATATGTCGAGGGAGCTGAAGGTTCGAGTTACCAAACGTCAGCCTCGAAACCTTAATGACTTGGAGAGGATCTGCAAAGAGGAGTGGGACAAAATCCCTCCCGAGATGTGTGCAAACCTGGTGGCCAACTACAAGAAACGTCTGACCTCTGTTATTGCCAACAAGGGTTTTGCCACCAAGTACTAAGTCATGTTTTGGGAAGGGGTTAAATACTTATTTCACTCATTAAAATGCAAATCAATTTATAACTTTTTTGAAATGTGTTTTTCTGATTTATTTATTTATTTTTGCTATTCTGTCTCTCAATGTTGAAATAAACCTACCATTAAAATGATAGACTGATCATTTTTGTCAGTGGGCAAACGTACAAAATCAGCAGGGGATCAAATATTTTTTTGCCTCACTGTAAATAATTTTTAAAAATTTTATTTAAAATCTAAAAAGATATTCTACTTACCTTCTCTGTGCAATGGTATTACCACCTCTTCTGGAGTCCCCCACTGGAGCTGTCTGCTTCTTCTTCTGCTTTGAAAGCCTTGTGCTAAAGGGGGCACCCATGTGGAGCCCATGATTCTTGCTGCTCTGAGTCACCTGTGATACCAGGAAGAGAGCTGGGACAGCATTGGCGCATGAGAGAATTCAGATAAGTGTTTAGGAATGTGAACGGGGAAAAAGGTATCTGAAAGTTTTTCAACCCAAAGCAGAGAATGCATTGAGAAAAAAAAACTTTTAAACTGCTTTTATTAGAATTTCAGCCTAATTTTTTTTTTTCCCCTGTGATTTGGATAGAAAAGGAAGTGGTTTTGCAACCCTGAGCTGTGAAATGCTAGTCACATGATCTGGTTGTAAATGATCATTTTGACCAGATGATCCCTTTTGTTCCCCCATGTGAAAACAATGCTCCCCTCTCATTTACCTAAACTGAAATGTTCTACCAAGCAGAATATTCCTTTTCATAGAATGCTGCACAGTGACATTTGCTGTCAGTTTTATCCAGCTGCTTGACCATCCACTCCGCTGTGTTTTTATAGGCAGGTTTCCTTGCTGCCTGTGTCCTGTTAGCGAGATTCCCCTCACTTGTCCCAGTAGCACCCAGAGTTACAAAGGGAGGGAGACAACAGGAATTGATGAAATCTACCCCATGGAAGGTCAATTCACTCCTGGAAGAGTTAATATGGGGAAAAGGTGTCTCCACTGATGCTTTATCACCAAGGCTTGTTTCCACAACAACCCAACATTTTCAAAATCCAATTGTCATTGGGACAGAAAGTGAGGTGAAATCTTCTGAACAGGGGCACACACAGCAAAACAAACGTTACAGGGGTGCTAACCCTTCCCTATGCTATCCAAAAAGCTTAAAAATTGTTTTTTGCTGGAGATCCCATTTAGTAATGTACCTGTTCTGACCTACAGATTCAACTTAACCTCCCTGGCGGTATGATTATTTCGGATTTTAGGTGCTTAACAATAACACACTTAAATCTGTCCAAACAAGAGTCTAGTAGACATCCCGGGTATGATGAAGTTTGAAACACAAAATCATAAATTATAATATAATAAATATAACTAATAAAAAAAAAAAATATAATAATAATAAAATACATTTCCCCACGATTCACTATCGCTCAATTCTGCAAGTGTTCTAATTTACTATCGCTGTTTTCTAGCTGGTCTAAAGCCACTTTTGACGTAAAGGGACACTTTTTGGTTGCTATGGACAATCTCCAGTTTCCAGGCAGAAAAAACAGTATATATAATATAAAACTGCATGCAGGGCATTGGACAAAGCACTAGGGACAGAAGGGATGTGAAATGATGTCATACAGTACTGTAATCTGTAAGATTACAGTACTGTATGTGTTATAATTTTTACATCTTTTTAAATTTGCCACCAGGCTCCGCCCCGTGCGTCGCGACGCTCGCAGGAAACAGAGCCTGGCACAGAGAGGCTTCGGAGGAGGACACAGCCCATGGACACCGCGGGGGGACATCGCAGGATCCTGGGGACAAGGTAAGTGTATTGCACCAGGATCCTGCAATGCAATCCCGAGTGTGGCTCGGGGTTACCGCTAATGGTGCTGAAATTTAACCCCGAGCCAGACTCGGGAATACCGCCAGGGAGGCTAAGAACAAACCTATAGACCCTATCTTGTTTGTAACCCCGGGACCGCCAGTATTGCTGTGCACCGAGCTTCTTGTTTTTTTTTCTGGACTGTCTACTAGGGGCCTGCAACCAAAAGATCAGTACACAGCAGTGTCATCACAAAATCAGAAAGAGAAGACTGATATTCCCAAAAGAAATCCAAATGGGAGGAAATCTTTTAGGCCTTGTGCTCACTTTGCACTTTTAAAGGCATTTGACATTTTTTTTCTCTGCCTTTTAAACGTCCCTATTAGCCCATGTGTCCTTGCACACGCAGGTGGTTATAAGCGTTTCAAGGCAGGAGTGTTTAGAGGCAAAAAAATACCCCAGAGCCAGTGCATTCAGGAGGGGAGCATTTTGCCGCAAAAAAAGCCTGATGCGCCTAAATGCATGTAAATGCATCTAAACACTAAGGGTTCATTTCAGTGGCTAGAATAAATTAATAATCTGGTGAATTTGCGCAGCGGTCTTTCAAACGCAATTTTTTGGGGAAAAAATATGCTTTAATGAATTAATAAACTAAACAGTAAAGTTTTACCCAATTTTGTGTATAATGTGAAAGATATTACGCCACGAGAATCGTGATGTTTATTCTAAGGGAAAAAAATGTGATTCTCATTTTGAACAGAATCGTGCAGCTCTAGTAGTATGTCAACAGAGCCATCCACTGCTCGATATTCTGTGCATGGCCAGCTTCATACTGTTCTTTTATCAAAATCAAGACTAAAAAAGTGCAGATGTTTAAAGCAGTAAAAAGATCAAGTAGGATGAGCAGGAAAATGGCTTTTGGATTTTCCTTCATAGAGATGATTGGCTTACTTTAGTGATAGCAATCTCTGTGTAAGCTATAGGAAAACCAGATTAGAATGCTTAGATCAAGCATGCTGGTTAGGTGCAAATTATCACTTCATTTATGGAAGGGCACAGCAGCAAAGTGATATGGCATGGTTATCACGTCATTTGTGGATGCAAATTTCTAGGAGTTAATGCTGTGATGTTTTTCAGCTTTTGTTTTGATAATTTTATTAAAGGGGTTGTAAACCCTCGTTTAAAAAAAAAAACCAAAAAACAAAAACAAACATGTCATACTAACCTCCACTGTGCAGTTTGTTTTGCACAGAGTGGCTCCAATCCTTGACTTCTGGGGTCCCCCGGCGGGGCTGGTAGCTCCTCCCTGCATCGAGTGCCCACGTTGGAGAACACTCTCCTAATGTGTACACCTGTGCGGGCGCGCTCCCAGGTCCTGCTTCTGTGTACATTTACACAGAATGCAGGACTCAGCCCCAGTGCCCACGTCATTGGATGTGATAGACAGCAGCGAGAGCCAATGGCTGCGGGTTTTCAGGCAGAGTTGATTGAATGCTCCATTCACCCCTATGGAGCGGCGGATGTCAGCAGTGACATGTCCGCTGATGTTTGCCGATATCCGATCCTGTCCGTGAAATCCAGATGGATGGAAACCCTATTTTCCATCCGTCTGGAGGATCAGATGAAAATGGGCAGGTGGTCCGTTTTCATCCGATCTCCATTGGACAGAGGACAGTGGAGCTTTGACAGGTCCATCTCCGCACAGTGAGCGGATCTGTCATCTGCCTGCTCAGTGGGGATCAGTGGATCAATCCCTGCTGAGCAAAGCGGAGTCTGTACACGGACAAGCCCGTGTGAAAGGACCCTTACCCAAGCTATTCAAAACCTAAAGCAGTAGTAAAAAACCCCCAAACCTGTAAGACAATGGCTTAATGTGCTAGTATACATTGCATAGTATGCCTGATCACCGCTGAGCGGGCTGACATGTTGCCCCGGCGTTTCTTCAGAGTTCGTGGGCTCCGGGACTGTGAGTGGCCGGAGTCACAATGACGTCACTCCTGCGCATGCACGCGGGGGCCGCTGGTTCCGGCAGCAAGCTCTGAAGTGACGGCACGATACGCCGGACCTTCAGAGCGCATGTGCCGCTGATGTCAGTGGCTGCATGCAGGGAGAATATCTCCTAAACAATGCCTTATTAGAGACTTACCTGTAGGTAAAAATCACAAAACGGGGTAAATAACCGCTTTAAAAAAAAAAAAGAATAAAAAAATTGTTTTGATATGGGCATGTTTATTTGGCAATAACTTAGTCATTACAAAATAATAGACATTTTTCCAACAAACAATGCTTTCTTTTGTTGACATGGTCTTGCTAAAATGTGTTTTTTTTTGTTTTTAATGCAATTTTTTTATGCAATTTATTGACAAAAACGTAACAAACCTGGAAAAAAAAAACACATTTTCCTACTGATCAGTGATAGTTTACTTTAGATAAAAGGTATACATTTTCTTCTATAACTTGGTGGTGGGGGGCGGATCCCATTTGGGAGAATTTCCAGAACTCACAGTTAACCATGAGATCGCCAGAAATTTAGAGACGGGAAGAGGATCATTCCTTTGATCTGCAGGTGAATGATACAAAAGAAACAATGTTACTTTGTACCTATCTCAGTCTGAGCATGTTAATAAACAGTATGTCACAGTCCTTTTTCTGGCAACAACTACTGCTGTATTTACATAGCTGCTCTTGGTCTTCAGTTTGACAGCCAGGAATTGCTTTTAAAGCGGAGTTCCACCCAAAAGTGGAACTTCCACTTTAAACAGTCCTGACCCCTGACATGCCACATTTGGCATGCCATTTTTTTTTGGGGGGGGGGGAGAAGGGAGAGTGTGGGTACCTAGTTTTGACAGGTACCCAGCTCCCACTTTCCGCCCAACCCCCTCCCTCCCTGCAGTCTTCTGGCACACGTCACAGGTCCCAGAAGATTGCACTGCCATTCAGGACGCTCAGCACGACTCGCACCCGGCTGTGAAGCCGCAAGCTGTCACAGCCGGGTGCCCACAGTAGTGATGCCGGCACTGCAGAGGGAAAGGGAGAAAAGTGAGGCTTTGGGCAGCCGCATCGCTGGACTGTGGGACAGGTGAGTGTGTGTTTATTAAGTCAGCAGCTACACTTTTTTGTAGCTGCTGACTTTTAATAAACACAAACGAGTTGAACTCCGCTTTAAGGCCTCATGCACACTGGATGTCTTTACAGCTTTTTTCTACAGTCATTAAACTCTCAATCATGTTATCCTATGTGTCCATGCACACATAGGCTGTTATCAGCAGTTTTGGGCAGTGGCGTTTTTGAGCAGTAAAAAAACCCCCAAAACTAGGGGGTTCTGAGAGACGTTTTTAAGCTGTAAAAACGCTCTAACGCTGATAAACGTCGATAAACGCTCAAAAACCTCACTCACCAGTGTTTTTAAACATTTTTTTTATCCATTGAAAAAAAAAGTTTTCTTAAAAAAAAAAAAAAAAAAAACCCTGCTAAAAAACGCTATTAAAGGCTAAAAAACGCTATTGCAAAAACGTTGAAAAAAGTCGAAAAACTTACTGCAAAGCTGCTGACGTTTTTATAACATCATTTTAACATCCAGTGTGCATGAGGCCTAAATGCGAGGGAGTGGAAGGACAGGATATACTACATATGCCGTTGTGCTTTTAAAAAGTTTTGTGTGTGTGTTACACCTGGAGTCCACAACTGGTTAATGGGGTAGGGATGTAAATTGCTGTTTTCTCTAAGATTAAGCATTCCTTGTACACTCAAAGTGGTTGTAATGTCAAAAGGTATTTTTATCTTTATGCATTAGGATTAAAAGCTGCGTGTGTGCAGCAGGCCCCCTAATACTTACCTGAGCCCAGCCCTATCCAGCAATGCCCACGAGTCCCTCAGCCGTCCGAGACTCTCCCTCCTGATTGGCTGAGACACAGCAGCGGTGCCATTGGCTCTCGCGGCTGTCCATCGAAGTCAGCCAATCAGGAGAGAGAGGAGTGGGGATGGACCGCAGCTCTGTGTCTGAATAGACACACAGAGCTGCAGCTCGGCTCGGGTGCCCCAATAGCAAGCTGCTTTCTGTGGGGGCACTCGACAGGAGGAAGGGACCAGGAGCAGCAAAGAGGGACCCGGGAAGAGGAGGATCTATGCTGCTCTGGGCAAATCCACTACACAGGGCAGGTAAGTATAACATGTTAAAAAAATAATAAAAATAAATGACTTTACAATCACTTTTTACATTTTTAGTGTTTGTGTGGTCACCTAGTATGATATAAGATGTGGAAATATTTCATGTAGTATTAGCCATGAAAAGAAGTGGATGGAAGCTCATCCAATATTACTATAAGGCTTCATTCACACTAACGTGTTTTTTGATGCATTTTGCAGAAATGCATGGGAATTTTTTTAATATGGGTTCCTATGGAACATGTTCACATCAATGCATTTTTGTACCTCTGTGTTTTTGGAAAGGGTCAGGGACTTTTTTCATGCAAAATGCAGCGTTTTGCATGTAATAGAATTCAATGGACCAGCATCAAAAACGCAAGTACAGCGTTTTTGACGCGTTTTGCGTTTTTGGTGTTTTTATTTTTTATTTTTTATTTTTTAGACTGTACAGTCTAAAAAAACTGTAAAAAAAAAACGCAAAGCGCGGCAAAAACGCTGTAAAACCGCTGCTCAAAAAGGCGGCAAGCACCACAAAAAACACTGCAGAAATGCCTAAAAGCAACATGCATAGATGTGAAGCGAGCCTAAATACCCCCACCTTTTCATACACAGTTTTAAAGCTGGTTCATAGTAATTCATATAGTATTTCTCTTTACCAGGTTAGCCACATCTTTGAACACAAACATTGTTTTGTATAGTTACTTTACTTTACATATCACACTGATAATCCGGAAGCTTCGCCTCAGCAACAAATCCATTTGTTTTGCTTTCACCTAGGTGATTAAATTGGCCCAGACACAGGGTTTTGGCATTCACCCAAAAGAGCGGATCACTTCCCATGATACCCGGACCTTACTGCCTAGATATTGATAGTGCTCATCTCATTGCACTAGGTCTTGTTGTTCTTACCTGGTTGTTGATCAGGTAGCAGTTTGCATGTGTTTGGAGTAAGTGGTATTATATGCTTGCAGAAGCAATAACCCAGCAAAACGTTTGTGGGTTTTTTTTTTTACAAACTACATACAGTTTAGCGACAACACTTTTAACCAATATACTCACATGCTACATTACAGAAGACCGTAGCGCTCTCTGTGAAGAACGTAGGCGTATTATGTATGCAATCTTTTTTAATTAAGCCTGCGGGAACACAAAAAGGAAACCTGTCAAGTCAGAAATAATCAAGTTCGAAGATTCGGACATCTAAGATCACTTGTTGCATGCTTGTGCCGAATAGCTCCAGACAAGAAGCTTTTTTTGTGGCAGGAATTACATTCATGTTATAGTAGTTTACTCACACAAACAATAAATATACATATATCATTTTTTTTCTATTTGTTAGAAACAAGATGCCTAAAATACAGTAATGACATTTTCCCTGCAATGTTGGCCCTCAGCCTACCCTCATAGTTGTTGTGTGATTTCATTATTTTTCTAGGTTGTGTTCCGTGTTTACACATCTACCTATTAAATACCAGAGCTGCATTGTTTATTGGAAATGTGGCAACATGCAAATTATTCAGAAGCAGCTGAGATGAGGTGTTTCTTGCTACAGAACGCTGGTTTATTAAGCCTGATCTAGACTGTGATGTTATGGGCCTCTTTATTCCAGATATACTGAATTTTACCTCCAGTTTCAGATGAACTTCCATCCTTAAAATTATTCCGTTTACGTTTAATTCATGCAAGTTATCTTTTTGACAATTTTTTTTGTTGCATATACAATGAAGACCTTTGGTTTTTGTTTTTTTTTTCTGTTTTTTGTTTATTTTTTTCAGTAAATATTGAATTGTTAGAAGTGAGGACTATGCTATGATTGACATGTCAAGTGAAAAAAACATCGCTTCCTATGAAGGCTGTTCACATAGATACAATGTGTTTCTGGTGCGGTTGAAAAGGGGTCCTGTGTGGAGGCTCTATAGCCGGGATATGCAATTAGTGGACTTCCAGCTGTTGCAGAACTACAAGTCCCATGAGGCATAGGAAGACTCTGACAGCCACAAGCATGACACCCAGAGGCAGAGGCATGATGGGACTTGTAGTTTTGCAACAGCTGGAGGTCCGCTAATTGCATATCCCTGCTCTATAGCATAACTTCTGAAAAGTACAAATCGTACTGCATTGACACTTCAAATCAGTGTGAACCCTGGCTCAAAATGGGATAGTTTGTATATAAAAATCTAGCGATGAATGTATAATGTCTTAAAGAAAACCTATTCTAAGGAAATATTTTCCAGGACAACTATTGACTATGTCTGCTCTTATATCAAAATGGCATTTGTCACCGAGTTCAAATGAATATGGATTCATCTGGGGATAGAGGATCTTTACAATCTTTAGAGGTATAAAGCAGAAATAAACATGCCAAAGGATTTTATCATCTTTTGTGCTGGCTATACACAAGGCAGATTTCTGCAAATTTGAACCAGTTTTTATAACCTAAAATGACAAAATCCTTTAGTCTGGGTTGACACTTGAGAATGCAGTGGCTCACAGCAGGAGTCCGGTGCATCTCCACCATTTCAGGTCCGATTTCAGCCCGAATTTTGGCTGAATTCGGACCTGAAACGAACCAAAAGACGCACAGGGCTCCTGTACAATTTGCACCGGAGCCGTGTGAACCAGCTCCATTGAGAGCCAGTCACAATCTCCTGCTATGCGAATTGGATGCAGTGAATCCGCATCCAATTCGCAATAGTGTGAACCCAGCCTTAATGAAGACATTAATACTTTCTGTTAGATAAATAATACAACTATCTGGCCCTCCCCCTATGCGAGGGTGATAGGTGTAATCCTGGACTCTGACCTGTCCAGCCCTACATCCAATCACTGTCCAAATCTTGCAGACTTCACCTCCATAACATCTTCAAATTCACTTCCTTGTTATCTCTCCCCTTGACTACAACTACCGCCACTTAGGCCTACTTTACAAAGGATATCCCCCCCCCCCCCAGTTTATCACAAATGCTGCTGCCAAACTCCTCTACCTTACTAACTACTCGCTGTTCACTACCCCTCCCTGCTGTCCCTTCACTGGCTTCCAATTGTCCAAACAAATACAATTCAAAATACTAACAACAATATACAAGGCCACGTAAAACTCTGCCCCCAGCTACACTAATCTTATGTAAATATATCTCCTCCTCCTGTGCTTGTCGCCGGGAATTCTCCAAAGCCTCTCCCATCCTCTGGAGCTCTCCACCCACATTCTGTCCTACTCTATCCACTTTAGGTGATGCCTTCAGCTAACGACTCAATCTTTTATTTTTCCCATCAACTCATCCCTCACATTCATTACCTTTTTGTCCCCCCCCATTGGATTGTAAGTTTTTCAGAAGCAGGACCCTTCTAACCCTCTTGTATGAGTTGTATTGTAACTGTACTGTCTCCCTTTATAATGTACAGCAGGTACTATACCCTAGAAATGTTCTTCAATCCCAATAGTTCTTGCCTATAACTATTGCATGTGGAAAAGCTTGTAGCAGTGGGGTTGTGTCTGTGATTTCTTCCATGCACTGAACGTTATTGTCATGGCTCACTTGGCATGTCCTAGTTCTGCTATTTCTACAATTTGTGCTTTTTGAATAAAGTGAATTTTACTGCTGATGCTGTTATTTCTTGTATCTAGATTATTTTGCTACAGCTTGCATTTCTCTCCAGATTCGTTCTCATCCTAGACCCTTCCTGTTTTCTGCATAATATATACATTGTGCAGGCATGTGAAAATGGCTGGAAGGCAATTGTCAGAATAATTATGTATTTATCTTTTCTTCTGTGTTCACAGTGTAATGAGGGTGTATTAAGGCCACCCGTTTTCTAATCTGATCCCTGGAAGCTTTTCAGGATGATTACTGGTTGTTGAATGAGATGCTTTTCAGGAATATCATCATGAAAAGACCATTATTATTATTCTTTAGATTTCCGACTTAAGGATGATGTGACCAAAGCTCACCCGCCAATTAATGAAGCCATTGCTAAGTAATTAGATGGGATATGATTCATACCATGGATCATATATAGCTTTGGAATGCACACTTGTTGCACCTGTAAACCACACTTGTTATGCAATCCAAAGAAAATAACACCCACAAGAATGAGGGGTCCCAGCAGATGACTTCCCCTTCGGCTCGGTTCACACGGGGGCGACTTGTCAGGCGACCTAGCCGCCTGACAAGTCGCCTCCCGTTCTGTACAATGTAACCGTTCTAATCGTCGCTCCGACTTAGAAGAAAGGTTCCTGTACTACTTTGGGGGCGACTTGCATAGACTTCTATACAGAAGTCGTCTTGCAAGTCGCCCCGGCAGTCGTGTGCGCGACCTGCAAGTCGTGCCTCCTCTGGTGTGAACCGAGGCTTCCTCTACATATCTCACTTGTTGTAAATGTGGTTGTGTGTACTTTACCACATCTTCAGTTTGTCATGGTGTGTGGGTATTTCTTTTAGCCACGCTCTACTTTTCTTATGTTTCTGGGCGATAACAAAAATACAGAATTTTAGGGTACACGTTTCTAAAACTGGACCGTGAATACAAAATACACGATTACTGCGTCTAGAGAGCTGTATTTTGGGGATCTAACTTTGTGTCCCCTTGTGCCAAACTCCAGTCACTGCCAGGGGAACTGAAGTCTCTTGGCTCTGGTCAAAATCCTGAACGCCCCAGAAAATCCTATGTCGGGCCCATTTTCAGAGTGGCGGCCTGGCCATTTTTATTCTCTCATGGGTATAACAGGGTATGAAGTCAGATGATCCTGAGTATACCCCACACTAGGCACCCTGCAGTCTCCACTTATCTTTAAATAGAACATCATTCTTGTTTTGAAATGATTATCTGTAGCAGGAAAGAAATATACACAGTTAATACTTAAAATGGTATTAAGCACAAAAGCAAACATTTATTATATTGTGGCTTATCATTTCTTAGGTGTGATGGTTGCATTTATTTTCTTTTTTAGGCCTCCTTTCCTCTATTTTCACCTGGTAATCCAGCTAGCAAGTCTGTTGTTTTTCCAAAGAACAAACTCTCCAGCAGAATGTATCAGTTACAAAGATGAGACAAACTATTTAACACTGGCGAGGTGCTGACAATGTTCAGTTTTTCTTTATGTAAAATCTTTATCCCTGAAGGGAAAAAAAATGTTTGGTGTAACTAATTATAAAGTATTAGCTGGAGTCTTGCTTAAGCCCCATTGTCGTGTGAATTTCAGTACAATGTGACTTGCTTGCGACTCTTGTGATTAGAGTCTTTTGGGGGCTCTAAGTTGCATTGAAACTGTATCAAAGCAGTGCAGGAACCTTTTTTGAAAGTTGCTGCAACTTGAGTCACATTGATTGGAATGGCTGCCATTCAAATTAATGTGTTTTCACTTGTCATGTGACTCCATGTGTTGCAAGTCACATGCCAAGTCGCACCAGTGTGAACAAGTTGTAAGTGTGCTAAATCTACTAGTGCATCTACCGGTACATAAAATGCATTGTTCTTTATTATTTTTTTCCATTTGCTTCTAATTTTAAAGTGTTACTAAACCCACAACAGTAAAATCAGTCTGTATATGCAGTAAAGCATGCTTGTTATACTCACTGTGGAACTTAAGGGGTTAATCTTCTGCATTGTGTAAAAAGGCTGTTTTATCCTGTATGCTTGGATCCTTCCCTCCTGCATTGTCTATCTGGGGAAGGCCAGCTAACACACAGGCAGTAGCCAACCTGCACATGCTCAGTTGTGTCTTTTTTATGCTGGAGAGAACATTTTCTTGAGCTAGCCAGGTCACATGATATTGACATCACACATGTGGGCGTGTATACAGGCTGCAGTCGAAATCTCCTCCTACCTGATTTCTCAACACTGGAGTAACTGTGCAGTTTATCATGTAACCGTGGTATACAGATCATCAAAAAAGGTATATAGTGGCAGTATTTTAATGTAAAAAGAAGATTTATAAGCTGTGGGGGGGGCGGATAAACTATTTTCATATTAGTGGATTTAGTAACACTTTTTAAGGGACGTGGATCTAGAAACAGTAGTTGCAGTGAAGAGTTATTGTTAGCCCATAGCTTTCATGTGCCATGTGAGCCCTTCTCCCTCAACTCCTATGTATGTAGAAGGCCATGGTGTGACCTACATTCAGCGTTATATGATCATTGAGATCCCATCAGGAGGCTGGGATGCAGAATAGTGCATTTTTCATTGTCCATTCTGGCATTTTGTTAGCACGGTGAGGAAGCTTTGCTGATGCACTTGCAAATGTTCATGAATATTTTAAACATGCTTAGATAATATCCGCTTACTGTAGACATGCAAGTAGAGGAATATATGGGAAATAATACACAGCAGTAATATGTAGTCAGTGCAACATGCGGTTTTAGTAATATGATTTGCTGTCCCAATAGTTATGTGCTTTTCTTTTCCAGGTGTATTTAGATAATGCGCATGTTTGGATTTACCTGGATTTATGTGCAGTTGTGGTTTTATTCTTTTTTTTATTTATTTTTTTATATAGATGGTTAGTCTACCACAGAGTGTTCTTTTTTTATGCTATTACAGTCACACATGCCAAGTATATGTCTTTTCATCATCATCAATCCCAACTCCCCCTCTCAGTCATTATTCCTATAAATGTGCTTAAAGCTATACCCTAGTGATTTTTACACAAAATATATTTTTTTATATAAAAAAAAAGGTATTTTTTAACACACAAAAACCAATAACAATCCGGTGGTAGCACAACAGTTATTCACCATGCAGCACATGAAAAATAGATAAACATAGAGTGTGTACAGGCAGTTTATCAGCATATTGCAGCCAAGCAAGCACAAGTCTTACAGATCTGGTTATACCAGTGTTTCTCAACCCTTTAAAGGCATTTCAAATGCACCCTTTAAAATGATGGACAGTCTTGAGGTGCCCCATTCTAAAATGTAAAACCCCAAAGCTGATGGAGAGAGGCAAGGGAGGGTCAAACAAGGATGATATGCAGGCAATTGACATCCGCCATATACTGATATCATTGGTCATTAAGAGCTTGGCAGCTAGAAGGTTGTATTGGTGTACAATGAAAACCTGTGGCTATGTGTAACTAAAAAGGCAGCTTCATTCACCCACCGGCTTGTATACAATTTTGGGGCAATTTTTAGGAATTTTGCCATGGCACCCCTGAAGAAACCTTAAGGCAGCCTGGTTGAAAAAGGCTGAGTTATGCAGTAGCTGGACTAGTAAGGCACTGCATCAAACGCATTTGAACTAATTCCGGAGGGCTTGGACTTTGTGTGTCTAGCCACGGCGCCCAGAGTCTTTCGTCTTTACCCGGACAGCCTCTATGCCGGTACACATACGATTCACAAAATATCATTAATTTCTTGGTTGTGATTAGGTTGTACTATGTCTGAATTATTTATAAAAACATGCAGGGATAATATCCAGTGCAGGGTTAAGTTCCTCATCTTGTTTTTACACAGTATGCAGTCCAGTCCAATCGACAAGGGGTCTCTGAGCAGGTTTCCTACTGAATCAAAGCCAAACTAGATGTCAGTTTTTTTACATTTGTGCCCATTCAGTTTGTGCCCATCAGATACAGGCAGACTCGTGACCGATCTATATTCGTTTACATCAGGCTACCTCTGATCTGTTTAGATACACAAAAGCATGTAAGGACATGGTCCTTCACCCCCCCCCCCCCAAAGCTTGACATATTTGGAGGTAGTTGGATGTAATACATACATAGACACAGGTCCTTTTACTTCTTTTACATCTGACTGTCCATAGGGCTGCATTGAGCATCTGATCTGGTCTGCCTGAAAGCCTGATTGGGAAGCCCACGTGAAAGGGCTCTGAAAATACAACAATAATTATCAAATTTTTTTTTTTTATTATGTTTTTTTTTTGCTTTTAATATTTTATATAGCACTAATAATTTAGCGCTATACATATATAGTCTACATTCACATCAGTCCCTACCTTATAGGAGCTTACAACCCTAAGGTCCCTAACACACCTGCATGCATACACACACTAGGGCCAACATAGACTGGAGACAACCAACCAGCATGTCCCTGGAGTATGGGAAGAAACCAGAGTACCTGGACGAAACCCACACAGACATGGAGAACATGCAAACTCCAGGCAGGTGGTGCCGTGCTTGCGATTCAAACCCGCGATCTTGGTGCTGCCAGGTGGACGTGCCAATCACTTGCTTTTGTGGTCCCTAAGTCTGGTGGCTGTTGTCAGAGGCTCAGTTCTATGATGCCAAATAGTGCCAAAACCTCTTTTTAGTAGAAACCAGTTTAGTTTTCAATTATATCATCGAAGAGGTCTGGTAATAATACATGTGAACTAGAAGGTTTCTGTCAGGGGGAGGGATGCTTTCTTAAGCTCTTGCTTAAGAGCGGGGTTTATTTAAACTGGAATAGGTACACAGCTCGGAATGTTTATTAACTAAACAAGTCCAGTTTTCTAAGCCGCCTTCTTTTTTCTGAGTCAGTTTCTCGAATCTTTCCAAACATTGACTAGAATTGCGTAGGGTTCATTACACGCCCTACATACTTTGGACGTGTACAGTGTGTTATAGGGCATCTGGAAACATTTGCTTCAAAGCATATTTTCAATGTTTTATCCAAATAAAGAGCAGAAATAGTTTCCTCTTTGCACTTGACTGTTGGTTTTCATTAGCTAACTACTTGGTAACTATTTTGTAAGCCTTTCTGAGGGGGCGTGTAAAAATGGTCTTAAAATGGAGATGAATGTTATAAAGTTTTGGCAAGTGCATTGCAGTAGTGGAAAAATGTGTCAAACATGAGCGGTCGATGAATAAATAGCCTGAAAATACAGGCGTGTGAGCTTGGAAATGTGTTGTCTGGCTTTTACTACAGGTACCTACAGATAGAAAACATATATCCAGTCATTCTGTTTGATGTTTGACGACTGTTTGTCTGTAAGCTCTCCTTGACCACAGCAGACACCCCCATCTGCCACACACCTCTTGGTGGATTTTTCACCCACTTAGGTAGAATTCTTCCTGGTCTATAGTTCTCACCCAAGACAGGCCTCTACCATGGAAGTATTTAAAGTGCTCTCCCACCCTCCCGAAGCATACACATTGGTCCAAAACAATTCTGCATGTTTGTGCCATGATCATTCCTTACAGAAGACCAATACCTTTGCTATAAGGACAATCCGGTTGAGATGATGTAACCTGGTGATCATTTTATCTCCGATCTAGCTGATCTGTTAGATCGCACACCCATAATAATCTTCTTTTTCTATACTTTCTCTGCGCTCAAGTTAAACTCCAGGCAGAAACAAAGGACACAACGGGGTTTACACTGCCTTGAAAAAGTATTCATACCCCTTGAAATTTTCCACATTTTGTCATGTTGCAACCAAAAACATAAATGGATTTTATGTGATTGACCAACACAAAGTGGCACATAATTGTGGAGTGGAAGGAAAATGATAAATGGTTTTCAAAATTTTTTTTACAAATAAATATCTGAAATGTGTGGTGTGCATTTGTATTTAGCCCCCCTGAATCAATACTTTTGTAGAACCACCTTTCACTGCAATTACAGCTGCAAGTCTTTTGGGGATGTCTCTACCGGCTTTGCACATCTAGAGTGAAATTTTTGCCCATTCTTCTTTGCAAATCGCTTAAGCTCTGTCAGATTGGATGGAGAGTGTCTGTGAACAGCAATTTTCAAGTCTTGCCACAGATTCTCAATTGGATTTAGGTCTGGACTTTGACTGGGCCATTCTAACGCATGATTATGCTTTGATCTAAATCATTCCATTGTAGCTCTGGCTGTATATTTAGGGTTGTCCTGCTGGAAGGTGAACCTCTACCCCAGTCTCAAGTCTTTTGCAGACTCTAACAGGTTTTCTTCTAAGATTGCCCTGTATTTCGCTCCATCCATCTTTCCATCAACTCTGACCAGCTTCCCTGTCCCTGCTGAAGAAAAGCATCCGCACAACATAACGCTGCCACCACCATGTTTCGCGGTGGGGATGGTGTGTTCAGGGTGATGTGCAGTGTTAGTTTTCCGCCACACATAGCGTTTTGCTTTTAGGCCAAAAAGTTCAATTTTGGTCTCATCTGACCAGAGCACCTTCTTCCACATGTTTGTTGTGTCCCCCACATGGCTTCTTGCAAACTGCAAATGAGACTTCCTATGGCTTTCTTTCAACAATGGCTTTTTTTTTTGCCACTCTTCCATAAAGGCCAGATTTGTAGCGGGGATTTTTGCTTACATGTGATTGGATGAAAAAAATAAAATAAAATAACATTTCAGATCTTCCCCTCAGATCTACAGCAACTGCACTTCACAGTGCACAGTTAATTTGCCTTCAGGCTGCATTCACATCTGAGCGTTTTCAGCTTGTAAAATGCCAGAAAAACGCCCAACAAGCAAAATCTAATTCATTTAAATGGCCCCTGTTCACATCTGAGCGTTTTGTAGCCTGAAGTAAAACCCCTGAAGCTCAAAAAAGTACAAAATCGGAGTAAAACGCTTGACTTTCTGCCTGAAAACTAAACGCTCAGGTGTGATGTAGCCTTAGTAAGTAAACCCCAAAGTATCTCAACTCTTTTATTATGACGTAGGCCCGCTTTATACATTTATGCAACGACTCCTATACATTTGAGCGGTGTGCTAGTGCATGTGCATTAATACACATTAATGTGCTTTGCATTAAAGCGGAGTTCCACCCTAAAGAGGAATTTCCGCTCATCGGATTCCTCCCCCCCTCTGGTGCCTCAATTGGCACCTTTCAGTGGGGAGGGGGGGTGCTTATTCCTGTATAATACAGGTATCTGCACCCACTTCCGGGAATAGCTAGCCGCAAATGCCCCCGTTGTGTTGTGGGAAACGCACAGTTCCCACAACACAACAGGGACCAGTGTAGACGCACAGCGCGACTTGCGCATGCGCAGTAGGAAACCAGGCAGTGAAGCCGCAACGCTTCACTTCCTGATTCCCTAACCGAGGATGGCGGTGGGGGCAGCCGAGAGACGAGCTATCGATCGGCTTCAGCTGCCGACATCGCTGGACCCTGGGACAGGTAAGTGTCCATGTGTGTTGCCTAAGTGAGTAGGGTGATTGAAAATGAATGGCAGCACAACATATCAATGCATGTAACGTGTTGTGGCAGGGTTGTGCTGGTGCATAGATGTAATGTACCTGATTTTGATTTGATCTCATCCTTCCTGATCCCTTGTATAGCAAAGCTCAGTCTAATTAGTGTCCGCACACATTGGCAGTTTTAACCCCTTGGTCCAGTTGATTTGTGTAGTGTGAGTTCCTGGAACCTTGCCTGGTAATATTTGGAAGAGGTGGTCCTGGGTATTGTTCATTTTTGGTCTGGAAAGGTTCACTTCAGTGTGAGCCCAGAACTCCCTATAGGTCAATGAGCACAGAAGCAAATATCACTGTGGTCTGGATGACCGAAATGTGACCGGGAACACAGTGTGAATATAGGCCAGTGGGGGGGGGGGGATGTTACAATTGAACTTGGGCATGGTTCGGGTCATGTGTGCCCAGTATGAGTACTCCCTTATACCCACCTGCTCATGGCCCAGCCAGATGTCAGTTGTGCAGCTCATCTGTGCCACAGAGCTGCTTTGTAAAAGAGGGCGTGGGTGCCCTGCATATTGGTAAAGGTACTAGTTGGAGTGGTAGACTGTCTGTGGTCCTCCACAGCATTTATTTCAAACTTTTGATATTGTTTGATCAGCAGATATGTGGCTGGCATCTTTTCCACATATGTAGCATTTTAAGCATTGTAAAGCCCTGAAGCTACATATACATAACAGGAAGATCTGGGTCTCTGGGGCAGTTGTAGTGTTAATAAATTACATTTGCCAGATCAGAAATTGTGATGCTATGGTAGCAATCCCAAGAGATCTGATGTTGCATCACTAAACCAGCTCAGTAATTGCTGTGTGTGTTTTGTCTTTGTGTGCAAGTCTCTAGTGTCCACCATCATTCAGTGCTGGCTGCTCTGCTTCTCACTACCACTTTACTGATTATATTTGAACAGTCTTCTGTGCCCTTCTCATGGGGGCTCTCAGCTGAGTTTACATCAAATGTACCTTTAATAGATTAACTTTGCTTGAAGTGGGGTCCCTGCTGCAGCGTGTGTACACATTCCCTTTCTACCATAAGGATTAGTTGTTTATTGTTCTAGTGTAGCTTAGCATATTGAAAACTGAGCTAAAATTGCATTTTACTGCTCACGTTACTGGCAGATCATTTTCGGCATGTTTTTGTGACATCTTGCGATTGGTTAAATGAAACTGATTATATTATAATAGCAAAAGTGACAAGTGAGGAGGGCAGTGCTTGGATCCAGTGATGGGATGGATGGAGGAGGAAAACTTTAGGGGAGACCTGGACCAGTAGGACCAGAAGGGTGCATGCTCATTGAGGATACTAAGCTCTGTTTCTTAAAGAGACAATGCGGTTGATTTACTAAAATTGTAAAGCGCAAAATCTCGTGCAGCTGTGCATGCCCAGCCAATAAGCTTCTAACTTCAGCTTGTTCATTAAAGCCTCGTACACATGATCAGATTTTCGTATGACCGTTCGTCCATTTTTTGTTGCATGCTATTCTCATGTCGAAAGTGAAGAGGTTACTCGCCATACGAAAATTCTCATATGACAGAATTCAACTTCAGAAGTGACACAATGTGTTGAATGGTATTGTATGTATTCTTTAGTTTCTGAGCATGCAGAGTCATGCTCTTAAGATTTTTTTTTCGGACAAAAACCGTACCAATTAAACAAAAATCACATACATCAAAAATTTTATACTCTGCACATCCAGCTTTTGTCGGACGAAAAACTGGAATCGGCTGTCGATACTAACGATCCGAAAATCAGCAGATCGTTGGCCGAAATTTAACGTTACGATTTTCGCATCGTGTGTACGGGCCTTTAGGCTGGGTTCCCCACATCCAATTCGCAATAGCAGGAGATTTTGAACGGCTCTCTAAGGAGCCGGTTTACATATCTCCACTGGGGCTCCGGTGGGAATTTGCACAGAAGCTCTGTGTGTCTTTTGGTCCTTTTCAGGTCCAAATTGGGCCAAAAATTGGGGCTAAAATTGGACCTGAACCTGAACAGGGACACACCGGACCCCTGCTGTGAGCCCCATGTGAAGATAGTGTGAACCCAGCCTTAAAGCGGGGTTCCACTCAAATTTTTAACTTAATCTTACCCCCTTCAGTTAATTGCATAGATGTTCAAATGCCGCACAAATTTTTTTTTATCGCTGTCATTACCTTTATATTGTACTTTATTGTGGCACTTCCTGTCTCTCCTCCCATGGGAGTAGGCGTGTTTATTGCCTTTCCCCGGTGCCGCACTGTCTCCTGGGAGCTTAGTGTCAGGCTTCCCAAGATTCAGTGCGGGAACAATGATCATGCGTGTGAACAAGCTGTAAATGAACAGCATTCACTGCATTCAGGAAATCAATGCTTGTGGGCTTCACATGCCCACAAGCAAGATGAAAACGGCCAGCATCACGTTTTATAAGTTATTCTTCAGTACGAAAACAGACAGAGGCGGAAATATTACACCCAAACTGTGAGTATTATTTTGGGATTAGCAAAGTGCCTCAATGACCTAAAAAAAAAAAAAAAAAAAAAAAAAAAAAAAAGATTGGTTGCCGGACTCCCACTTTAAGCTTTGACAAAAAAAACTGGAAGCCGCACTAGATTTTGCACTCTTCAGTTTTAGTAAATTAACCTCATTGTTCTTAGAAGTTACATATGGAGTTCTTGAATAATTTTGTGCTGTGTGGTAGTCTTGTATGGGGGTTTGCAGCTTTAAAGCTGAACTCCAGGTATGATCTTAATTGTATACCAGTTTGGACCAATGTAAGAATGCATATCTCACTTTAGGCTGGGTTCACACCATTGCGAATTGGATGTGGGTTCCCCGCATCCAATTCGCAACAGCAGGAGATTTTGACTGGCTTTCTATGGAGCTGGTTCACATAACTCCGGTGTGAATTTGCACAGGGGCCCTATGCGTCTTTTGGTCCGTTTTAGGTTGGAAATCAGCCAAAAATTCGGGCTGAAATCAGACCTAAAATGGTGAACCAGGACGCATCGGACCCCTGCTGGGAGCCGCATACAGCGATGGTGTGAACCCAGCCTTAGGGTGTGCTGGGGAAGCAGACAATTGCTGTAGTAGATGCTACTTCAGTGACCACCACAATCTGCCAGGTTATGTGTGCTTCTCTTCTGCACACTTACCAAAAGGAGTTGCTTACTCGGCACTTAAACCATTCACAGGAAATCTTGTATTTTCTAAAATTAATACAAGACATTCTCTGACTGGATGTGGTCAAAATTGAGACATCATCGCTACTTCTCTCCCCCTCATATTTATTGAAAAAAAAAAATACAAAACGTTCTAGAAATGGTGACGGTGCTGAGCAAGCACTCGGTAAACAGGACCCAGAAGATGGCGACAATCACCGTAGTTGCACCTTTGTAAGGTTTCACAGTGGTTCCCCAGAAGATATGCTTATCGACAACGGTCCAAGCTAGGTTGTACCCAGAATTCAGATTTACCATGACTGATATTGCCTAGAATTTTAAGCCTGCATGTCAAAGATGTATGTTGTACTATGTCATGGACGGTGTAGATTTTGATGACCTTGACCCTACTAGCTAATTGCAGACCTCAACCAGGACATTTGATCTGGCAATCAGCACTTGGGGGAAAGCTGCGAGCTGTCCCCACCGGGAGAAGACCGTGATTGCTAGTGGCTATAGTAGCGCTAGTGATAATTGCAAGTAAATCCAGCGATCAACTTGGTACAGTCAGCCTGCTCATACATGGTTCAAATCTCGGTCTATTCCCACTAAATCGGGAATAGAACAAATATAGGGCGATTTCAGAGACATCTGTGTGGGGTGCTGCACAGATGTCTATGGAAATCGCACCCCGAAGTGCAATTGCCGCCGACTTGGCATACGTTTTGACAAATTACTTCAATGTGAACCTAGGCTTTAAGGGAATGAAACTGAAAAGGTTAGCCTGAGAACAAGGAGGCTTTGTCCTAACCCAGGTTGGCAGATAACCATAGGAGAGAAATCAAATCTATATAGGAGGAGTTGCCTTAGTAAACGCTGTAGATTATTGACAAGCCTGTAAGTATCGTATAGCCCTGGCTGTACTTTTTTGGGTAACATGTCTCGGTATGAACTTGGTCATGCTCTGTAATAAATATTATCACAGCATTACCTAAGGACCCTTTCACACTGATACACTTTTGCTGAGGTATAACGCACCTTTCTAGAGTGGCGAACGTTCATGAAAATTATTCCCCTTCAAACCCTGTGTAATTGTTCACGTTGATGTGCTGCGTTTTGAAAGGTCCGGCATGCCGCACACACCTACCTATAATTTTTATAGGGAACGCACCAAAAACACATTAAAATGCATCCGCTGTGTGTGTTTGAGTCACATGTCCAAGTTTTACAGGTGCAAGCTGGAAGACGGGAATCCAGAAAATGCATTGAAAACACGCTAAAAATACAATATGCGTATTTTTAGGTGCACCGGCGTGAATGGGGAACTAAGAGAGGCTTAGATTCACACCACAATTTTTGCATTCCAGATGCATTTCTGCATGCACGTTTTTGATGCATTCTGGTGCATTTTTTTTTTCCATCTCAATTTAGGACATCTACATTTCTGATGCATTCAGGTGTGTTTTTGATGTGTTTTGCCACGTTCCAGATGCTTTCCATAACCATGGTTTACACCAGATGCAGTCCAATGAGTTTTTTATTCTGCATCAAACACGCAGTGTTCTAGTGCAATCAACAAAAATAGAACAGTTTTTTTTGTATGGAACGCATCTGAGATGTGGAAAACGCATCACAAAAGCACCAGAACTCACATGTCCTCTTGTCAATTGAAATGAGGAAAAAATGCACTGGATCACATCAAAAACTCAATGTGTACTTGTTGAAATGAATGTTTAGTTTTCCATTCAGAGGAAAGCAGAGCTATGTCAGCTTCTTTATACATTTCCATTTCCATTCAGTCTGAGACCTCCCTCAGCCTTTCTCCAAGACTGTCTGACCATGATGTCATTGAGCTGTTCATGTCATGCAAGGACAGGGTTGTTTCTTAAGTCATTGCGGTGTTGGAATCACTCTCATTGACTGGCACAGGCCATCTTGCTTGCCCAGCAGAACATTCACAGGTGAAGGTTATCCACTTGGAACAAGCCCCAGATTTTTTCCATAATTGCGAAGAAAAGTGGCTGCCAATGCAGCAGATTTGTTTCTGGAGAGCGGTATAATAAAGTGCCTGTTCAGGATTTTAGCATGCCTGGTCTGTAAGAATTGCACAAAATAACTTCACCCCAATCAAGCACTGTTGTTAGCAGGAAAGGCCCTGGTTGGTGGTATCTCACCTAGATTTTCTGTGCAGCACCATAATTTTCATTCTAGTTAAAACATGGCGTAATATTTTCTTTTCTTTGGTTTTTGTATGCTTTCATAAGTGATGCTTGGCAAATATATGTGTGTGTGTGTTTATATATATATATATATCGTTGTTCAAGCGCCTATACTAGAGATGACACCACTAATTGATACCACACCTTACTCGTGCGATTTGGCTACCTGAGTTTACAGGCTCAGTCCACATATGCGAATTGGATGCTGTTTTAACCGCATCCAATTCGCATAACATGTGAATTGGATAGGCTTTCAATGGAGCCAGTTCACATATGTGCGGGGTGGCCATGGTGTGTTTTTTTTTAAAAAGGGTCCTGTGCGATTTTAGGTCCGGTTCAGGTGTGATTTCAGGTAAAAAATTGCACCCGTGTCGCACCGTGGGGTCCAGGATTTGTGTGTTCTATTTTTGACAGCCCATTTACTCCAATAGGCTGACAAATGCACAAGTATACTGCATTTGCTAGATGTGTTTCGAGTGCGCCATTCACAATTAATCGCACCTGTGCACATCTAGCAAGGGTTCCTGTGCGGTGCGGAAAACACGCATGGAAACATGCCTTTCCCAAACAATGTTCTGGTGGGAACAGGCCCTAAACCTCTTGAAAATGTGATTGTATCAGTAAAAAACTAAGGCTGGGTTCACACATGTCCAGCTGTGATTTGAAGTCCGGTGCGGTTTAGTTCACCAGTTCAGGTGCGATTCAGGTGCGATTCAGGTGCAAATTTTTGCTTGAATTTGCACCTTAACTGGATCCAAAATCGCACAGGAGCCTTTTTAAGGGCCTCTTCACACTGCTGCAATGCCAGACATCGCATGTGATTGGCACTGCACTGCTGTGCAGATTGTATGACTGAATTTGCATCGCATTCAGACCAGAATCATGCAGGACCCTTTTTTTGTCTGTACCAGAATCTGATCGCATTTGTGTTCACACCCATGCCATCAGATTCCGAATTGACAGTTCGCACTGCGATATGCGAAACGATCTGGGGGTGTCATTAACTTTGTATTGACAGTCCCAGCGGTTCACATAGGGCAATGTAAACTGCCGGGACTTCGGGTGTGATGCGGGAACCTGCACTGAGGCCCTAAAACCGCACCACTCCACACGTGTGAACCGGCTCCATCGAAAGCCAGTCCGATTCACATGTTATGCAAATTGGATGCAGTAAAACCGCATCAGATTGGCGTATATGTGAACCGAGCATTACTGTTCTAGGGTGACAATGCTCACTTACCTTACTGTTCCAGAATAGCAGAAAAAATACCGGAACCTTCCTCCTCCTCCTCTTTTCTTCTTTATAACATAGAGAGTTTTCATTTGCAGTCAGAGACTCCACTAGTTTAGATTTACTTCTGTCCTAACAGGAAGTAATAGGCAATCTCTCTAATGAGGCCAAAAACTGTAACAACAGTTCTTTTCAGTATACCGCAGAAGGGTTAGAAACTCTTTCGGGTTGCTATTACTGTTTGTTTTCTCCTGTCCCGGTTACCACTGCTTCCCTTATTAGTTGTCCTGTTTTCGTAGTCTCACAGGGACAGGAAGTGAGGGGAAATCTTCCCATTACTGTCAGGACTGCAATACAAGCTTGACAAGTGTATTAACTCTTCCCAAGTCTATCCAGAACAAAAAAAATCATACTCCCTTTGATGGCTGCAGCACGGATCCCAGCTGCAGCTGCCCCTCGCCACCTCTACGACTGAGAGATCAAACCGATCGCTCAGCTCTCAGTCCTCCACATGCAGAGAGCTGGTGACTGTCAGTCTCTGGCTCTCTGCCCCTCCAGCACTCACTGGAGTTCTGGGCTATTGAGGGGCGGGAATGGCTCACTGAGAGGCTGAGCCAGTTGTCGGTTTCAGGCTTCTGGGCGGATCCCGACTATATGGTGAGGATCTTTTCAGAGCCTGGACAAGCTCTGTGACATCAGCCAACAACAGACTTCAGCCTGCTGTCGGCTGAGAACAGGTGGCAGTAGTGCAGAACTAACTGCACTTCTGTGACCCACAAGAGAAGTACAGCCAAAAAAGCTTGGGCCATACTTCTCCTTTTAAAGTGTAAGTAAACCCTCCTAACGTTTTCAACCAAGGAAGCTGCCATCTTTGCCTCTGTTTGACCACTTGCCAACCGCTGCACGCCGATATATGTCGGCACAATGGCAGCGGTGGGCAAATGGGCGTACCTGTACGTCCCCTTTAATTGGTGGGGCTAGTGGCGCACGCCACGTACAGCGTGACTCTATGTCTGCTGGGGTCCCGCGGACTTGATGTCCGCCGGTGTCCCGCGATCGTGTCACGGAGAGGGAGAACGGGGAGATGCCTATGTAAACAAGGAATTTCCCCATTCTGCCTAGTGACATGACAGGGATCTACTGCTCCCTGCCATCGGGAGCAGTGAATCGCTGTCCTGTCAGTGGTAGCCCATCCGCCCACAGTTAGAATCACTCCCTAGGACACACTGAACCCCTTGATCGCCCCCTAGTGTTTAACCCCTTCCCTGCCAGTGTCATTTACACAGTAATCAATGCATTTTTATAGCACTGATCACTGTATAAATCACAATGTCCCAAGATAGTGACAAAAGTGTCCAATGTGTCCGCCATAATGTCGCAGTCACGATAAAAATCGCAGATCGCCGCCATTACTACTAAAAAAAAAATATAAATGCCATAAATCTATCCCCTATTTTGTAGACGCTATAACTTTTGTGTAAACCTATCAATATACGCCTATTGCGATTTTATTTATTTTCTTTTACCAAAAATATGTAGAAGAATACATATCGGCCTAAACTGAGGAAAAAATTAGTTTTTTATATATTTTTGGGGGATATTTATTATAGCAAAAAGTAAAAAATATTGCTTTTTTCCCCAAAATTGTCGCTCTTTTTTTGTTTATAGCGCAAAAAATAAAAACCACAGAGGTGATCAAATACCACCAAAAGAAAGCTTTATTTGTGGGGAAAAAAAGGACGTCAATTTTGTTTTGGTGTAACGCACGGCCGCGCAATTGTCAGGTAAAGCGACGCAGTGCCGAATTTAAAAAAGTGCTCTGGTCAGGAAGGGGGTAAAATCTTCCAGGGCTGAAGCGGTTAATCTACAACTGCCATGATGCTGCACGTGTGATCAGTTATGACACCAGCCATTGGATGGTTTGACAATTTGGTTAAGAACACAACCAATGGGAGTGTTAGATTTCCGGTACGTTCTGGAATGAAACCGTTTTACGGATGGGTTTACTTCCGCTTTAAGTTGTTATTTGGTTTAATTAAAAAAAGTGATGGACACCAATCTACCACGCGTCTTGAACAAAAACCTTTCCGAGTGCAGGGACACTGGAGGAGCAGGTAGTTGTTTTTCCCTCCGTATTAGAAAATGAAGCATTTGAATAATTAGTTGAGTAAAACAAGTTGTTCTAAAACTGACGCTCGTTGTTTAAACCTGGATTTCTGCCATCCCGTAACAGAAAAGTCTTGGCACAGTTCCTTGATATATAATGACATTTATATAATACTGCTTTTCTTCTAATGGGGAGGTTGGAGAAGATTGTGCTTGTGTTTTCTATCGTTATTATTGTTATAATTATGGCGGCTATTCGTTTTGTGCTCCAGTAGGCAGTTACCATGCTTCTATTTTCTTGGAATAGAAATCTTATTTAAAGCGCACCTGTGTGCATATAAACCAAAGATGGAGGTGGAAAAGAAATTGTGGGGGACATCTTCTGATTTAAGGGGAGTATTTCAAAAAGGTGTTTTGTTTATTTTAATATGCAGTTTGTATTTTTTTTTGTGGACCGATACCCAAACGCTTCTCACTAAAACACAGTAGGACCCCCTTTAAACTTGTGTGTGCATAAGGCAGGCCATTCATAAAACGCACCTGCAGCTTTTTTGGCAACTCCGTCGATGACAATACGTGCTGTGTGCATCATGTAGAAGCTACATGGGTGCTGGGGGGCCATTGTGAATGATTGGATCCATGTTACTGTGTGCTTTATTAACATGTGGATGTTACTGCAATGCATAGCTGTGAATTCAGCCTAAATCTAGCACTGCATGCTCTGTTCCCTTGTTGTCCTGTAAATGCTTGTTACAGCCAACAAACACCCTCATTATCTAATGGACGATTGTGGTAAGTATTATTGGGTGCTTGAGATTGAATTGCTATGGCTGTTTCCCCAGCTCACCCCGTCTCACGATAGGAGAAGTAGTGAGCACTATATGAAAGGATTTCTGAATAAAGCTTTCTGGTATTCTGAGTGTGCTCAGGAAGGATTGGCTCAACACCTAGAAATGCTTTCACAGTTGGATCATATGCTTTGATTTTCTACTGATGTTTCTTTTTCCTAGCCCTTTGCTGGTGTTCTAAATTACCTCATAGTGATTGTTATTGTAATATGTTGTGTTTTTTAACACATTATAATAATCTCATAATGATTTGCTTGTTTTTCTGGGTGTATCAATCTGCAAAGTTTACTCTAGTGGCTCAGATGCTGAGGTTTAATGAGTAAACAAGACATTGATCTGCATTTTATATTGGTGTCTCATAAATGTGTCACGTGACATCTCGTTTGCTGACAACAGTGGAACGCATCAGTGAATTTCTGTGCATTCCACTCCTTTTGTATTCACGAGTGACACATAGTCAGGTGGGTGGACCTAAATAAACCTGGGTGTGCCCAGCTGCACCGTTTTTAACTAATCACAGATAAAATATTGAAGAAATGTACTAAACTAGTTGGCATTTTTCCTGATATTAAAAAAAAAAAACGTGTTTTACTGTCAACATAGTTTAATATATATATATATATATATAATAAACTATGTTGACAGTAAAATATGTTCTATATATATTTGTGTATGTATATATAATTTCAGTACGCTATTTATATTATTGGCTTTGTTCATACTTGGTTTTGGTGATCTTTATGAAAGGAGAGCTCCAGTTAAAGTGATTGTAAAGTCTTGTTTTTTTTCCCCATAAAAATAATAAACAAATTAAACTTGCCTGCTTTGTTGCATTGGATTTGCACAGAGCAGCCCGGAGCCTCCTTTTCTCGGGTGCCTCTTCTGTGATCCTGGCCCCTCCCTCCTGTTGAGTGCCCCCACAGCAAACTGCTAGCTATGGGGGCACCCGAGCCGAGTCACCGCTCCTTGTGTTCATTCAGATACGGAGCCCTGACCCAGCCCCGCCCCCTCTCTTCCCTGATTGGCTAGCTGACTTTGATTTACAGCAGCAACAGCCAATGGCGCTGCTGTGGCTCAGCCAATCAGGAGGGAGAATCTCAATTGGCTTAGACACTTGTTGACATCGCTGGACATAGAGGGACCTCAGGTAAGTATTAGGGGGCTGAGGGCGGCTGCTGCACACAGAAGGCTTTTTATCTTAATGCATAGAATGCATTGAGATTAAAAAACCTTCTGCCTTTACAATCACTTTAAGATAAAAACACCACTATGAACTTATCCATGAAGTTGCGTGTACATTATACTTTTTCTGTTTCAGTTCACTGCACAGAACCCATAGAGCAGTGTCAGGTGGCCCTGTGTTATGTTTAAAGTGTCACTAAACCCACATAATAAAACAGGATCAAGAAATGGTGCATTACATACTGTTCAGGATCAGTCATTCGCTATGGTATTTGTTTTCTGTATTCGGCAAAAAAACTGATTGATCCTGCTGTTCTCTATCTCTACATTCTGTCCATGTCCCCAATTCAGCGAATGATTTTGCAGCTGTGGTGGCGACTCCACACATGCTGCACATGCTCAGTTTTCAGTGAGTTTCTAGGCTGAGCATTTCCTCCCTATAACATCTGTGTGACTCTATAAAACAGAGTCATATATGTGGCCGTATATATATACAGTGGTAAATGACAGCCCACTCCCTCCCTCCTCCATGTTCACTAACCAGCTAAACACAATGGGGGCGGGATATTACATGAATGGAGGCTTCTCCTCTCTGTTATTCTAAGACACAGGCTGGAGGGTTGTGACACATTCTATGAATGGCAGAAATCCACCCACACCATGTTATTTTCACAAAATAATAAAGATTTGATTTCAAATATATATATATATATATATACACACACACACACACACACACACACACACACACACACACACACACACACACACACACACACACACACACACACACACACACACACACACACACACACACACACACACACACACAGTGGGGCAAAAAAGTATTTAGTCAGCCACCAATTGTGCAAGTTCTCCCACTTAGAAAGATGAGAGGGGAGTGTAATTGTCATCATAGGTATACCTCAACTATGAGAGACAAAATGTGGAAACAAATCCAGACAATCACATTGTCTGATTTTTGAAAAAATGTATTTGCAAATTATGGTGGAAAATAAGTATTTGGTCAATATCAAAAGTTCATCTCAATGCTTTGTTATTTATCCTTTGTTGGCAATGACAGAGGTCAAACGTTTTCTGTAAGTCTTCACAAGGCTGTCACACACTGTTGCTGGTATGTTGGCCCATTCCTTCATGCAGATCTCCTCTAGAGCAGTGATGTTTTGGGGCTGTCGCTGGGCAACACGGACTTTCAACTCCCTCCAAAGGTTTTCTATGGGGTTGAGACCTGGAGACTGGCTAGGCCACTCCAGGACCTTGAAATGATTCTTACGAAGCCACTCCTTTGTTGCCCGGGCAGTGTGTTTGGGATCATTGTCATGCTGAAAGACCCAGCCACGTTTCATCTTCAATGCCTTTGCTGATGGGAGGAGGTTTGCACTCAATCTCACGATACATGGCCCCATTCATTATTTCATGTACACGGATCAGTCGTCCTGTTCCCTTTGCAGAGAAACAGCCCCAAAGCATGATGTTGCCACCCCCATGCTTCACAGTAGGTATGGTGTTCTTTGGGTGCAACTCAGCATTCTCTCTCCTCCAAACACGACGAGTTGTGTTTCTACCAAACAGTTCTACTTTGGTTTCATCTGACCATATGACATTCTCCCAGTCCTCTTCTGGATCATCCAAATGCTCTCTAGCAAACCTCACACGGGCCCGGACATGTACTGGCTTAAGCAGGGGGATACGTCTGGTACTTCAGGATCTGAGTCCCTGGCGGCGTAGTGTGTTACTGATGGTAGCCTTTGTTATGTTGGTCCCAGCTCTCTGCAGGTCATTCACTAGGTCCCCCCGTGTGGTTCTGGGATTTTTGCTTACTGTTCTTGTGATCATTTTGACCCCACGGGGTGAGATCTTGCGTGGAGCCCCAGATTGAGGGAGATTATCAGTGGTCTTGTATGTCTTCCATTTTCTAATTATTGCTCCCACAGTTGATTTCTTCACACCAAGCTGCTTGCCTATTGCAGATTCAGTCTTCCCAGCCGGGTGCAGGTCTACTATTTTGTTTCTGGTGTCCTTCGACAGCTCTTTGGTCTTCACCATAGTGGAGTTTGGAGTGTGACTGTTTGAGGTTGTGGACAGGTGTCTTTTATACTGATAACAAGTTCAAACAGGTGCCATTAATACAGGTAATGAGTGGAGGACAGAGGAGCCTCTTAAAGAAGAAGATACAGGTCTGTGAGAGCCGGAAATCTTGCTTGTTTGTAGGTGACCAAATACTTATTTTCCACCATAATTTGCAAATAAATTATTTTAAAAAATCAGACAATGTGATTGTCTGGATTTGTTTCCACATTTTGTCTCTCATAGTTGAGGTATACCTATGATGACAATTACAGGCCTCTCTCATCTTTTTAAGTGGGAGAACTTGCAAAATTGGTGGCTGACTAAATACTTTTTTGCCCCACTGTATATATACATAATTTGTATGACAATGCAAATCCATTTATTGATATTATTTATTTTTACTCTGTATTCCAAAGCCTGTTTTTTTCTTTTTTGAACATGTGACCATCAGCAGAGGACTAGAAGCTCCTCCTGCTTATGTTTCCCTGCAGAAAGGCTGGGAAAGAGCTAGGTCATGTGACAGCTGTATATCGATTAGGAGAAAGATACTTGGATGTTTTATTTTTTTTATATTAAAGTAATTACAGTGCCATCATCCATATACATAAAAAGAAGGGACAATATAAATTAAACAGTATGTGTTTCGTATGACTTTAACCGCTTTTATGCTGCATAAAGCCCACAGAAGAAAGACCACTGTAACAGACTCCCGTTTTACCTCTACAGGATGAAAGGTCTTTAGAATGCTTTGTTTTTATCAAAACATCCAGACATCGATGCATTGAATTTGCTTCATTACTGATTTTAGTGTTTCGTACTAAGTTGAAGAATGATGATTAATGCACGTTTGGCTTGAGCTAAAATCTATAGTAACCCTTTCCTCCTTCTCTTTCTTTTCAACACTGACATAATTCTTCTCGGAATGCAAGTGGGTCTGTCTCCAGGTGCTGCTGATAAAGTGTTTGCAAATAGGGCAGAATGTGCTATTATAAAAAGACATCATGTCAGATCAGAATTGCTTCCCTGGTTGCTTTGATCCCGTGCCACGTTCTACTTTTATTCTTCTTTAGTAATTGTTTGAAGACAATCGTATAATTACAAAGTATTTCTCCTGTTCCTTCTAGGTACATATATAAAGTAGCTATGCGTGTGTTTACAGGGAGAGCATGAATCTAGTACACCACAGCACATAAGAATGCATTGATAAAATATTCATGGGAGTTTTCACAGATGCTCCCCATTACTGCTATTACTAGAAATAATGGGAACAGCACCAAACAGACATAATAGCGGATGCAGGTGTGAGATGAATGCAGGACTATCCAGGAACCTGATTACTTGATTCTAAATGATCAATTAACACCAAAATATAGCCAGCATTTGTCTCTGTATAGAGGCTTGTTCACACCAGAATGCATGTTAAAGGAGATCTATGGCCACACCATACACATTCACATTCATTGTAATAGCAGTGTTAACAATAGCTATTTAATAAGCTTAATTGAAAAATCTCCTTTCGTATTGTAGTGCTGCCTGTTTGCTGGCCATCTCTTTCCACAGCTTCCTGGATTCCCAGCATGCTTTGCAGATTTTCCTTTGCTGTTTACTTTCAATTTCTGGGGACTACATATCCAATAGTACTTTGCTGCCTACAAGCAGTGACTCCTGTACTGACTCTTCCTCCTCATAAAACTCCTCCTCTCAGCACCTCTGTAGGTCAGAAGGCAGGCTCTGTGGAATGTGTGACACATTGGTGCCTATCAGGGCATATTGGAATTCAAGGAAGTAAATGTGTGGAGATCTTCACAAAGTAAGTTTACAAACTTCCAGATTGTTCAGATTTATAGGAGTAGGCTAGATATAATTGAAATACATTGTGAAAATGACCTGTAATATTTTACATTTTGACCATATGCTTTAAAGTGGTTAGCTCACATATTTAAATCACTGGCATCCCCTCTGTTTTAGGTAAATATAAAGCGCAGTATAATTTAAAAAAAAAATTATAATCCTAAATACCTTCTTGCACAGGTCTAATGTGCAGTCACGTGACCTCCCTCCGCTCCTCTTTTTCTAAGGAGCACAGCGGGAGGAGCTGAGATTCCCCTTTAATGTATGCCAGGCAGCATAGGCATGACTGCACAGGTGTTTAGGATTATAATTTAAAAAATACTGACATACTGTGCTTTATATCTTCATAAAACAGAGGGGATGTCAGTGATTTATATACATTACTTTACAGCTACAGCGCAATAGTGACGGGAGGGGCAGGGAGAAGATTGGCTCTCACTACACAGACTACTGAGCTGACAGACTGGGAGAGAGGGGCACAGACTAAACACACAGCGGGATAGCGGAGGCACGAAAAACTGACCACAGTATTGTGGATCAGCAGCCATAATTACCGTGGTCAGTACACATAGGGGGGACACAGGAACAGGCAGGATCAACTAGGTATTTTACAACATAGAATGGGACAAATTACACTGCACAAGCACTATGCTATAATTAGATCATGTTTTAAAGGTCAGGATACTTTCTTCTTTTTAGGGTTAGAGCCACTTTAACATGAGTTGTGCTTATTTGTATTTGACGGCTTCCAATTGAATTGCATAGAAAACCTACCCAGCATGCAGGCAGCAGGGTTTACTTTTAATGCAGTATAAGGAAAAGCATAGTATGAACAGACCCTATGGCTTTTCTCTTGTGCCTGCACTTTGCCTGTGCATAATGCAGCATTTTAACCACTTGCCGACTGGCTCACGCCGATATACGCAGGCAGAATGTGTCTCCTGCGCAAACTGAGGTACCTGTACGTCAATCCGTGAAGGCAGGATAGCGGGCTGGCGCACGCCACCAGAGCGTGCCAATGGGTCCCGTGGACTCTATGTCCGCCAGCGGCCCATGATCGCGGTGAGGACATGACAGGGATCCTCTGTTCCCAGTGATCGGCAGTGTCATGTTTCAGTAAGCCCATCCCCCCTACAGTTAGAACACGTGGAGGGAACACACTTAACCCCTTGATTGCCCCCTAGTGTTAACCCCTTCCTTGCCAGTGTCATTTTTATATTGATCAGTGCATTTTTATAGCACTGATCAATGTAATAATGTCACTGGTCCCCAAAAAGTGTAATTTGGGGTCAGATTTGTCCGCCGCAGATCACCGCCATTACCAGTAAAAACAATTTAAAAAAATTAAGTCCCTAAATCGATCCGATAGTTTGTAGACACAATAACTTTTGCGCAAACCAATCAATATACGCCTATTGCAATTTAAAAAAAAAAACATAAAAAATATGTAGAAGAATATATATAAACCAGGGGTCTCCAAACTTTCTAAACAAAGGGCCAGTTTACTGTCCTTCAGACTTTAGGAGGGTCGGACTGTGGCCAGTGGCAGTAGAAAAGGTCCCAGCATCAGTGGGGAAAAAAATATTGCCCCATTGTTTGTTTTAGTGAGAATAACTGCGCCAAATTATTGGTGTAAGTGGGAGGAATTGTGCCCCATCATTGATGTCGTTGAGAGGAATTGTGCCCCATCATTGATATCATTGGGCCCCATTGTCAGTGGGAGGAATTGTGCCCCATCGTTGGTGTCATTGGGAGGCAATGTACCCCCCCTTCATTCATGTCAGACAGGGGACTTATGCTCCATTGTTGGTATCAGTGGATGAAATGGTGCTCCAAGGGCCAGATAAAAGCAAGCAAAGGGCCGCAGTTTGGAGACCACTGGCCTAAACTGATGAATAAATTTAGTTTTTTTTTATATTTTTTTGGGGATATGTATTATAGCAGAAAGTAAAAAAAAATGTTTTTTTTTTTCAAAATTGTCGCTCTTTTTTTATTTATTGCACAAAAAGAGGTGGTCAAATACCACCAAAAGAAAGCTCTATTTGTGGGGAAAAAAAGGACGTCAATTTTGTTTGGGTACAGCGTCGCGCAACCGTGCAATTGTCAGTTGAAGCGATGCAGTGCCGTATCACAAAAAGTTCTCTGGTCATTAAGGGGGCAAATTCTTCTGGGGCTGAAGAAGTTAAAGGAGTAATACATCAGAACTGTGCAAATGTGAGTAACCAAATAGTCATTAGCAATTCCTGTTGAAGTCCAACTTATTTTTAGCCAGTGATGTCAATGGAAGCCCAGGTGTGCTCCTCTGGGCTGAAATTCTCCATCAATTTCTATGCCTGTGCAGTGAACCCTCCTCTGAGCTTCTCCAGTCTTGATCTGTGAGGTTTCTGCACAGGTTTGGTCAGCGGTGAAGAAGATGAGAACCAGGAGATTGCTACTATCTTACTCTGGTAAGGTGGGGGGAGTATAGAGCAGATTAGTCAAGAAGGTTTAGGGAAAATGGGTTAGTGTTTTCATGAGACAGGGACATGGTACATAGTGGGGTTGTTTTTACGAAAACACTAATCAGCTCACAGTTTTTTTTTTTTGTCAAAGCTTAACTGAACCAGCTGAAGTTAACCATGCAAAGATGCACCAGATTTTGCACCCCCAATCTTAGTAAATCAACCCCACTGTATTTTTGTACTATTTATACTCCAAGGTTAGGTTGACTTGTAGTTGAATTCTTCATTTTAATGTCCACCTGGAATGTATAGAAACATAACCCTTATAAAGTTTGTATTTTCTGTTTGCCTGGACCTACAGAGTGTTAGTAAATGCACCAAAGAACAGATTCTAGACTCTCTCTAGCTCATAAGTCATATTTTGTGTCTTTTTTTTTTTTTTCTGTCCCATTTAACAGTCTCTCGTTTATTTGAGCAACTCCGTTGCTTTCGGGCTTTGCTGAGCTGCTTTGACTTTGTTCTACCATTCTCAGAAAGTTAAAGAATAGCAACTGGATGTGTGTCTGCTCTGAACATATCCTGTTGATTATGTGGATACATCCTGTGGCTGTCTAGTCCTGAAATAAAGCCTCTACATTGTGATATCCTCCTGTCGGGAAGCCTATTATGCAGAATACTGCAAGGCCAATAAACAGGAAGAATATTTATAGAAACCGTTCATATTTTCAAATCCATAAGTATGCTTCTATCTAAACTGAGGGACAGCTTTCTTCAAATACCCATTGTCACTGGGAGCACAAGATCAAGACTCAGTGGACGCTGTTTAACTATGCTGCTTGGCTAAATAGGTCATCATATCTGCAGAGTTTTTTGAAAAGTCCTCAGGTGTATTGTATCACTAGCACAAGCTTCAAAGTCTGTGAATGGCTTAAAGTGAACCTGTGCTTTATCCGTGCTGGGCAAAGCAGAAGGTTCACTTTAATGCCAGTCGCCACAACTGTTACTACTTGCCTTCCCTCCCACATTGCTCCTTTCACTCGGCTGAATTAAAAAAAAAAATGCTGAATTTCCACTATAAAAGCCAGATTTTCTAGCTGGAATATCGAGTGATGTGAAAAAATGTATGTGTGTCATCTCACTTGCAGATGGACTTGCCTATTAATAATTCATTCTCCATAAGGGATCTAGTGGGATGTTTGGGCAAACATGGCTTTTAGATAAAACTAGGAATTCTTATGGGGATCTCAATGTTGGATCCAATAAGGGATCAGCTTCCTCAAAACCAAAAGCTGAAATATCAGTTGTGGGAGAGGATTTTTTTTACCCATTTTATGTGCTTTGTATTGGCATACTTTTAGTTCAGTACCCTTAATGTTGTGTTATGTGTGTTTTACCCCTCCATTGTAAAATTCTGATTCACAGTCTGCTTGCATTATAGAAGTGAAAACCTATTCTCCTTCACATTGCTAGAAAATGCACACTCCCAAGTCCTATTTTTTTTTTTTACAGCAAGTGGCATTGAGGCTCCGCATATTGACCACAGGTTGCTCAGGGAATGCTATGTGGTGCTATAGAGCTCTTAAATTGCCCAGGTGTGTGAAGAATGAAGCTCAATTGTAGAGAGACTTTCCAGCAAGTTGTGCGATCCTAATGAGGAAGTCATCCAACCACCAGTGATACTACTTGTCTGCTTCTTGAAGATCGGAATTAGTCAGATTTATGCAAGCAGTAATAAAAATGAGTGGAATCACTTGTTATTATCTGGCTGTTTATGACCAGCTTGACTATTTTATGTGCCTGTATAATATTTGAGTCAGTGGCTTTTGTGTGTCTGTGTGTGTATGCCGGCGTTTGCTGTTTCCTATAACACAGTTGATACTGTTTTAGGCATGTTACTTGGATGTTTTCTATATTATTAAATCATACCAGGAGGAATTAGACATCAGGTATGCCACATAAGGAATCAGGAAAATGACATCAATGTCATGTAAACAGAGTTGAGTAATGATTGGGCGTTTTCCTCTGAATACGGAAAATAAAATGAATCTTGACATTTGTTATAGTGGGTAATGCCAGTTGCATTTTTCTGATAACAGTACTGTAAATGGCTATGTATCTTTGCAATAGAAAAAAAAGTTAAGGTTTTCCATTAAAAAGAATTCTGCAATTTATTTATTTATTTCAGGTACTTATATAGCGCCATCAATTTACTCAGCGCTCTACATATACATTGTACATTCACATCAGTCCCTACCCTCAAGGAGCTTACAATCTAAGGTCCTTAACTAACATTCAGGCTGGGTTCACACTGGTCCGACAAACGCTCCGACATTGGGAGCTCATGTCGCATGACGTGTGAAATTTAATGTTTCCCTATGGGAGCCGTCCTAACTGGTCCGACACAAGTCGTTCCGACTTTAGAAATGCTCCCTGTACTACTTTGGTCCAACTTTGATCCTACTTCGGCCTATTGACTATCATTGAAGTCGGATCAAAGTCGGATTGCCGTCTTGCATGATCCGACTTCGGCACGCGACTTGTGCTCAGATGATCTTGAGGGGGAACTCCGCGCCAAATTTTAAATAAAAATCCAGCATGGGTTCCCCCTCCAAGAGCATACCAGGCCCTTGGGTCTGGTATGGACCTTGAGGGGGAACCCCCTACGCCGAAAAAGCGGCGTGGGGGGGTCCCCCCAATCCATACCAGACCCTTATCCGAGCACGCAGCCCGGCCGGACAGGAATGGGGGTGGGGACGAGCGAGCGCCCCCCCCCTCCTGAACCGTACCAGGCCGCATGCCCTCAACATGGGGGGTTGTTGCCTTGGGGGAGGGGGGCGCGCTGCGGCCCCCCCACCCCAAAGCACCTTGTCCCCATGTTGATGAGGACAAGGGCCTCTTCCCGACAACCCTGGCCGTTGGTTGTCGGGGTCTGCGGGCGGGGGGCTTATCGGAATCTGGGAGCCCCCTTTAATAAAGGGGCCCCCAGATCCCGGCCCCCCACCCTATGTGAATGAGTATGGGGTACATCGAACCCCTACCCATTCACCTAGGGAAAAAGTGTCAATTTAAAAAAAAACACTACACAGATTTTTAAAGTAATTTATTAGACAGCTCCGGGGGTCTTCTTCCGACTTCGGGGGTCTCTCCGGTTCTTCTCCGCGCTCTCCGGGTCTTCTGCCGGGCTCCTCCGCTATTTTCTGCTCTTTTGCCATAGCGGAGGAGCCCGGTCTGCTGCCTTCTTCTCTTCGGGGGTCTCTCCGGTTCTTCTCCGCGCTCTCCGGATCTTCTGCCGGGCTCCTCCGCTATTTTCTGCTCTTTTGCTATAGCGAAGGAGCCCGGTCTTCAATCTTCTGCCTTCTGCCCTCTTCTCCTGATGTTGACACGACGCTCTCTGGGGCTGGAATGCACTCTGAGCGCTCCGCTCTGACTTATATAGGTGGTGACCATGCCCCCTTATGCCGTCACAGTCCCTGGGCATGCTGGGACTGTGACGTTTTAGGTGGCGTGGTCATCACCCGATGACCACGCCCCCTTATGCCGTCATAGTCCCAGCATGCCCAGGGACTGTGACGGCATAAGGGGGCGGGGTCACCGCCTATATAAGTCAGAGCAGAGCGCACAGAGAGCATTCTAGCCGGAGAGAGCGTCGTGTCAACATCAGAAGAAGAGAGGAGGGCAGAAGACCGAAGACCGGGCTCCTCCGCTTTAGCAAAAGAGCTGCAAAAGAGCAGAAGAGAGCGGAGAAGCCCGGCAGAAGATCCGGAGAGCGTGGAGAAGAACCGGAGAGACCTCCGAAGTCGGAAGAAGACCCCCGGAGCTGTCTAATAAAATGCTTTAAAAATCTGTGTAGTGTTTTATTTTAAATTGACACTTTTTCCCTAGGTGAATGGGTAGGGGTACGCTGTACCCCATACTCATTCACATAGGGTGGGGGGCCGGGATCTGGGGGCCCCCTTATTAAAGGGGGCTCCCGGATTCCGATAAGCCCCCCGCCCGCAGACCCCGACAACCAACGGCCAGGGTTGTCGGGAAGAGGCCCTTGTCCTCATCAACATGGGGACAAGGTGCTTTGGGGTGGGGGGGCCGCAGCGCGCCCCCTCCCCCAAGGCAACAACCCCCCCATGTTGAGGGCATGCGGCCTGGTACGGTTCAGGAGGGGGGGGGGGCGCTCGCTCGTCCCCACCCCCATTCCTGTCCGGCCGGGCTGCGTGCTCGGATAAGGGTCTGGTATGGATTGGGGGGACCCCCCCACGCCGCTCTTTCGGCGTAGGGGGTTCCCCTCAAGGTCCATACCAGACCCAAGGGCCTGGTATGCTCTTGGAGGGGGAACCCATGCCGGATTTTTATTTAAAATTTGGCGCGGAGTTCCCCCTAAAGATTCATACCAAACAATGCCGGGCATTGGCGGGGATCCAAGTCGGATACCCGTTCATTGAAAGTCGGACACATGCCGGCTTCATGTCGCAGGGCAAAGTCGGATCCAAAGTAGGACGGCTGTCGTGTCGCACCAGTGTGAACCCAGCCTCATACATACTAGGGACAATTTAGAGAGGATCCAATTAACCTACCAGCATGTCTTTTGGAGTGTGGGAGGAAACCGGAGTACCTGGAGGAAACCCACGCAGGCACAGGGAGAACATGCAAACTCCAGGCAGGTAATGTCGTTGTTAGGATTCGAACCAGCAACCCTTCTTACTGCTAGGCGAGAGTGCTACCCACTACACCACTGTGCCGCCCACAATTCTGGTCTATAGGGGGCAACAAGCATAAGAAAAAGGATTTCCCAGAGTAAAAGGTTTCCTGGAAGCATTTTTAGTAGTGGGTGGCAATACCATCCTTACCTTTTTGGATACATTTCAATCAACCCTGTCAATCACCTGCAAAACTAAATGGAAGTTCCCTGTGAGAAAAGAGCTGTAAAAGAAGTGACGGTAGACATGAGCCACCAGACCACCAGTTATTCTATTGCAGGGAGCTCCCTTTTAATTTTTTTAGGTGTCTGTCGCTCTTTTGCCCAGTTAGTTCAACCCCATGTACTCTCATGTTGGTTAATGAGAATGCCCATCACTTTTTGTGGTCCATAGGCAGGCAGAGAACACAGATGTATGCAGGAAAAAGCGTAATCATGCAAGTATAATTATCTTATTAGAACACTTGGGTTTCAGGAATTGGTGGTGTCTGATTTAAGGCTGGATTACTGGTTCTGGTGAGACTACTATAAGTAGGAATAAGCCAGGAAATGTATTGTAAAGAAAAAGCTCACAAAGGAAGGTTCAGTGACTTGTACACATGATGAGAATATCGGATAAATTATCGTACAATATAATACAGCTTCGGAAGTTTTGTAATGAAAAAGGGGGCGCAATATGGGTCCACTTTCTTGAGGTTGTGGCCTCCCCACCACATTTAGATTATTTAATTTAACAGCTTTAGTTATAGGTAATTTAGGGCGGCTGCCCCTTTAAGGAAGCTGAGGTAAGGTACCTGGGAAGAACCAATCAGAGCTCATGGAAAGTGCTGGAAGTAGGGATAGGCTATAAAAGGTCAGCAGGAAAGAGGCTTTTCCTCTTTCCCACTGGACCAAGAAGGAAATTGAAGCTCCCTCCCTCCCGCCCCAGTCGCGAACACCTATTATGTGGTAGGGTCACCCCGGATTCTGGGGGGGACTGTTGTTTTTATTTAAATTCTGCTACTGCTCGAGTTCTAATAACTGAGCAGATGGAAATATGTTTGGATTTATGAAGTTATGATATAATAAAAGAGTTATGAATTATTACATTGTTTAAAACCAATAAAAGGTGTCGTAGCCAATTTCTTGCCAAAAAGATGGATGTTTGTGTATTATTTATTTAAATTGTATCTGGGGAAAGTGTTTTGTGGGTGGGTGTGGCCTACAATCTCATGTGTTGTATTGTAATGTATTCTTTAATTTCTGAGCATGTCTTGGTCTTTCGATTACTCTACGAATATATACTCTGATTAAGAGAAAATCATTCATTGTGATATCGTGCAAGACATTTTTTTGTTTGTGTCCCTTCGAATATTTTCACATGAACTGTCTTGATCGGCTCTCGAAAGCTGTGTACTAATGATCAGATTATCGTATCATCACTTTGAAAGTGGCATTTTTCTGATTTTTGTGTGTATGAGGCATTATGGGTTTTTTTTGGGAGAATTATAGATGCTTTACAAATAACCTCTAACATGAAAATGAAGTAGCATTCATGGAAATGTTTAATTGCCATTGGTTATCTGTTAAAAATCTTCTTTTTTTTTTTTGTAGATAAGGAATTTTATGACTTTTTCTGATGACTTTGGAATGTGAGTACCAAAGTCGGCACTAAGCTGGTTGAAACACAAATCGGGAATACTGTGGTCAGGGTCCTCATAAGGAAAAGTACTGCTGAGCATGTTGTCTAGGTGAACTCTGTTACCTTTTGTGCTTCCTTTCCAAATCCTAATGCCCAACATTGTTTGCATAGTGTAGTTCATGAGTGCTCAACCTGTGGCCTTCCAGCTGTTGCGGAACTACAAGTCCCATAAGGCGTTGAAAATCACTCACGGTTGTAAACCTGACTCCTGAAGGCAGAGGCATGATGGGTAGTTCTACAACAGCTGGAGGGCCACAGGTTGTGCTCCCGTGGTGTATATTCAATCTAGAGGGAACATGAAGCGGCCTACAATCTAAGCTTTTACTTCCTAAACCAGACTTCTTGGCTTGGAGCTAATATCCGGTGACCATGACTGTCTTTGCAAACCCTTCTAGCAGTAACTGGTTCGGACCCAGCACAAACCCTTACTTTTCTTCCTGATGAAAAGGGTAAATGTGTTGAATAATTATCTGAAAAATGTAGTTTTTCCTTTAATGTTCCCAAACACTGCATTATTTAGCGTTGTACCTTGTATTGAGGCCAGCTGTAAATTCTATTTTTTTTTCAAATTTCTCTATTTGTATTGGTAAGTTTTATGACTTACAGCGATGAAGGGTGATGATGATCAGCTTTTTTTTGCATTTTGGAACTTTTATGAAAAAGAACAATTAATGGCTGTGTGTCTGTGGTGCCACCCAGCTTGCTATAAACAATGGTGGCAGAGATTTTCCTTTCTTTTATAACTTGTGCCAAAACATGGTAGCCAGGAACATTAATTGTGACTCGCCTTGTAAGCTGATATGCCTTGGCTCAAGCTCTATATCTGAACAATAAAGTTGAAAGAGAAGCCAAAAAATAGGATCATAAATACAAATCTTCTTTGTCGTCTGTTTATGCCTTTGTATTTGGGGATAAGCTAAATGCTTGTTGTAATTTATTGGAAAGCAGAATGCCTTTCTCTATATGATTTGAATTGAAATGTCTGTGATCCCCCAGGAAACAATCAGTTTGTTGTAGAATTGTCCAGGTGGTTATTGTGCGCCTATAAAGAACGAATACTCCCTCGCTTTAGTGGAAGTCTAAGTTGCACTTTCTTTATCATACATCACAGGACACAGCGTTAGGCTAATATTCATTACCTGCTGGGTTATACGCCATCTCTATGTGAATGGACAATGGTAGACAAAGTCTTAGACAGGAAGTCCGCCCCTATATAACCCCTCCCATACAGGAAGTTTTTTACCAGTGTCTGTAAAGTGGATCGACACGTTTGTTGAGCTCCAGGCCTTTAGTCCCAAAAATGGTTCTTGAATGAATCAAGGGATTGACCTATTAGATCCATTTGAAGAAAAGCTTTTATGCTTAAATCAGGGCTTGACAAATTTTAAATTTACACAGAAAGACCACCCCGCTAGCGGCTGAGTAGCGCCACTAAAATGATGGTAAAGTGACGCTAAAAATAGCGCCGCTTTACCGCAGACGCCCCTGCCGCTCGGTGTGAAAGGGCTCTAAGGGTCCGATCAGGACCGCCTGAAAAGGACAGGCGAATCAGACAGCCTGTGTGAAAGAGGCCAAGCAGGGAGATAAATTCTTTTTAATTAAGAAAAAAAATAAACAGTTTTTACTTTAAAATATAAATAAATAAAAGCTATTACGAAAAAAAAAAAGGCTATCCCCACATTCACTTTCTTCTCTTCTCCACTTTGGGAAGGAGATGGACGGGCAGTGAAAACAGGCAGGTATCGCAGCGCTGCCTCCATTAGCACTGCATTTGCATTGCTGGTTGTAATACCAACGGCCACCACAAGATGTCGCCAGATTCCAGAAGCACTCCAGAAGGACTGAAGAAAGCTGCAAAGCCGCGGCCTCAATTACCGGCCAGCACGGCCCGACGCGATCGCACGGGGGGGGTCGGAGTCCGCATGGAGACAGGATACCCCCAGCTGTGCCGCCCCAGACGCCAGGTCGCTACTTCTAGTCGCAAATGCGACCTAGCGCCCGGGGTTTGTCGAGCCCTGGCTTAAATGGTTCCCGAGCCTCGCAAAGATGCATGGATTTTGCCTGTAAGACGACCTCCGGGCGCTTGACCCTGCGTAGTGGAATCCTGGACACCACAGAGCTAAGGCATTCCTGCAGGGTGCTGTACAGGTCCAAGGGGCATACGTCGAACCCTAAAACATGAACGGGTACCCAGTCCTTGAAAGTTCCCAAGTGAGGGAACCCGCCGTGATGGGTGAAGGTTGGCCTCTTAGTTTCTAAGGCTGCCCTGCGCCTGGACGGGCAAGTAAAAACCCCCTTATTTACTTATTGTGGGGTGCCCCAGTGATTGTAACAATCAGTCAAGCTAGCTAGAGGCTGTGTGCGGTGACCACAGGGGGGATTTTGGGCTAGCTGTGGGTGTTAGTAAAGAGTACCTTTTTTACCTGTTGTCTGTCTTGGCTGTTTTTTCTTATGACTGGTCCGTGCATGAGGGTGCGCCGTTGCGCATCTTGGTTCGCCATGACGTACGTGCGTTCACCAAAGTGCACGAGTGTTCGTGGCTGTTTGGCGGCCATGGAGCACGCAGCTTTGCCACAGGTGTTGTGCGCACACGGAGCCGCCCATACGCCGTAGCCTAATCTTGGTGCACAAAGATTCACATCATATGCGAATACAGCCGCGCCCGTTCGCCGCGACCTCACGCATATGCCGAACGTCCGGGTGCACAGCCAGCTTGGCACTGGCAGGTGGCACTGGTTGGCACTGGCAGGTGGCACTGGCGATTGGCACTGAGTGGCACTGATTGGCACTGGCAGGTGGCGCACTGAGCCGATTTGTCCGTTTCAGTTTCACTATATGTAACTGAATGCAGAGACCAGCTGTCAGAATTCAGCGTGATGTCGGGGTGGGCGGGGCCCTGCAGCTATCAAACACCAGTCAATGATTGGGCTGCTTAAGAAAGTAGGCGGGGCCACATACACGTAGCGGCCTGCCCAGATCCCATCCCATTGGCTGGTGTTTGATATCTGGGTCCCGCCCACCCCCCGACATCACGCTGAATTTTGACAGCTCCTCTCTCTGCATTCAGTTGCAAATCAGTTTCACATACTCGCTCAGTGTGTGAAACTGTCAGTGGAGTGTGGGGAAGGGAGGTAATCGGCCAATTTTTGCACAAAAATCGGCCGATGCCGATTTCTTAAAAAGGGCCAAATATCGGCCGGCCGATATATCGGTCGACCTCTTAGTGATGATTTGGACAAATATATCTAAAAGATTTCCAGAGGGAAGAGCTCTCTACTTCCTGTGAAGAGAAGGACCAGGCATTTCTTGTTTAAAACCTCAGGGACCGCTTCCTCAGGTGTCTCAGCGCAAAGGCAGTTCAACTGCCAACAGGGCGCTAGAGCCAGGGGCAAGCCGCAGGGCCAGAAGAAATCCCGGGTCCAAAACTCTTCTAAACTCTACACTAAGCCCTCTTTTTGAGGGGAGGCCCCCACACTATCGGGTGAGGGGAAGGCTGCTGCACTTTGCAGACGTTTGGAGAACAGTGGGTCACCTCAACAGTATCCCGCGGTTACAAGCTGGAATTACAAGGAGTTCCCCCTCAGAGGTTTCTAAGATCCAGCGCTCCCTCGGATCCTTCAAAGAGAAACTTATTGTTCCAGGCACTAGATCATTTAGTGCATCAGGGAGTGATTATACAGGTTCCTGTATCCAAAAGCGGCGTGGGGTTTTATTCAAACCTGTTCACGGTTCAAAAACCAAACGGGGACACAAGGTCCATTTTGGATCTAAGATCCCTGAAGCAGCATCTGTTAATCCAGTCCTTTTGGATGGAGTCTGTCCGCTCAGTAGTAGCCTCGCTTTTTCTTCTTAGCCTCCATCGTTATCAAGGATGCGTATTTACACGTACCTATCTTTCAACCTCATCAAAGGTTCCTGTGATTTGCAGTAGAGGAAAGACATTTCCGGTTTGTGTCACTGCCCTTCGGGCTTGCCACAGCATCTCGGGTGTTTCCAAAGGTCCTAGCACCAGTTCTGGGTCTTTAAAAGTCCCAGGGAATCTTCTTTTATTGCTCGGATATCTAGACGACCTCCTGATCAGAAATCACTCACTACAGGCTCTAGAACAGAGCATAGCCTGCACAGTGCGGTATTTAGAAAGCTTGGCCTGGGTTATAAATACCGAAAAGTCAGCCTTGAGACCAGCTCAAAGTCTGAAGTATTAAGGTCTGATCCTATATACGGTATTTTTGCCACCCGTAAGGATTTGTGCCCTGAAGGATCAGGTGCGTTAGATAAGGGGCGCCAGACAACCCTCCATTCGGCTCTGTATGGGAGCAAGCCCTGGATTATCCCATGTTCTTATCTGCTTGGGCACGTTTAAGCCTAAGCTGGTGGTTGCAGGATCAGAACCTGAGAAAAGGAAGATCCTTCCTCCTGGTGTCATGGAGCGTACTGACCACAGACGCCAGTCTCTCGGGCTGGGGAGCGACCCTAGAGGGGCTCACAGCTCAGGGGTCAAGGGAAAAACTGAGCTTGCCCATCAACGTCCTGGAGTTGCGGGCAGTACGTCTGGCCCTACGGTCCTGGACAGTGGAGCTTCAGAACTGCCCTATCGGGGTTCAGCCTGACGGTGCCACTGCTGTGGCCTATATAAACCACCAGGGCGGTACCAGGAGTTGTTCAGCTCAGAAAGAGGTGAACCACATACTAGCCTGGGCAGAGGGACATGTGCTTGTTCTATTGGTGGTCCATATCCCGGGGGTAGAGAACTGGCAGGCAGATTATCTCAGCCACCAGCAGATCTGGCCAGGGGAATGGTCCCTTCACCTGAAGGTGTTCCAGGAAATTTGCCAGCGCTGGGGATGGCCGGATGTCGAATCTATTGGCATCTAGGTTCAACAACAAGCTACATCAGTTTGTGTCCCTAAAAAGGGATCCCCTGGCAATGGGAGCAGATGCTCTGGTAGTTCTATGGAGCCAGTACTCCCTGATTTTATGCTTTCCCCCTGATCCCTCTCCTTCCACATTTGTTGGGCAGGATTCAGAGAGAGGGGGTTCCAGTCATTCTGGTGGCACCAGCCTGGCCCAGAAGCCCTGGTTCCCGGAGATTGTGAGATTGGCAATAGACGGGCCATGGACAATTCCGCGCTGCCCGGATCTACTGTCTCAAGGTCCTATATTTCACCCCAATTTACAGTCTCTAAATTTGATGGCATGGGTATTGAAACCAGGGTGCTGAAGGATCATGGCATCTCGGGATCGGTGGTGCCTACCCTAGTGAATGCTACGAAAGCGGTCACTAGGAAGATCTCATAAGGTCTAGAAGACTTAAATTGCTTGGTGTGAAGCCAGAAAATGGCATCCTCGGGAAATACGTGCTTGGGAGAATTCTCTCTTTTTTACAGTCGGCTGTGGAAATCAGATTGGCTTTGAGTACAATCAGAGGTCAGATTTTGGCCCTGTCATTATTCTTCCAAAGGCCCTTAGCCTCCCATTCACTGGTCCGAACCTTTATGCAGGGGGCAACTCGTTTGCTTCCCCCCATTAGGACATCTATATGTCCTTGGGACTTAAATTTGGTGCTGTCTATCAAGGAAATTCCATTAGTCTTGCTGTCACGCAAGCTAGCCTGCCTTATGGCCATCATCTCGGCTAGAAGGGTGTCGGGATTGGCCTAATTCTTCACCACAACAAGGTGGTGTTGCATCCTATTCCATCCTTCTTGCCAAAGGTGGTGTTTGCCTTTCATTTAAATCAGAACATTCTTCTGCCTTTCTTCTCTCTCCTCCTCGTTCGGCGGAAGAGATGCCTGCATTCCTTGGACGTTGTCCGGGCAGTCAGTTTGTCTAGATCTGCACAAATCCTAGGATCAGACTCCTTTTTTGTTTTACCAGAAGGACCAGGCAGCTTCCAAAGCTTCCATTGCCAATTGGGTCTACCACTTGTTCATTCAGGCCAATGGTCTGAAACCTAGGACTTCTCCCTTTAGGATAAGAGCTCATTCTACCAGAGGTGTAGGAACCTCCCCAGGCTTTTCGCCATCGGGTATCTGTGGCTCAGATTTGTAATGCTGCTACCTGGTCTTCACGTTCACAAGATTTTATAGGTAGATGTTAGAGCAGCCGAAGATTCGGCTTTTGTCCGTAGTGTACTACAGGCTGCTGTTGAAAGTCTGATGGCTATTTTTGTTTGGCAGGGTGTCTCCCTCCCCTCAAGGCTATTGCTCTGGGACATCCCAGTAGGTAATGAATATTAGCCTAACTCTGTGTCCCATGATGTATGATAAAGAAAATAGGCTTTTTCGTCCTACTTGCCTGAAAAATCCTTTTCTTTGAATACATCACGGGACACATAGTTCCTCCCCTCTTTTGAGGATTCAGTGCTTACTACAAAACTGAAGTACTTCCTGTATGGGAGGGGTTTTATAGGGGTGGACTTCCTGTCTAAGACTTTGTCTACCAGTGTCCATTCACCTAGAGAATGGTGTTGTAACCCAGTAGGTAATGAATATTAGCCTAAAGCCTCGTACACACGTTTAAATTTTCGGATGACCAAACGTCCGAAAGTGAAGAGGTTACTCACAATACAAACGTTTTTGGACGACAGAATACGTCAGACGTGATGTAATGTGTTGAATAGTTTTGTATGTATTCTTTCGTTTCTGAGCATGCGTAGTCTCGCTCTTACGATTTATTTCGTATGAAAACCGTACCAATGAAACAAAAATAGGACGTTAGAGTTTATATTCTACAAAAATTTTCTAGTCTGCTCATCCAGCTTTTGTCTTGACGAAAAAGCGAAATCAGCTGTCAAAAGCACTGTACCAACGATCCGAAAATCGGCAGACAGCTCGTCGTACGACTATTTTCATCCGATTTTTCGTATCGTGTGTACGGACCTTACCTCTGTGTCCCGTGATGTATTCAAAGAAAAGGATTTTACAGGTAAGTATGACGAAAAAATCCTATTTTTTCTTTTGGTAGCCTGCTTTGTGGCTTTCCTCAGCCTGCACCGTTTTTATATTTTTCTGTGCACCTTTCGTTTTGGGGTGTAATGATTACTGTCAGCTTGTAGCTAGTTAATGGCTGTTTAAAGGCTCCTGTGTCTGAGGCTAGTAGCCGGATCACTTCTGCATGTAGTATTTCTGGTGCCAGGCTTATTATTTTGTCCTCTCGAGCCTGCTGTCTCCATGACGACTGTCGGTCTCCTAATCATTCCACAGACCGTTCTCAGCAGAAGACTACCACATGACAATGTTGGCCTGTTGCAGGCATTTCATAAACTGAAAAACAGAAATTAAGCCAATTCTTAAAGCTTTTATGCTGTAAAACAATGGCCTTATTTATCCCCGGCTTACCCTTACCTAAATCCCCCTCCCCTCCCCCCAGCAGGAGTTCAGTAATGTAGGTTGTATGAAAATCACTTGAGACACAGGCTGAGCCTTGTCAGAGTAGGACAAAGATTAGGGGACTTTGAGTGGAGTATAGCTGTTTCGAAAACCATTTGTATTTAGTTATTTTTAATACAGCAATGATATTGTGCTTTAGAAACTCGGTGTGTAGTTTTTGCTATTTTCAGAATCCTGCATTTACTGGACAACAACACATCTTTGTCCTGTATTAGAAGTGGACTAAATTAGGTGAAATGATGGTAAAACTTTAGGTAAAGCATTTTTCTAGTTGTGGATAGTGCAAAGAAATGTTAAAGTCAAACTCCAGCCATTTTTTGTTTTTATTTTAGATAGTGTGAGAGTCTCGGTCTGTGACTGTATTGAGGAGATTTTATCCTTGCTTTCCCTCCTTGTGACACCTATACAAGATATCGGGGTGCAGTCATATCTGGGGCAGAGAAGGAAATGAAAACAATGTCCGAAGTTCTATCCCATAAGCACTTCCTGTCCTGAAATATTGGGGAAAAATCTTCTCATTAGACACCAAAACAGATTCTAACCCTTCCTGCCATAATCCTGAATGAAATAAAAGTTTTTTTTGGAATTTGGCATTAAAATCACTGTCCGCTTTCTTTGCTGTTTGTCCATTAGGTAGATCTACTCACACATTCTGTCCTGGTGGCTGGTAGGTAAGTGAGGGATAATACAAATGTTACAGTGGTCACTGAACAGGAAGCTATTCTAATGTACACATGCTGGTAATGGTAAGAAGTGGTTAAACAGCTACACATTAACTTTGCCCCAGAACCCCAAAAGGTCTTATTCCCAGAACTCTGTAAATATTTAGCTGATGAGAGCTCCAGGTGGTCGGAAATAACTTGGCTCTTTGGAATGGAGGGAAAGTAAGGAAACTTTCAAAATATGCTTTTTGAAAGTTTTATACTTTAAAGCCCTAGTGCACAACCTGCAGCCAGGGGGCTGTATACGGCCCTTTTGACACTTCTTGTGTGGCCCTTGGGCCCCTGCAGACCCCAATCTGTGTATCCCTATTGCCTTGTTATAGCATTGATCTCTAGCTTTCTTGTGTAATGTGTCACCAGTCTATAACTCTCTTGAAACATGTTCCCAGTCTAAAACAACTCCTATATCACTTTCACAGTCTCTGACCATCTTTTGTATCATGTCCAGAGTCTCTGAACATCTCTTGTATCTTGCCCGCAGTTTCTGAACATCTCTTGTATCTTGCCCGCAGTTTCTGAACATCTCTTGTATCTTGCCCGCAGTTTCTGAACATCTCTTGTATTTTGCCCGCAGTCTGACCAGCTCTTGTATCTTGCCCGCAGTCTCTGGACATCGCTTGTATCTTGCCTGCAGTTTCTGAATATCTCTTGCATCTTACCCGCAGTCTGGACATCTCTTGCATCTTGCCCGCAGTCTCTGGACATCTCTTGCATCTTGCCCGCAGTCTCTGGACATCTCTTGTATCTTGCCCACAGTCTCTGAACATCTCTTGTATCTTGCCCACAGTTTCTGAACATCTCTTGTATCTTGCCCACAGTTTCTGAACATCTCTTGTATCTTGCCCGCAGTTTCTGAACATCTCTTGTATTTTGCCCGCAGTCTGACCAGCTCTTGTATCTTGCCCGCAGTCTGACCAGCTCTTGTATCTTGCCCGCAGTTTCTGAACATCTCTTGTATCTTACCCGCAGTCTCTGTACATCTCTTGTATCTTGCCTGCAGTTTCTGAACATCTCTTGCATCTTGCCCGCAGTCTGGACATCTCTTGCATCTTGCCCGCAGTCTGGACATCTCTTGCATCTTGCCCGCAGTCTCTGGACATCTCTTGCATCTTGCCCGCAGTCTCTGGACATCTCTTGTATCTTGCCCGCAGTCTCTGGACATCTCTTGTATCTTGCCTGCAGTCTCTGGACATCTCTTGTATCTTGCCTGCAGTCTCTGGATATCTCTTGTATCTTGCCCGCAGTTTCTGGACATCTCTTGTATCTTGCCCGCAGTTTCTGAACATCTCTTGTATCTTGCCCGCAGTCTGAACATCTCTTGTATCTTGCCCGCAGTCTGACCATCTCTTGTATCTTGCCCGCAGTCTGACCATCTCTTGTATCTTGCCCGCAGTCTGACCACTTCTTGTATCTTGCCCGCAGTCTGTGGACATCTCTTGTATCATGCCCGCAGTACCTGGACATCTCTTGTTTCTTGCCTGCAGTCTGACCATCTCTTGTATCTTGCCCGCAGCCTGACCATCTCTTGTATCTTGCCTGCAGTTTCTGAACATCTTTTATCATGTCAACAGTCTCTAACCTTCTCATGTATTATGACCTCTTCCTCTGACAGTCTTTGAGTCTGAATATTCATTTAACTTTTTGTGTTGCCCACTGGTGATGTTGGGGGCTGCACGTGAGGTCCTGCATATCAAGACAATTGACTACCACTGCTTAAAACTGTGCCTTTCCTGAGAAAAACAGCCAAAAAAAAAAAGCGGAAAAAGACTTCTGACTTTCCTGATTTCAAAATTATTTTAGGTTATTCCAGTTTTAAAGTTGTTGTAAACAATCACGTTGTAAAACATCCCATTCAGTTTAAAATAGAAATGAAAGGCAAAACATTTATATATATATATATATATATATATATATATATATATATATATATATATATATATATATATATATATATAAACTTAAGTGCCCTTTTCCTTTTTTAGAAGTGGTCACATCCCTACTGTTCTCAGCTGCATAAGAGCTGGGGGGGGGGCAACAACACACTGAGCTTCCCAGTGAATAGCTGTGCAGTGGGGGCATGTCAGGACACACAAAGTTCCCAGCATAGCTAGAAAACTGACTACGGTGTGTTATCCTGCTTAGTGTGGTCAGTTTTTAATAGGAACGCAGAGGGACTTGGCAGGAACGTCAGGGATACAATACAAAGAGAACAGGATACTTTTTCATACAAGTACATGGTACAGCAGATTCATATCAGGAATATGAATTGTTGGGTTTACATACGCTTTAAGTATTGAAGGTCAGCATAATAACCAGGCAGCCAGAATTTTCTGATGGTGATCAACAGCGGCAGCCTACATATTTCTTTCAGGTTGGTTGGCTTGCGTATTTGTTGTTGACATAATTAACATTTGGTTAATTGTGCAGTTTACAGTCTGTCCATTTCATGAAATGATTCCGAATACTTTTTGAAGGTAATGTAATTTATGTAAAGAAAAGTGACAGTGCATTTTTTTAGTATAAGAATGGAAATTGTAGGTAAATATTTGAATCTTCCTTAATGTCCAGCTTTTTCAATGCTTTCAGTTGTGTTTAGGGTATACTGCAGTGCGTCCTGGAGGAAGGTTGGGAATAAACTTCTGTTTTAGTAGAGGGAGATTGGATAGTGTTTGGATGTATGGACTTTATCTTGCATATATGTTTAGATGTCTGTTACCATTGGCTCCTATGCATAGAAGTGACGGTCATGTGTAGATCCAATGCAAATTGCCCATGTCTTTAGGTACCTTGAGGCTGGGTTCACACTGCTGCCGTGGCAGACATCGCATGTGATTCGCAGCGCACTGCTGTTCACATCACATGCGATCTCTGTGCTGTGCGATATCAGCCATACAGATAGTATGGCTGATATCGCACCGCATTCGGTCCAAACTCGCACAGGACCCTTTTTTTTGTTCGGACCAAAATCGGATCGCATGGGTGTTCACACCTATGCGATCCGAAAATGTCCGAATTGTCAGTTCGCATTGCGATATGCGGGCTGAACTGGGGGTGTCATTAACATTGTATGACACTCCCCAGCAGTTCGCATATGGCAGTGTGAACTGCCGTGCGAGTTGGTGCGGTGCGGGAACCCGCAGTAAATTCGCTGCGTTCCCGCACCGCAGCAGTGTGAACCCAGCCTTACACACACATTTAGCTGGTTTTCTCTGTCAGCATTACTGCTGTTCAAGGCTTCGAATTGGCTGTGAGTGGATGGCTAGCTAGAGGCATGTAGCTTTGTGGGTTTTATTAGTGGCAGGCTTGTTCAGTACAAGGAGGGGCAGCTGCTTTTCAGGTGGTTTGTGGATGACCTATTCAGCAAGAAAGAATGAGAAGAAATTGGAAGTTGGCCAGTGAAATATTGTGCATTACAATGCCTTCTTGTTTATTCCAAGGACAAAGAAAGGGAATAGTTGTTGCAAAGTAATGAAATAAGAGAGATGCTGAATAAGGCATGGCCTCCTGAAAGGCAGACTTGTTCTTAGAGGAAAATAGTGTTTAGAATCCACTTCATCTGGAGAATGTTTAGGTTATTTCTCTCTTGATCATGAATTATGCACCTCCCATAGGATAGTGGAAATGTTAACTCTCAGCCCTTTTATTATGTATTATTTAGTAGGTCTCTAAGAAATAAGTGCTCCTTTTTAAACACTCTGTGGGGGGCTTGCCCATCCTTTGCGTTTTTTTTCCCCCACTTGATTTAAATTGTTAGATGCTTCTGGATCAGTATAGTCTGGATCAGTATATGAAGGCTTTTTATTTTCAAATCCTTTACTTTTACGTTTGTGATGTTCAGAGGGATGGACGTTATGCCACATTATAACACTTTGAAACTCTATATGCCAGAGTTCAATATTGATCTTATCAGGCAATTCGATGGTTTAAATTGGCAATTTTCAACCGGGGTTCCTAAGATATTTCAAGGAGACTACAGGTGAAGGTCATGTAAGATGCCGTTGCGTTGCAAAAACTGCTCATCAACTTAAAGAGCAATATATAAGCCCGAGCTCGGCCTCTTAGGGCAATACAGAATATAATTCTTACATCAGGCACTTCATAATTGAAAGTGGTTGTAAAGGCTGAAGGTTTTTTTTTCCATTTAATGCATTCTCTGCGTTAAAGTCATTGCACACATTTGCTAAAAAAAAACAAAAAAAAAACATAGACAAAAAAGAAATCCATCCATCTGGCACTCCTGGCTCCTCCCCCTGCTGAGTGCTCCCATAGCTAACAGCTTACTATGGCGGCACTAGTGCGTGATCTCTCCTGACCCCTGCTCTGTGTATCAGTTGACTACCTCATCATTGACTGTGATTGACAGCAGGAGCAAGTGGCTCCCACTCCTGTGTCCGAGACAGTGAGAAGGGAGAGAGCCTCTGCTCTAGTGCATGTCTCTGGATCAAGATAAAGCTCAGGTAAGTAAGGGGGGTGGGGGGGTGGGGAGCTGCATGCAGAAGGTTTTTTTTTAACCTTAACCACTTAAAGACCAGCCTCGTTTTGGAATTTAGGTGTTTACATGTTTAAAACAGTTTTTTTTTGCTAGAAAATTACATTATATATATATATATATATTTTTTTAACACCCTAGAGAATAAGATGGCGTTCATTGCAATACTTTTTTTCACACCGTATTTGCGCAGTGGTCTTACAAGCGTACTTTTTTGAATAAAAAAATAAGACCAAAGTAAAGTTAGCCCAATTTTTTTTTATATTGTGAAAGATAATGTTACGCCGAGTAAATTGATACCCAACATGTCACGCTCGTGGAATGGCGTCAAACTTTTACCCTCACAAATCTCAATAGGCGACGTTTAAAAAATTCTACAGGTTGCATGTTTTGCGTTACAGAGGAGGTCTAGGGCTAGAATTATTGCTCTCACTCTAATGATTGCGGCGATACCTCGCATGTGTGGTTTGACCACCGTTTTCATATGCACACGTATGCATTCGCTTCTGCCACAAGCTCGTCGGGACGGGGCGTTTTTAAAATAAAATTTTTTTCTTATTTATTTTATTTGATTTTATTGATTTTTACACTGTTTTTTTAAAAAAATATTTGGGTCACTTTTATTCCTATTACAAGGAATGTAAACATCCCTTGTAATAGAAAAAAAGCATGACAGGTCCTCTTAAATATGAGATCTGGGGTTCAAAAAGTCCTCAGATCTCATATTTGGACTTAAATGCAATAAAAAAAAAAAAGTCATTTGAAAAAATGACATTGAGCAAATGTGCCTTTAAGACGTATGGGCGGAAATGACGTCGCTTCCGCCCTGCAGTGTCATGGACACGGATGGGGGCCATCTTCCCCTCACTCGTCTCCATGCACAGCAAGTGAGAGGACGGCTCCGGTATGTGGCGGAGGGCACCCGATTGCGCGTGGGGGCCCTCTCCCGCCACCAATAAAAGTGATCTCGCAGCAAATCTGCCGCAGAGACCACTTTTATCTTGTAGCCGACCGCCGGCCTAAAACGGGGATACCGGGGTTATGGCAGCTAGCTGTTGCAGCTGTTGCCATAACAACGATATCCATCCTCAAAAAAGGGACGTACATCGGCGTGCGGCAGTCGGCAAGTGGTTAATGCAGAGACTTAATAAGGTAAAAAACCCTCTGGCTTTAGAACCACTTTGGGTTAAAAAAAAGGTACTGTTGTCATCTTCCCCCAGATACTTACCTGAGCCCGATCTCAATCCAGCTCTGTGCCTGAGAGCAGAAGCACCATTGGCTCTTGCTGCTGTTGATCAAATCCAGTGATGTGGGGCTGAGCCTCGCTGTGTGTCTGTAGACACGCAAAGTGCAGCTTGGGATCGTGTTCAGTTATCCAGTGTGAAACTTTGCCTGTGTGCATTCGCTTCCTGCGATCAGACTGGTCACTGCTGCTCTTTCTCTGTCTGCAGGGTGATTGGTCTTGTATTAACCCCCAAAGTAGTCTTCTGCAGGCAGCCTGTAGTGAGTGGGACTGCTAGGTCCCTCCCAACTCAGCTCTCTACCCAGGCATCTCACCACTATCTTTACAGGGTAATATCTGCATTTGCACAGGTATCTGGTGAACATAAATATATTTTTATCCTTTTGTGGCTATTGAGGAGAGTATTTTAATGAGTTTTGTGCCCAGAGTTCAGATTTAAAGAGGTTGTAAAACCTTGAGGATTTTCACCTTAATGCATTCTATGCATCAAGGGGAAAAACATTCTGTAGTGAAGCAGCCCTCAGAGCCCCCTTTTTACTTACCTGAACCTGATCTTTCCAGTGACAAGAATGAGCACAGCAGCTCCAGTCGCTGTCTCGGGTCCTCATTGGATAAAGTGATAGCAGCGGGAGCCGGGGGTGGGGCTGTGTCCTGCTGTCTGTCAATAGACGCAGCAGCAGGACTCGGGAGTGTGTCTAAACGAGTGCCCCCATGGAAAGCAGCTATCCGTAGGGGCACGCGAGAAGAGGAGGAGCCAGGAGCACTGCTAGGGGACCCCAGGATAGGAGGATCGGGGCCACTCTGTGCAAAAACCTTGCACAGAGGAGCCAAGTGTAACGGGTTATTTAAAAAAAAAAAAAAAAACTTCAACCCCTTTAATCAATAGAATTAGCATTAGGCTGGCCATACACTATACAATTTACTTGTTCAACTTTCCTTTAGATTTACCAAAACCATATAATATGAGGTCAAACCTAAACCCTTTCAACTTGTATTTTATCAGGCAGGCCCTTGCACTACATAGTTTAAGGTAAATCTAAAGGAAATTGAATAAGAAAATTGTATAGTGTATGGCCAGTCTTAGAGTCCAGCAATTAGTATTATCAGAAGATCATCTGTGATGATAGCCTACAGATTTTTCTCCATGCAGATTTTGCTTGCGTTCTGTAACCAACGCCCTCTTTAGCCTGTGACTAGACGTCAGGGCTTGTTCACACCATTGAGTTGCGGTAATGTAGGCTAACTACGTTGGATTTGATGTGATTCCATTCAATCCTAATAGAACCCCAATGTACCTTGTAACAGACAATTTGGGGTACTAATACCAGAGAGTGAAAAATCTGGGGCAGCTGTGCATGGTGGCCAAACAGCTTCTAGCTTCAGCTTGTTCAATTAAGCTTTGACAATAAGCCCTTGTTCACATTAAAAGCGGCTTTGAAATCGTTTTCAAAATTTCAAAATTTGAAAGCCGTATTTCAGTCCGACTTCGGGGGGCGACTTGAAAGACATCTGTGCAGGTTCATGCATAGATGTCTATTGAAGTCCCCAAAAGTAGTGCAGGAACTACTCAGTATGGTGCTACAAAGTCGGCGTCGCACCAATCGGGACGTGCCATTGCTGGCAATAGGCTGCGATTTGACCTGTCAAATTTTGCCGATGTGAACGGGGGCTCAAATCTGCAAGGTGATTGGTTTCTATGCAGAGCTGCACCATATTTTGCACTCTTTAGTTTTAGTAAATCTCCCCCCACAGTTGTATTCCCCGTCAATGTACAAGAGAGAGAGCTCTGACTTGCTCGGGTGCAATTCCCTTTCACTATTTTTATTTTGATTATATTGACTGATTAATTTTTTTGTATCTAGCTTGAATGAAACTTTAAAAAGGAAAATAGAATGTATTACAACTGGTAAAGGTGCACTTGAATTGCCAGCGTAGTTGTAGGATCTTCCACTTGCCCATGTGTGGGCACTGCAGGGTTGCTTAGTTGATAGATTCATCAGACTAACAATGTAATATCTGGAAACTTGTGCTTTTGTTTTTTTCTTATTATGTTGTTTTGATGTCTTTTTGTGTCACCTTTGTCAGCATGGCTGATTTGCTTGTCTTGGCTGTCACTCCATTTTCATGCTTCTGTCTGAGAACAAATGTGGCCATTTAAAGCTGCACTTATCTTTCCCGGAGTCTCATCCAGCAAACAATTTGCAGTTGTCTGCTGTTCTGCGTGTGTGTGTGTGTGTGTGTGTGTGTGTGTGTGTGTGTGTGTGTGTGTACACTTTCCGTTGTCCTATTTATTAGCACAACTCCCACAAGCAGAGGAGGTGGAATAAATCAGCTGTCCCCAAGCATTGTCCCTCACTTTGTGACAGGAAGATTGAATCCGAGGTTCTAGAAATGAAATTGTAGTTTCGGGTCAGCACAAAGATGTTATGTTTGGCATATAGGCTTGTGGTGAACCTTTGTGACCCAGCACTTAGGCATGCTGGCTATGTGTATAGGGAGGGGGTGCCAGCCAATTGGAAGCTTCATTTCAAGTGTCACAGATGAAGACTATGCCTTCGTTATGTGAGATCATCCGATTAGCAGGATAGCTATACAGTATTTGTCTCCCATCATCATTTATCCTTTCTCTCATACAATGTTTTGAAGACTATCCAGATATCCTGGAAATAAATGCTGTTGGGTGATGCTAGTTTTTTTTTTTTTAAACACTATTGAATATGTAGTGATACCGCCTTTCCAACTATCCTGTACTAGTGAGATTTCAATGGCTGTTTTAAACATCTCTACACGCCGATTGAGGTGTTGGAAACAATTTACTCACAGAATTTGGCTTATATACAATATATGTAATGCTGGTTTTCATTGAGTAAAGCCTTTGCAACAGCTTTTGCTGCATTTGCATCCATTGTGCCTTCTGTTAGCAGCTAAGTGTGACAGTTTTGCTAACATGTACAGCATGGTTGCCACTGAACATGTGACAGGTTGTCAGGTTGTCAGGATATATTATATTGGTGCAGTTCTACTTCTGAGCAGTAGAGGGGGAAATTTTATGAATCAAGTTGGTATTATAAGAAATCTGACTGCTGCTCCAGATGTGTACGGCTATGAATTTTTCTGCACACTTACTTTATGATGTGTTTATTATATAGCAGTTGGGCACTGACTGCAAGCGGCTGTTGAGGGCATCTCTTGCCACAGGAACAACACATGCTTATAATGATATTAAATGCTGTACACCTCAAAATGGAAACTTCTGTGCTTTGGGCAGTGTTAAGTCCTGCATCAATCTGTTTATCCCTATTAGAATAAGATGCAGCTCACAATTGGAATTGGGAATGAATTGCAATTTTGACCTTTTGTTAGTAAAAAATTAAGTCCCTTTATTTGTACCTGAAGTATGTGGTGACAGGAGGCCTTGCCAGACCCATCACAACAGACTGGGGAAAAGCAGGATTTTGCTGCAACTGATGATCCTTGTATATAATATATATACATGTATACATTTATTTTGGACAGTAGATGCTGACAGGCCCACACTGCAGCACACCACAGTGCACGTAGTAAAAATTTTGAGGGAAAAAAGTGCAGGTCTAGTGTGTGGTCCGTTATATGCATTGCCACTACTAAGACTTGTTGACAGCATTTAACAATGCAGGCTCGGCAAGTGTATATAGAAGATATGGGGAAGAGGAGCAGGATTTTGCTGCGACTGATGATCCTTGTGTACGTATGATGATCCTTGTGTACGTATGATGATCCTTGTGTACGTATGATGATCCTTGTGTATGCATGATGATCTTTGTGTATGTATAATGATCCTTGTTCAGACACTTCTGTTTTTGGATGACAACACTCTGTCCCATCCTCCCTTTTTTGTTCCTATCTTTTCACCCTGTTGCAAGGACTTCTAGTTGAGACATGGGATATGCCCATATAGCCATTGCTGGAGTGCATGTATGCAGACAATCACTACATAGAGACTGGGGGGGATTAGCAACATTGGCATGCTTTAAGAAATTAAAAAGTATTTTATTTAAAAAAAAAAAGGCAATTATTATTATGATGCGTTGCGCTTGAACGAAACAATTTCAGTCATTCAGTTAGAGGTAAAGATCTACTTCAGTTGTCTGACATTTGACAGCAGAATAGAGCACTGCAGAGGTTGACATGAAGTGACATCTGTAATTGCTCAAATGGTAATAATTAGATGACGTGTTCGGGAATAATGAACCCCCTCCATCTGAGGTGATCAGACCATATGTAAGTTCATTGTACCCTAACAGTTGAGTTCATGGACATTGGAGGTATGTGTTATGACATCTGGCACTTGTTGGCTATAGTAGTATTTTTTTTTTCTACTGTTTCACTTTTTGCTGTGCTTATATATTGCTAGTTTTCAAAAGCAGAAATGTAATGATCTAGTTAGAGCTCCAACATTTTACTTTTACAGCTATTGCATTCTCATGTGTTTAGATGTACCTGGCTGGTAAGTGTAGAGCTTTAAAACGTTTAAACATTGAGGCTGACAACTGTGTTGTAGTAATGCAATGCACACTGTGGAGTGTGTTGCAGTGCTATTTATTTTAGACAGTAGTTGTTGACTGGCCCACACTGCAGCACACCACAATGCACATACTATACATTTTGAGGGAAAAAAAGCACATGTCTGGTGTTCTGTTCCATGCATTGTCACTACATTCTAAGGCAGTGGTCTTCAAACTGTGGTCCACGGGGCCAGATGGAGCTCTTTGCTTGCTTTTTTTCAGCCCTCGGGGCACTATTCCGCCCACTGATACCAACGATGGCGCACAATTTCTCCCAGTGACATCAATAAAGGGGCACAATTCCTCCCAATGACACCAACAATGGGGCACAGTTTCTCTCAATGACGTCAACAATGGGGCCCAATGACATCAATGACGGGGCACAATTCTTCCCAATGATACCAACGATGGGGCACAATTACTCCAACTAAGGCATACAATGAGGCATTATTTTTTCACACAGATGTCAGGACCTTTTCTACTTCTACTGACCACTGTTCAGCCCCTCGTAAAGTCTGAAGTACAGTAAACGGACCCTTTATTTAGAAAGTCTGGAGACCCTTGTTCTAAGGGCTTGTTCAAGCTCAGCACAAGAGCATATAGACAATCATTATGCTCTGTAGTCTGTACACACTATAATGTGCATGGCATAAAAATGCAGCATGTCTACATTTTGTACAGTGTACACCACTGCATGACATATTTCAGCAAGTCGCAACTACATTGCGTTGCATACCGTTTAATTGAGTGTGTTGTAAATTGAAATACTATTCTTTAAATGTAAGCAAAAAGAAACAATGGAAGATATACCGTATTTCTTCTAACCTTTTCCAACTGTGTCTAAACTTGGAGTTTTCTTGTCAGATAACAAAATGAAGTAATTACATTGGGGTCACCCATGTAACATAGTTTTCCAACTCTTCCTGGTGGAACGTGGTCAGGTTAAACAGTCCTGATGAACAAGCAGTGCTTGTAGGGAGAGGATGATGTTGTACATGTAGAACGTGTCTATGTATTGGCTTGGTGTAAAAGTTATAGCAGTGTTGGAGTTAAATTCTATTTAACATTTATGTCTACTTGGCATATAAATATTTTAATCAAATTAAATATTCATAGTTCATCTTGCCCTAAAAATGTCACTGAAGCCTAAAAAGCAGACAAATGAAGCATGTCAGTGCTCTTTTCTGCTATAGCTAGTCAGAATTTACCTGTCAGTTGGTAAAAAGAAAGAGGCTTTATAAATACAGGACAGGGATCTTAATAAGTAACTGGTCTAATGATGAATTTCTCCGCTCTTGGGATTTATATTGGCATTTTGTTTTACTCAGGTATTATTTAAGGTAGCAATGTTTGCACTGGGATAACTACTTGTACAAAGCTTTGTTTGATCCTAAGAAATGTTAACATAGGAGCCCAATAATGCAGTGAAAAAAAATGCTGGGGACATTTTTAAGATCATCATTAGTTCAAAACTTGACAGTCTTTACTAAAAGCACAGTTTTCCTAAATATGTAGCTAACAAATTCATAAAAATGCAGATTTGGTGTTAAAAATGACATGCATGTACTTTTATCACATCTCCAGGCTTAAACCCTTCCACTAAGGCTGCTTGCTGTTCCCTCCTGATATAATGCTTTCCTTGGAGCCCTTCCTGCAAATGATTAGGTGTAGAGTAGATATACACAGCCTCCAAACTAACCTGGGCACTCATAAATTGTCAGCCTACGTGGATGACCTGATCTTCTTTATAACATCGCCTTTAACTTCCCTTCCCAACCTATAGACAAACTTAAATGTTATGGGTCTTTGTCTAATCTGCTGCATTGGGCAATGAGATGGGAGATACTATGCAATATCACATCAGTGACCACTTCCCACTTAAGTGGTCCACATCACTCATTGCCTGCCTAACATTCCTATAATCCTCAGGCGAGTCTTTGAACTTAATTTCAGTACCTTCACTAAATTCATCAATCAAGATTTCTGATGGTGGCACGAGGAAACGTTTGCTTGGTTTCGCCGCAACATAACTGTGAAAATTAATGTTCTTCCTCATCTATTTGTATTTGATTCAGGCCCTTCCAATTCCACTACCAACTAGTTTTCTAAAAGGTTTGAGAACCACGTTCCTTCAAGCCCACACACATCAAACGTTCAATATTAACACTAACCAAAAAGAAGGGGAGCCATAGGTTTCCCACCTTCATACAGTGTAGAGAACAAGCAGAGCTCTGGAGAACAGTCACAGGCTGTGCTGCAGCGCCCTCCCAAGGAAGCAGGGAGAAATCACACTCAGAGCTTTGGAGAGAGACAAGTACACAGTATAGAATGATGTGCTTTTTTTACATTTCATATCTGAGGTTTACAACCACTTTAAAACATAACAGACTTAGGCTACTTTCACACTGAGGCGCTTTACAGGCGTTTTAGTGCTAAAAATAGCGCCTGTAAAGCGCCTCTCCTTTCACTCCCGTGTAAAAGCACAAGTGCTTTCACACTGGAGTGGTGTGCTGGCAGGACGCTAAAGAAAGTCCTGCAAGCAGCATCTTTGAGGCGAAAGCGCCCCTGCCCATTGAAATCAATGGGCAGCGCCGGCAAAGTGCCCCTTTGCAGTTGCTTTTAACCCTTTTTTGGATGTTAGCGGGGGTTAAGTGCTGCTAGTGGACGAAAAGCACAGCAAAAACGCTGTGCTGGTAAAAATAGCGGTGCTTTACCGCCAACGCCCACCCCAGTGTGAAAGTGCCCTTACTGGCTGGATCAAGAGATGAAAATAAGGGGGTAAAAAAAGCTTAATAAAGAAAATTAATGTTGCCCCCACATCTAAGAATTGGTAAGTTGCTCTAGTTTAAATGTTCGTTTTCAGGCCTAATACCGCCTCAGTTATAAAGTGAAGGAAAGTCATTACAGACGATGCAGTGTGATCATATAGTAAAACTCTCTGCCCCATGCCTGATTGGACAAAGCTGTTTAGCTGCTGTGGAGGATATGGATCATCCTTTGTATGTATGTATTGCTGCAGCTTACTGTACACAGCCTAATATCATAAGTAGGCTGTTTTTTCCTGACTGAGTTCTCATTTAATTAGGTCCCTGATGCTTTCACTCATAACCATTAGTGTTTTCCCCCTTTTCCATTACCAGGCATAATAATGATAGCATGGTGAGTTTTGCAGGGGTCTTCAATATGATCCGAGTTTAACATGGACACAATAGCCTGGCAGTCTGTCATTGCCTATCCCCATCACGGATGGAAACAGATGCATCCTCCCTCTACAAATGAAAGCTTCCCCATTGTTCTTGCCTTGTTAACGACTTGAACTCAACCACCATGGGAGAGTCTGAGCGATACCATTCCCTTTACAAGGCTGAAATGTGAAGGAAGTCCTCTAATTTAGTGGAACAGGCTGAAGGTCTTGCTTTGTTTAATAAGAATAAAGCCACCTTTCTGTGGATGAACTTTTCAAACAGTTGATTGATTTTTCTTTATTCTGCTTTTTGTTGTGCCGCAAGTTGAGTATTAAGGGTTATCTACTTCATTGCTGCATTCCTCAGCTGCCGCCATGAATCTACATGTGAAGCAGGAACATTGTACATTTAAATATTTCTGTATTAACAAACATGTATGGCTGGCTGTATTAATGAAAGCAATTGCTGATAGTTAGCATGTTAATTTAAACATTGTGTTGGAGTAGCTGCTGCATGGTAATTTATTGCTATCTGATCTCTTATCATTTTAAAGGTAAAATTACAGACAACCTGTTGACCTAAACGTCATATCTCCAGCAATACGTTTAGGTACAGTATTCTGCACTGCAGTTTTACTAGTAGTGTTTTCCCATCTAAAGGAATGCAGAGTATGCTGTGCTTCCTATTACAACTGGAACTGATTCTATGATTAAGGTTTGTGAAACTTCACCTCGTAAAACATCCCATTCAGTTTATAATAGAAATGTAAGGAAAAACATTTGTGTACAGAAAAAAAAACGTTTTAGTTTTAACATATGCCAAATATTTTCAATTGGTGAAAGGCCTGGACTGCAGGCCGGCCAGTTACTCTTCTAGTACGAAGCCATGCTGTTGTCATAGATGCAGTATGTGGTTTAGTAGTGACCTGCTGAAATATGCAAGACCTTCCCTGAAAAAGAAACCATCTAGATGGGAGCATATGCTGCTCTAATACAGATTGATTTCTGGATGTTCTCCTGAGCCTATGCAGTGATGTCCATCACAGACGCATGCCTGTTTTAAAGCGGTTGTATACCGCTGGACATTTTTTCTTTTTTTCTTCCTGCAAGGTAAAGTCATAATGTGCTGGTATGCATCGCAATGTCAGCACAGTAGTCGCTTCCATTTTCACCCATCTTGCTTCGGGGTTCACGGGCTCCAGCTCTGTGATTTGGCCGGAGATACGATGATATCACTCCCATGAATGCACGTGGAATCCGCCGTTCACTGCACAGGGCTCGGAAGGAACGGCACCCGTGGCCGTTCCTTGAGAGTGCATATGCCAGTGATGTCTCTGGCTGCATGTAATGTAATTATCTCCTAAATGGTGCATGTTTAGAAGATATTTACACTACCTTATTATAGGCTTATCTATAGGTAAATGTTAGAGGAAGTTTACATCCTCTTTTAATGCAGTGCTATCTAAGCGTCCGATGATCATGGGCATTTAATTTTGTGTTTTGGCCTCGTCCCTTGCACACAGAGATTTCTCCAGATTTTTGGAATCTTTTGATGGTATTATGTATTGTAGATGATACAGTACATGACCTCTTTATCGCTAACTCATTTAATCTACTCACCATTACAGAAACCTGACTTCATGAATCCGACACTGCGTCTTCTGCTGCCCTATCCCATGGTGGTGTTCTCTGGACTCACTCCCCCAGATCCAGTGGACATAAGGGAGGAGGTGTCGGAATACTTCTAGCCCCATATAGCACCTTTCAAGTACTTCAACCACCTCCCTCTCTGTCACTCTCCTCTCTGTCACACTGCATTCGTCTTTTCACGCCAGTTTCTCTAATGCCCCGTACACACGGTCGGATTTTCCGACGGAATATGTGTGATAGGACCTTGTCGTAAATTCCGACCGTGTGTAGGCTCCATCACACATTTTCCATCGGATTTTCCGACACACAAAGTTTGAGAGCAGGATATAAAATTTTCCGACAACAAAATCCATTGTCGGAAATTCTGATCGTGTGTACACAAATCCGACGCACAAAGTGCCACGCATGCTCAGAATAAATAAAGAGATGAAAGCTATTGGCTACTGCCCCGTTTATAGTTCCGACGTACGTGTTTTACGTCACCACGTTCAGAATGATCGGATTTTCCGACAACTTTGTGTGACCGTGTGTATGCAAGACAAGTTTGAGCCAACATCCGTCGGAAAAAATCCTAGGATTTTGTTGTCGGAATGTCCGAACAAAGTCCGACCATGTGTACGGGGCATTAGGCTGCTTTCACACTGGGGTGCCGGCGGTTAAGCGCCGCTATTTTTAGCGGTGCTTTACCGTCGTTTTTACGGAGGTTTTTGGCCGCTAGGGTGTTTTTAACCCCCGCTAGCGGTCGAAAAAGGGTTCGGCGGTTCGGCGGTTCAGCGGCGCTGCCCCTTAATTTCGATGGGCAGGGGCGCTCTAGGAGTGGTGTATACACCGCTCCAAAGATGCTGCTTGCAGGAGTTTTTTTTAATGTCCTGCCAACGCATCGCCTCAGTCTGAAAGCACTCAGGCTTTCGCACTGAGACTGCAGGGGGGGCATTTTTCAGGCCCTTTACAGGTGCTATTTTTAGCCCAAAAGCGCCTGAAAAACGCCTAAGTGTGAAAGGGGTCTAAGAATGGCTGTGATCTATAGGCCCCCTGGACCAGTATCAACCTTTCTTGATGACTTCTCTGCCTGGCTACCCTACTTTCTTTCTTCTGAAATCCCCACAATCATTCTGGGTGACTTCAACATCCCTATTAATACTAACACTCCTGCCACTTTCAAACTTCTCAGCCTAACCTCCTCCGTCCTGAAGCAGTGAATACATGCTCCTACTCACTCTGAAGGCAATACCCTTGACCTTGTTTGCTCTTACCTTTGCACTCCATGCAACCTCCCTAACTATCCATTCCCTCCCTCTAAACACTACCTTATTAGTTTCACTCTCTCCCTCTCCTCCACCTCCTCTCCCTCCAACTGCCTAAAAGTTACCCGCAGAAACCTATCATCTCAACCCTTCTCTTCTCTACTCTATCGATAACCTCTATGACAAAATCTTACCCCTATCCTGCACTAACCTAGCCACTTCTGTCTACAACGCTTTGCTTCTAGCCTCACTGGACTCACTGGCCCTCTCACTACACACAGAATCAGGACCGACCCCTTCAACCTTGACAAAGAGATGATACTAGAAGTCTGAAAAAACATAGTTGTGCTCATGAGTGCCTCTGGTGTAAGACTAATGCCCCGTACACACGATCGGACATTCCGACAACAAAAGGATTTTTTCCGACGGATGTTGGCTCAAACTTGTCTTGCATACACACGATCGCACAAAGTTGTCGGAAAATCCGATCGTTCTAAACGCGGTGACGTAAAACACGTACGTCGGGACTATAAATGGGGCAGTAGCCAATCGCTTTCCTCTCTTCATTTATTCTGAGCATGCGTGGCACTTTTTGCTTTGGAATTGTCCACACACGGTCGGAATTTACGCAAACTGATTTTGTTGTCGGAAAATTTTATAGCCTGCTCTCAAACTTTGTGTGGCGGAAATTCTGATGGAAAAAGTCAGATGGAGCCCACACACGGTTGGAATTTCCGACAGCTAGCTCCGATTGCACATATTCCGTCGGAAAGTCCGACCGTGTGTACAGGGCATAAGTCTCAGAAAGATTTCACCCAATATAAATCTGCCCTCCAAAAATACAATTATTCCAGCCTCCTCACTGCCAAGCAGACCTATTTTTTCACTCTCATTAGCAAATTATCATCCCGTCCCCGTCAACTCTTCTTTACCTTCAACTCTCTACTTCGTCCTCCACTGCCTTCACCCGCCAAACTCACTCACTGCCCAGGAGATTGCCAATCATTCCAGACAGAAGATTGATACAATTTGCGAGGGGATCTCTACTGTTTAGATACCCTCCACGCTTTACACTTCATGCCCACAGGTACAAGCATTACTTCCCTCTTTCAACCCCACCACTAGTTGCTAAACTACTTGTTAACGTCCACCTTATCACCTGCCCTCTGGATCCTGTTCCCTCGCAAATACTACGTTCACACTCTTGCTCTAGTGTACACACTCTAACCCACATCTTCAATCTCTCCCTCTCTTCTGGCATCTTCCCCAACTCTCTAAAACATGCACTTGTCAGCTCCATACTTTAAAAGCCCTCACTGGACCCATCCAATCTTAACAACCTACGCCCCATCTCTTTGCTCCCCTTTTTATCCAAACTCCTTGAACGCCTGGTCTACAACTGACTGAGCCTCCACCTTGCTGATAATAACCTTCTTGATCCCCTTCAGTCTGGATTTCGTCTTCAACAATCCACAGAAACTGCTCTCAGAAACTGCTCTCAGAAACTGCTCACAGAAACTAACAAACAATCTACTAACGGCCAAAACCAATGGATGCTATTCTGTACTACTACTCCTGGACCTCTCTGCTGCTTTGGTTGTCTTCCTACTTATCCAACCGCACCTTTAGCGTTTCTTAAAACTCTACTTCCTCCTCCTCTTCCTTTCTCTGTTGGGGTTCCCCAAGGTTCTGTTCTTGGACCTCTCCTATTTTCAATCTACACCTCCTCCCTGGGTCAGCTGATCGCCTCCCATGGCTTCCAATACCACCTCTACGCTGACAACACCCAAATCTATTTCTCTACCCCTCAGCTCACTCCCTCTGTCTCCTCACGTATCACTAATTTACTATCAGATATATCAGTCTGGATGTCACACCACTTCCTCAAACTCAATCTATCCAAAACCAAACTTATAATATTTCCTCCCCCATATGCCCCTTCCCCTGATCTCTCTGTCAAAATCAATGGCACAACTATAAGCCCATCACTGCATGCCAAGGTTCTAGGTATAGTCCTGGACTCTGAACTCTCCTTTAAGCACCACGTCCAATCACTGTCCAAAATTGGCCGCCTCAACCTGCGCAACATCTCCAAAATACGCCCCTTTCTAACCAATGACACAACAAACTCTTAATTCACTCGCTGGTCATCTCTCCCCTCGACTACTGCAACTCCCTTCTCATTGGCTTACCTCTACATAGTCTATCTTCCCTTCATTCCATCATGAATGCTGCTGCCAGACTCATCCACCTTACCAATCGCTCTGTGTCTGCTACTTCTCTCTGTCAATCCTTCCACTGGCTTCTGCTTACCCAACAAATTAAATTCAAAATACTAACAACTGCTTACAAAGCCATCCACAGTTTAGCCCCCAGCTAGCCTAGTCTCTAAATACCACCCTACTCGTTCTCTTTGTTCCTCTCAAGACCTCCTGCTCTCTAGCTCCCTCGTCACCTCCTCCCATGCTTGCCTCCAGGACTTTTCCAGAGCCTCTCCAATTCTATGGAATGCCTTACCCCAATCTGTCTGCTTATCTCCTTCTCTATTAGCTTTTAGACGATCCCTGAAAACCCTTCTTTTCAGAGAAGCCTACCTACCCACACCTAACAACTGTATTTTAATTTTCTACATCAGCTCATCCCCCACAGTTATTACCTTTTTGTTCCACTTGACCCTTCCTTGATTGTAAGCTCTAACGAGCAGGGCCCTCTGACCCCCCTTTGTTGATTTGTATTGTAAGTGTACTGTCTGCCCTCATGTTGTAAAGCGCTGAACAATCTGCTGACGCTATATAAATCCTAAATAATAATGATATATTGAAAGGCTTTGCAATTTTACATTAAGTAATATTTTTCTGAAATTATGCAATTCTTAATCTCAGCTTTTCACAGATTGGTGAACCTCTGCCCATCTTAAAGCGGGGGTTCACCCACACCGCCAATAAAAAAAAATATTAAAAGCCAGCAGCTACAAATACTGCAGCTGCTGACTTTTAATACATGGCCACTTACTTGTCCCAGGGTCCAGCGATGTCGGCAGGGGACGCCGAGAACCCGCTCGGTTCTCGGCAGCTACCGCCGCCGCCATCCTAGGTGAGGGAATCAGGAAGTGAAGCGTTGCGGCTTCACTTCCCGGTTCCCTACTGCGCATGCGCGAGTCACGCTGCGCGTCCCAAGTGGTCCCCGCTCTCTTCTGGGAGCTGCGTGTTCCCAGGAGACAGCGCGGTGGGGACGGGTAGAGGCGTAGACTCCCATGGGAGTCTATGCCGGAAGTGGGTGCAAATACCTGTCTTAGACAGGTATCTGCACCCCCCCCCCTGAAAGGTGCCAAATGTGACACCAGAGGGGGGGGGGGTTCCGAAAAGCGGAAGTTCCATTTTTGTGTGGAACTCCGCTTTAACTGCTGAGACGCTCTGACCCTCCAAAGGCCTGTACACACGATCAGAAAATCATACAAAAATACTGCTTTGGAAGCGATCGTACGATAATCTGATCGTTGGTACACAACTTTCTTCTGAAATTTTCTGAAGGGACAAACACGAAAATACATTACATCACTTCCGATTTTTTTATTCTATTGTACGAGAATTTTTGTACTTTAGTAACCTATTTGTTTTTTTTTATATGGAGACTATCTTCCAAAAAAATAAAAATGGAAGATCATGTGTCGGATAGTCTCATTGTGTGTAGTAAGCTTAAGATGCTTTATATTCCCAATCATGTTACTGACCTGTAGCCAATTAACCTAATTAGTTGAAAAATGTTCTTCCAGATTTTCCTTTTTACCACTAATGCTGGCCATACACTATATGAAAAATCGACCAACCCATTTTCGAAAAACGAACATTCGCCCGTGTGCGCAAACAGTAGTGCCATCATGTAATGACCGATAAATTGTTCAGTGGACATAAATGAATGCATTTTTTGTTTGTTTTTTTACATATACCTAGTGCAGACAGTTCGGAGGGGAAAACACATTAACCTTTCGATTTATCGTTCGTTCGGCAGGAAATTTCCAAACTTGTACTTCGTTTTGTCGGCCCAAAAACTTCCTAACGATTATCGATTTTATACCCATTAACTGGCTGAAAAACGAAAGAAATGTCTAAATGACCGAATTTCGGCTGATTTTTCGTACACTGCATGGCCAGCATTAGGCTTCATGTACACGGGACGTTGTTTAACCTCTCCTAAATGATTTAACTTGACAGCTAGAAACCGGCATCTAAAAACGTCGGTTTAGCCGCGTTTGCGTCTAGAAGCGTTTGCAAATACAAAAAAAAAAATTGTGTAATTTTATTTATTTTTTTGATAAAATGAAAAACAACTGTAAACAAAATGCTGCTAAAGGCAAGTTACTGCGTTTAACAGCATTTACAAGCTGTTACAGACATTTGGCGTTTTAAATGCCTCTGAACATCCGTCTGAACCCACTTTTTTGCATTCCAAAATTGGCTTCTAAACTACACTACATATAATTGACTAAAAATGACCCCAATGACCCCGTGTACATGTACTGATAAGATAACAGAGGAGAGTTCAGGGGCAGCTGAAAAAATGCCCAACTACTCCTAAACGTCCGATTACCAGCAGCAGTGTACATGAGGCCTTACTTTGCCAGATTTTGTTGCCCTGTCACAACTTTTTTTGAAACCTGTTGCTGCCTTAAATTTTGAAATTACCTTTATTTTTTTCTTAAAATTGGACATGTTCACGGTTTAAACATTTGATATGTGTTCTATTTTCTATTGTAAATAAAATGTTGGTTTATGAGATGTGCAAATCATTGCATTTTGTTTTTATGTAGATTTTACACGGTGTTCCAACTTATTTGGAATTGAAGCTGTAAAGGCCATGTCATTTATGCCAAGTGAATCTGACATTTACCAGATATCCACTGCAGGTGAATCTTCCTGGTGGACGTACTGTATAATCCAGGGACCATGATTTATCACCAGTGAATGTTTTGTGAAAGTCACATTTACTGCTTCTAAATGGACCGTGATAACATGGATTGGAGAGAGCAGCGTTGTGAATAATGGCTTTTCATAGCAAGACTTTTTTTTTACTCCAAAGATAATGTAATATGTGAGGATATAATATTGTTTGATAGGATAGTGTCACTACTTATGCTGAAAACAGATCAGACTTTTATTTCTGTTTTAGATGTACTGTATATTTTCAAAGGTTACTTACTGGCGAAGGACCATAGAAGCTCCTGCGAAAGGAAGCTGCTGATGACCAATGCAGTGATGCTACCCCCATATTTCTCTTGCATCTGGAATTTTCGCATGACTAAGGACAGGGGAAATGCGGAGCAATGCACTTTACTTTCGGCTAGTCTTTTACTAGCACATCATCATGATTGTTAGTTTTACTGCTGTAATAATGCAGGCGATTAAAGCCCGGGGGGGGGGGGGGGGGGGTGAGGGGGGTGAGTATAGAGCCAGGTACTGAGGAGGGTCCACAATTTGCTGTGAGGCCCCTACAGCTTTAGCTACCCTGCTAAATTATTTCTGTAAACAGGCACCAATTTTTCACTTTTGGGTTTTTTGTTCCAAGTGTGAAACGGCATCTGATGTGATTATGGGCATAGCCCTTCTTTTTGTCATTTGTAGCCCATCTACTTGCTGGTTCTACAGAATACACAAACGGCATGCTTTATGCTGTTTATATGAAGGGCCTCTATTAGTGGACTGAAAAGAGTGCTTCCTTTGATGGTGTGAAAGGAATAACACACAAAAGTAGCACAATCATTTGGCAGCTGCTGCATTGTGGAATACTGAACGGGTAAAACTGATGTTTTGTTATAAATTGTCTCTATTTGCCCTGATCATTTTTAGGATACTGAAAAGAACACTTGTACAGTCAGGGCTGGTCTTCGGCCTGCTTGAAAGAAGGCAAGTGTCTTGCACAGCTGTGTCCAGAACCTGAGAGGACCCAGTTCTCTGCACTATGGCAACATTGCTGTTATTTCATGATTCCCTATTATAGGCAATGCAGTTTTATTTTTACGTACGTTTATGTAAATGTAATCAGGACAAACTTGATTTATTGTATATTAAAGGAAAAAAAAAAAAACCCTGTTCTTGCGTATGATTTGTTATGTTGTGTATATTAAAGGGAAGTTCAAGTCAAACCGGCACTTTTGAGTTTATATAATAGAAGAACATATTTCAAGGAGTTGAAACTGCATTTATATTTTGACATACTTCACTGCTACATTTATACACTTATTCCAGCGTTTAATGCCTGGAAAGCTTTGGCAAAGGAAGATTTGTCAGTATGCCTGAACCGTACTAGGACAGCTTGCTTACTTCATTATCTGTGCTAAAATGAGGAACTCTTTAAGGGGTCTAAAGAGGTGGAAATTACTCGGAGCGAGGTACGGGCTGTAAGAGGGATGTGGCAATACCTCCCAGCTGAGTTGCTGCAATGTGCACAGTGTCCTGAGCAGTATGAGCTTGTACATGTCCTGGAGAAACAGTATGCCCTTAGTGATCAAACCATGCTGTTTTTCTCTTTCATTCATTGACAAACACAGTGCTCCATTATTCAGAACCATAGGAGGGCTGGTTCCACTTTGGCATCCATAAGCCATCTTGCGTGGCAAAAGCGTTCCCTTTTCCCTCTTATTTTGCCAAATTTGTCCATGAAAACTGTCCAAAATGCCCTTTGTGCTTCAGAAAACGCTTGCTGTGAGATATCCCTTTGAGGAGTCCCTCCTTCAGGTGTGGACTGTTCCACCAGTAGTGGACCCCCCTGTCTCTAGGCTGCTCAAGGCAACCATAATTCCAATAGAGGAATCTCTGACGTCTAAAGATCCAGCTGACATATCTAGAGGGGCAGCAGATTCCCCTTGCCTTTACTGCACTGGACCTGTTGGTCTAGGCGCTGCAGTTTGTCTGCTATGCCTCTTGGTCGCAGTTCCCCTGGTTGCTGAGCTCTCTGTTTCCGCAGTGGTGCTTAGACATGTATTGTGGGAGGCTATCCTGGATGACATCGTGTGTCTTGATTTTGTCTGGTCACAAGATGGTTTTCCGGCCTTGTTCCCCAAAAAGTTTTTTTTGCTTCCAATGTGCGTCTGTCGCCAGACCCTTTGCTGTTCTCCACGTGGAGCTGTGCAAGCTGTGTTGCTTCAGAGTGTGATTGTCCCGGTTACCGCGTCGGAAACAATTTCAGGGGTTTTATTCAAACCTGTTCACAGTCCAAAAGATGGAGGGCATGGTGCATCCAGTTCTGGACCTCAAGGCCCTGACCTGCCTTGTGTGGGTACAGAATTTCAGGATGGACTCCGTCCGCACGGCGGTGGCACCACTTCATCATGGGGACTTTCTGGCTTCTATTGACATCACAAATGCTTACTTACACATTCCATTATGTGCCCGACTCCAGCACTTCCTCCGTTTTGCTGTGGGTGCTGAGCATTATCAGCGCGTGGTGTTGCCTTTTGGTCTTGCCACCACTCCTCGGGTGTTCACGAGGTGTTGGCCCCGGATCTGGCGTGGTTACATCTGGGGGTTTGAGGTCCTGGGCTGTCCTTGACTACCCCGAGGGGCAACGTAGCTCCTATACAGACTTTGACAGATTAATTTGGCTTCTATACTGAATCTGAAGTCTGCTTTGGACCCTTCCGGTACGTTGGATTATATATACAAGCTCCTTTCAGGGAGATCCTGGCATAATGGGACAAGTGCCCGAGGTCTCTGGACAATCAGATTCGGCTGAGCCAGGAAACCAGAGGCTCGTCGTGGGCCAGTCCAGAGACCATTAATCAAGATGGCAGACAGCAGTGTTAGGCTAGCCATACATTATACAATTGTCTTGTTCAATTTCCTTTAGATTTACCTTCACCTATGTAGTGCAAGGGCCGGCATGATTGCATACAAAATTGAAAGTGTTTAAGTGTGACCTCATATTATAAGGTACCTGTAAAATTAAAAGTCCTGGTTTGACTTGAACGCCCCTCGTATATTTGTTTATTATATATGCGAACACCTGTTCCAGTGTTAAAGGGGTTGTAAACCCTCGTGTTTTTTCACCTTAATGTCCTCCAGTTGAATGACAAGCTCTCTATGCAATGCATTGTGTAATGCCGCGTACACACAGTCGGACTTTGCGGCAGAAAAGGTCAGACGGAACCATTCCGTCGGACATTCTGATCACGTGTGGGCTTCTTTTTTTCTGAAAATTCCGACAGACCTAGAAATAGAACAAGTTTCAAACCTTTCCAACGGACTCAGTTCCTATCGGGAAAACCGCTCCTCTGTAAGCTAGTCCGACGGACCAGGAACGACGCAAGGGCAGCTATTGGCTACTGGCTATTGAACTTCCTATTTCTATGCCTGTCGTACGTCATCACGTTTTAAACGAATGGACTTCGGTGTGATCGTGTGTAGGCAAGTCTGTTTCAGCGGAAGTTCGTCGGAAAGACCCTCAGATTTCGGTCCGACGGAAAGACCAGTCGTGTGTACGCGACATTAGAGTAGTAATACAAGCAATAGAAATGGTGGAGTATGCAAGCGATGCAACTTTTCTCAGTAGCAGCGGCTGTTTAACTTTCATAGTGCCGGAAAACAGCTGCTCAGGGCAATATTTGGAGGCTATCGGGGAGGATTTTTTTTTTTTTAACCAGACACAGCCTCCTGCAGGTAATGGGGTATGCACCATTGCACATAACTAATGTGTTTGGTGCTGTGTCCCCAAAAAACGATCAAAATAAAAAAACGCAGCTTTAAAATAAACATTTTAATTCCATAAAGATACAATTCAGTGGCGGGGGATCTTGTTAATGTCAATTTTTTAAGAAGTTGATGACTGGCCCACTTTTTTTTTTTTTCAGCCCGTTTCTATTGTCCCATCCCTATGATGGGGCAGCCTTGGTGGCCAATAGGAGCTGGCAGTGTTGGCCAGCTGTCTGTCGGCAGTTGTTGACAGTATTTTTTTTTTAAATTTATTATCCTTTTTATTCTAATTCGTTTTTTATTTTTCTTTATGGTCAGGCCTGTATTTGTAAATTATCACAGTATGCTTGGACCCTGCAGTGACCTAAAAGCTAGTAAAAATGAGTCCCACTTGTTTGTGTCTGAGCTGTGTACTTATATTCATAAATTTCATAAGAAGAAGGGTTTTTTTTTTTTAAAGCAACAGTCATCCTGTGGGGGTGAATCGTGGTTTAACTCCAATGATTAGGAAGATTTATCTTTTGTTTAAGGCTGCATAATTTATATATAGTGGTTGTCATGCATGTTAGGCATGCATGTAGGAATGGAGGAATGCATGTTGTACACCTTTTTGTCTCTTGAAAGTATGGCTCAGTTATTTGAAATATAGACCCAAAATCACTGAATAGTTCTTAAAGTGGATATAAAATTGGACAGCCAACGATAAACAAAACGTACTTCTTACATTTTGTGGGGACACGGTGAATGAAGATGACATCATCTGAAATATTTCAATGTAAACATTATGTGGATTTGTGATGTGTGATGAATGCATTTGTATTGTAAAAACAGTCTTGGTGTCATAAAACTGTCAGGAGAAAATGTATGTGCATAACTATTAGGAAAATTGTGAACAGAAAAAAAAAGAAAAACCTGACCTTGCATGAAATATCAGTTGTTTATTTGAATTGAACAGAAGGGAGTTGGCATACACATTGACAAAGTGCATCAATTATTCCACTGCTAGACGTTTTTTTCCATCCGACACCCATATAACTCTACGTACCTGTATGTGCTCATATCATTTGATTCAACAGAGGACAATAGGAAATCTGAAATTTACAGACTAGGGCCACTGGCATTTTTTTTTTAATCCTCCATTTAGAGTGATAGTAAACTGAAAAGCGTTAATTGGCAATTTCCATACTGGTTGGCCTTTCTTCATCTGACCTTTGTTCAGGTATTAATTTATACGCTGTATTTATCGGCGTATAACACGCACCCCAATTTTAAGAGGGAAGTTTAAGGAAATTTTTTTTTCACAGCCCCCTTTACATTACACAGCCCCTCTCCCTCTGCACAATACACAGCCCGCACCTCTGCACAATACACAGTCCCCCCACCTCTGCACAGTACACAGCCCGCACCTCTGCACAATACACAGTCCCCCACCTCTGCACAATACACCCCACCTCTGCACAATACACAGTCCCCCCACCTCTGCACAATACACAGCCCCCCACCTCTGCACAATACACAGCCCCCCACCTCTGCACAATACACAGCCCCCCACCTCTGCACAATACACAGCCCCCCACCTCTGCACAATACACAGCCCCCCACCTCTGCACAATACACAGCCCCCCACCTCTGCACAATACAGAGCCCCCCACCTCTGCACAATACACAGTCCCCCACCTCTGCACAATACACAGCCCCCCACCTCTGCACAATACACAGCCCCCCACCTCTGCACAATACATAGCCCCCCCACCTCTGCACAATACATAGCCCCCCACCTCTGCGCAATACACAACCCCCCACCTCTGCGCAATACACAGCCCCCCACCTCTGCGCAATACACAGCCCCCCACCTCTGCACAATACACAGCCCCCCACCTCTGCACAATACACAGCCCCCCACCTCTGCACAATACACAGCCCCCCACCTCTGCACAATACACAGCCCCCCACCTCTGCACAATACACAGCCCCCCACCTCTGCACAATGCACAGCCCCCCCACCTCTGCACAATGCACAGCCCCTCTGCACTCCCAGGAGACCTCCAGTCTCCTGGGACAGCTTGCAGCATACTCTGCAGTTAAGAAAAAATCACTGCCACCCCCTTCTACACTGCTCCTCCTGTGTCAATGTCATTGTAAAATGAAGATTCTAAATACCTCAATAGTTCCGTTTTTTTTAATGACACGGTCACATGACCGCTCTCCTCTGACGTTTCCTAGATGATCATGTGACCGCTCTTTTCCAATCTAAAGCTACACTCAGAGGAGGAGGAGAGCAGCCAGAGAAAACAGAGCTATTGATGTATTTAAAAGCTTTGTTTTACAATGACAAAGGAGAAGCAGTGTAAGACAAGGGGCTGGCAAGTGATGTTTTTCTCAACTTTAGACTATGCAGACAGCACTGTCCCAGGGTCAGGAGAGGCGGGGCGGCCAGCCTGATGGCTCCTGGGGTGGACCTCCTATATCCCCCCCCCTCCCCCGTTGGTAAAAAAAAACAATATCGGCATATAACACGCAGGCACCCTCTATTTTCAGGGGGAAAAAGTGTGTGTTATACTCTGATAAATACGCTACTTTTTGTTATATGATCTCCACATTTGTTGGATCGTTGATATTGTGCACCGCTAAGTGGTAACTGGACCGCTTTTGGACCTCCCGAATGTTTTGGAAGTCCTATGATTCTCCTACACTTCTGTATTTTTGTACTTCCCACAAAATCTTTTGAAGTTTGGTAAAGAACACAGGACTTGCCCCCTCTGTTATTGCTTTTTGTACTGCTTGCTCTCAAAACTGAGGCATGACGGTTGGGGGTTCAGGTGATAAGTGGTCTTACTTGTCCCTCATAAAACTTCAAGAAGAATGTGTTGCAATTAGTGCAAACATCTTATGTTGATTGAGGTCTTATCAGAGGTATTGGGTTAAAGGCATTTTGTGGGCTCTATGACCCTTCTGTACATATCCTTAGTTCAGATACACCAGCGTAAAGTCTTGATCTGCTGCATGTGCATTCATTGGACATTCTCATTTAAGTGAGACATTGAAATCAGGATTTTCCCATGTTTCTAGCCGTATTGTAAAAGATAAAGGTGAATAACATGAGCTAAATAGTGGTAAATATGCAGAGAACAGGCATATTTTGTCTGGGTTATCTTACCACAAATTCATCTTCTATTTCCCTGTTTAAAGAAATAGATGCTGAAAAGCAGTAAAGACTATTCTTATCTATATTGATTATCTCTGCCTGTCAGGTAAGCAGTGTGGGTGAGATACTGCTCTGTCTGCATTGTCCTATTGGTATGGCTGGACCCTGATGTAAGGGGGGCTTTCTGGGGACCCTGATGTAAGGGGGGGGGGCTCTCTGGGGACCCTGATGTAAGGAAAGGGAACATTAGAATGATTATCTTGTAAGAGGGCTTCCACTTTCTATTGATCAAAAAGCCTTTTGAGGCCATTAATGGCCTGTTATCAACAAATACCAGTAGCATAAGTTGCAGAGCACTCTATCTCTCTCCTCTCTCTGGCTCACAGAGTAAGGGTAAAGGTTCCCCGGAGTCCTCTGAGGTAAAAAGGTTGAGAGAGGCTGGTGTCGGGGTAAGTAAACCAATGATAATGACCATTTGCAGACGTTGGCCACCCACTGATACGCTTAGCGTTTTGCCATCTTATGCAGCATCTATTGAGCAGCCAAGCTGGGACAGATATTAAATGCAGGTCCCAGTAAGCATACGTTTTTTAATCTGTAGAGATATCTGCTCACCTTATGGCATGTCCTCTGTCTTTTGTAAATATGCAGCGAGTAAAATAAGTATTGAACACGTCACCATTTTTCTAGATAAATGTATTTCTAAAGGTGCTATTGACATGAAATTGTCACCACATGTCAGTAACAACCCATGAAATCCATACATACAAATACTGTAAGTTCAGAAATAAGCTTATGTGTAATAAAATGGAATTGCACAGGGAAAAAGTATTGAACACGGTAACTGAAATGTATTTTTTACTTCGTACAAATCCTTTGTTGGTATCATTACCAACAAAGGATTTTGTACGAAGTATTAAATACATTTCAGTTAACATGTTCAGTTACAGCTTCAAGATGCCTCCTGTATGGAGAAACTGGTCGCATGCATTGCTCAGGTGTGATTTTGGCCCATTCTGCCACCAAAACAGTCTTCAAATCTTGAAGGTTCTGTGAGCCTCTTCTCTGAACTCTGATCTTTATGCTGGCCATACACTATATGAAAAATTGGCCAAACCCATTTTCAAAAAACGAAAATTCGCTCGTGAGTGCAAATGATAGTGCCATCATGTAAAGACCGATCAGTTGTTCAGTGGACATTAATGAATGCATTTTTTGTTAGTTTTTTTACATTTACCTAGTGCAGACAGTTTGGACGGGAAACACATTAACCTTTCAATTTATCGTTCGTTTGGCAGAAAATTTCCAAACTTGTCCTTCGTTTTTTCGGCTCAAAAACATCCCAACAATTATCAATTTTGTGCCCATTAGCTGGCCGAAAAACAAACGAACTGTCTAAATGACAGAATTTCGGCTAATTTTTCATATAGTGTATGGCCAGCAATTAGTTCTTTCCATAGATTTTCTATTGGATTCAAGTCAGGTGATTGGTTGGACCATTCTAGCAGATTAATTTTCTTTCTTTGAAAACAATTACCGTATATACTCGAGTATAAGTCGTTCCGAGTATAAGTCGAGGCCCTAATTTACCACAAAAAAATGGGAAAAATGCATTGACCCGAGTATAAGACGAAGGTGAGAAATGCACAGCTACTGTAAGTGGAAAAAGATGGTCAACAATGCCCTTCTGCAGCTGTATACCTCCCTGTGTCCTGTGCATATGTGTCATGTGTCCTGTGCATATGTGTCGTGTGTCCTGTGTATATATGTGCATGTGTATATGTACCTGTGTCATGTATATATGTGCATGTGTATATGTACCTGTGTCATGTATATATGTGCATGTGTATATGTACCTGTGTCATGTATATATGTGCATGTGTATATGTACCTGTGTCATGTATATATGTGCATGTGTATATGTACCTGTGTCATGTATATATGTGCATGTGTATATGTACCTGTGTCATGTATATATGTGCATGTGTATATGTACCTGTGTCATGTATATATGTGCATGTGTGTGCATCCTACCTGTGTCCTGTGCATCCTCCATGCGCCGATCTGCACCGATCACCGTGTAGTATTCGGCGGGCCATTCACTGTTCAAAAGCCGCGCCTCCTCCTCGTCCAAAAAACTCAATTTCCCAGCAGTCAGCGGTCAGCCTATCACGGACATTCTCTCATCCTCATACCACAGACGAGGATGAGAGAATGTCCGTGATAGGCTGTACACTGACTGCCTATTACAGACGAGGAGGCGCGGCTTTTGAACTGTGAGAGCCGCTGCCGAGTCTATGCAGCACACGCTGGCCGCCGTCTGCCTGCATGACACGCTGATCATGTAGGCAGGTGACTCGTGTATAAGTCAAAGGGGGCACTTTCAGCCCCAAAAAAGGGGCTGAAAATTTTGACTTATACACAAGTATATACGGTAAGAGTTTCCTTGGTTTTGTGTTTTGAGATCATTGTTTTGCTGAAATATCTACCCTGTCTTTCATCTTCATCATCCTGGTAGATGGCAGCAGATTTTTATCAAGAATTTCCTGGTATGTTTTTCCATTCATCCTTCCTTCAATGATATGAAGTTTGCCTGTACCATATTCTGAAAAACAGCCCCACATCATGATGTTTCCACCTTCAAACATCACTGTTGGTATGGGGGTGTTTTTGGGGTGATGTGCTGTGCCATTTGACCTCCAAACATGGTGTGTATTATGGCATCCAAAGAGTTCAATTTTGGTCTCATCTGACCAGGCTATATTCTCCCAGTATTTCACAGGCTTGTCTAAATGTTGTTAAACGAGCTTCAACATGCTTTTTCTTCAGCAATGGAGTCTTGCATGGTGAGCATGCATACAGGCCATGGCGGTTGAGTGCATTACCTATTGTTTTTCTTGAAAACAATTGTACCTGCTAATTCCAGGTATTTCTGAAGCTCTCCACATGTGGCCCTTGGCTCTTGGACAGCTCTTCTGATAATTATTTTTACTCCTCTGTCAGAAATCTTGCTAGGAGCACCTGGACCTGGCCGGTTCATGGTGAAATAATGTTCTTTACACTTCCAGGTTATGGCCACAACAGTGCTCACGGGAACATTCAGATGTTTAGAAATCCTTCTATAACCAATGCCATCAGTATGATTTGCAACAATAAGGTTTCAAAGGTCTTGAGAGAGCTCTTTGCTTTTACCCCTCATAAAATGTTTCTTGTGTGACGCCTTGGTAATGAGACACCTAATTACTGATATTTCATCTGGTGTCTTGGCTTTTCATTCCTTTTTGCGCCTCCCTTTCTTTGTGTTCAATACTTTTTCCCTGTGTCATTCCTTTTTATTACACATAAATTAATTTCTGAAATGATTTGTTTTGGTTTCTTTGTATGTATGGATTGCATAGGTTGTTACTTGTTACTGACACGTGGTGAAATGTTCATGTCAATAGCATCTTTAGAAATATATTTACCTAGAAAAAATGGTGATGTGTTCAATACTTATTTTACCTGCTGTATTTGCTATTTCATGTTAATCTTTTTGAGAATATTTCATTTTTTTGATGCAAGCTGTATATTGATGAAAATTGTATAAACCCTGTTGTCCTAGAGATGTTTTAGAACTAGTTTGCCGCTGGCATTATTAGTAGTTGGCTGTTGATCTGGACAGAAGACATATGGTCTTTAGCCAGCCAGCCATTTCAAAGCCATTTTTTTATTCACATTGTATTTTATATATTAAGAGATATACTGGTTAGGATGTATGATCATTATCCTGCAGAACAATCCGTCTGGGGAGGTTTCCTGGAAATCTAAAGTGTCTATCATAAGTGTAAAAACTTAGTGAATGTAAACCTGCATTTTTTTTTTAATGAAGACTACTGCCTGGTACAGTAGAGGATGTAAAGTCATAAGGGTCTGAGCAATCCTCTAAACCTTTTTTTCACTAAGATAAAAACAACACAAAGATAAATGTGTCACCACTTCCCCCACTGCTGTGACTGACATCTGTTTTCCTTATCTCATAAACAGCATGGAGAGTGTTACGAATCCTCCATGCCAGCCGGCAACGAGTGTATAGCACATGCGCAGGAGTGACTGGGGGCCGTGAGCGCGCTCTGCTTCTGCCCAAAACATGCTCTGCTTCTCCTGTGCACGCATTTTTCACTTCCCAGGTGCGAGGTTCGTCCTCTCGACGCTGCCTGGCCAAGGGGAGTGAAGAGGTGAGTCTTGTGACTTCTCAACCCCGCCCACCGTGCGGCGGAAAATAGACCCGCCCACAATTCCAGAGTTGTGCAGGGCTCCAACTACAGAAGGAGGGGGCATTTCAAAAGTAGGAATACATGCAGGAGGCATGTATATACATGAATAGTACGCCATTAGTTTATAAATGATGAGCATTGGGTTTACATCCACTTTAAATGTATATTTTTACAGGATGTAAGTCTTTTGACAGCTGGTAAAAACTATGATTATGTATGGACATTTAATTTGTGCTAAAGCTTTTAGAGATTAAAAAAAGATCAAGTACAATTTCTTCACTACTAAAGCTGGATAAAAATTGCCTTAGCCCACCCTTATCTGACTGAGCAGTATGGAGCTACAATGGGCACTGGGTCATGTGGGGGTACACATAGGTGGTCATAACGATCACCTGCTCATAGAGACTGGAAAACATGCCTTCTACCTCACTTTTCACAACAATACAGAATAGAGGTTTCAACCATGTGTGCAGCTTTAGAAAGGTTTGTTATGGCAAAAATTAAAGTGGAACTTTAGTCAGAAGATTAAGTCCTGATAGATCACTACATGCTGGCCCCTTTTTGCAGGTATAGCTATGAAAAATAAGTGCCTATACGGTTTAAAATCCAGTAATACACTGCCTCACCCCGCTCTGCACATGATCAGTTGCTTGAGATTGTAGGCCACACCCACCCACAAAACACTTTCCCCAGATACAATTTAAATAAATAATACACAAACATCCATCTTTTTGGCAAGAAATTGGCCGCGACACCTTTTATTGGTTTTAAACAATGTAATAATTCATAACTCTTTATTATATCATAACTTCATAAATCCAAACATATTTCCATCTGCTCAGTTATTAGAACTCGAGCAGTAGCAGAATTTAAATAAAAACAACAGTCCCCCCCAGAATCCGGGGTGACCCTACCACATAATAGGTGTTCGCGACTGGGGCGGGAGGGAGGGAGCTTCAATTTCCTTCTTGGTCCAGTGGGAAAGAGGAAAAGCCTCTTTCCTGCTGACCTTTTATAGCCTATCCCTACTTCCAGCACTTTCCATGAGCTCTGATTGGTTCTTCCCAGATACCTTACCTCAGCTTCCTTAAAGGGGCAGCCGCCCTAAATTACCTATAACTAAAGCTGTTAAATTAAATAATCTAAATGTGGTGGGGAGGCCACAACCTCAAGAAAGTGGACCCATATTGCGCCCCCTTTTTCATGAGATTGTAGGCCACACCCACCCACAAAACACTTTCCCCAGATACAATTTAAATAAATAATACACAAACATCCATCTTTTTGGCAAGAAATTGGCCGCGACACCTTTTATTGGTTTTAAACAATGTAATAATTCATAACTCTTTATTATATCATAACTTCATAAATCCAAACATATTTCCATCTGCTCAGTTATTAGAACTCGAGCAGTAGCAGAATTTAAATAAAAACAACAGCCCACACGGCGGGCTTGAACATCAAGCCCGCCCCCCCCACCGCCGCGGCCACGGCACTTTCTATACTGTACTGCAGACCCAGAATGAATATATCCAGCCCAACCTCTGATAAATGGACTCCATCAGGCCTGTATAAACCCGGGTAACCACCTTCAAGGTCCACATGCCGATAGGATAAACCATTAATCAGAGGCATACATTTTTCAAGAGCCCTATTGACTCTTTTCCTCATTTTTTCCATGACCCTCCTCTGATCTGAGGAGAGCCACGAAAGCCGAGGGACTATCTCTGAAAAGACTAAAGTTGTACCTGGGGAAGTGATACAAAAGCGCTGGAGATCCTGTTTAATCATGAACAACAAATCTAGAGTCTTAACTTTTCCCAAATCATTGCCACCCAAGTGAATAACCAAAATGGATGGCATGGGCCATACTTGACACAACCTTGTTAGGTGAAAATAAAGTTGGTGCCACTGAAGGCCTCTTATGCCCTGCCAATATAACTTAAAAGAGTCCGGCTGCAGGGACAAATTCGTTGAGTAATTGCGTTGAGCCGCTCTGTTTCGTGCCCAATATATAAAAGAGTGTCCCAGAATCCAAACTGTGTGCTGAAAACCTGAAATTCAAATAAACAAATTAGGCCTAACATATAAACGAAAACAATAGGACTTCCACCTCCCCATTTCTTTAATGTCAGAATCTGGTAACCCTACCCAGGCCGCCACAGAAGCTGCGCCTATTCTAAATGAGTGGGAGGAAAATTTCAAGTTGGTTAATCCCAACTGCACCAAGCATTTCTTAAAAACTGCATCAAACTGAAATTTTGTAAGTGGCATTGAATTAGCATGAATAAGAAAAAACCCTTTACTTAAAGGTCTAATCCCCATAAATTGTTTAACTGCCTCTACAGGGCACACAATTCCGTCCTCTTGTACGCACAAGTTGACCCATCTGCCCTTGCCGCATTGATCCGTTTTAGACTGCTGCAGCCAAATATGCACTCCCAATTGGTCAACCACTACTTGCTCAAATCGAATTCCTGAAGTCCCTTGTTTATTTGCTGGTACTAGTTCCGAGATACGGAAAGCACTAAAAAAGGCTAACACGAAAGCCGTTTTGAAAAGTAGCGCTTCATACTTAGAGAAGCAAACTATTGTAGTAACCTTGCAAAAGCCACGAAGGATGTCCAAAGAGATAGGTCGTCTACTGTCTGAAACAAAAGTCAACCTCCTGTAACCCTTCAGTGCGTTTAACGGAAAAATAAGACGTGCAAGGTTGCAAACCTAATAGCCTAAAGAAAAATGATATGCCAGCCAATGTTTTTGACACAAAACTAAAGGAAAAGCGCTGCTGTATTAACTGGGATAAGAAAGCCAAGACAGTTGCTTCAGATGGTTCTCTGAAACTAAAACCTTCAGCGCTTGCAAAGGACAACCAGCTTCCCCAGGACGCAGAGTAACTGGACCAAGTCTTGGGTGCCAAGGAACCTTGAATAGCTTCTGCTACAGCACTCAAATCACGTCCCACAGGTGGTCTGGGCACGGGATGCCTGTCACATCTGCTTCTGGAAGCAAACTCCGGAAACGGTTCATCTGCAACCGGGATAAAGAATTAGCAATGTTATTCAGGATCCCAGGAGTATACCTAGCTTTTAACCAAACATTAAATTTGATGCATCTAAAGACCACTTGTCTCAGTATTTTGATCACTAGCAATGAATTAGACGAAAGACAATTAACCGCATATAACACGCCCTTGTTGTCAGTCTCCACTAGAATACGCCTATTTGCAAAATTCGGGCCCCCTAACTCCAAGACCACCAGAATCGGGAACAACTCCAACAACACAACGTTACGGGTGACACCTGTCTGAAACCACAACTCAGGCCAAACTGCACAGCACCAATGTAAACTGCCGCATCCGTAAACAAACGGAAATCTGAGGCTATCACAAATTCAAATTGGAAAAAGGACCAACCATTATAACATTCCAAGAAGCTAGCCCAGACCATCAAATCTTCTTTAAGAGGGGTAGTCAATCTAATGCGTTCCAAAGGGGATTTCATACCAGAGATTGCCAGATAAAGGCGCCGAGAAAAAATCCTGCCAACCGGCATAATTCTACAAGCAAAAGCCAAAATTCCTAACAGCGATTGCATCTCTTTCAACCGAACTTTCTTCTTTTTCAATACCCGCATAATCAGCCACTTCAATTTCTTCAATTTTACTTCAGGCAAACGAAACTCCATCATACACGTGTCAATTTCGATGTCCAAGAATTCCATCATTGTGCTGGGCAAGCAAGTCTTTTCATCCGCTAAAGGCACACCAAAATCTCGAGACATAGTCTGAAATGACAATAACAACTCCAAGCAACTTGAAGAGTCAGCTGGCCCGACAAATAAAAATTCATCAAGATAGTGAACTACACTATCCATACCCGATTGAACACAAAGACACCAATGCAAAAACGTGGAAAACACCTCAAAATAAAAACATGACAGCGAACATCCTATTGGGAGACATTTGTCAAAGAAATATTGACCTTCAAAGAAAAAAAAAAAAAAAAAAAAAACCTAAGGAATTAAAAGCTGATGGGGAAATAGGCAGGAGGCGAAAAGCTGATTTTATGTTGGCTTTTGCCAACAATGCTCCAGGGCCGAATGATCTAATTTTCCGAACTGCGTCTTCAAATGTCGCGTACGAAACCGAACACAAACTCCCATCAATATCATCATTCAATGACTCCCCTTTCGGGAAAGACAAATGGTGTATGATGCGGAATTCGTTAGGTTCCCGCTTAGGAACCACTCCTAATGGGGAAATACGGAAATTACTAAAAGGCGGATGTTCAAAAAGGCCCCACAATTCGCCCTTCCACAAGTTCTTTACCAAAATGAAAGTAAGGGAAAACCGTTGGAAAATCCTTCAATGAGCAAACCCGCTGTCACCGCAGCCACTGGCACATTCTTTCCAGCCTCACAGGCGTGCAGGCTTTTAGAAAAAATATCCCTTTGTGCTGGACCAGAAACCACCGCCGCAATCCTTTTAAAACACTTTGCTGCTGGATGCGCTGCGCTCCAGCACAAAAAGAACATTCATGTTTATACCTGCACGCTGCATTCCAGCGACATTGGCCATCATTGAATGCAAAACAACATCCTTTCCTAAAAGCTGTATTGGAAGGGTTAACCGTGGGCTGTTTAGGAACTACCTGCTTCTGGGGTAGTATTACATTGAGCCAAAGCCCCACGTCCTTCATTCCCCACCTAAGTGATGGGTGTATGGACAATTTCTGACGGAAAGACTCCTCATAATAAAACCAGCCTAGGCCACCAAAATTCTTATAAGCCTCTAGGATATGGTCAAGATGCTGAAAAAGGCCCCCGTACAATTCTGGGTGCTTTTCAGCTATTATGCCAGAATAAATGCAAGAAGCTTGCAACCAATTATTGAATGACCTGGCCACCGGCCTACTCCTGTCATCCTCGCACCTCTCTTCTCCCCTCTTTTCTGTTCTGACCACAAACTCTTTATGAGCCGGCAGGAGAGAAAGAATATCTAAGTACTCTCCCTTCCAAATTTTTTCTTTAACTACTATGCTCAAATGATACCCCAAAGGAGACATCTTGCAGGGCATAGCATCTTTCATGCAGGACTCAGGGACATTAACCTGGACAGGCGCAGCTGTGTGCAATGGCTCAGGGACTACATTTACATTCTGCATACCCATGCTAAAATCAGTCATAGAACTGTGCTGTGCTAAACTGACAGGAGAAGTAGAAAGTACAGCAGTTTGAGGGTTAACAGACATAGAAGACAGAATAGGAGAAACAGCAGGAACTGAGATTTTATGAAACAGTGATTGAACAAGGGAGGACAGAGATCCCACTAAAACAGATAACACATTTAATTATTCTAACTCACCAGCTGCTGGAGGTTGTACCATATTTTGCTGTACCTCAGCCTCCAGCAGCACTTCAGGGTTTTGGACTTGAGCAGCCTGCCCGACCTGTAACTGCCCAGGCACCTCTGTGCACCGAGTGCCTTTCTGCATTGCTTCAGCTGTTTGCTGACAAGGAGACTGTATGGTGTGCTGCCTTCCCCTAGAGTCACTTGTGAGCTGCTGGGACTGTCCCCGCTGTCCTCTTCTTCCTGCTGGCGACTTTGAACAAGTCCGCCTCTTCTTTGTGTTATGGCGGCTCCGAGATGACACGCCGCCGCCATCCTCCTGTGTCCCTCTCAGCTGTTCCCGAGTCTCTTCGGTAACCTCCGGAGCTTCTATGCTTCTCTCCAGAGGCGTGCTCCTCCTCCCTCTCTCTCTCAGTGATGGCACCTGCTGTCTCCGCCCCGTGTCTTGTGGATACGCCTGCATACCGCCCACTGCTGAGCTGCCTCCACCTCCCTCTTCAGTCTGTAAGCTTTCTTCCTGTGAGGACAGTGCCAGACAGCGCCTCAGCCATGTCTCCCCTCCTGCACTGCCAGCTTTCTCAAGGAGCTGCATCACCAGGGACTCCATTATAAGTGGGGTAAGAGAGAGCCTTACTTGTGAGCTTCAATTTCCTTCTTGGTCCAGTGGGAAAGAGGAAAAGCCTCTTTCCTGCTGACCTTTTATAGCCTATCCCTACTTCCAGCACTTTCCATGAGCTCTGATTGGTTCTTCCCAGATACCTTACCTCAGCTTCCTTAAAGGGGCAGCCGCCCTAAATTACCTATAACTAAAGCTGTTAAATTAAATAATCTAAATGTGGTGGGGAGGCCACAACCTCAAGAAAGTGGACCCATATTGCGCCCCCTTTTTCATTCTGTTTTTAGGCACTGTGCCAAATTTGTAAAGGTCGATTTGCTGACAGCCTAAAGATTTACTGCTGCTCAGGGGCTCTTGGCTTAAGCAAAATGGCGGCCATCCAGCAAGAATAAACCGTAACAATGCTGGAGGCAATTTACAACACACTAATTTTTGGTAGCATAATTGGCATATGTGGAAAGTATGTTCCTAAAGAACAATTATTTTTATCAAGGTGTTATGGCTAAAGTTCCACTTTTGTGGGTAGTATTTTGCAATAGATTTCTGGTGTACAATTCATTTTACATGTTCTAACAGCTTCATTAGCCCAACTACATGGTGGTAGTTTGTATTGTGTGAGAGCAATGTGATATAAGAAGGAAGTCCTTTTTAAATGTTGTTTTTGATGTTTGTAGTACACTCCTTTTAGAATGAATTGGGGTGGGCACAATGTGGGCCCACCATCATGGGCTTGCGGCTGCGGCTCTGATATAAATCCCCCCCAGTCAGATGCAAACTAATTGGGACAGGTGTGGGGCCATTGCCCCTTTAATTGTAGCAGTTTACCTGTACAGGTGTTATTGATTTCTCCCTTCATCACAGGCCGTTCTGAAAGTTTCCTTGGCTGGAGGAAGGTTATATAAGCAGCCTTCCCTGGAGAGCGGTCCTTTTCTGAGAACCTCAGGACAGCAAGCATCCACCCGCCCTTGTCGCTGGCACTGTTATGTGGTTTGTCACCCTTGAATTAAGGGGGGGACTTGTATTTGAAAGACTTTGTTGTTATCTGGCTTGAGTCCTTTGACTAAGCCTAAGTAGAATACACTATTTTAATTTATCATTTTGATTAAATCTGTTGGATATGTATTTTATTTTGTAAACCAATAAAGTGCCGCGGCCAATTTTTTGCCAATTTCTGGTCTGTGCATATTTTCTTTAATGGTATTTGTGATATTGTGGGCATGCAGCCTGCAATCCCATGATGAAAACCCTTCATGGTTTTGCTTCTATGTGCCCCACAAAATATTTCCCATGTGAGAAATTTCGCATTTCCCCCTCATAGGCAATACAAAGCAGTTAAGTCTTCCTATCCACGGATGACTCGTGCCTAGGTAAATTATTTGTGTAATCGGCCATCTTTAATCCCCCAAAGGCATGTGTGCTCAGTTTCTCTCTCAATCTGTTGTAGTTGAGCTTGAATGGCTGTGAATAATGCATTTTAAGTCAATAAAGCAATTAGACTGAACATAGCACAAATGACTTCTAAAACCAGCCTGAAACCATTTGCCCATTGAGCCGCATAGCTCTGTATATACTGCCAGCCCGTAGAGTGTCCTAACTTTTTCCACAGTCGTTTTCTTCCACTTGCACGTTTTGTGTGTACTTAAGAGAAATAAATCATAGAAGAAACAAGTGAGCAAAAGATGATGCGTGGTTGTACTTCCTGTGCTTTGATTTCAGAAAAATGCATGTATATAGAGATCGTGTTCAAAGTATGCCTTCAATTTATGGTCATATAAAGATTAGGTTAAGGGCTGACTTTGAGCTTATATTGCAAATTTGTTGGCACTGCTCTTCCAAAGCACAGTACAGAAGCAAGACATTGCTTTATTGCAATGTTTCTCAACCTTTTTCCAGTCGCAGCAAAGTGTACCAGCAATCTACTGTGAGTCTCCTGCAGCTGTCTGCTCGTACCTCCACACGGGCAGGAAGTGTCAGTGGATGAACAGGGCACTGATGAGTGCCCCGGTAGCTCATTGAGATCTATAAGCCATCTGGTGTGGTGGCAGACGGGACTTGTAGTTAATTTGTTCACATATCTCTGAATGAATGACTCTGTTGTGTGGGTGGAGCCCTGCATAGTCGTGTTGTTTTAAAATGTGACAGCGAGAGTGGAGAGAGGATCCCCTGCCTGCTGTCATAGATGCTGATCAGGGTGTGAGCAGGGCTGCTGCATTAGTAACTTGTTACATGTGAGAACTCAAATACGGATGTAATATGTTACTAAAGTTGAATTTATCCTTTAGAATGCATCCTTTAAAGTGATGTTGACTTCTGTGGATTACAAGCTCTTCTCTATATTATGGTGATTTGGAGAAGGGGAGATTTTCTGTAGTCTTAACATAACTTTTTTGTCTTAACCACTTGCCGACTGCCCGGCGTCTAATGACGGCGGCAGAATGGCATTTCTGCGCAAATTGCCGTAGCTGTATGGCGGGCGCTTTAAGGAGTATAGGGGGCGCGCACCCGATGCTCATGCCCGGCGGCCGCGATCTCTGCCGGGCACCCGCGATCGCTTCTGACAGAGCGAGGGTGGGGATTTGTTTGTGTAAACACGCAAATCCACGTCATGTCAGGGGAGTGGAGACAGATCGTGTGTTCCTAGTATATAGAAACAACGATCGGTCTCCTCCCCAAGTCAGTCCCATTCCCCTACAGTTAGAACACAGAACACAAAGGCAGAGGGAACGCATTTACCCCTTGATCGCCCCCTAGTGTTAACCCCTTCCCTGCCAGTGACATTTACACAGTAGTACATTAGTGCATTTTTATAGCACTGATCGCGGTATAAATGTCAATGGTCCCAAAAAAAGTGTCCGATCTGTCTGCCGCAATGTCGCAGTCCTGATAAAAATCGCAGATCACCGCCATTACTAGTAAAAAAAAAAAAATTATAAAAATGCCATAAATCTATCCCTATCTATTTTATAGGCGCTATAACTTTTGCGCAAACCAATCAATACACGCTTATTGCGATTTAGTTTTATTTTTTTTAACAAAAATATGTAGAAGAATATATATTGGCCTAAACTGATGAAGATTTTTTTTTTTTTTTAAATTTGGGATATTTATTATAGCAAAAAGAAAAAAAATTAAATTGTGTCCGTGTCCAAATATATATGGACCAAACTGTATTTTACTGACATGATCACCAGGTGAAAGAAAATGAATGCAGCATCACATCTAAGGACTGTCAAGCTGAAATATTTTACATGTACACTTTAAGTTGTCAAACTAGGATCATGATGATGGCCCTGGGCTCGCACCTTCAAAAACAAGTCAGCACTGGCAGCCTCAATGTTTTTCCTTTTCCAGATTCCCTTTAAATATGACTGATATCAGTGTAGGAGGATCCAAGTGACCCGTTCTCCTTACCACCTCTGCACTGGCTAGACTTGTGTCATAAGTGGAGACTTGTCAGTGAAGTCATTTTTCCATGGTTGAGATTTGTGCCTCTTATATTTATTTAACTTTTTCTTTTTCTCCCATTTTTCCCCTTCTCATTTTTGGAGAAACCATTTCCTATTAAGTATTTTTTTTAACCTTAAACTGTGAAGAATGGAATATAAACTTCACTGAACTGTGAACTTTATTCCTTCTGGTAAAATGGAAAAAGTCACGTTTCTGAAGTTCCTTAAATTTGTATAATTGAAAATAATTGTAATGGAAATGCCAAATGCCACTTCTAGTCTCTCTAATATAGGCTCATGCACACTGACGTATTCCTTACTAGTGTAAACACACTGACTTATTTTGGTGCCAGAAAGCCCATGGAACTGTGTGCAGCCATCCATACTCAGCGCTTGTAGACGGTTGTGCGCAGTGAAAAGTGGCACATGTGTACAGACGTAAGTCTCTGAATGCAGGCAGTCTACATTTAGGGATTTACATCTATACACATGTACCACTTTTCCCAAGTAGTGTAACGTACCTGTGTACAGCCGCCTACAACCATTCGTGTCTATGTGTGTCTGTATGCAGCAGAGCTTTGTTAGTAGCTATATTTAAATAGGCAATGTAGAGTAATGATGTGTGCTTCTAAAATTCACTTTGCCTCCTCTTTTCAGTTCACATTTTTTTTTTAAATAAACACCACTAAATATAAAACCTAACGTGCCTCACAACACAGAACAGCAGTTGTAGGTAATTGTGATGTTGATTACAAATAACCACTTGCATGTGAACATTAGTTGTAAATAAGCTTATTTTAGAGCAGTGGTCCCTAGTCTCTTAAGGCACTATTCTTCCCATTGATAGACACCATTACTCCCCCTGATCCCAACAGTCGGGCACCATTCCTCCCCCTGAACCCAACAGTCGGGCGCCATTCCTCCCCCTGAACCCAACAGTCGGGCGCCATTCCTCCCCCTGAACCCAACAGTCGGGCGCCATTCCTCCCCCTGAACCCAACAGTCGGGCGCCATTCCTCCCCCTGAACCCAACAGTCGGGCGCCATTCCTCCCCCTGAACCCAACAGTCGGGCGCCATTCCTCCCCCTGAACCCAACAGTCGGGCGCCATTCCTCCCCCTGAACCCAACAGTCGGGCGCCATTCCTCCCCCTGAACCCAACAGTCGGGCGCCATTCCTCCCCCTGAACCCAACAGTCGGGCGCCATTCCTCCCCCTGAACCCAACAGTCGGGCGCCATTCCTCCCCCTGAACCCAACAGTCGGGCGCTATTCCTCCCCCTGAACCCAACAGTCGGGCGCCATTCCTCCCCCTGAACCCAACAGTCGGGCGCCATTCCTCCCCCTGAACCCAACAGTCGGGCGCCATTCCTCCCCCTGAACCCAACAGTCGGGCGCCATTCCTCCCCCTGAACCCAACAGTCGGGCGCCATTCCTCCCCCTGAACCCAACAGTCGGGCGCCATTCCTCCCCCTGACCCCAACAGTCGGGCGCCATTCCTCCCCCTGACCCCAACAGTCGTGCGCCATTCCTCCCCCTGAACCCAACAGTCGTGCGCCATTCCTCCCCCTGAACCCAACAGTCGTGCGCCATTCCTCCCCCTGAACCCAACAGTCGTGCGCCATTCCTCCCCCTGAACCCAACAGTCGTGCGCCATTCCTCCCCCTGAACCCAACAGTCGTGCGCCATTCCTCCCCCTGAACCCAACAGTCGTGCGCCATTCCTCCCCCTGAACCCAACAGTCGGGCGCCATTCCTCCCCCTGAACCCAACAGTCGGGCGCCATTCCTCCCCCTGACCCCAACAGTCGGGCGCCATTCCCCCCCCTGACCCCAACAGTCGGGCGCCATTCCCCCCCCTGACCCCAACAGTCGGGCGCCATTCCCCCCCCTGACCCCAACAGTCGGGCGCCATATCCCCCCCTGACCCCAACAGTCGGGCGCCATTCCCCCCCCTGACCCCAACAGTCGGGCGCCATTCCCCCCCTGACCCCAACAGTCGGGCGCCATTCCCCCCCCTGACCCCAACAGTCGGGCGCCATTCCCCCCCCTGACCCCAACAGTCGGGCGCCATTCCCCCCCCTGACCCCAACAGTCGGGCGCCATTCCTCCCCCTGACCCCAACAGTCGGGCGCCATTCCCCCCCCTGACCCCAACAGTCGGGCGCCATTCCCCCCCCTGACCCCAACAGTCGGGCGCCATTCCCCCCCCTGACCCCAACAGTCGGGCGCCATTCCCCCCCCCTGACCCCAACAGTCGGGCGCCATTCCTCCCCCTGACCCCAACAGTCGGGCGCCATTCCTCCCCCTGACCCCAACAGTCGGGCGCCATTCCTCCCCCTGACCCCAACAGTCGGGCGCCATTCCTCCCCCTGACCCCAACAGTCGGGCGCCATTCCTCCCCCTGACCCCAACAGTCGGGCGCCATTCCTCCCCCTGACCCCAACAGTCGGGCGCCATTCCTCCCCCTGACCCCAACAGTCGGGCGCCATTCCTCCCCCTGACCCCAACAGTCGGGCGCCATTCCTCCCCCTGACCCCAACAGTCGGGCGCCATTCCTCCCCCTGACCCCAACAGTCGGGCGCCATTCCTTATAATTAATATTAATGATCACGAAGCTTGAGAAATTGTTTATTCTTGCTGACACTGGCCAAAGTCCAACCCCGCCCCCCATCCCCCCCCCCCGCCAACGTCTGAAGGGAAATACACTGGACCTTAGAAAGTTTGGAGACCCCTGTTTTAGAGTTTCTCTGTGTAAAAGTAGTATCTGTATAGTGTCCTCCCTAATTTTTCTCGATTTTTAGATGTCATTCAGCATAATGGTAGATATGTTACCTAGGGCCGCTTTATGCATCTGTTTTATGTCACCTGAAAAATTTAAGCTGACCATACACACATAGATGATTTTTCTCTTTCACTCTACGGGCTAAATGAAAAAAAAATGTGACCGTTTTCTCAATCCATGCTACACAGCATGAATGGATAAATCTGCTGTATATCTCAATACCTATATTGTGCCGGCATCTGATGCAGGTACTGTTCAGCCACCAATTTCCCTCTGCCTTCTTTGACTTTTAAATCAAAGGCTGTCCTGTGGAAGGGTGCTGACAAGGTCACCCATGGAGCCGGAATTTGCTCCAGTTTGCACCTGTCTGATCTGCTGATATGTCAGATTTGGCCATCAAAGGGTATTTCCACATCTGTTGCATATTATTAGACTGCTCATTGTTGCACATAGGCGGTTTTGGTTGGCTAATCTACTAAATGTGTGTTCACAGCCTAAACTAGTGAGTGTTGGTATGCTCAATTATTTATAGTCTCTAGACAAAAATTTGATATTTGATTGCTTCTTGTTTTTTTCTATACAAAGTTATTTGCATATTCTTATACAAGGAAATTTGTATTTGTGGGTGAGGGGGAAGTACGAAATAAATGTATAGTATATATGTATAGTAGATATCATAATGTGCCTGAATGTACCATTACTTGTGATGGCAATCCTACCAAGATATTCCAGCTTCCTGGCTACAGGTACATGAGTTTACTCCTCTCTGTCCTGGTGACAGTTCCCCAGACACAAACACTGTGATGCAAGGGACACCGAGACACCTGTACAAATACTGACTTTAGGGTCTTTGTGACCATCAATAGAATTTTTGTTAAATAGTGCTTAAAATCTAGCATAAAAAGGTCTTTCTCTACAGTGTGTGGTTGTAGTCATTCTAGATTGGATGCTCTGGGTAGCAGCTGTACTTTTACTTTCTTTTACTGACACTGCGTAAGCAAAGGCATTCAGAATTTCATATTTTATCCAAAGCTGAAGCCTTACCTTCATTCTTGAGCAGTTGTAGAAGATCCTTGCTTGTACTGCAACTGCTTAATCAGTTTGCATTAGAAACTGCAGCAAGTCAGAGTCCACCACCTTTTTCTGGCTGGACATCATCTTACCCTTTCCTCCGCAGTCTGACTGTCCATGGCCCACCCCTTTCATTCATTGAATGTAAGCTCTTTCAATGATGGACGCTCAGCATTACATATGAGTGTTATATAGGGCAGTTTGCATACAAGTGCAACCTGCCTAGGAATACTCACTCCTCCAAACTGACAGTCACCAATTAAAGTGGTTGTAAACTCTTCCATATACCCAGTGGTGTGACTCGCCTCAGGTGATACAGAGATAAAACAAATCCTCCTACGTAAGTTGTACCTGTATATCTGCAGTCTTCACTTCTCTACATCTTTCCAATGTCAAGAATTTAGTGAGGAAAGCTCCGAGAGCTGATTGGAGGGAAGGGACGCACCTCTATTCACACAGGAACAGAGCTGAAGCTGTCAATCAGCTGGAGATCTCTCCCCTGTCACCTTTTTTCTCTTGGTGTCAGGAAAACTCGTCAATGATTCATGCTGATAACAGAGGAATGAAGCAGCAGACAGAAATGACACTTAGTGCACCTAATTGAGACAAGTACACACTATAGAGGGATATGCTTTGCTCATATTTCATGTTTGAGGTTTACAAACACTTTAAGGCATTTTGATATTTTCATAACACCTCCCAAGAGCTAGCCTACTGCTTGTACCAGGACTGGATGCTCTTGGGGGAAGTACTGAGACAAGGTTTATTTGATGTTTGCAAGAAGCTGCATATAACACCCTGCTGACCCCTTCCACCGGCCATGATCTTCCTTCATAGAGAAGCACAGGGCAATGGTGAGAACATCACTAAAACTGGGCTTTCATGGTTCAATTGAACAAAAAAACTCAACTGATTCCCCCATCCACACATTCAAGGTGGACACGGTAATCCTCCCTGCTACGCCATTGTATCCTCACAGTGGGGAAACTCCTTGCTGTCAGAATACACAGATCAGCTCTGCAGCCACCGATCGAGCTGCGTTTATTGGGCAGGGTGGTTGAACAGAAGGCGTTCGGTAGATCGACTTCTGTTTAACTGCAGTTGCCACACATGTATTGAAAATCCGCCTGTCCTTGCTGCCAAATTCCGATCCGTCTATGGCCACCTTTAGTCTAAAATAATGTACATATGAAAAAGGAATGCTTTATTTAGAAGTGAGCATGGCGATGACGGGGGAGAGGATGAACAAAGGAAGGCGAAATATATGCAGATTAAATGTCAGCTTTTCTTCTATCCTTGAAAATAATAATGTAACATTTAGTATTTAGCATAGCCAACTGATCCAAAACAGAATGCAAATACCTTTATGTATTATGTCCTGAAGTGTTTATTGATCCATTCTTTGAACAGAGTTCTTCCCAGGGAAACATTTTTATAGTCTAGGAATGCAATAGAGAAATATTTTACTTGTGAAGCCATTTGTAGAGAAAACAAAACTTTAAAGAATGTGGTTGCACCACTAAATTCTCCTTGTGCAGAAATGATAGCAGTTTCTATGTGATGTCGGTAACCTCACCAATTCCATTTTTACACAAATCGGGAAAGAGATGAAACAGGAAGAACCAGTTCTTTATTTGTGTGTCCAGCTCATGTAGAATGTGAAGCTAGTTGTTCCTCTTCCTTCTCATTCTATAAAATGCTTTCAGGGTTTTTTTTACATTGAAAAGGGGAAGACTACTTTGCTGTAGGAGTTGTGTCCTGAGCATGGGGTTTTACTTCTTCTTTACACAGAACTCTGCTGTTCTGTGATTGGTCAGGGCTGGCTGGGTTTCTATAGGTAAAGTGACCCATTACCTCTATGCCTAACTCCCAAACTTTACAGAGGTTCTGTTGGTTTTACCGGAAAAAAAAAAATCTATTGTTATTAAAGGACACAGTTTTGACTTGTTTACTTGTAGGGGGAGGATGCTAAATGCCAGTAAAAAGCCTTAGGGGGCAGCATCACCTGGTAATCAAAACTCTACAACTGCCACATAGACTCCGTTTTTGCCTGGCATCCAAGAAGGAAGGACCTCTCCCATCTAGTTCTGTGGATTCAAGATATTCCTATATAGATCTTCTATCAAGCAGCTGGCTGGATGTCCGTCAAAGAGAAAAAAGAATTTTTGTACTCACAGTAAAATTTCTTTCTCTGATTCTATTGAAGGACACAACTCCTGTCCCTCTGGTTTTGTTGGGCCTGTTGCTGATGCTCACAATTTTTTTCTTGTACTGTTTGCTATAGAGATGCCCTGAAAATGGTGTTTTTGGCATTTTTGCCAATAGAGAAAAATGTGCCGGTAATATCGCAGAAACCGCTTATGGTGTATTTTTCATAGGCCATGTGACTCAAAAACATAATGGTGTATTATTAATGCATTCTTGATGTGTTTTCAATGCATTTCAACGGGGAGGAGCATTTTGGTGCGTTTTTTTTTAACTGACCAAAAACGGAGCAGGCAAGCTTTTTTTTACACCACAACGGAAGCGCAACAGACCAGTGTAAAGACATACCATATATACTCGAGTATAAGTTGAGTTTTTTTAGCACATTTTTTTGTGCTGAAAGTGCCCCCTTCACTTTTACTCGAGTCAAGCACTTTTCTGCAGCAAAAAATGTCATCTGAAACGATTTTGGGGCCCCGTATCTCAGGGCCACTTGGTGCTAGGAACCCCAAATTTGGTGGGAAAACCCAGTGGAACTGGTATGACAACATATCCAAAGCTGGAGTTCCTAGCACCAAGTGGCCCTGAGATACGGGGCCCCAAAATCGGTTCGGAAAATGTCATTCTCTGCTGCAGAAAAGTGCTTGACATTTTCTGAACCGATTTTTGGGGCCCTGTATCTCGGGGCCACTTGGTGCTAGAAATCCCAGCTTTGGATATTTTATGGTGCTAGTTCCACTGGGTTTGCATACCAAACTTGGGGTTCCTAGCACTAAGTGGCCCCGAGATACCGGGCCCCAAAGTCGCTCAACTGTGTCCATCTGCAGCAATGTCATTTCGGGACACTTTGGGTTCAGAGACCCCAAATTTTGGCTGCAGTTAGGGGGCATCTAGGAACACTTAACTACCGAGTTTGAAGTTCGGGGGACCTATGGCATGCAAATGGGCACAGTGAGGCATGCAAATGGGCATTGTTGACCCTCTTTTCCACTTACAGTAGCTGTGCATTTCTCACCCTCGTCTTATACTCGGGTCAATAAGTTTTTCCCATTTTTTGTGTGGTAAATTAGGGCCTCGACTTATACTCGGAACGACTTATACTCGAGTATATACGGTACATAGAATTTAAAGGGATGCATTTTACTTGAGCTTTTCTTGCGCTAAAGGTGCAGATAATGGGTGACAATAAATTCATATTCATAATGCCATTATATTTAAAAATAATATATATATTTTTAAAAACTGTTATTTTCAGTTTTGGCCAGTTGCATCCTAAATTTTTGATTTTAGGCACCAGAATTTTCAATTGGTGCACCTATAGTTTGCTACTAACTGAGACTTTCTGACAGTTATGTGTGATTTAATTGATTGATCTAAGCCAATGTTTCTCAACTCCAGTTCTCAAGGCGTCCCAACAGGTCATGTTTTCAGGATTTTCCTCAGATGAAAAGGCTTTTGAACTGTAAATTTATTCTCAGAGAAGTGCATTTAGGAAGTGACGGAGACATTTGCCCATTTGAAAAAATATCCATCATTATCTGTCGTTTTAGGCCTCATTCACATTTGAGCAGAGCGATTTTAAGGCGGTTTTATTCCAGGGTTTTGCAATCATATGACAAGCAATGTACAAGGGTATTCGAGTTTCAGGTGTTTTTATTTTAGCCAATTGAAAGCACCAGGGGGAGGACAACAGAAAATTTATACTCAGCGCTACCTCTCTAAATCATAAATGTACATATACTCGCATCAAATATGTGTCATATGACAACATGTGTAACAAAGTGCCAATATAGTGCAAAAAAATGCATTCAATAAAGTTCAAAAAATACAAATGGAATGAGAATTGAATTTTCTCTCCTCCACCACTTGATGTAGATCCTACAAACTTTACTTGGTCAAAGACGGTCCGGGTAGTAAAGTTTGGACAAGTGAAGAGAAGAGGGCATATAGTGTAATACTGCAAGGTTTATTAAAAAGTTTAAAATCATTACACTTACATCAGAATCTTTAAAATGTGCAAAAATTGCCGCCTTGGCATCCAAACAGCCTTCACAGATTATCCTTACTTGACATGTTTCGCCCCTCCCACTGGGCGTCATCAGAAGCTCCAGGGAGAGGAGATTAGGGGCGGAGAGCTGATGTTTTGCCAGAAAATATGCGAACAAAAAATGTTCAGTGTTTTCCAGGCGTTCCCATTGAGGTCTGTGGGGCCCAATCTGCCTAAAAGAAGCTCTTGTACTTTTTAGAGCGGCAAGCGTTTTGCTGCAGGCGACAAAATTTGTTGAGCATGTAAGAGCTGCAAACAGAAAATCTCTCAGGTGTGAGTGGGACCTTATTATCACGGGAGAAATAGAAATGTTAAATTGTTCAGATCTTTAACTGTTTGCCTAGTGCTCTCTGCATGTACCTTTAAAATTCTTTCTCTGACATCCTTGGAATGTGTTTCTATTTCCTCTTTACTATAATCAGCAGCTTCACTGACCAGTAGGAATATGGATGTGGTGAAAAAAAACTGTTTACCACTTTCAGGAAGTGTAACAACTAGTGCTTATTGCACCCTCAGATTCAGGCCCAGAAATTGTGCTGTGCCTGCATTGCAATGCATTAGCCTGCCACATTTTGAGTGTCCATATTAGTCTCCAAAGACATGCTGGTAGGTTAATTGGATCCTGTCTAATTTGCCCTAGGATGTGTTTGTATGATTTAGGGCCCTTAGATTGTAAGCTTCTAGAGCAGTGGTTCTCAACCTGGGAGTCGGGACCCCCTCGGGGGTCAAATTACGATTTGCCAGGGGTCATTGAATCCTGGGCTATTCCTGAAGCCTACGCTGCTCTCCCAGCCTTTTCACGGCCACCCAGCAGGGCTGTCCCTGGAGCCTGTGACTGCCCAATTGGGCTGTTCCTGGAGCCCGCGGCCGCCCACTCAGCCTCTTCGCAGCCGTCCATTCAGTTCACGGCATGGCTGAGGGACAGAGACTAGAGGTTAGCAAACTGGTGAGGAATGTGAAGTGGGAGGGGCTGGAGGGAGACCCCATCTCCTGATTTCGGCATAGGTGTCACTGCTATGAGACACCACAAAGTCAGAGACATTGAGTAACACTACCTGTGATTATAGTTGCCATTGAAAGTCCCCACTACAGTTCTCAGATCAGCAGATGACCTTTATCAAGAGCACCTAAGTTGGCTGATCAGAACTCCCCCCAGCACTGCCACTCATCCCATCCACCACCACCACTGCCACTCATCCCAACTCCCCATCAGCACTGCCACTCATCCCATTCCCCCCACCAAGGAGTAAGAGAAGGAATAAAAATAGAGAATACATGGAAGGGAGAGGAAAAGAAGGGGAGGAACAAAGAAAAAGGGAGAGAAACAATAAGAGAACAAGAAAGACGGCTACAGAGAGGGATGGGGGAGGGGGGACAAGAAATTAGCATAGAGATAGATAAAAGGGAAAGAGTGGTATATTCTAAAACGTACCATAAGGGGTTTTAATACTGTAAGAGTGGAAGGTACTCAGGGAAAGCTAAATGTCTGTAGATTAGGGGTGCAAATTACTTGTCTTGCCTTGGGTGCTGACAACCCTCGCTACGAAAATAATTTTACTGTTAGGGGTCCCCACAACTTGGGAAATTTTATCAAGGGGTCACGGCACTAGGGAGGTTGAGAACCACTGTTCTAGAGGGCAGGGACTGATGTGAATGTAACATATATACGTGTGTGTGTGAAGTGCTGTGTCAATTGACGGTGCTTAAGTACACGTAATAAATAAATAAAAATTAGGCCAACCGTTACATTAAAGGATCTAAAGCAGAGATCTCCAAACTTTTCAAATGGCCAGTTTTTTATCCTTCATACTTTAGGGGACCAGACTATGGTCAGTGGAAGTATAAAATGTCCCAGCGTCAGTGGGAGTAAACGATGCCCCAGACATGGTGGTCAGTGGGAGGAGGAATAGAGCCCCATCTTTGATGTCACTGGGAGGAATAACACCCCAGTGTTGGTGTTAGTGGGAGGAATAGTGCATCATCGTTGGTGTCAGTGGGAGGAATAGTGCATCATTGTTGGTGTCAGTGGGAGGAATAGTGCACTATCATTGATGTCAGCGGGAGGAATAGTGCACCATCGTTGGTGTCAGTGGGAGGAATAGTGCACCATCGTTGGTGTCAGTGGGAGGCATAGTGCACCATCGTTGGTGTCAGTGGGAGGAATAGTGCACCATCGTTGGTGTCAGTGGGAGAAATAGTGCACTATCGTTGGTGTCAGTGGGAGGCATAGTGCACCATCGTTGGTGTCAGTGGGAAGAATAGTGCACCATCGTTGGTGTCAGTGGGAAGAATAGTGCACCATTGTTGGTGTCAGTGGGAAGAATAGTGCACCATTGTTGGTGTCAGTGGGAGGAATAGTGCACCATCGTTGGTGTCAGTTTGAGGAATAGTAATTTGTAACAGTGGGTGGAATAGTGTCCCAGGGGTCGGAGGAAAGCAAGCAAAGGGCCGCAGGCCACAGTTAGGAGACAACTGATCTAAAGGTATTGGAAAATTGGAAAATACAGCCAAGTGCTGTGAGCTTTAAAGGGTTATATCGGATATCCTTGTTACACAATAGCTAGTTAGATATTTGAAATGGTATGCTCCCCTATAGGGAAAAGTGCTTCCTGCTGCAACTGTAATGTTAACTACCACATTTCAGCAAGCTGTTTGTTGCTTGGTGTTTTCTTCATATTAGAACTTCTCTGTAGGCTTAAATGCCTTGCTGCTCCTCTGTAACTCTCCGCTTTTACCAGTGTATGCTAGTCTGAAACAGATAGCAAGGTCAGTTTTTACTTAATTATTTCTGATTTCCTTTTTTTTTTTTTACATTTTTACAGGGAGTGCTTTTATTTTAAAAGTGTGTCCATTATTTTTAATTAAGCAGAAGTCTTGTCGCATTGTAATTTAAAGGACATTGTACAGAAACTCTTGCTTATGGAGATTCGAGATTCTGCACTCTAATGTGAAAAAAAAACATATTAAAGTCATTACATTTTACCAGATACAATCTCCATTTATTATTTTTTTGAGTTACATAAGTGTCGGTGCCTAAAAACTGAGATCTTGATATATTACGCATTATGGGTATTTGTGCACAGTGTTGATGTATGAAAAGCATATTCTTGGCAGAAAATTCCTGCGTAAAAATGCGAGGATGGGCAGTATAGTAAATGAAAAAATTCATGTCATATCCACGCAAAATACTGTCCAGCAAAACAGATTTTTCTTCCAATCTATATGCAGAGCAAGTTTACATGCCTGTGTGTACAGGCAAATTAAAGACAACGGGTTGCAGTAAGATCAGTTAAAATAAACACCTAAATGTCTAATAATTTTGTGTTTTTAGGCATCCGCGTGCAAGAGACCTTTGAGCAAACTCTGGTTTTGTCTACAGAGGATGTTGATGTTACAGTCCAAAAAAATGTGGGACTTTCTTTTTAATGCTAAGCTATGCTAAGCACTGTTTGCATCCTATTTGACCACTAACAGCCATCCAAAAATTAGGAGCTATTTGTGGCTACTCTCTCTTCCTAACAAGTCATAGTAACACCAATCCATATTAGAGAAAAATCCTTAAGTGAAATCATAGATGCTCTCATTTGTGTCAGTCATGATGACACAAGCCAAGAGCTGCATGCCCCTACACACATGTAAAATGTATTGCCACCTTCTGGTGAGCACACTGGCAAATTAAGTTGTTAGGTCACCTCATATATCCTCTCCTGCTCCCATGCAATAGCCAGGCTTTTGCTAGTCCACTTATGCGTGACCACTGTCCTGATGGAAGGTTTTTGGCTTATGATTCTTATTTCTACTTGGAAGTTTAGACTACAGGTCCAGGGTAATGGCGATCTCCACCAGTGTGACCCTTTCCTTTAAGACCCCCTCCATGGAACAGGAGGGTATGCCCTCCTGAAGTGGGGAGTCCCTATCTGCTGGATTCTCCCTTGGATATGGGGAATCTGGAGCTTTGCTCTTTCCGCTGTGCCCTTCTCCCCCAAATTCCTTTTACATCTCCCCGCCCTCCTTTCCTGGAGGTAGTCCTTGGAAAGTGAGCTGTATAAGTACCTTAGGATGGGAGTAGAGTGTTGTAGGGCTGCTATGACACTTTTTAAATTAGGTGTTCTAGGCATGCTGCGCCGTGCAACCCTTTTTTCTTTGTGTGATAGTTGTGTTGCATCTTCTGAGTCACATTTGGACAGGCGGCAGCCTGCTCTGTGTGTATAATTCTGCCCCTGGAGTTGTTACCTAGGTACTTCTCTGCAGTGGCGCCATTTTGCGCACAAGCAATGCTACAGGACCGGGAACGGTGCTGCTTCAGGCACCGCTTTCTCTGTTTTTGAGGCCCTGGTCCTATCATCTGCCTTCAGACTTTGGGCGTAGGGTACATCCTCTCCAAGTTTGAACCAGATTCTCTTGTTTTGGGCCTATTGGCATTGTTTGCTGTCATGCCTACCTCTCAGTTGTTTTGCTTGGGATGTCCTTTGGTCTTGAATAATTGAAGCCTGTGTCTTGAATTGTATTAATTTAAGAAATAACAATTTTTATTTGTCTGTAAAATACTTTTGTTGGAGTACAGTAAAGGATACATACCACCCTCCCCTCTGCCCTGGCATCTTCCTCCTATTGCTTGCTTAAAAAAGAATTGAGGATTGCTGGGAGCTCAAGGGGTCATTTTGGCTGTCCTAACAACTTTGTTTTCCAGTGTCGTCCTCTAAAGGTGGCAACATATAACCCATGGTCTTGATTAATGAGCGTCTGTGTCCTGTACTGCACCCAAAGAAGGATTTTACAGACAACTAAAAAAACCCTTTATTTTCTTAGCCTAGACAGTTGAGGGTGGTTTGCCACCTGCTTTGATACTGGATAATGGTATTTCCATATTTAAAACTCAGAGTTTGTGGACCCCCCAGGGCACTCAGAAATTAAGACCGTAAAGGTAACTCTCAGTGCTAGCTTTGCATTACCTTAAAACGCTGATGGTGTTTATGTAAAGACATCTTGTGCACTTGCATACACTTGCATTTGTTACAAAGAGATGTTGTATCCACTAGTAGCTTGCATAAAAAATAAAAAATAAAGTGAATATCTATTGATCATACAGTATTGCAACCTGTTTATCTCTTTGTTTAATGGCAGTATTATGTGACTGGATTGAGGCTTGGCCAGTGTTTTCTGTGGCTGACAAGCCATTGATTTTACATCGTAAGGTCTATATTGTAGATACAAGTCTATTAATAAGTTCTCCTAATCACAGATTCTTCTTGTGTCCTGTGCTTTTTAGGCGGCGCCATGCCCTTTCCGCTGTAGAATTAATAGGTGACGTATTAATAGGACGATACATTGTGTAGTTCTCACTATAATCTGCTAACAGGCCTCAATTTTCAGTTCTTTTTTTGGTATCCATCCTACTTTCTCATTAGGATGAGTCATTTTCTTCCATGTGTATCTACTCGTTTCCATTTTTTTATTTTGGGAAGCAGAAAACATCTTAAAAGTCATCGTTACCTTTACACATGCTTCCCAAAAATGTCCCCATGTGTCAGTGTCCTCCTATATATTAAAATGCCATGGTCCGCTCCTCAAATAAATAAATGCCCACCTCTTGAACTGTTGACAGAAATGTCTTCCCCAATCTGTCCTGCAGATTGGCTACAGAGCCAATAAAGTGACTCTTTCTGGAGGACAAGTTGCCAGTTCTTCACCTTATACCTCCATATTCATAGATCCAGGGTTATAAAGTTCTGTGGTAATTGGACATTCGCAAAGCTTTTAGAAAGGGGATAAATTCATGCGCTGCTATTGTAGTTAAAAAGCTTTTGGACATGCCCCCCTTGGATATACCCCTATAACCCCATCCTGCTCCATGAGACCCTGTTTTTTTGCTAGTGTCCTGTAGGTGATGAACCTCTTCTGCCTTATTGAAGGGTTTCTATGCTGTTGGACACCTTTGTGGCAAATGAGGTTTAATAAGGTTTAAATTGTAACTAAAACCTTGTGGTTTTTTTTTTTTTTTTTTTTTACATGAAAATAAAATGTTATACTTACCTGCTCTGTGCATTGGTTTTGCACAGAGCAGAATGGATCCTCCTCTACTCAGGTCCCGCGGCGGTGCTCCTGCCCCCTCCCTCTTGCCGGTTGCCCCCACACCAAGCAGCTTGCTCTGGAGGTACCCCAGCAGGCGCTCTCCCAAGCCGCGGCTCTGTGTGTCCATTCACATAGGGAGTACTCTTTATGTCTGGAGGAAAAGAGATTTAAAGCAGTATTAAACCCATAGCAGTATTAAAGGCTTTCTTTCCCTGCTATTTAGTCCATTTTTCAACAGAAAAGCTCTCTTGTAGTTACAGGGATTGGAGCATTTAACATTGGCAGGGGTGCTTAAAATGATCATCAAGGCTTCTCATGTATCGGGCCCCCATTACAGTTCCCTGCTTTCTTAGGGATCTCAATCTAGTCCTCTCTGCTCTGCATGCATACCTCTGCAACTCACCTTGGGTGATCGCTCCTGCAAAGTGGCCTTATTGGTGAGTATCTCGTTTATCAGATGTGCTTCAGAGTTAGCACCCCTTTCTTCTTGGGAGCCTTTTCTAATTCTTCACAAGGTTAAAATGGTCTTAAATACAAGATCCTTCTTTCTCTCCAAGGTGGTAACTCTTAGTAAAGACATTGTCCTACCTTCCTTGTGCTCTACTTCTAAAGCTGGTCATAGATGAGGTTTTATTATTTTAACGGGGTGAATGAAAAAGAAAAAACAAAAAACTCTTTCTCCATCCCTCCTCCCATTCTTTGTGTGGATGGAGAAATCGGACAGTGTATGGTCAGTTTAAGGTACTCTGCCCTGATAGTAATCTGCATGGCAGGACTAGGCAGCAGTAGCCTGCAGGGGGATACTGAAGACACCATTGTTCCAGGAATTCCCAGTTGAGAAGCCCTGCCCCTGATATAATCTATCTATATAATCTACATATTAAATATATAATTTAGATATTTAGTTGCTTTAGTAAAAAAAAAATCACTCAGAAAAAGTACTGGTAGTTAATAGAAAGGTTGATAAATAACAGCTGTGCTGAGGCTGGTGCCAGGGAAATGCTGTGCAGAGATATCTATAAAATCACAGCCCCTGTCATTTTTCTACAGCTTATATTCATCAGCTTGGTGCTGTGCCCCACTATCTTACACCCTGTAAAATAATAATAATGTTGTCTGCGGCTGTTTTTAATAACATGCCATTTTATATGCTAAAGATAACCACGTTTACCTTTTGCCCTTCAATAGATCTATCTTATGCATGCAATTGGGAAAAAGTCAAATGGTGGCTTTTCATTCTCATCTGCATCAAAGTGTATCCCAATCATTAAGCCTAGAATACAGTGAGGATTCTGTGTATTCATTCACATGTGAGGATTGCTGAGGAAATTAGTAAAGTGAAAAACACCCCCTAGCAAGTACAGCAATGTGTTTTCATTATTGTGTACAAAAAAATTACAGAATTCAGTTGTATGTTCTCTCTTACTATAAGTATAAGTACCGTCTTTTCCTGGCACCTTTTTTATATATATATCAACTTTTTCATTTTATTTTATTTTTTGTTTTGTTTTCCAATGTCCAGTTACTTCTGATATTTTTTTCCTACATTTTTTTTTCAACTTTGATTACATTAAAGTGCCCTGGCATCATTTGCCCGGTCCACTTTATTTATTTTTAGAACTTCACCCATCTCATGTACAAACATGGCATTCATTGTTTGAATTAAACAAGCATTGGGTGAAAAATAAAGAATGTGCACACCTTCACCATACACCCAGGGTTCCACCCATGGCCCCTAGGCAAGGGTGACATTTCACAAATAAAAAAACACCCAGGGGGGCACAAATGCCTAGTGCAGGGGTAGGCAACCTTGGCCCTCCAGCTGTGGTGAAACTACAAATCCCATCATGCTTCTGCCTCTAGGAGTCATGCCTGTGATTGTCAGGGTCTTGCAATGTCTCATGGGACTTGTAGTTTCTAAACAGCTGGAGGACCGAGGTTGCCTACCCTTGGCCTACTGCAATACCTGAGATTTATTAATAGAAACACCAAAAAGCTAAATGGATACCCCCAAAGACATAAGTAACAAGCATGATAACATACCAAGTGGTCAACCAGTGTAGCAACAATTGACCTGACTGTGGCAGTGTTGTTAAGCAGATACTTTTCAGATGGATAGTGCTATAGAAATAGGTGCTATAGGGGTGCCTTTGCATTTATTAGGAGGTGAATACCATTCGGCTATGGCTATGAGGAAGGGGATTCGTCCACAGTCAGATCACTTGTTGCCTCACTGGGTCACCTTTTGATTTTTTGTTGCTTGTTACTGTCTGTCTTTTTTGAGTATCCATTTGACTTTTTGTTTTTTCTGTAAATAAATCTCGGGTAATGTACTAAGCGTTTGTGCCCCACAGTGTGTGTTTTTTTGCAGTTTATTTTGGGTTCCCCCGTCTGAGGAGGGCAGCATCTTTGAAGCATTTCACCAGAGGTAGTATAGACTCTGCACAATAACTTGGTCTGGTGACTGTCTTTCTGAGCGCTGAAGTGGTCAATTGTTTTTTCAAGGGGGACATTTTGGATGTACTTGAGAGATTCTGGGATAAGCCGAGAATCCCAAACTTCTCATGCTGATGCTCTGCTGCAGTGATTCTGTGTATCCTACAATCTCACTGGAAGGCCCGTGATGGCACCCTCGCCTGGGTACTGCAGGTGGACTCCAAGGTGTAGGGTAAGTATGTTTTTTTATTATTTTTCGTTTGATATGTGATTTCATATGACTAATGCCATCTTTTTACATGGAAAGAGCGTCAAAAGATAAATGGACCTTGCATTTTACCAAATGGTCTGCTATAACCTTAAGTTTTTCGGTATTGCTGCTGACCTAGTTGTTGAGGGCTGTTGCTTATAACAACAGAACTGTAACTGTATGTAAATTAATACACATATATATATATTATATGTCCTTATCTGTTCTCTTTAGAGAAGGTTGGGAGCTCTTGGAGCAGGCATTTCTTGTTGCTCTGTATAAGCTTGTTGGCAATCTGCCATCTTAATTTTGTGGAGAGTTTAGATAAGGACAGTGAGAAGAGGGAATCTAATCATTAGCTGCTCTTTAGCATGCTTCTTCATACATTCAAGGTATTACTGCTGCTAATGAGCACTCGGTGTAGTGTCTCTTGAATGCCATATGATTTGGAATTTGGAATTATACAGCTGCACTTCACATTCATTTCTAAAAAGGTACTGCCTGTTCTGGTAGCAAACAGTTAAGTCTTGTAAGCTTGGCTAGTTCCTCATTAATAACTTTGGTACAACTACGTCCTTTTTTTAGATTTGTGAGCACTACCATTGTGATTCCAAGGAGATGCCCACATTGGCCTTTTGGGTGTATCTGCACCACATTTGGGCATGTTTGATGTCAGTTGTATTCTAGGGTGTAGATTGGGGGGGGGGTCAGGGGTGTTCATCAGCACAGTAGAAGCAATCAGAGTTTCAGAGTGCAGCAGCCAAGCCCCCTTCTATTGTGCCCATCCTCTCAGTTTAATAAGGGGTCCCCCTGAAAAGCATGAAATTACCATGAGGTCTCAGATGCCGGCAATTGGCAGTGCACAGTTGAGGGAACTCCTAGACTCCTCCTCGTGGTATCATATGACACAGCCGAAGGGAGACTGGGGATGCAGAAGTTTTCCTACTTGTGTGTCATGCTGAATCTGAGGTCTGGTAAGTGGGGAGGGATCAATTTTCTCTTTTAGGAAGGAGGTAGTAAGAATTCCAGTCTGGGGGAATTTATTTTGGTGGGGGGTTAAGGAAAGGGGGGTGGGTTTGCTTTTGTAGAGGGGGGGGGTTCTTGTAGAGAAGTTTAAAGGGGGTTGTTAATGGCAGGGATTTGCTTCTGGGAGGGAGTTTAATTGGATGAAGGGCGATTTTCTTCATAATTGGAAATCTTTGCTGGGGGAGAGGGTATTGACTAAGGGAGATATTTTTGGTGGTTTGGTTTAGAGACAGGGGGGTTTAATTTTTGATGGGATATTTGAGGGAGGGAGATATTTTACAGTGGGAATCTGCTTGGAGGGAGAGGGGGATTTTTTTTCCTTTTTAAAGATTTTTTTTTTTTTTTAAATTATACTTACCTAGGTGGATGGAGCATCGATCCAATGTTGCATCTGTCCCCAGCTGCTTCTAAGCCCAACAACAGAGCGATCAAAGACTGTTGATTACTCAGGTCTCAGGCTTCAGTGAGCAAAGAGTGGTGACTGTCAGTCCCCTCCCCCAAGCTCACTGAGAGGCTGTGCCAGCTGCTGGTCCAGGCATCTGGGTGAATCCTGACTTTAAAGTTAAAATCTTTCCACAGCCTGGACCTGCTGAGCGATGTCAGCTGACAGCGGGCTATAGCTGGCTGATGGCTAAAAATGGGTCACAAAAGTGCAGAATGAACTGCACTCCTCCCCAGGAGAAGTACAACCAAGCGGTATGCCATCCCTTCAGAGCGCATGCACCGGTGACATCACCGGCTGCTTTCCATGTGAATATCTCCTAAACACAAGTTTAGGAGATATTCACTATATCTCCAGATAAGCATTATTATAGGCTTACTTGTAGGCACAAGTTCAAAAGCTGGGTTTGCTACAGTTTAAGACTGAATAAAAGCCAATCATATTGACCATGTGCAAAGTGCACTATTCTGTGGTAGGCAGTGCACAATATTTTTTATTTTTTCATCTCTTAAAATAATTCATAAAATTTCTTAGGGAACATTTTTTTAAGGTTTAAATACCGTATATACTCGAGTATAAGTCGAATTTTTCAGCACATTTTTTTGTGCTGAAAGTTCCCCCCTCGACTTATACTCGAGTCAAGCACTTTTCTGCAGCAAAAAATTTCATTTCCCGAACCAACTTTGGGGCCCCGTATCTCAGGGCCACTTGGTGCTAGAAACCCCAAATTTGGTATGCAAACCCAGTGGACCTGGTACCACAACATATCCAAAGCTGAAGTTCCTAGCACTAAGTGGCCCCGAGATACGGGGCCCCAAAATCGGTTCGGAAAATGTCATTCTCTGCTGCAGAAAAGTGCTTGACATTTTCTGTACCGATTTTGGGGCCCCATATCTCAGGGCCACTTGGTGCTAGGAACCCCAAATTTGGTGTGCAAACCCAGTGGAACTGATACCATAACATATCCAAAGCTGGGGTTCCTAGCACCAAGTGACCCTGAGATACGGGGCCCCAAAACTGGTTCGGAAAATGTCATTCTCTGCTGCAGAAAAGTGCTTGACATTTTCTGAACTGATTTTTGGGGCCCTGTATCTCGGGGCCACTTGGTGCTAGAAACCCCAGCTTTGGAAATTTTATGGTGCTTGTTCCACTGGGTTTGCACACCAAATTTGGGGTTCTTAGCACTAAGTGGCCCCGAAATACGGGGCCCCAAATTCAGTCAACTGTGTCTATCTGCAGCAATGTCATTTCGGGACCCTTTGGGTTCAGAGACCCCAAATTTTGGCTGCAGCTAGGGGGCATCTAGGAACCCTTAACTACCGAGTTTGAAGTTCAGGGGACCTATGGCTGCAAATGGGCACAGTGATGCTGCAAATGGGCATTGTTGACCCTCTTTTCTACTTACAGTAGCTGTGCATTTCTCACCCTCGTCTTATACTCGGGTCAATAAGTTTTTCCCATTTTTTTGTGGTAAATTAGGGCCTCGACTTATACTCGGAACGACTTATACTCGAGTATATACGGTAAGTCACTGAATTTACTGCCTACCACAATATGTTGCCCCTTCCACCTGCTCAACTTGCACAGTAAGTTTAGCTAAAATCCAGTCTTGGGTCATATTCATACATCCTACATGACCATGGTGCAGCAAGTATACTGCAAATAGCTGCACCCAGGATCTCAGATGTTCTAATATCTGCCAGCCTGTACACCTGAGTTATGGGCTGAAAAGAGCCAAGGCTGTCTGCTGCTGTACACATGTATCCACCTGTATCTGCACATCCAGTGCTTACCTGCAGGTAGGGATACATTTTTGCCCTTGGATAAAATCTCTCTGCATCCAGGGTCAGAAATTTGTCCCTAAGAGCAGGTAACCACTATGACCCATGGTTTGTTAGTGTGTTGCTGTGTCCAATGTGCTGCAGGAGTGCCGGCAAGGGATGGAGCTCATCCCAGCTCCTGTAGTCACTGAAGGGAAGAGAGAAAAAACATCCCTGGTGCCACACATCCGTGGAGTCCTATGGTAATGTAGCAGTGATGGGAGAGACCTCAGCCCGGGTTCCCGCCAGGCCACACCCCAATGTGTTTTTCTTTGTCCCCCGGAGCTTAAACATGGGGACCACTGGATCTGCAGATACATGTTAACAGCAGGGGCTCTTTTCAGCTCATCACTCAGGTGAACAGGCTGAGCAGCTGACAAAAATTGGAACATCTGGGATCCTGGCTGTAGGTATTCATGGTATGTTTGCCATTCCATGGCCATTTATAACATATGAAGGAGATCTAAAGCCTGGCTCACACAGTAGGTTTTTTTTTTTTTAAGTTCAACCCAGCGGGCTGAACGAAACAACTAGGGAGTATAGGAGGAGCTTGCTGTACTAATGAGTACACTACCGTACCACAACTGCGTGCATTGCATTCTATTCAGTTGAATGGGGATAATATTTGCTGCGCTGCATTGCAAAGCCTCATGGCCCCACTCTGCTGTCACATGTTTTTACCGTACCTCCCCCAACATAAAAGTGTAAATAATGCCTTTTAAATTTGAAAGACCTGAACCCCCCCAGAAAAAAAAAAACTGGTTGTATTGTAAATACAGAAGCTACACTCTACACTGTGCTGCTTATTCTATTCTGGCTAATGCAAGTTATATGCAGTAGTGTGCACCCTTTCTGCATGCATAGTACAGATTACTTCTCTAATCTAGCCCTTTTGGACTTTTTATGATGAAGGAAGCTTAATAATTTTTAGGTCTTGAAGTCCTTGTAAAAATCGTTATCTACAGCCCACCGTACTGTAGCTTGAAAAGTAAGTTGTAGATATGCCTGTTGCACACAGTAGTAAAAAAAAGCCATATTTTTTGCTGATCTGGATATAGATGCATTGAGGTCTAAGACGTCATTTACATGGCTGTAAAAAATTTTACTGATTTTATTACACGTGTTTTGTAGGAGAAAAGGTCCTGCGTAATGGTCAGTAATATACTTGCATATAGATGCGAATAAACACCTAAAGATGTGTGTGCATACATAACTCGTTTTTATGGTAATTTATTTTCCCCCTTTCTTATGACTTAATTGACACGCGTACAAATGCATTTATATGCGTAAGTGCGTAAATTGGATGATCTTAGATGCAGATTTTTGGATTCTGTGTTACGGATCTGAAAACAACTCATGTTTAGGCACCTGTGTGAATGGCTCAGGTGAAAACAATGCAGCTGTATTCAGATCCGTAATTAAAAAAACACTTTGTGTATGTGTTTTTTTACGGCCGCGTGAATGAATCTAGGCCGGGTCAGCAGAAACCAAACAAGATTCGATCCAGTCTGAATGTACCAAGTTGATCGATCAACTTAGGTACAACCAGCCTGCCGTGTTTTACAAGCAATTATCGCTAGTGGTTGCTTTACAAAAGCAAAAAAGTAAAGCAGCCACTAGCGATAATCACTGTCTTCTCTCCCCCGGCGGGGACGGCTTCCCCTGCTGGGAGAATACAATGGCTCTGAGGGAGGGATTCCCCTGTCAACACTGTCTGTTGATGGGGGGATAGAACCCATGGGTGCAGAAAAGAGATTAGCTCCATGTATGGCCTGCCTAAGGAAACATATACACACAGCTGCATTAAGATCAGTAATAGAGAAATGAATACAGAGCCATAAAACAAAAATAGAAAATTTTACATATGAGTGCATATATACACAAATACTGTCAACAAAGAAGAATTTTTAACATATTATACGTTTACACTCCTACGCGTGGTTGAAGAGAGGCCTTAATGGAACATTTTAAGTGTTACTAAACCCAGGACCCTGCATTCATTATATTTGGTCTCCCACAGTACACAGAACATGGAAATGCAATTATTTTAGTAAATATAAACTGCTAAATACCTTTTCTCATCAGCAGTATATAGCAGTCTTGTGATGTCTGTTAGTGTCTGGTTAAAGCTTGTAGGAGGAGTTTTCATTCTACTCTGACTGTCCTATGAAGCTGCAGGACCCCTGACCCTCTGTCTGGACAGTGCTGATTGCACCCTCCCAAGAAAAAATAACTCCAGCAATACACGCCAAACTAAGCATGTGCTAAGTGACTCCAAAGGCTCTGTTCTATTGAGAGATAGATTGGGTATTGAGGAAGAAGGGGAGGATCAGAGAAGACAGAATCAAACAGTCTTTTTACACAATGTGGGGGATTAACCTCTTAGGTTCCACAGTGAGTAGAACAAACATGCTTTACTGTATATAGAAAAAGGTGTAGTAATTGCGCAGGTGAGAAATGGTGATAAATAATGAAAATAAGCAGCTGGCAATCACATAACAGAACATTTGTGTAAAAACATAAAAGACAAAAGATTGTCACGCTAGTGCCTGATAAACAATATGAAATGAATATTAATAATTGATCCTAAAGATTTTCCATAAAGTGTCAAAACACTCCTCGTGATTCTTGGGGTGATGGATGACAAAAACATTCAAAGTGCATCTTCCACCGTGAAATATAAGTACCCTTACCGGATAGCTAGACTCCATGTTATAGGAGCCTATACAGACATATACAGACTGATTTTACTGTTGTGGGTTTAGTAACTTTAATGCCCCTTTCACATGGGGCAGACTCCGTTAGGAGGTCGCTTGCTTAGCGGGGAATCTGTCCGCTGATCCCCGCTGAGCAGTTGGATGGCTTGTCTGTGTCCGCTTCGCTTCTACCGAGCCAACACAAGAAGCCTGCTCTCCTCTAAAGGTGATCAGTTCTGTCCGTTTTGATCAGATTGGATTGTATGTTGGCAGGTGTACACAGACACAAGTCCATTTACGTTCGCTGCTGTAAAAGTATAATGGAGTATCTGATTGGATCTGCCGAAAAAACTGACAGGTGGGCCAGATCGGTCCACCCATGTGAAAGGGGCCTTACTCAAGATTTTCTTTTGTCGACAAGATCCTGAGTATAAACATCAGTAAGTTTATATGTCTGTGCAATAGTGAATAATAAAGAATGTGGAGTACCTTGTATATTTGATGGAGATTCAACATCTGTTTTGATTCAGTTAAAGGGACTCTCTCCAAGTGCCTTTTAGATAGGTTTGAAATAAATAACCTTACCAATCTGTGAGAAATGCCCCCTTACATTGTTGGTTGGTTGTGAAATACCCCCATACATTTGTGGTCAGAGGAGAATATGTCGCCTTATGTTGGTGGTCTTTGGTGAAATGCCCCTTTTATAGTCAGTCAATGAGGAGAAAGAACTTCAGATTGATAAGAAATATAATTGGTGTTGGTGATTATTTACTTGAGAGAAGAAAAAAGCTCCACTGGCCCCACACTACTGACTCTGCTGAGTGATGTTGTTGCAGGAACTATGCCAACACCATCAGACAAGAGACCAATCCACCATTGCTCAAGGATCCCCTAGCAACCTCTGGATGAATATTAGAGTTACAAGAAGCCCTGATTAGGAAAGATTGATTTAAACTAACCCAGGGTAAATGAACCCACAGTCATTCAGAATGTAAGAGCTTTGAAAAACACACGCTAAATATGAGAGTGTACGCAACCTTGGGGCTTGTGTATGTGAGGACAGGATTTCCATTTGTGACATGTTACCTATGATTCTGTCCAGTACATCTACTTGTATTCAGTCATGTTTGGGGACTGCTGTATACACGGGCATTTACCCTCTGTGCAAAATGAGTTCTTGTGACGGAGCATCAGTAAGATCCATTCAGAGCTATTTAAAGGTCTCCAAAGACCGAAGCTGAAACCTGCTTATCATGTCTGCCCATGGAAGGGCTCTTCATATCTAACAGTAACAAACACATTGAAGCTTGTTTGATTTGGGTAGGCGTTTCCTTCATCAGATGGGAAATCTTTAGCTTGCTTCCTGTTTTTTTACTTTGGGAATTTTCATTGAATCGGAAGCACCACCTACAAATGATCATCGTTACCGGAACCTTTTATTTATTTAATACTTTTTTTTAAAATCACTATGCAGTAATGACAAGCATGCATTCAGCGTTGGGTCATGTTACTGGTATGTACAAGCAAAATGATATGTAAAGTCTGACGGGATGATGGAGATGACTACTAGAAGAGTGATAGATTAACAGAATGACACCTTCTACTGTCATATATTTACAGGAAATAGAGCTCAAGTAATTACTATGTTTTTACTTTAGTTTATGTGTTGGCTCTTAGTGCAAAGATCGTGAAATCCATGGTGTTGCAAATAGATGTCTTTTTGCCATATTGTAGAAACTTGCATGCCTGGTTTTTGAAGCTATGGTGTTGGATTCCAGTGTGAAACCAGTTTGATATTGTATGAGCAGAGTGTCTCTTCATAAATGGATCACGTTACCAGTGAAGGAACAGAGGAGGCTCTGTGTTTGTTTACTGGCAGAACACATGTTAGCATTGTGTTTACTATAAATACCATAAACTGTATATGGTTGCACTTTCCTAAGTATCCAGCTAGTAAGGTAGCCATTACTCACCTATTCATTGTCCACTGTTATAATATTCTTATTGCCTTGCTTATAATCAGACAGATTACCATGAGTTATACACAATGCTCAGATTCTCTCTCACACACACACTCTGTATAGCTGATAGCTCAGGATGAGCCGCTCTACTAACTATGCAATGTTAGTACAGCAATCTTCCCTGCTGAGCTATTGTGTTCTGACAGGGAATGGCCCCCGCCAGAACACTCCAGTCAGCACTCTCAGCCATTGGATGAGAGCACTGATTGGCAACCGATTGGCAGACCTTTTTCGGTCATGCCCCTTCAAAAGAAGCCGGCCCGGCTGCAATACACACGGGCCAAATGTCGGATGGTTTATATTTAACCGTTCGATGCTGTCCAACATTGGCCCATGTGTACTAGGCTTTACACTGCTGCCTTACTTACACAGACTCATCATTGGATCTCACCACCTCATCCAGCCATGTGCTCGACCTCCATGCTTCCACCCACAGTCTGTGATCAGCACTGCCATTGGAAGTCTCCTCCTTCACCACCCGCTCTCTGCACTACTCCTAGAGCCGGAACTATAGAGGAGGCATTAGGTATCAATGTGTGCTAAAAGTATTGATCGACAGCACCCATGGAGAACAACACTGGAAACAACATTTAGCGGTATACATCTGCCACAGTGTTGATTTGCGGCAGAGCCCCTGGGGACCACCAAAATTTTCTTGTGGATCATTAGTGGTCCACAGACCACTGGTATAGATAACTACATAGGATAATTTCACAGCTATTACCGTAAAGATTCTTGTGATGCCATTGCTCTTTCATAACTTCATAACATAAACGATAATTTTAATAAAGAATATAATTAATAATATAATATACTATTGGAAAAAAATATGATCCACAGAATTCTTTTTTTTTTTATGTCTCGGATCATGAAGTTTGGTGTAAACTTCTAGTACTAAGAATTGGAGAGGGATTATAGAACACTTGTCAGTTTTTATTGCTGTCTCATGTTGGGTAGATTCACTCTCTCTATTTGTCCTGTTTACCATTATCATTGAAAGTAAAAGAAAATTTCCTCTTCCTGTTTTGGCTATGGGACAGGGAGTGAAGGGAAATCTCCCCAGTGGGACACAAATGGCAAAAATAAACTGACAGGGGTTATGACTTCCCTTACTCTATTCAAAATGGGAAAAAAAAAGTTTTGCTATAGTTCTACCTTAAATGTGATTGGTAATGTAGGCGGCAGAAGGAGAGGAAGTTACGTGGTGCAAGCTTCATGAAGCGCGCTCCTACTCATCCCGATACAACAGTTTGTGCTCGTTGGTGCAGAGGATGATCGAAAACTCAGATCAAAAAAAATTCTTTATTGAAACAAAAAAGTAGATTGCCAGTGCTAACTTTTCCTTTTTTTAAATGCTTGTTGCCTGGCTGTAATGCTGATCTTAAAGCTTTGATTGTTTGAGGCACTACAGCCGAAAAAATATTCAGGCATTCTGGATGTCATTTAACCGGCTGCATGTTTGTTCCAGGTTAAAGTGAGGTCCCTCGCACTACTAAGTAAGTGATAGAAAAATCCAAACTAAAAATGTGCAGTGAATGAAACCGCTGCTAGATCTAAAGTGTACACCAAACACAAAAACAGTATATAATAGTAGTGATCTGCGCAGATTTCAGAGTAAACTCTAAATCGTGAATGATATAGTGAAATATTCCAGGTTAGTGACGCAGAAAGTGTTGGGACCAGAGGACAGGTAGCTTGGGTTTTTATAAGAAGGTCAACAATGATGGCCTCTGTATTCAGGTTTCACTTAAAGTGCATGAGTACTTTTTTCAGTGCTTTTCAGTCAATGGTTTGATATTAATAACCTTTTCAATCTACATTAATCTTTTATTAGCCTTGTTTTTTTTATAGCAATTATATGTACACGACCATACTTCTTGTTACATATGCTAACACTGCTTCCTGCTTCACAGTGCTACTCAGTGGTTATGCTTTATTTCCTTTTCACAATGCAAGTCTATGACTTGGCTGACTTACTGAGAACAGTACATTGTTTGTGTGACTACCTGGAGCCTCTCTGTCTCCTGGCCACACGGAAGTCTTTGGAATTCTACTGCACAGGCATCTGGAAGAATAGGACCAGCCGGTTAGAGGTAAACACTGTGTCAGGAAGCAGCTGGACAGCGTACCAGAACAAGGTAAGTATCAGCTCAGTGATGTTGTCTGGAGTCCCCATATTGGAAGTCATGTGGCTGTGAAGTATTCATTGATATAGCAGGTATAGATAGGATTTCTCCTCTATCATTTATAACTCCTGTTCACTCAGGATGGAAATTTCAGGTTACTCAGGCCACTAATGATGTGGTCTAAGAGAGCCATTGTAACACTTCAACCCCCAATGTTTACCTGTTTTTTTTAAAAATTATTAACACATTATCTCATTTGATTCCAATATTCAACTATGTAATGTACAATAGAGGATTGCTAGGAGCAATGTCATGAGATGCCCATTGAAAAGCTCAGAATAGGATATGTTTTGACAGTTCTTTGTTCAGCTTTGTGGGAAAAAAAAGCATTTCTAAAGCGGTATCTCATTATATGATTATGTAAGTGATATATTGATATTAAGGCTAGGAACAGCTATACACCTCTAAAGAATCAGATTTTGCATCTAAATTGCTATCAAATGATAATTGTTTGGAAACAGCTATCTTTCTTTACTCTGCCATTACCATGTCACTGGCTCCTAATTTGTAGACCTGAAGTGTAAGGAGTTTTAAAGAAAGAAACTTTAAGTTGCAGACTGCCATCTAGTGGTCACATAACATATCACAGTTGCAGGATCAGAAAACAAAAGACGTGTGAGCTGTGGTTGTTTGTTGAGTCTGTCTGAATCATTGTATAATGCTCATCAGTGTGTCTTTTTTTTATGTTGATTCTAAAATAGCAAGATATTGAGGTTGATGTTGAAATTCTATATGAAAGGAAAAAGTTTTTTTTTTTTTTAGTTTTGACATCTAAAATTATCCTAAAATAATATATATTTTTTTTACTGGTTCTGAATTTGGAAGATCTTCATCTAGAATTTACAAAGCTTCCCTTGTACATAGCTCCCAAGGTAATGGTATGTGTTTTTTCGTTGTTTTGCCTAGAACCTTGTCCATTCTTGTTTTGTGTTTGCTAGACTTCTACCATATTGGTGGAGATTCAGACTATTGCAGCTGTTTATTCCTAAACCAATCCCCTGATAACACAGTCAATGTAGCCCATTGATCAAAAGCATTAGTGTGGGGATACGGCTGATGATGTGAAACTCCTAATAGTCTTCTGTGAGACTAGAAGCAATGGAGGGCTCTTAGGGGCTCTTAGGTACCATCGCATGTTCAGATGAGCTCTGCTCTGGGAATTATATGCTAAATATATAGGCACGTTTTTTGTACTGCTTGATTTGTCACTTAAAACAATGCTAATGGATTCCTCAAGATAGCAAAAGTTACGATTTTAACTATGTGTGCTTTAGGGGCAATTGCTGTTTTTTACTAAATGCTTTCTTTTTAATTAAATAATTGTTTTCTTAACTGTTTTTGTATACAGACTGTTCCTTTAGTCACATCTAGGCTTATTTTTGTTATTTTCTTTTATTTTTTTCTAGTACTTGATTCTATATACAGGTAGCTTTTATATATTATGGTATATATTAGTTTGAGATTAATATATAGCCGAGGAAGGTTTCCGCAAATCCTCTATTCCATGATTTGTTATGAGGTGCAGATCTGATCTGTGGTTGTCCTGTTCTGGCATCCACATTGGTATTCCTTCACCCTGTGCTGCTTATATTGATGGAGACATGTCCACTACTCATAAATTTGTATCAGATATTCCCGTAGAAGTGACATGTTATACCTTTCATAACAGGGCAAGATTTTTTACCTTTTATAGTGAATGTAAACCCTAATAATGAAATCTTCATATTTTGTGTTTTTAATATCCAATTGAAAGTGGTTGTATTTGTTTGATCAGTGCAAAGAATACTTTTTGGTCCTGTCAGACATCTTATGAGCTGATAACTTGATGAGCTCTCTGCCCGTGCTGCCCTCCTACCAGTTAGTGTTGTTCCCACCTCTCTTTGTGGGCTACAGAACACACCCCCTATTTTAATGCAGTGTGGAGAAAGGGAGGAGATCTGTAGTCCTAGCACTCTTCTTTAGACCTGTAAAGCTAGTTGTCCATGGGGAATGTAAAGATTCCCCCATCCCATGGCTGTTAGAATACTTGACCTTGAGATTGCAACTAATTGGCTACAGACACCGACTGAAAAGTCATTTCCTGGCTTCTTCGATTTTCAGATAGATCAAAGGTTGTTAAGTCAGGTGGTACCAACAGAGCCACAGCTAATCAGCAGGGATTGGATGAAATTTGAGCCATGTATGGCCAGTATAAGTAAGAATCATCACCCTGGCACAGGAAGTTTGCTTATGGGAGTGCGACTAGGTGAAAACCAAAGAAAAACACAGTTGAAAAAAAAAAATCAATACGGCCATCACATCTAAGAGCTGGTAATCTAGAGTTTTGACATATTTTAACCACTAGATCTTTTCTGGCACTTTTTGTTTCCATGTAACAATCAGTATTGTTTCTAGAAAATGTCTTGGAACCCCCGAACATTAGATATTTTTTTTAAAGAAGAGGCCCTAGAGAATAAATTAGTGGGTGTTGCAATTTTTTATGTAACATGGTATTTCTCTAATTGTCTTTTAGGACAGCCACCTTTGAGAGATCTTGGATCCTCCCTTCACAAGAAACACCGCCTTAGCTTCAAGATTTAAGCCCCTCCTGCCCCACTGGACCCTCAGTTTCGTTGTTTCCTGCGGTAGGGAGAGATCGCTCAGAACCAGGGCTGATCAGCAGGGGAGGTTGAAGCTGTTTTTTACTGTGGGGAGAAGCTCTCCCCCTATCTCTAATTCTTGGCGGAGCCTTGGGGAAGCCTCCTGAGGGTGTGGAAGAAGGTTGGGGGGCCCGCTCCCATTCTGTCCAAGGGGGTGTTGCCGGAGGTGCACTGTTCCTCCCCGCGTTTTGTGTGGCCAGTGAGGGAGCTCCAGGCTGGACCGGAGGACGTGGTGATGTCACGTCCGGTGGGGGCGTGCACTTCTGCCGGAGCCAGGCTCTGGCTGGTGCAATCCTGTAATCCTGTAATGCTGGAGGGGTCAGCGATCAGTTCAGGCGAGACCACCGTGATCCTCAGCAGGAGATGTCTGGGCAGAGGCGGCCGAGACTGCTCCTGACATTGCCAGCACCAGCCACTAAGGTAAGAGGAACCCTAGGGTGGGTGTTTCCCTTCCCTTTAACCCAATGGCTCCGCAGGTGTAGACCCCCCTTGGTGGTCGGAGGGTTTGGGAGGTGGTACTGGGACCTTGGTGGTGGTTTGTCCTAGGGGCACTCCCAGTGACACTCTGCTTAGGAGCAGGCCAGGCTATATTCTAACATCTGTACTCCAAATAAAGCGATTTATTTCACAACTACTGCATTTCGTGCGCCTTTACATTCACCTCCTAGGAGAAGACCGGGGCACTCATGGCCCTCTTGAGGGAATGCCTACTTGGTTGTTTCCATGTTTAAAAAAAAAAACAAAAAAAATAAAGCAGTCCTCAGTGCAGTGAAGGAGCCTTCTAGCACCCTTTTCAGTAGGCCACCTTTTGTCTACTAAACTCTGCAGATGTCTTGAGCCTCCAGACAAGGCTGGGGGGGGAGTGTTAATTCCCAGAGTGGGGCTTTAACCGTTATTGTCATTCACATGATGTGCGTTTGTATGAAGAGAACCCGTCTATCACCTAGATGACTTCTGAGAGTGGGTTTGTCTTGAATGTGTAATCTCATAACCCTTCAGATCCTGCAGCCCAGGCTAGCCCTCTCTCAGCTCAGCAGAGCATTGTACCAGCCACGCCGGTCTTACCCTCCACTAATGGAGGGACACCGGGGAGGGCATTAGTAAGAAGCTTAGGAGGAGCCAGTTGGCGCTTCTTCAGGCTCCCAGTGGAGTCAGAGGGAGCGGGGTTGGATGGTAAGTCCTCTAGACCCTCTCGCTACAAGCTTTCCCTGCAGGAGGTGGAGGAGCTCTTGGGAGCCATTCAGACCAACCTGGGCATCCAGAAGAAGCTGCTATCGCTCCATGACCAGATGTATCAGGGCCTAGGGGAACAGGAGAAGAGAGTGTTCCCCGTCCATGATCTGTAATATCCTCAGACTAGATGCAGCTGTCTATCTACCTTGGAGAGATCCTATGGACAAGAGGATGGATTCGCTCTTGAAGGAAACCTGGTACTCTACCCTGGGGCGCACATTGGGGCAAGGACCAGGACGGTGACAATCTTATTGTCCTTTCCCATGCTCTTGCGGGGGGTGGCATATATTGCGGATGCCTCGGCAGAATCAGTGCGTATGTCCACCAGATCAGCTCTAGACATCTCAGCAAAAATGGCTTTGTGGCTAAAGCTTGGCGGGGGACAGTACGTTCAAAGCTAAGCTCTGCGGGATTTCCCTCACGGTGACCTTTTGTTTGGTCCTGGTCTGGAAACTGTTTACACCTGACGGGAAAGGACTCTTACCTACCACCCGTCGGATCTAAATGGGGGAGCAAGCAAAGAATAAGTCTCGCCCACAGAAAAAGGGCCCTGATGGCCGACTGTCCAAAGAGGTATTTGGGTCAGAAAGGCAAGCATAAAAAGGGGGTGCAATATCAACTGGCTGCTCATCACCAATTTGCTAAGGTGCACCGAAAAAATGGCAGCCCTACTACCCTCCCTGAGAAATCCCAAACATAGTATTAACAGTGGCTTAGTGGCTAGCACTCCGGGCTAGCCGCACTCAAGCCATGGGTTCAGATCCCAAACTTGGTATCGCCTGCTTGAAGCTTAAATAGTAAACAGCAGAATATCCTGAAAATAGGCAAATGCTGATACGGGTTACGTCGCTGGTCTTCATCAAGTGGTTAAAAGAGAAGAATAGCCAATCCTTTTTGTTGGCTATACTTCTCTTTTGGTTCACAGGTGTACATTTACTAATGTACACCTGAGCCCCCAAATCAGCTTAAGTGTGCTCTTATCAGCTGAAGGGGCAGAACAATGCCTCCTTCTGGAAAGAACCCAACAATTATGTTGGTATCCATCCTGCTGCCTGATTGACAGCTGGCTCCATCCTTCAGTATGTGTCTGGGAGCTAGAGCCATCCGCTCCCGCCCGTTCTCTAGCCTGTCACTCCATTCTGAACTGGAGGAGTCACCGACAGTTCACAGCGAGCAGAGACTGGGAGCTGTCAGATCAGCAGTCACATAAACACTCAGCTCTTGATCTTGGAGACATTTTTTTTAATCTCAAAACTGCTTTAAAGTGGTTCTAAACTCAAAATGTTTTTTTCTTTTTTTTTTTTTACACCTTAATGCATTCTCTTCATTAAGTTAAAAAAATTCTTGCAATACCTGTTCCCCTCATAGACTCTTGCTGCTGTCAGTCAAATCCTGTGAGGAGGGAGCAAGTGCGTGGCTGAGCTGCACTGGGTGTGTCTATAGAGGCACACATCCTGGCTCACGAGTGCGCCGCAAGAGGAATTAGTGTCAGAGGAGGAGATAAAATTGCTGTGTGCAATATCCTTGCACACAGAGCAGGTCATTGTAAAATCTTTTTTATTTTAGCAAAAAAAAAAAAAACCCACAAAACTTTAATATTAACTCAAATATGAGCTCCTTCTGGGCTTGGTACATTGTCATGGGCTTCTTGTAGATTATATACTTGGTATGTGTTTTCTTTCCCTTTTATATTTTTCCTTATATTTGCTTGTCTAAAGCTATTATTGGCAATGTTAGTTTGAAAATGCATTTGACAGGCTCGAGGTCTCTCAGCTGGTCCTTGGAGATATCTGCACATTACATCAATAAATGTACTTTGTTAGATCCAGATTGTAGCATTTGGTGGGACTGATGCCACATGTTATGAGTCATATGTAAAAAGATAACACAAAGTACTAGATCCAGTATATTACAGTCTGTGGAACGGAAGAGATGTGGTAAACACTAACATGTTGGGAGCCATTCGGGATTATAATCAGCTATTTTTTATTTCCTTGTGTATGATACAGTAGCCTGGATAGAAGATGTATCTTTAAGTGTATTCTGTTTCTCCTAAAGGCAAGAAATTATACAAAGGCTTGATTACCATAGAAGTTTGATTGTGAAAGTCAAAAACTAAGATATTTTTTTTTCTTTTAAATAAATGACTTTTTTGAACCATACCCTTTTCACATTGCACCATAAGGCCTCGTTTACACTTACTTCACAATGTGGCAGTAGAACAGTGTTTTTAAAGCACTCTGAATGCCAATCAAAGCAGCTTGGAAATGTACTACTGAGCGAAGTGGGGTTTGTATGGGGAATGTACTACTGAACGGAGGAGGGGGAAGGTTGTTTTGGGTCGTGGTAAAATACTACTGAGTGGGTGGGGAAGGGAGATGCTGCTAAGCCAGGAAAACAATGGTCTGATTCCTCCCGTATTGAATTGTATTGTACTTGTACTGTCTGCCCTCATGTTGTAAAGCGCTGCGCAAACTGTTGGCGCTATATAAATCCTCTATAATAATAATAATCTACTTAACCAGGTTTCTACTGAGCTGGGGGACCGCTGAGCCGGCAAACAAATGGGCTGGAGATCTGCTGAGCAGGGGTACTAATAAGCCAGGAAACTATTGAGCAAAGGGTACTAGAGCCACCAAAAATGCCAAATTAAAAAAAAACAAACACCAGATACCACACACCACACCAATACCTAACCACGGTTCAAATCTAGAGGCTTCCTCATCATCACTTTTCTTTTAAAATAAATAGAAAACCAACACAAACAGGGCATTTGCCAAACTTCATTAATGCTTCAAAAACACATCACAAAAGCATCAAAAATGTTAAAGCGTGTGTTACTAATTGGTGCAAGTGTACACAAGCTCTAATGGCACCGCTCTGGAGTATCCTTTTCGGAAAGAAACTAAAAGCAGTAAAAAGTCCTGCTTACAATGTGACCTTAGTTTTCAAAAGGGCAAATGGGTAGAATAAAATCTCCTAAAATTGTTATATACAGTAAAACCTTGGATTGCGAGCATAATTCGTTCCAGGAACATGCTTGTAATCCAAAGCACTTGTATATAAAATTTCCCCATAAGAAATAATGGAAACTCAAATGATTCGTTCCACAACCATTTATTCATAAGTCCTTCAGTTTATATTCCATGCAAAAATTTTATAGCAATAGCAATGTGACCAGATTGTGTAACCATAAAATGTCCATCCACAAATGGAAGCCTCCACAAGGGGATTAGAAGCAAAATCCAGCAGGAGCTACAAGGTATAAAAGAGAAGAGAGGCGCCTCTAAGTGTAGCAATATGGTTACATTTAATGAAGGTCCAACATTTAGCAACTCACATGGTTGATGACTAAAAAAGGCACATCTAAGTATGCAGGCATCCGAGGTAAAGCTGTCCACAAAGACCATCCCCCGCACCGCCGGCTCTTACCGCTGTCAGTCTGCAATCGTGACTGGGAAGACTACCCTGCAGTAGAGCGATCTGAAAGAGAGGCTTGAACTGCTTGTGGAGCGCAGTGTGGAAGGGATGACAACGATGGCGGTGTGGAGAATAGTCTATGTGGACAGATTTACCCCGGATGCCTGCATACTTAGATGTGCCTTATTTTAATCATCAACCATGTGACTTGCTAAATGTTGCACCTTCATTAAATGTAACCATATTGCTACCCTTAGAGGCGCCTCTCTTCTCATTTATACTCAGTTGTGACGCTACTTGTATATCTAGACAACGCTTGTATATCAAGTCAAAATTTGTTTAAAAATGTTGCTTGTCTTGCAAAACACTCTCAAACCAAGGTTTTACTGTATTAAAGAGAAGGGGTTGTGGAGGGTTCTCTGACGAGGATTTACCAGGAAGCTAATTCTCTATTATGGGCTTTATTATTCATGACACCTGTTAGGGCTCATATATACATAGCCTATTGTGATTGCCGGCCATGGGAAAACGCGGCAAGATCGAGCCGTCATTTTGCTGCGTTTTGCGGTTAAAACTTTCCTGTTCTAAAAACGATTCTTCCGCGTTCTGGAGAGGGAGTTTGAACCTTCCCTAACTGCAGCAGCTCCTAAACGATCCTTAAATCTTATGTGTACATGGACACAGTCTTTTATGGACTTGAGTTTAGGAGCTTTGGCAAAAAAAACACCAAAAGCTCCTAAACTCGGGTTTAGAATCTGCCAGTGTACATGAAGCCTTAGGAGTGTGCGGTTTAGCAAATAAAAAACTAAAGACTATGAATTTTGGGCCAATTTTGGATGTTCTTTAGCCTGTAAGAACTGATCCCCTCCGCCTACTGCTTTCCATTGCATTTTCCATTCTAAAACAAAATACTTCAGCCCCGCTCACTGTATATATACGTCATTTTTTTGAAGATGGATATCTGCTGCCACAACCGAGATATCCATCTTTACAGTGAGCGATTCTCTACAAGATAATGGTGGTCTCAGCGGCGGGTTCGCCGCGAGATCACCGTTATCGGCGGCGGGAGAGGTGCCACCCCCCCTCCCGCCGCTCTCCCGCACCCTCCGCCGCTTACCGGAGCCGTCGGTAACGGCGGAGGAGATCGGGTCCTGTCAGTGCTTCGGTATAGAGACGAGTGAGGCCAAGATGGCGCCCACCCGTCTCCATACCATGTGACGGCCGGAGCGGCGTCATAACGATGGCTCCGCCCACTCTCTTAAAGGCACAAATTTTTTAAATGTCATTTTTTTAAACGACTTTTGTTTTTTTTTTTTGTTTTTTTGCATTTTAGTCTAAATATGAGATCTGAGGACTTTTTGACCCCAGATCTCATATTTAAGAGGACCTGTCATGCTTTTTTCTATTACAAGGGATGTTTACATTCCTTGTAATAGGAATAAAAGTGATCCAAATTTTTTTTTTTTTTAAAACAGTGAAAAAAAAAAAAAAAAAAAAAAAAAAAAAATTTTAAAGCGCCCTGTCCCGACGAGCTCGCACGCAGAAGCGAACGCATACGTGAGTAGCGCCCGCATATGAACACGGTAGTCAAACCACACATGTGAGGTATCGCCGCGACCGGTAGAGTGAGAGCAATAATTCTAGCCCTAGACCTCCTCTGTAACGCAAAACATGCAATCTGTAGAATTTTTTAAACGTCGCCTATGGAGATTTTTAAGGGTAAAAGTTTGACGCTATTCCACGAGCGGGCGCAATTTTGAAGCGTGACATGTTGGGTATCAATTTACTTGGCGTAACATTATATTTCACAATATAAAAAAAAATTGGGCTAACTTTACTGTTGTCTTATTTTTTTTTTCAAAAAAGTGAATTTTTTCCAAAAAAAGTGCGCTTAGAAGACCGCTGCGCAAATACGGTGCAAAAAAAAGTATTGCAATGACCGCTATTGTATTCTCTAGGATGTTAGAAAAAAAACAATATATAATGTTTGGGGGTTCTAAGTAATTTTCTAGCAAAAAAACCTGTTTTAAACTTGTAAAAACCTAAAATCCAAAACGAGGCTGGTCTTTAAGTGGTTAAAGGCTCACCTTTGTTCATCTTTTTTTTTTTTTTTTTTTAATACTAAATTCCAGCTCCCCTATGTACCAATATAGCATTAATGCACTTTTCTTTATCGTACATCACGGGACACAGAGCAGCAATAGTAATTACTATCTGGGTTATACGCCACCTATAGGTGAATGGACACTGGCACACCCAAAAGACAGGAAGTCCCCCCTCTATAAAACCCCTCCTATACAGGAAGTACCTCAGTTTTTTTGCCAGTGTCTGTAAGGTGGTGGTCACTGATGTGATTGATACATGTGCTCTTGGAGCATACTTTGAGGTCTGGACGGTTCTATTAAGAATCATGGACTTCAAACGGATCCATTTGAAAAAGCTGTCAGACAAAATGGATGGTACCCAAGCCTCATTGGAAGGAGAGAAGATTCCTCGAGGTTTGCCTGTAATTCAGCCTTACTGAGCTGGACCCTGCGTAATGGAACCCTGTGGACTGTTTGTTCTGACCAAGGTGCTATACAGGTCCAGGGGAGTGGACCCCAGATTAAGGGGGACCCAGTCTCTGAAGGTCTTTTATGACAAAGCTCACCGTGATGGGTGAAGATTGGATTCCTGTTATGTTCAGAGTCCTGCAGCAGAAATGGGAAGTCTGCATTTGTTTGCAGTTTCTCTTTTAGTTCAGACTCTCTGTTCTCCCGGTGGCCACTGGGAGAAGTGTGCTGTTTAATCATGCTATGTACTCTTACGCATGTGGCCTGCTGTTTCTCCTTTGGCCACTAGAGGGCACAGGCTCGCTCAGTATGGCATATTTTTATATAGGCAGGAAGGGCGGCCATGCCATGTGGCAACAGGTTCAGTAGGCCTCTGGAGACATAGCAACAGCCCATGGATACTAACAAAGTGTCAGTACTTACTATGGGAGAACCGTGTGACAGACTACTCTTGATTATATACTGCATATTTACTGCTTATCCGGAGGGGACTGTACAACTGTAAGTTGAGACACCCCTGGATAGTTAGCAGTTCACTTTAAAATGTTGTTGACTGCTCTGTAGGCAGATGCAGCATAGTATACATGCTTGCAAGTTTAAGTATACACGTTTGGAAAAACATGAGCATGGGTGCATTTTAAGGAGTTGTATCTCCAGTATAGTGCATATGTGCTTAGCTAAATCCTGCAGGTCTAGTATGGGGCCAACTGCAGTTAAGCAGGTGCTTGTTCGCAAACTAGCTGGAACGCACGGTTGCTGAAGATACATGTTTTTACATAGTCGCATAAATATATATGCTTATACATGTTTGCATAAAGATACATGATCATGGTTGCACAAGGATGCATGGTTATTTATTGTTATACATGATTGCATAAAGATAAATAGTTGCATAAAGATGCATGTTTGGACATGTTTGTATAAATAGATGTGGTTACGGTTATTCATGATCACATAAAGATACGTGATCGAATAAAAATGCATGTTTATACATGTTTGCTTGGATATACATAGTTATACATGATTGCATAAAGACACATGGTCGCATAAAGATACATGTTTAGACTAGAGGTTGACCGATATGGGTTTTTCTCTGGCCGACGCCGATATTTAGAAATCACGGTGGCCGATGGCCGATATATGATGCCGATTTTTTTGGGCCGATATGTTAGGCCGATTTTTTTTTTTTTTTCCCCTTCTTCTCATAAAATCTAACAGTTAGACCCCTTTCACACTGGGGCGTTTTTTCAGGCGCTTTTGGGCTAAAAATAGCGCCTGTAAAGTGCCTGCAAAACGGCTCCCCTGCAGTCTCAGTGTGAAAGCCCGAGTGCTTTCACACTGAGGCGATGCTCTGGCAGGATGTTAAAAAAAGTCCTGCAAGCAGCATCTTTGGAGCGGTGCATACCGCTGTTCCACCACTTCTGCCCATTGAAATGAATGCGCACCGCTGCCGAAGCGCCTGCAAAGTGTTTCGGCAGCGGTGCATTTAACCCCTTCCTCGGCCGCTAGCTGGGTTATAAGCGCTCCGCTAGCAGCCGAATGGCGCTGCTAAAATGACGATAAAGCGCCGCTAAAACTAGCAGTGTTTTACCATCAACGCCTCACCGCTCCAGTGCGAAAGCAACCTTAATTAATTAGTGATACAGAAATTTTTTTTACATTTAAACATTTATTAAACAAAATAAACCTCCAATCCTTACACTTATATGTATAATTTAGATTAAAAAAAAAAAACAAAAAACAAAAAACTATATCTTAAATATTAAATACACAAAAACAGGTAATCAAAACTTTTGGACGAAAAAAAATGGGCTAACTTTACTGCTTAGTTTTTTTTTTAAAATTCATTAGAGTATTTTTTTAAAAAAAATTGCGTTTAAAAGACCGCTGCGCAAATACCATGTGTCTCTGCTAAAAAAAATATATATAATGTTTGGGGGTTTGAAGTGATTTTCTAGCAGAAAATACAGGAGCAAAAAAAAGATTTATTCTTTAAATGGTTAAACTGAGAGCTTCTACACAGGGAGTTCAGCTCATTGATAAGTGTAAACATTACATCTCTTCAGGTTCTTTTTATCAGATTTGGCAGGCTGCCCAGAGGAGGAGAGAAGTGCTTCACAGAAGACTTCAGGCAACTTGCATTGACTTCAATTACAGAAGTCATTTGCAAGTCGCGCTGAAGTTTATAATCGGCCTTTTTTATCAGCACAATTGGCTGATGCCGATTAAATTAAAAACACCAAATATCAGCCGATATCGGTCGACCTCTAGTTTATACATGTTTGTATAGATATACATGGTTTTGCATGGTCGCATAAAGATACTTGATCGCATAAAGATACATGGTTGCATAAAGATGCACGTTTTTACATGTTTGCTTAAATATACATGCATAGATATGTGTTGCGTAATGTTGCATAAACATGTTTCATAAACACATACTTGCTTATTGCGTAAATGGACACATGTTGCATGAATGCGTGTCTACAGCGCACGCTTTCATATTTTGCCTAAATGCATAGTTGCATAAGCACATGCTTCCATAGATGCATATTGCTTAAACACATGCTGGCATGTTTTCATTTGTACTGCATACGTATGTTTATTTACATTAAGCTGTATACATACATACTTGTTTTCCTGGGACTACATACATATGTGCTTATTTACATAGGACTACATGCATATGGGCTTATTTGCCTGGGTGCTTGTTTGCCTGGGGGTACATGCACGTGTGCTTATTGACCTTGCACTGCATACATAAATGCATGAAAGCAAGAAGACTTGTTTGCCTGGGGGTACATGCATGTGTGCTTATTGACCTTGCACTGCATACATACATGCATGAATTGCAAGAATACTTGTATACCTGCATGTTTGCATACCTAGGTACTTGCATACCTAAGAGGTGGCATAGAGGTAAACCAACATTGTTTTAGGCCTGCATCCTTGGAGGACTGTATATTAGGTTGGATAATATAGTTGCTGCATTGTTTACCTGTTATACCAATTAAATGGTTTGGTTCCAGTAAAGAGAGGCAGCCGGTGGAAGCAGGGGCACTGCTCTCAGGTTCAAGGATCTGGCAGTGTCCACATCTCCCGATGGACAGTAGTTTCGGGTACATCTGAGCCACTGTGGTGTTTGGCATTGCAGTGTTTCCTGGCGCATTCATTTTTCGTCAGACTGCGGCCGCATCACCTTGATCATGCCTGATCTCGGTTGATCGAAGCCTAAGCAGCATCAAGCCTGGTAAGTATATAGATGGGAGACTGCCCGGAGATACCAGATACTGTAAGCTTTCCCCACCTGGGTGAGGGAGGCATCTGAGGCTGCTGGCTTTTGAGAGTATCTCAGGCCAGAAAATCTTAGGGCAGTCTCTGAGGTGGTTTGCTCCATCTTTAGCTGGCAGAAACCTGGTAGGTTAAGTGCACCTCTTGGGACTGTCTGGGTCTGTCAGTGTCATCAGTCTTTTGCCTTGCATTTGCTCCTGGAGCAGAAGTTATGGGCTCATTATTGTGAGTCAATTAAATGGTAGCAGTTCCAAAGCCAAATAGGGACATGAGGTCTGTCTTAAGATCTCAAGCCGCTGAACATCCTAGGGCTGGGGAAAAAAGACTGGGACTAGGCCGAAGCCGCGGCCTCGCCTAAAAACTCCTGCCCGCAGTTCCTCAGGACCGGCGCAGTTTCCAAAAAAAAAAATTTTGAATCGAGGTTTTTTTTTTTAAAATCGCAGATTTTTTTTTTTTTTGAGAGAGAATCGCCCAGCTCTAGGACATCCTTCTGTTTCAGATAGGCTAGACTTTTCAGAGATGACCTCTCTGTAAGAGGTAGATTTCGGGGTCCATAATTATCTGTAAACGGACATCTTCGTGTGGCAGTTTGTTTCCAGGCTCATCAAAGATTTTTGTAATTGCAGTGGAAAGCCGTTTTTTTTTTTTGTGAATCTTCCCTTTGGCTTGGCCAACAGTAGTCCATATTTCCTAGAAGATATGCTTTTAACCCACTGGGCCTCCGAGGAAAGGTTCTGCAGGCCTCAGGCCTTGTGGCAGCGAGCAACCAGAGCCACAGTAGAGAGGATTATTCAGAGTGGGCCCTACTATTCAATAGAAGAGGATGTGTCAGATTTCAATACAGTAACTTCAAGTTTGTGAAGGAGGAACCAAGTGAACAGGAGGAAACAAGTTATGGGCCGGAGGTGAAAGAGATCTAAGAACAATGCTTTTACACGATCATTAGTGATGTCTCTGTCACCACATGGTAGGATGGTAAGAGAACTCTTAGATAGAATAGTCTGTGGAGGGTGAGCCGCAGGAGGAGCCACAGTCTGCATGGAGATGCAGGAGGAGATTCGTACTTAATTCAATTTGCACATTCAATCTTCTGGCTCTAACTTTATTCAGAATGTACTAAATCCTTAAATATGATGGCAATAACTTATCCTATGGGCATCTCATATTCCTAATCCCTATCCAAGTTGTACCCCCTAATAAAAACAACAAAAACGAAGCTCGCAAAAGACTGTTCATTGTCTCTGGAAGTGATGTATGAAGTCTGGCAGTGGGGTGATTTGGCGGATTGTTTGTTATTAGCTACAACACCATGTCTACAGGTAGATGATGCAGGCTGTGTGCTAATGAGATCAGCTGGTCAACGCCTTCTTGTGCCATGACTTAAAGTCTGTCCAGAAAGTAAGACAGAAGTAATCGAGCAGTGTGTTTAAACGGCTATGAAATGAGTGAGGTAAGCCTGTGTAGAATTAATGGAAAGCTGTTTTATTTTTGCAAAATAAGTACATTATTGGTACATAGGGGAGCTGAAATTTATAAAAAAAAATAAATGGTGAACTTTAAAACCCTTTTCACGCCTAAGCCCATTTCTGACATTTGTTGCTTACAAGTAAAAATCCATATTTTTTGCTAGAAAATTACTTAGAACCCCCAACCATTACATATATTTTTTTAGCAAAGACCCTAGGGCAGTGATGGTGATCCTTGGCACCCCAGATGTTTTGGAACTACATGTCCCATAATGCTCAAGTACACTGCAGAGTGATGAGCATCATGAAAAATGTAGTTTCAAATCTGGGATGCCAAGGTTCGCCATCACTACTCTAAGGAATAAAATGGTGATCGTTTCAATATTTTATGTCACACGGGATTTGCGCAGCGGTCTTTCAAGTGCATTTTTTTGGGGAAAAAAAAGACATTCATGAATAAAAAAAAACCAAAAAAACTAAACAGTAAAGTTAGCCCAAATTTTTGGTATAATGTGAAAGTTGTTAGGCCGAGTAAATAGATAAGAAAATGTGAAACTGCGCTAGTAGACTGATATAAATGACAATTGACCATCATAGGGTGCAAAAAAAGCCATGTAAATATATGGAACATATAAATAATTGCTCATAAGAAATATGCATTTAATACATGTGCAAAAGTGCATAATCATGTGCATCAGTGCAAATTTTTGAGACCTATTAAAAGTCCATATAGTAAATGCGATGACCACCCAAGTGTTGATAAGTGTTGAAAGTTTGTTAATGAAAATATGAAGTGTCAGATCCACAGTCACCAAATATAAAAGCTGGCCGCTTACCAGAGACCCATGACCCCCCGCTACAGAGGGTCTGGGTAAGCTGTTAAAGAATAATCACTCCGGACCTCCATCAAAAACCAAACAGCTCCGCTGTGTTGAAAAGTTGGGGGCCTTGATAACAGATGGATCAGTAGTGGGTCAGCAAACCCTCAGCACGGAAAGCCATAAATGGAAAGAAAGCTCCAAATAGTGTAAAATCCTTTGGTTTTATTAAAAAATATATGTAAACACTCACATGTAAAATTAACTCTGGCGAACGAAGTGAAGAGAAGTCTGGGGCACTGGCCGGATACTCTCAGACAGCCCGTCCTGCTGGTAGCCACATCGATAGGAGGTGACGCAAACACGTCACTCCGTTCCACCCTACGCTGTGTTTCGTAACAAGATTACGTCTTCCAGTGCCAGCCCTGGACCACTCTCCATAGGTGGGAGTGGTCCAGGGCTGTCAAACTGGGGAGACGCCCACACACTGTCTGGCCGGTCTGGCCACTCCCACCCAGAGACACAGCCGACGTCTCCATGAGGCTTATCGAGGTTCCAGCTCCGGCTAACACACGGCGCTCGTGGATCCCTCAATAGAGACTTTCCGGCAGTCCTCCTGTGTTCCTGTGACACTGCACGTGGAAGCTCCCATCCGCTCTAGCACTCTGCAAGTGCTCCAATATTTTTCACGCAAGTTTTTAGTGTTGTTTTATACTTATATACTGAATAAATTCCTAAGCTGTTTAAAGGATTGGCTTGACGCTTCTCTCTCTCCTCTTTTTGCTTAAAGGATAAGTTCCCTTTAAATAAAAATAGATAAATGGCTATTTTTTGCACGCATGTGCATTTACTATTTTTTTTTTTTTTTTGGAGCCTGCAAAGCAATTGCACCAGCAATCGACAGATCACTGGTGCTATGCAGGACTCCTGCAGACTGTGAGTGTCAGCTGTCTGCTTGTACATCGTTTGGGCAGGCAGTTTTACACTGAAAGGAAGACTCAAATGAACTACCACAGCGCTCAACAGCGCCGTGGTAGTTCTATAAGAACTACAAGCTTACATCTGCAAAGGATGTTGGTACTTGTAGTTCATTCATTCACAGAACTCTGTGAATGAATGATGCGGCCCCTGCACGGCCACACTCTTTAAAAAGTGACAGCTGGTACGTGGAGCGGCTACAGCAGTGGGACATGTTACATGTTCCCAAAGGTGAACTTCTCTTTTAAATCTGGTACACACTTAAAGTTTTTTTCTTTGAACCCAGCTGGCTGAACGAAAAAAAAAAAAAAATCAGGAGCTGTACTGCGATGTTAGTACAGCGATCTTATTGTGAGCTTATTGTGTTCTGATAAGGTACCCCCACCCCCCTGCCAGATGCTGATCTGCTGCTGGTTTTGCAGCATGCCCACTCAACAGAAGCCGGACTGACACACGGGCCAAATGTCGGCTGCTTTCTGTTGAACCAGCCGATGTTCGGCCCTTGTGAACCAGGGTTTAGGCCTTGCATCTTGCCGTGGTCTCCTGGTGACTGTCATGCTCATTTCCTCATTTATTTTGATTATGTATCAAAATTTCTATAACTGCCCCAGGTGCTGACCTGTATGAATGCTTGTAATAACAGTATACCATTTCTATTCTAGCTAGCCATATTCTACCAATGTATAGGAAATAAATGTATTGTTTCTATAAATAGCTGCACATTTTCATATTGTGCAGTTTTTGAAAGGTATCCGCAATGCTATTTTTAAAAGGTTTATTGCAGCAAAATGCTTCTTTAGATTTGCCTCATTTGTTCACTGGATTGAAGCTCAGGACGTCACATTTTGTGTTGTGTGTGTGTGTGTGTGTGTGTGTTCTGGTGTCTGCACATATTCATAGGTTTCCTTGATGCAATCCTCAGACATGCATGGTACTCATATAATACAGTAGCAGTTACTAATCTAGTGATAAACGCACTGCTGATAGATTCTGGTGTCTCACTGGCATGTAATCCTGAATCTGAAGCAAGGATTTTTCTTCTGTCGGTAACTGTTTGTATCTGCCGTCACAGGGGACTATTTGCCCTTGTAACCCACATTTAACCGATGACTCAGATCTTGTTGTGTCCCTAGGTGTTGCACTGCAGCTCCTCAGCCTTGCCAGAGACCCAGGATCATTTTTCCCATCTGTCTGCATCCCTTGAGGAAGACACTTATTTTACTTGCCACCAGAGAAGAAAGCAGTCTATCAGCCAGACTTGCAATATAACTCTACATGTGTGGATTTGTTTTCTTTCATGTATATCTTTTTTTATCCCCCTCCTCTTCCCCTGGGCCATATGGATAACCGTATTCTGATCCATCGCGAAAGCCGGGCTGCTTATTTTCTATCTTGATATTTATTCAGCAGGAATCATAGCATTTAAAGCTGCATTATACCTTCACCAATGACTGCTCCATATTTTTGTCAGTTACTCAAGCCCCATTTCTCCATTTCAGTTATGACCTGTTGTGGGTGGGAAGGTTCTACTGAGAACACAGTTGAAAATGCAGGGAACCCACTGACCCCATGGTTATAATCACCAGTGATATATTATGTCTAAACTAAGGACCATGGTCCTTCTTAATGCTAGTATACCCAGTTTTACTGGATCTTGAGATATTTGACAGTGTAAATTGTTTGCAAGCTTTAACCCTTATTATGTCATCATAATCCTAACCTGTTAAGATGTACATTGCCTTATATCTACATGATACCTTGTATCGTAAAGTTTGTAACTAATGCTTGTTATTTACCAATAAAATATTTGAACAGAAAATGCAGGGAACCCATTTTTACCAGTCTTGGTTTAATCCAGTTGAAAGGAAAGGGGAGGCATGGCTCCTAGCAAGCAGTTAGAGTGCATGTGTTGCAAAGCAAATGGAATCTAACACATATGAAGAGTAGCAAATTCAATTTAACATCCTACTGGTTACTGTTGGTGAAACTTTTTTCTCTTAGCCGATGTGGATGTTAAAGATTTAATTACATCAGAGTTCTTGCCATGCATTTTGTTGCATTTTCCATTTAAGACACAAAGCATGGGCATGCGAAAATTGATTGTGTTCCATTGGGCTTGTTCTCCCCAATATATTTTGAACTTCCTCCTCTAATAGTCTGAAATGGCATCTGTGTGAAAACTTCAAAGATATTTGTAGAAAAATATTAGTGGTTGATATGTTTTTCTTTTGTGTTGGCTATTGCTGATATGTAGTCTTTGTGAAGATAGTTCTTATAGTTATGGTTTTATAATTGCTCGTTGTCTTTTCAGTAGGGCTGTGAAAATTAAAGATGAATTCCTCGATTAATTGTTTATTTTTTTGATCGATCAAAATTTTTTTTTGATCGGTACTCACCTCTCCGCCGGCTTCCGGGTCTTCAGGGAGTTCAGTCCGGTGACGTCGATGTCCGTGACGTCACCGGACTCCTCCCCCTTTCCCAAGTGCCTCCATCTGCTAAGGAAGGGAAGGGGGAGGAGTCCGGTGCAGTCGATGTCCGTGACCTCACCGGACAGCCTGGACAGTGATGGTAAATATGGATGTGGTTAACTGGGATCATTCAGTGAGCTACCCTGTTTCCCCGAAAATAAGACCTAGCGTGATTGTCAGTGATGGCTGCAATATAAGCCCTACCCCCAAATAAGCCCTACCCTGTTTCCCCGAAAATAAACTCTACCCTGTTTCCCCGAAAATAAACTCTACCCTGAAAATAAGACCTACAAGGACTTTAACTAGGGCTTATTTGGGGGGTAGGGCTTATATTGCAGCCATCACCGACAATCACGCTAGGTCTTATTTTCGGGGAAACAGGGTAAGTGTAGGCAAATTTGATAACCAAATTTGACAGTGAATATACTAGATACGCTTGATAATTAAAGTTAAACTAACTTTCTACGTTTTTCTTAAAGTTTAATAAAAAAAATTACGTCAGTGCTACAGTTTGAATTTAAATCGTATTTGTGTGAAGTTAAGTCATGGATTGTGGAAACTAACTAGTGTTGGGTGATTGTATATAGTGTATACCACATTTACCACTGACTAATGCAGAGTTGTAGTGCAAGGAGATCAGCTAAAAGTAGTTGGATTTGTATGTGCGTTATAATTGAAATTAGTCGATTAATCGATTAAAAAAAATCGATTAATCGAACACGAAAATTTTAATCAGTAACAGCCCTACTTTTCAGTAGTCCCTGTACAGTTTTGCTGTCTCCAATTTTGTTGGCGACATACGGGTTTAAAATACAAATCAATTTACTTTTACAAAGCAATGACTTTTGTTGTGATGGAATATGTAAATTTAACAGGAAAAGCCCTGTTGAACATTTAATTCTGTGCAATTTTATCATGATGCAATTTGTGTTGACCACTAATATATCTCAATTGTAAGCATGTTTCTTTTGTCTTGTAGGATCTGGAGATCGTTTACTCATACCTCCATGGAATGGAAGCACTATCAAATCTTCGGGAGCATCAGCTAAGGTAAGTTGGTCTTCCATTATCAAATAAAAAACACTACTCGATGTATGTGATATTCAGGAATATTTACAAGAATGGACCTGTAATTATATGTTTGTGCCAAAAACAGAACTCTGACCCTACTGAATTTTTCCAGCTTGTCAGTGTTTTATATGGTCCCTACTATGTTATGGGTTGAATTTGTCATACATTACAATAAATTGTTTTTAGAAGAAAACACTGCGGTTATTATTCTTTAAATGTAAGTCGGATCATCCAGAATGTAAAATTCTTACTAGATACCTTCACTGAAAAACAACTTGGTTAAATGTGATGCCACTTACAAGGCTTTAGTCACAGTTGTAATGTTGAATGAAATGGCAGCTGACGGGTATGGCTGCATGGCAGCTGACTGGTATGGCCACATGGCAGCCGACATCTGCCAGTGGCCATTTTCCAGAAACAGCAGCAGCCATTTTACCATCTCTTGTGGCCATATTTTTGAGGACAGGTTGGATGGCCATTTTGCACTGGACCATTCCCATAGACATGCATGGGAGCTTGCTGGGGTTATGCATGGTGGCTATTTTCTTGTAGCTGCAAGGTGGTGACCATCTTGCTTGAGACCAACTTCTGAGAAGGTGTGCTTGGGCGGTCCTTGGGACATAACTCGGTGGGCAAATCTCTCCAGGACTCTGTGCCACTGGAGGATCTAGCTGGTGGGTTTTTTGGGGTCATCTATGCCACATTCCTAGAGTCGTTTGTCTCCCAAGTGGAGGTGGCATTCGGGTGCAAGGCAAGCAGGAAGCGCCTCCTGCTGTCTCCTTCAACTTCGATGTTTCTGAGCCCGAGTCGAGCTCTGCCTCTGCAAGCCTTGCTTATGCATCCCCTAATTCCCCAAGAAGCGAGGAGGAGTTCTCTGCTTCTGTTGCCGTACTGGAGAAAGCACTGGTGACAGCACTAATTACTTTTGTAAGAGAGACGTTAAAAATTGAGGACTCCACTGTGGCGGAAGATGAAGTGCCTGGCCCCTTTGGTACTCACAAACAAGCTAGGTCTGATAAGGTTTTCCCTTATCCTGTTTACTTTGATAAATTTGTCTATAAAACTTGGGAAACATCTGACATGGCCTTTTGTGGACCTGAAGTTCTTTTGCGGTACATTACCCCTTTGAGGAGGCCCTTCACGAAGAAGTGGACCTCACTTCATGTAGTGGATCCTTGCATTTCTAGGTTGAATGAAGCAACCATGATAGCGGTGAAAGAGTTTCCCCATTTTAAGAATCCTGCTGACTGCAGGGCAGAATTGGCGCCCGCTCTGTTTACCATTGCGGGGTCGCGTTGTGAACTCTGTTGGCCACGGCCCTGCTGTCCCTGATGTTTACTTAATGGACCAAGCATCTGTGGTAAGGTTTTAACACCAGACATGCGTATAGGTGTATGTTCATCTGGTGGATCAGTTGGCCCAGGGCCTGCAGTACGTATGTGATGCATGCTTAGATGCTGCTTCACCACTTTCTTTATTGCACTCTGTCTCCGCAGTGGTGCTTCAGCAGATGCTTTGGCTCAAATGCTGGTCTGCCGAGTAGACTTCTAAAAAGGCCCTGGCGGACTTGCCCTTCCAGGGGAACATCTCTGGTGCTACCTTGGACAGCATCATCAAGAACCTGACGGGTATCAAGAGTAACTTCTCAAACAGACCAGGAAGGGGATGGAACGGTATTGGAAGTACGGGCCTTCCTTCAGTGAACATATGGGACCTTTTCACTCCACTGGCTCCGCTGACAAGGGCTCTAAGCTAAGACCTACTAGTTCACCAAGCCTGCAGATAAGTCCACATAAGTCTGAAGGTTTTCCCCCACCTGTCTCCAGAGTGGGGGTCGTCTTCACTGGTTCTCACACCCATTGACCTCCCAAATTTCCAGCAAGTGCGTCTACAAACTGATTTATTGTGTCCATACACAAAACAGAATTTAATTCTTATCCACCAGGAAAATTCTTGCCCACCAATCTTCATCTTCTGCTATTGCGCCTTTGGGCCCTGTATGGGGTGGTGCAGGACCTTCTTCACCAGGGAGTTATTATCCCTGTACCTCAGCCAGAATGGTTCTGAGTGTTTTACTACAATCTGTTCACAGTCAGGGAAAAAGGACAAGGTTTGCCCGATCCTGGACCCGAAGGCCCTGAATTGCTTTGTGCAGGTTCAGAGTTTCAAGCTGAAATCCATCCATTTCATGGTGGCTTCTCCATCAGGGGGATTGCATGTTCACATTTGTGAGGGACATCAGGGGTTCCTATGCTTTGCGGTTGGGGGGATACACATTATCAATTTGTGGAGCTCCCCTTCAGGCTGGCCTCGGCTCCCCGGGTATTTTCCAAGGTGCTGGCTCCAGTCCTATTTGCTGAGACAACATGAGTTTGCCATTACTGATTTTTTTGGATGACCTGCTTCTGTGGGGCTCCCAGGCCCCTCTTATGGACAGAATGGAGATCACAATGTGCTCCCTACAGGACTTCAGATGGGTTCAGAACCTCAAGATGTCTGCCCTTACCCTGACCAGGAAATAATTCCCGGCTCATAAACACCGGAAGCTTTGGATTGCAGTCCTAATGCTGTCTTCCCTGCAGTTTTGCATGCAGGCTCTGGTTCTTATGGTGTCCACTTTCAAGGCGGACCTGTATGCGCAGTCCCATATGAGAGTTCTGCAGGAAATCCTGTCCAAATAAGATGAATATTCAGCCTACCTGTACAATTAGATTAGTCTGGACTGGTTGACGATGGCCTCCCTCCTCTGGTGGCTCTAGTCCCCTGCCTTGCAAACGGGGAAGTCCTTTCTTCCCCTCTACTGGATGATAGTCACAACAGATGCCAGCCTGCTTGGCTTGGGAGGAGTCCTGGGTTCCATATCAGCACAAGGGTGTTGGATTCCAAAGGAAGCTTGCCTGTCCATCAATGTCTTGGAGCTGCAAGCGAACAGGTTGTCTCTGGAGCACCGGACAGACCTTTTTCGGGGCTCCCGGTCAGGATCCAATCGGCCAGTGCACCACAGTGGTCTATGTCAGCCACTAGGGTGGCAGAAAAAGTTTGGCAGCGGAGCTAGGGGCTTCCTACATTCTGCGGTAGGTGGAATAGCATGTTCTGGCTCTCTCCGCTGTGCACTTTCCCGGCGTCGAGAATTGGCAGGTGAATTACCTCAGTCGTCAGATGCTGAATCAGGGGGAGTGATACCTGCACCTGGACGTGGTTTGTCAGGTCTATCTACACTGGGAAAGCCTGGATATTCTGCATCCCACCTTAACAGAAAGTATTATCTCATTTACGCCTTTCCTCCCCATAAGCTGCTCCCTCACCTGCTGCACAGGATAGAGGTTGAAGGGATTCTGGTAGCTCCAAACTGGCCTTGTACACTCATGTGGTGTGACTGGTCATGTACGCTCCCTGGCTTTGGCCTCTTTGAGCGGACATCCTGTCCCAGGGTCTGGTCTACTATCCTGCTTTACCATCTCTGGCTTCGACAGCATGGCTATTGCAATTCTGGTTTTGAGGGATGGGGTTGTCGGGTTTGATGATCCCCATAATACTGAAGGCTCACAAATCTGCCTCTCGGAAGATATATCATTGGAACCTGGAAGGCTTATATTGCCTGGTGCAAGGCTCTAGGTCAGTAATGGCGAACCTTGGCACCCCAGATGTTTTGGAACTACATTTCCCATGATGCTCAGATACACTGCAGAGTGCATGAGCATCATGGGAAATGAAGTTCCAAAACATCTGGGGTGCCAAGGTTCGCCATCACTGCTCTAGGTGTCCTTCCATTTTCCTTCTCAGTGGCTCGGGTGTTGGCCTTTCTTCAACTGGGCCTTGATCAAAAACTTGCCTTGTGTACCATTTAAGGGTCAAGGTTTTTGCCCTCACTGTCTTCTTTTCAATGTCCCTTGGCCATGCATTCCCTGCTTTGCATCTTTATTCAAGGGGGTCATTGTTTGGTGCCCCGTGTGTGTTCCCCATTACCACTGTGGGCTTGAATTTGGTTCTTTTTAGGATATTCCCCTGCTTACTCTTTCTGAAAAGTTGCCTCCTTGGTCTCCATCACTTACGTGAGATGGGTCCTGGAGCTGGCAGCCTTATCTTGTAAGTCTCCCTGTTTGATTCTACACAAGGATTCTATGTCAGTGCACCTGCTTTCTTACAAATGTGGTGTCAGATTTTCACCTAAATAAAGACATTGTCCTGCCTTGTGTCCATGGTCGTTGCATCCTAAGGAGGTTGTGCTGTTCTTCTTGGATGTGGTCTAGGCGGGTCCTGTGTACCTGTCTGTTATGGCTTACTGCCGGAGGTCAGATTCTGTTTTTATGCTCATGGACTGCCCAAGGAAAAGCCTGGCGGCCTCCTCTGACACTGTTTCCCTGTAAATCTGGCAGATGCTTGTTCAGGCGTTACGCTAGCAAAGGGCAGTCTCCTCCCTTCTCCATTACGGCACACTTTACCAGGGCGCTTGGTGCCTCCTGGGCTTTCCAGCATCAGGTGTCTGTGTCTCAGGTTTGCAAGACTGCCATTTGGTCATCTGTAGGGCTGGGAGATTTTCTTAAAAAAAAAAAAATCTTCGATTCTCTTAAAAAAAACTCGATTCACGATTCGAATCGAGTTGTTTTTTTTTTGGAAACCGCGCCGGTCCCGAGGCGCTGTGGGCATGAGCTTTTAGGCGAGGCCGCGGCTTCGGCCTAGTCCACGGCGTCTGGCCGTAGCCGCGGACTAGGCCGAAGCCGCGGCCTCGCCTAAAAACTCATGCCCGCAGCGCCTCGGGACCGGCGCGGTGAAAAAAAAAAAAATCTAACAAAATCGATTTGCTTAAATTTTGAATCGATTTGACCTCTCAACTCGATTCAAGATTTAAATCGATTTTTTTTCCCAGCCCTAGTCATCTGTGCACATTTTCACAAAAAATTTAAAGTTGATGTGTTTGTATCTTCTGATGCTTGTTTTGGCTATAATTTTTTGCAGACTACTGTTTAAAGTGAAACTTCAGTCATTTTATTTTCCATCTTTCCATATGTTAGATCTTCCGACCTTGTTTTAACTTTGGATAGTAAAACATTTCTTTCTGCCAGTAAATACCCCATACAGCCCACTTCCTGTTTCTTGTTTGGTAAAAAGCCTAGGCTTATGACATCATCCACAGCTCTCTCACTCTCGTGATAGTTTGCCAGGGAGGGAGGGGGGCATAAGTCATAAAAGGCCAATGAGAGCTGGAAAGCCGGAGGTGTGCCTCTGTGTAAATCCAGGAAATGAACAGGCAGCAGCTTCAGCTGCCCACAGTTAAAATGGATGCAGCCAGACTTAGTGGAGGGAGATTTCTGCAGCATATTTGGCAAGTACAGAATCACAGTATATATAAAATAATATGCAAAGTGGTTGGAGGGAAGCTTCAGGATGGCAAAGATGTTTTTATTACAAATTATGTGAGAAGACTGCAGTTCCTCTTTACGGTTCCCTGTTTGCCCCTTTAGAAGCTGTTTGGGTGGTTGGCATGTTTGCCTGGTTTGCTTCAGTTGTTTTTTGGTTTGCCCATCCCTCTTTGATGCACTGTTTTGGGACACCCCAATGGTCAAGATTCAGAAGAGCCGTGCCCATCTATGAACCTAAAAGAAAACAAGATTTTTTTGTTGTTCACTGTAAAATCTCTTTCTCAGAGTTCATTGACAGACACAGCATTCACCCCTCTATTGGAGTTTATACTTCTGACACTGCTTTGTTACAAACTGGATTGCCTATAGCAGAGAGGGGGTTTTATACCAAAGGGAACTGCAGTGCTGTGTTTTTTCTGCCTAGTGACCTACTTCTGTAGGTGGTGCTATAAAACCCTAGGTCAAGATTCAGAAGAGCTGCATCTGTCACTGAACTCGGAGAAAGGGATTTTATTGTGAGTAACAAAAAAAAATAAATTGTTTTTTTGTACTACACTTTGGCACCGTAAGCTTTCTTGAATAGCAATTGTGGTAGTATCAAAACTCACCACTGCGTAGTCTTTCTGGCCACAAACAAATGCTTTGTTGTTTTTTTACCTGTTTGACACAATATAGTCTTTCTGATAGGACTGTCATGTACAAAGACCAATAATAATTATTGGTACAAAGACCAATAATAATGGAAATACTCTTTGGCCTACAGTATTTTTTATAAATATGAGCTGATATCTCTACCTTTAACATCATTTGTCTTTTAATTTTCTCTACTGCAATTATTCTGAAAACACTAGAAAAGATTTGGCTTTGCTGGGACACAAAATTATATATAATCATTGCCTGTAATTAAAGGCAGAGCGTGGGTTGCATGAGTAATTTGGCAGGTTCCATTTTATTTTGTTACCTGGCATAGTATTCATCTCTTAAACTGTCTCCCGTTAATTCTCTTCTGCTTTTTTTTACCAACATGCTGTAATCATTTTAATATGAAGCAATTTGCAGACATTTTTGGATAATGATTTACATTATGTAGTTGCTTGCAGTAAATAAATGTCTCTGAAACTACAGGTACTGAGTGTTTTTTTTTTTGGTAAAGGATTCTTGTAAATCTGGCAGATGCTTGTTCAGGCGTACACTATCAAGGGGCAGTCTCCTCCCTTCTCCGTTATGGCACACTCCACCTTTAAAACAGCAGTCTGCAAAACATTACAGCCAAAACAAGCATCAGAGGATGCAAACACATCAACTTTGTAATATTTTGTAAAAATGTGCACAGATGACCAAATGGCAGTCTTGCAAACCTGAGACACAGACACCTGATGCTGGAAAGCCCAGGAGGCACTAAGCGCCCTGGTGGAGTGTGCCATAACGGAGAAGGGAGGAGACTGCCCCTTGATGGTGTATGCATGAACAATTCTTGTCAATTTGGCTGTAAACCTTCACATCCAAGACCTTCATCCAATGCTGGATGCCAATTTTTGTAGCAGGCAGACACATCATTGTGCATAATCCTGCAGAGGTGCACTCTGCTGTGGAGTCAACCTCAAAGATTCAATCAACTACAGCCTGAGAACCTTGCTCTGTGACAGATAACAGCAGAACTTATTCTCAATCAATCAAAAAAATAAAATAAAAAGTCAGTGCTGTTTAGCGATTATTGTTAAATAATGTTAGCTGTCACAAATTTAAAGTTTATTTTGAGGCCAAAACTTTTTTTTATTAACCATACATCACAGGACACAGGAGAAATCATTCTTCGACTCCTGTATTAAGTGATTGGACACTGGCAAATTGCAAAGCTTGACACCACCAAGCAGAACACCTCCCATTCCCACCATTGCCTTAGTTTTTTTTTGCTAGTGTCCATAGGCGATGGACCTGTCCATATCTGCTGAGAGAGATCTCTAATTCTACTGCATTGAGATGCTGAGCCTCATTGCTCTAGAGCAGTGGTCTCCCACTTGCGCCAATGATAGTGCATGATTCCTCCCACTGACTGCATTGATGGGGCACTATTCCTACCACTGACAGGATTGATGGGGCATGATTCCTCCTCCTGACACCATTGATGGGGCACTATTCCTCCCACTGATACCAATGATTTGGCATTATTCTTCCCACTTGCACCAACGATGTGGCACTATTGCTCCCACTTGCACTAATGATGGAGCACTATTCCTCCAGTGACACCAATGATGGGGCACTATTCTACCCACTGGCACCAATGATGGGGCATTATTCCTCCCACTTGCACCAATGGTGGAGCACTATTCCTCCCAATGGCACTAATGATAGGGCACTATTTCTTCCACTTACACCAATGAGAGCGCAGTATTCCTCCCACTGACATCAGTAAGAGGGCACAATTCCTCTCATTGACACCAATGATGGCGCACTATTCCTCCCAATGACACCAATGTTGAGCACTATTCCTCCCACTTGCACTAATAATGGGGCACTATTCCCAAAAACTTGCACTGATGGGGCACTATTCTTACCACTGGCTCTAATGATGGGATACTATTCCTCCCACTTGCTCTAATGATAGGGCACTATTCCTCCCACTGACATGAATGAGGGGGCACTATTCCTCCCACTGACATGAATGAGGGGGCACTATTCCTCCCACTGACATGAATGAGGGGGCACTATTCCTCCCACTGACACCAATGATGGCGCACTATTCCTCCCACTGACACCAATAATGGGGCACTATTCCTCCCACTGACACCAATGATGGGGGCATTATTCTTTCCACTAAAGATTTGGCATTGTTTATGCCCACTGACACGGGGATATTTTCTACTCCCACTGGCAACAGTCTGGCCCCCCTGAAGTCTGAAGGACAGTAAACTGGCCCTTTGTTTTGCAAAGTTTGGAAACCCCTGCTCTAGAGCAATGCCAGTTACCTCGGTCCACTACTGATACCTAGAGGGGCTGTACCTGGAATCTGTGAGGAAAAACGTGGATTGCCTGTAATATGTGGCTGCATTGGATCCTGTATTTTGGGGCTCATCTTGGCAGGTGGTTGCATAGTGAGAGCTGCCTAGCAGGTTGCTATACATGTCAAAACATGTGGTCTGATGAAGCAGATCCCAGTCCCTGAAGACCCTGTGGGGTAGACCTGATGTGGATATGGTGAAGACCAAGCCTACTGGCTCTGCAGTGCATTTGCCCCTTAGGTGGGGGGTGGCCCCCATGTGCTTGTTCCCTGCTTCTAGGCTGTGAGATTTTGGACCAGTCAGGGGTTTCCTCGGCGCACCTTGGAGCTATAGCCTGTCACCTGGAGTGCCAGCAGAGGCCGCTGTGGGTCTTCTTGCTCTCTGGCAATTTGTAGTTCATGTTGGTGCTGGGCTGCATGGACCAGTTTATGGTGGAAATGAGCAGCATGGATGTTGCACAGGTGCGACCTGCCCATCTTGCTGGTGCCATCTTGTATCTTTCTTTGTTTCCTGCCCAGGAATGTGTGTCTCATTCCTGGGCAGCTCCTTTTTCAATAAGAAAAATAGCACAGTCTGCAGGATGTCAGCGCTGCGTAAACTCTTGGTGCTACAAAAGTACCTGAAATAAATGGAGACATCCCTAAACGCATACAGATGTAAACTTGAGTAAAACTTGGTAGAGCATCCAGATGAAAAGTATTTCAGCCTGATTTTTGACAGGCTACTGGCAGGTATTTCCAGAAAAAACAATTGTCAGCTTTTTTTCAGAATGAAGGAAAAGGTATCATGGTGGGAATGGTTGAAGGGTTAAGGTTTTTATGCGGACTGTAGACGTATTAGCACGTTTGCATAGTAATGCAATTTTGCTAACGTACCAGCAATAAGTCCAAACCTTTCAATTGTATTAGCTGTTAGCCTGGGCTACATTACAAACCATATAAACATGTCCTGGTGTATGATTTATTCATGTGGACTTTTTGTCCAATCCAAAAGCAAGTCAAGTAAAGCAAAGCAACTGGATAATGGGCGTATAGTGTACACATACAGATAATACTGTACATAGCACTGTTGTGTCCTCAGATTATAACATATACGGTATTTTTTAGATCATTTCATTGTTAATGCCTGCCTCTCTATTGCAGACTGATGTGTGAAACTGTCCGTTATGAAAGACATGAAGCTAATGAAGTGTTATACTAGTAAGTGCATTTTCTTTATTCACCTGTTAATTTGGAGTTTCGATTTTTTTTTTTCTTCTTTGTAACACAAAAGGTTTGTATAGGTTTCTCTTCACAGAACAGATTTTAAACACATTTTACTAGTGAACAATGGACATTTTACTTTGCCATTCTTGGCTTAGGTGAACAAAGCATGCCTCCATTCTGTAGTATGCAGAGATTGTTTAATTATAGGAACTTACGTCAGCCAGTGGAGTGATTCCAGCCTTTATTAGATTCCAGCTTCCAGAGTTCTTGTCTGTCATTTGTGATCTTGAATGCTGCAGCTTTGGAAATACAGCAAGCTGTCTGTAGCTTGCTCATTCTGATTTAGCTTAATAATTGCATATGCAATGTCCTGCGTTGTTTTGTCACTCACATGCTCAGTAGCTTTCATTGCAAACGTGTTTATATCTAAAGATGAGCAAACCAAATATTAGCCTAATTCTACCCAGATCAGACGTATTCACTTTCGTCTGAATATCCACTTCCCTTCCCAGTGCAAGCAGCACAAGGATGAGGGAGCCACAGTTGCTTGCGCCTTTCCATTACTTAACTTGGTTGTAAAGCTAGAAGGTTTTTTACCTTCTGGATTCTGCTATGGGGGCACTTGTTAGGGGGAGGAGCCAGGTGCATGGGTGGGAGAGCCAAAAAGAGGAGGGGCAAAACCATTGCACAGAGCAGGTAAGTATGACATGTTTATTTAAAGAAAAAAAATGTAGATTTACAATCACTTAAAGGACATCAGCTTGGCTTTGCTTTGGACTTGGATATCTCAAGACCTTTGTGGATGATGGAGTTCATTCTAGTAGAGGTTTAGGGTTAGTAGGTTTGCAGAAAAAAGATATACCTGTGCTCAATACCCAATAGGTTGTACATGTATATAATCTGTCAGGTGCTAAAGGAGTGTGACCACTTGTAACACTACAAATTCTGTATGAACCCTCTGCACACTGCTATTAGGGATGGGCAAACGGTTCGGCCTGAGCATAAGTTCGGGCTGAACTTTGGTTGTTTGGATGTTCGGGAGAACACTGAACAATATGCGGTGTTCGGGGGCAAATTTGAAAGCCGCCGGAACACCGTTAATGTCTATGGGACACTGAAAAATCAAGAGTGCTAATTTTAAAAGTTTATATGCAAGTTATTGTCATGGAAAAGGTTTGGGGACCTGGGTCCTGCCCCAGGGGATGTGTATCAATGCAAATTTAAAAAAAAAAAAATACCCGTTTTTTTCGGGAGCAGTGATTTTTTTTTTTTTTTTAAATGCTTAAAGTGAAACAATAAAAATGAAATATTCCTTTAAATATCATGCCTGGGGGCAGGGGCGTTGCTAGGTCTGCAAAATATCCGGGACTAGAGCCCATAGCAGTGATCACCAACCTTTTTGCAGGTTGGTAAGCCATATTTCGCGGGCAATGGCTGGTGTTGATGCTTCAATCATCATGGCACCATGGTTTATATGGTGTCAGGGTGATTGAAACACTGGTTAAGCAGGGACCCTGCCGCAAGAGACTTGGGGCTATGGGCCCCAGATTCGGGGCTATAGCCCCAATAGCCACCCCCTAGCAACACCCCTGCCTGGGGGGTGTCTATAGTATGCCTGTAAAGTGGCGCATTTTTCCCATGTTTAGAACAGTACCACAGCCAAATGACATTTCTAAAAAAAAAAAAAAAAAAAATTGTTATTTAACCACTTCCCTACCCGCCCATAGTCATATGACGTCCTGGGATGGGATCTCCCATCCTGGGTGGGCGTCATATGACGTCCTGGGATTCCCGGCCGCCTAGGGGGCGCGCTCGCGCCGCCGGGAGCGCGCGCGCGCGCCGCGTTCCTCGGGACCCGGTGCGTGTGCCCGGCGGCCGCGATGTCCGCCGGGCACCCGCGATTGCCCGTTAACCGGGCCGGCATGTGGATCTGTGTGTGTAAACACACAGATCCACAGCCTGTCAGCTCTGAGGAGAGCGATCTGTGTTCCCAGAACGGAGGAACACTGATCGGTCTCCTCCCCTTGAGCGTCCCCTCCCCCTTCAGTTAGTAATCACTCCCTAGGAAACATATTAACCCCTCCCCGCCCCCTAGTGGTTAACCCCTTCACTGCCTGTCACATTTACACAGTAATCAATGCAATTGTATAGCATTGATCGCTGTATAAATGTGAACGGTCCCAAAAATGTGTCAAAAGTGTCCGATGTGTCCGCCATAATGTCGCAGTCACGAAAAAAAATCGCGATCGCCGCTAAAAAAATAAATAATTTTTTTTTTTTTTAAAAATGCCATAAATCTATCCCCTATTTTGTAGACGCTATAACTTTTGCGCAAACCAATCAATATACGCTTATTGCGATTTTTTTTTACCAAAAATATGTAGAAGAATACGTATCGGCCGAAACTGAGGAAAAAATTTGTTTTTTTTTTAAAAAAAATTGGGATATTTATTATAGCAAAAAGTAAAAAATATTGTATTTTTTTCAAAATTGTCGCTCTTCTTTCGTTTATAGCGCAAAAAATAAAAACCGCAGAGGCGATCAAATACCACCAAAAGAAAGCTCTATTTGTGGTGAAAAAAGGACGTCAATTTTTTTTGGGTACAACGTCGCACGACCGCGCAATTGACGTTCAAAGTGCGACAGCGCTGAAAACTAAAATTTGGCCTGGGAAAGAAGGGGGTGAAATTGCCCTGTATTGAACCGGTTAAAATATAATGAATTGTCGGGGCTTGGCAATATAGATAAAACTCATTGAAAAAAAACGGAATGAGGTCCCCCTCCAGTCCATTACCAGGCGCTGTGGGTCTGGTATAAATATTAAGGGGAACCCCAAACCAAAGTTTTTTTTTTTTTTAAATTGCGTTGGGTCCCCCCAAAATCCATACCAGGCCCTTCAGGTCTGGTATGGAAATGAAAGGGAACCCTGCGCCAAATGAAAAAAAAAATGGCGTAGGAGTCCCCCCCCAAAATCCATATCAAACCCTTCAGGTCTGGTATGGATTTTAAGGGGAACGCTGCGCCAAATTTAAAAAAAAAAAATGACGTAGGGGTCCCCCCCAAAATCCATAATAGACCCTTATCCAAGCACGCAACCTGGCAGGCCACAGTAAAAAAGAGGGAGACGAGAGAGCGCCCCCCCCCCCTGAACCGTACCAGGCCACATGCTCTCAACATGGTGAAGGTGCTTTGATGGGGACAAGAGCCTCATCCCCACAACCCTTGCCCGGTGGTTGTGGGGGTAGGCGGGCGGCTTATCGTAATCTGGAAGCCCCCTTTAACAAGGAGACCCCCAGGTCCCGGCCCCCCCTTATGTGAATTGGTAACGGGGTACGTTGTACCCCTACTATTTCACAAAAAAAGTGTCAAAAATGGTAAAAAAGACAAGAGACAGCTTGGGACAAGTCTTTTATTAACCACTTCAATACCAGGCACTTTCACCCCTTCCTGCCCAGGACAATTTTGAGCTTTCCGTGCTGTCGCACTTTGAATGACAATTGCGCGGTCATACAACACTGTACCCAAACTAAATTTTTGTAATTTTCTTCCCACAAATAGAGCTTTCTTTTCTTTTGATCACCTCTGCGGTTTTTATTTTTTGCTAAACAAACTAAAAAAGACCGACATTTTTGAAAAAAATAAGTTTTTCTTTGTTTCTGTTATATACCCTTTCTAGCAAACATTACAATGAAAAACCCGGAATTTTAGTTCACACATAATGCAATACATGTTTAAGCTGGCTAAAGTAATCCCTCTTAAGGCCAGTCCTACTCTGCTTTGCCAATGGAAATGCTACGGTGGACACAATGCCACCATGGGGCAAACAGACACAAAGTGGAGAGAGCTACTAGGTTCAGGTCTGGTCACTAACCTGCAATACAATAGAAACAAGATATACCTGCGCTCAAATCCCAATAGCTTGTTCATGTATATATTCTATCAGGTGCTAAATAGGGTGTGACCACATGTTAGGAAAATTTGCACCCACATTATTGTTAACAGGAACTTAAGATGTGTGACCTTTCTGAAAATGCTAACCCCCTGGCTGTCTGACTTATGTACATGCTTGGAACAAAAAAATCTGAACTCCTGATTTGTATACTTGTTCCAGCTTAAAGTGGAGCTCCACCCTAAAGGGGAAACTCCACTTGTTTTATTCCTCCCCCCCTCCGCTGCCACATTTGGCACCTTTCGGGAGGAGTGGATACTTGGTTTGGACAGATACCCACTCCCACTTACGGCTAATCTCGCTGCAGTGAAGTCACCTGGAAGTTCTGCCCCCCTCCTCCTTCCCCTGCTGCCGGGCCATTCACAAAGCGCAGCGCACTTCGCTCATGCGCTGTAAGGCTTCACTGCTGGTTTCCTATACAAGAAATGGGGTGAAGACACTGCTGGATTTGTGGACAGGTAAGTGTCCTAATATTAAAAGTCAGCAGCTACAGTATTTGTAGCTGCTGACTTTTAATTTTTTTCTGAAGGAGCCTGGAGCTCCTCTTTAAAGACTCTGAAAGCGTTGGTCACAAAGTATCTTGATAGCCACGCAACTAGCATTTTTAGAAGGGAAGATCAACTGTGGCAGACCCCAAGGGTAGTGATGGGCACACAAAATGTTATGCTATATATATTCTGACAGTACTGGTTTTCTTTAAAGTGGATCCATCAGTATATGTTAAGCTGGCAATACACTGGTAGTTTCTATGAAAAATCTCGTCGGTACATTTGATAATGTTATGAGAGACTTGATTAACTGTCAATATAAAGTAATTCAAAATTTAGTTTTCTGTTAATATTTTATTTTGTAAGGGAAATGGAATTTTCTTGGTGAAAACCACATTCACTGTTATAATTTTTATTCCTTCTCGAAAAGATTTTCTATCCTGCTTCTTTGATTATATTTTTATTTTTGTGGCTATGGTCAAAAAAACTCTCATCGTTTTTACCCACGGCTATTAGAATATTGAATGTTCTGAAAAAATACTTTAGGGGCTGATGCGTTTCTGTGGTCTTGATAAAAGGGGATGAACCCCTAGAAACGAGTCAACAGCTAACAGATACCGATGAATGCAGTGCATTACGCTAGGGGGAGATCTAAAGGTTTTCTAGACATCCGTTTCGTGAATTTTAACGTGTTTGTTAACCCCCCCCCCCCCCAAAAAAAAAATGGATCCTACTCCTTTAAAGCAAGTCATACAGCACAGTGGTGGTGCTGTGTCATTTGGCCCCCTGTAACACCTAAAATAACTGGCTGAGCCTGTCAATTTCAGCCCTCCCCTATTTAAACTGACCACGGTTTATCATGGCTGCTGAGCCTTGACACCGTGGTCAGTTGACGTGCTTCCATCATCTGCAGCCTGCTCTCCTATGTCTGTGTCCTCCTCTGTCCCCCCCCACCACCCCCCACCCCCCCGCCTGTCAGCTTATTGATCTTCCCCGCCTGCTCTAAATATAAGTGTTTTCCTTCTAAAGTTCCATCTGTTTTATAACAGTCAACTCTGCAGTGGATGTCATTTATAAAAATATGCTATAATAGCTTATTTCAGTGTGCTGTTCGGCGCTCACGTGACTGCCCTCTCCTCGTCTCGGCTGACATCAGCGGGGGTTTCCCAGCACCTCCCCCTGCAGTCACCTGAACACCGAATGGCGCTTTGAAATAAGGTATTATACAGAAAATTATTAAATGATCCACTGCAGAGCTTACTGTTATGTAACAGACGGAACTAGAATAGGAAAGAAAATCAGTTAAACACTTTAATGAGCAAGTAACTACTGATGTTTGTGAGCAGTGTTTTATCCTTTATTTCAATAAGTTTGCTAAATGTGTACTTCACAAGGCTGCCTTCACACATAGACACAGTGGACAGAACAAGACATGGTAAGTCAGTAATGGGGAAAAGATAGACTGTATGGCCAATACTTATTGTCTTTGCCCTCTGTTTGCAGTTTCTGCACAGTTTTACAATTCAGGTCTTACCCTTACCATTGGACATAAAGCACAAAACACACAAATTCAGTTAAAGGAAAGAAAACAAGCTTTGCTGAAAATAAAAATGCTTGCATGTTTCCCATAAAAGTAATTGTTATGAACTAGGCCAGCTTGAGATCTGTGATGTCCAGTAGGGATGAGCCGAACACTCCCCTGTTCAGTTCGCACCAGAACATGCGAACAGATAAAACATTTGTTCGAACACCGTTAAAGTCTATGGGACACGAACATGAATAATCAAAAGTGCTAATTTTAAAGGCTTATATGCAAGTTATTGTCAAAAAAAAAATGTTTGGGGACCTGGGTCCTGCCCCAGGGGACATGGATCAATGCAAAAAAAGTTTTAAAAACGGACGATTTTTCGTGAGCAGTGATTTTAATAATGCTTAAAGTGAAACAATAAAAGTGTAATATTCCTTTAAATTTCGGACCTGGGGGGTGTCTATAGTATGCCTGTAAAAGGGCGCATGTTTCCCGTGTTTAGAACAGTCTGACAGCAAAATGACATTTTAAAGGAAAAAGTCATTTAAAACTACTTGCGGCTATTAATGAATTGCCGGTCCGAAAATACACATAAAAGTTCATTGATAAAAACGGCATGGGAATTCCCCACAGGGGAACCCCGAACCAAATTTTTTTTAAAAAAATGGCGTGGAGGGTCCCCCTAAATTCCATACCAGGCTAAAATAAAAAAAAAAAATTGCCTGGGGTCCCCCTCAAAATCCATACCAGACCCTTATCCGAGCATGCAACCTGGCAGGCCGCAGGAAAAGAGGGGGGGACGAGAGAGCGCCCCCCCCCTCCTGAAGCGTACCAGGCCACATGCCCTCAACATTGGGAGGGTGCTTTGGGGTCCCCCCCAAAGCACCTTCTCCCCATGTTGATGGGGACAAGGGCCTCATCCCCACAACCCTTGCCCGGTGGTTGTGGGGGTCTGCGGGTGGGGAAGAAGATGGAGGAAGAAACCGAAGGAAGATAGAAGAAAGAAGAAGCATTTAAATAAAGGAATTGTCAAAAACTGTCTCTTGTCATTTTTAACATTTTTGACACTTTTTTTGTGAAATGGTAGGAAAAGTACCCCCTTACAATTTCACACGGGGGGCAGGATCTGGGGGTCCCCTTGTTAAAGGGGGCTTCCAGATTCCGATAAGCCCCCCCGCCCGCAGACCCCCACAACCACCGGGCAAGGGTTGTGGGGATGAGGCCCTTGTCCCCATCAACATGGGGACAAGGTGCTTTGGGGGGGACCCCAAAGCACCCTCCAAATGTTGAGGGAATGTGGCCTGGTATGGTTCAAGGGGGGGCGCTCTCTCATCCCCCCTCTTTTCCTGCGGCCTGCCAGGTTGCGTGCTCAGATAAGGGTCTGGTATGGATTTTTGGGGGGGACCCCACGCCATTTTTTTTAAAAATTTTGGCGCAGGGTTCCCCTTAAAATCCATACCAGACCTGATGGTTTAATTCATTAATAGCCGCGAGTAGTTTTACATGACTTTTTTTCCTTTGAAATGTCATTTTGCTGTCAGACTGTTCTAAACACGGGAAACATGCGCCCCTTTACAGGCATACTATAGACACCCCCCAGGTATGAAATTTAAAGGAATATTACACTTTTATTTTTTCACGTTAAGCATTATTAAAATCACTGCTCCCGAAAAAACGGCTGTTTTTAAAATTTTTTTTTGCATTGATCCATGTCCCCTGGGGCAGGACCCAGGTCCCCAAACACTTTTTATGACAATACCATGCATATAAGCCTTTAAATTTAGCACTTTTGATTTCTCCCATAGACTTTTAAAGGGTGTTCCTTGGCTTTCGAATTTGCCGCGAACACCCCAAATTGTTCGCTGTTTGGTGAACTGGCTAACAGCCGATGTTCGAGTCGAACATGAGTTTGACTCAAACTCAAAGCTCATCCCTAATGTCCAGCATTGGATAAACTGGGGAACCATCATTTTGTCCTGAAAACCCAAGTTTTGAGGGACAAATCTGTTTTTATTTGAATAGTTCGGTCATCCTGGCTTTAGCTTTTTTTTTTCGCTATTCATAATGTGTTGTATTGTTACGTTAAAGCCTTTGAAGACACCATAGAATGACAGTGAACGGTTTGCTTGATTGGTAGTATGTTCATTTTAGATAACATTGCCAATCTGTAAATGGAGGAGGTGCACTGTTTGTACATTACGTCCCTGTCATTACAAGATTATATTTATTAATTGTGTTTTGTCCTAATGGTTTATTTTGGGTAATTCAGTGGACACTTTGTTCGAACATGTTACTTATTTACCTAGCATGTGTGTGCATGTGACCATCCTTTTGTCCTGTATCTTAGACAATTATTTTTTTTATCCTCCCTCACTGTGCTTGGAGCTTAGATAGTCTTCATAGGAAGAAAAAATTGTTAAACATTTTTATTTAGAGCAGACATGGTGTGTAATCAACTGCAAGCCAGGTGTGTGTTGGGATTATATAAAATATTTTGTACTGTAGTCTTTTTTGTCGTATATGCAAATAACCAATACTGTATATTGTGTTTTAATTCTCATATTTTATCTTTAGAAAAGGTAATTTCTAGACATAGCATGTTTGGGTACATACGTTTTGAGCTTTGTAGTTTTAGAGGTCGAGTAATTTTATAAGTCTCATGTCCCAGGTAGAAGACAAGGGCCACCCATGTTTGTCATAGGCTGGAGTTTTACCAGAATGCAAAGACTCTCTGATACTCTATGTCTATCATCTGCCTAAATTCCAAAATATGCTCCATTTATCCTGCTATCAAAGGACTTATTTGTGTATGCTACCGTAGATTAGGAACCAGTCTGCATTCAGAGAACTACAAGCAACAGCATACTCAAAGCTCTGAAATCCACAGGACTACCTCAAACCCTGTTTCTCCTGACGTTAGAAACCATGATATTGTTTCTTCTCTAAGCCAACATGTGAAAACAAATGGCATTCTAGCTGGGCTGTACTTCTAGAGAATGCAGATGTTGCCTGACAGGAGCCATGATTGGTGCATTTTACCAAAAGGTCTCTCCCCTATAGATTACAGGATACAATGGGTTCCAGGCAAAGTAGCTTTAATGTCTAGGCATGAACTTCCTATATGTATTGCAGACATGCTGACTACCAGCATTATGAGAAAGTATGAAAATCTATTTTACTGGCGGTGTTTTACTTAGGGGTGGATGCTGGTGGTCTGAAGTGGTGAGATCTTCTTAGCTCTTCTACTATTGCTATGAAGTCTCACTCTGCTTGTTTTTCTTTCTCAATCCTCCTAATGTAAAATGAATCTACAATCCACCAAAGAGAGTGGGACCTCCTTGCAATGGTCACAACAGCTGTGCTATACTGGGGTGAAACCTATATTAAAACCCATTTCCTGTTACAGTGCTGCAGAATTCACCCAGAAGTAGTATTTTCGTTTTCCGTGGGCTGACCCTTTTTTAGTTATGTAAAAATGTTATATTTCTACAGAATTCTTAGCAGAACGTGCCATTGATACGTTTTAGTATAAACCAATGTATGACTTGCTTGAGAAAAGCAGAGTGATTTCTGGCATTCAAGTGTATTTTATTAGTGAAATAGGTAATTGTAATTGGTACGTAATAATATCTTTCTGCAGATTTCCCTGATTTCTGGCAGAATTCATCCTCTCTGTGCCTTGATTCTTAAGTCTTTTAATATGACATAATGTCTCCAACCCCATTTGATGACTAAATATGTAATTAAGGAAAGTATATCCCAGAGTGTGTGGTGAAGCCAGCAGTCCTAATTTGCGTCATGGTTTGGCAATGAGCAGTGCAAAACTGTATCAAGTTATACTCCTAACCGCCTACGCAGTTCACTCTCTTAAACAGCCTTCTCAAAATGGAGGCAGACAATTCACAGGTCCGTCTAAACCTAATGAGAAAGGAGGCTCCTGAAGTGCATGTGCTCATTGGATAATATAGTTTGTTAAGGCATGGTCAGGGATCATAGGAATATCCATACACTAATGGGGCTCAGGGCTAGTTCACAAGAGCCATCCACTGTGTGCATGTTTTTTCCACTAGCAGTAGTCACACTAACTTGGCATGATTTTTTTTTTGTTTACTAGCCCCTTTACTGTCTCTATTACTGATTTTGTAGTTTTGCAAACCAGTGAGGGATTTTGAAGCCTCGTTTCTGTTATCAGTTACATTTTTTAAAAGAAGTTGACTATGTAACCCTGTAGACCTTGAAGCAGCAGGGGTATGTTGGTACCAGTGTGTTGTCCTTGCCTCATACACCTATACACATATATGTTTCTTGGTAATGGGAGATTTGTTTTGGATAGGGGCTAGTGGTTGGAGGGGTGGTGTTAAAAAAAAAAAAAAAAAAAAAAATATATATATATATATATATATATATATATATATATATATATATATATACATACACCCATTTCTGATCTTGTGTGGGTACTGAGCATTTACTTGCTGTAGGAGTGAGATGAAGACTTTGTCTTAGCAGTAGAGCAGTCAATAGTAATGTAACCCCTCTCTTACCAGACTTTGCTCCCTGATTTTAATGGTAGGAAAATCCTTAGTAGCATAATTTTTCTTTCTCTAGACTTTGCTCTTGGCTCTTAATGGTATGGTAATAACACTATCACTGGAGAAAAAATCTAATGAGTGAGGAGTTAGGCATGCCATAGATGGTGTGAATTTATTTCCTGCAACCACAGTGCTGACAGGGGAATCCCTCTTGCTGAGACATTGTCTTCTCCCAGCGGGGAGCGGGAGCGGGTAGGGGAAGCCGTCCCAGCTGGGTGAAGACAGTGAATATTGCTAGTGGTTATAGCAGCTGTTTGCGATAATCGCAAGTAACCCTGACAGGCTGGTTGTACCCAAGTTGATTGCTCAATCAACTTGGTACATTCAGCCTGCCCATTGACAGTTCTCGGCTGGTTCCTGCTGTTTTGCTGCATTTAGCTGGCCAATTCAGTAATCTTAGATGCATCTTCTAAGTGAATATGGGAAGTATGTAATTACATACGGCAGTCTAAAGCCTAGTGTACATCACTAGTTTTTTTATCGTTCAACCTACTGGGTTATATGAAAAAAACTCACAGCTCAGGTTTTAGCTACTGTACTAACAGTCTCATGTTAGTACAGCGATCTCCCCTGCTGTGCCACAACACTTCGGTCAACGTTCTCAGCCATTAGCTTAGAGCACTGATCGGGAGCAGCCAGTCGCCTGCTTGTTTTCCAGCACGTTCGTCCGACAGAAGACGACCAAAAGGCCAGCTTCTGTCAGACCGGCTGCTCTACACACGGGCCGAACAGTTGGCTGGTTTTTATTGAACCGGCCGATGTCGCCTGATGTTTGGCCTGTGTGTACTAGGCTTGAGCATAGGTTATTTTCATTCACCCAGCTTTGTTGTTTTTCATGATATTACTGTAGCTGGAATAAGCTTCCGAGGTGCATTTTCTATGATTCATTTTGTTTTTTACATTTTGCAGTTTACAAGAGCATGGGCAACGCCTACAGGAAAAAATACAGGGTGAACAGCTCATTATGATAGTGAACCACTGTAGCGGGCATTTCAATAAAATGTTGCGTTATTACGCTGCATGTTTAGTAGAACAAGGCCAAGGGTATGAATTACACACACGTGAAAATTTGATATATGTGTCAGAGAAAATTGCACTAATACGACTACAATCACTTCAAGTATGTATGTGTCAAGTATTCCTTATAGAGTATACTCAAAAAACTCAAGATATGACGTGGCTCTTTGTAGAGAGAGTGCATTGTGTATGTCATTTGCAAGCAGGTAAACCTGCCTGATTCATAACATTTGCTTTAGAGCTTTATCTGAAAAATAATAAAAAGTATATACAGGAATAAAAAGTTGCTGTGTACTCATAAACCAAAGACTATATAGCAGGGTTTCTCAACTCCAGTCCTCAAGGCGCACCAACAGGTCATGTTTTCAGGATTTCCCTCAGATGAAACAGCTGTGGTAATTACTAAGGCAGTGAAAACTGATCAAATCACCTGTGCAAAATAGTGGAAATCCTGAAAACATGACCTGTTGGTGCGCCTTGAGGACTGGAGTTGAGAAACACTGCTATATAGTACATATACTTTTAAAGAGAACCTCTCAGGACAGACCTATGGGAAGTGCAGTGGGTTCCTGCTGCTTCCTTACTGGAAATGCTTACCTCAGTCATACAGAACAGAAAGTCACAGGCCATGAATTTTATGCTGCTTTTCTAGAAACGCTGCTGGGTGCACCCTTAGATAACCCACTCCATGGTCCTTACATGATGTACATCTTTTCCTATGAAGAAGTTTTCCAAACCATTTTTTCTTCACTACTTTGATCCCTTCTTGATCCAACTGCTTATTGCCTCAGGGTTTAATAACAGTTTCCAGAACAGTTACCCATGATGTACAGTACTGTGCAGAGGTTTTAGGCAGGTGTGAAGAAATTCTGTAAAGTAAGAATGCTTTCTAAAATATATATTTTAATTGTTTATTTGTATCTATTTGAAAAATGCAAAGTGAGCAAACTGAAGAAAATATGAAATCAAATCAATATTTGGTGTTACTATGGCTTCAAACTAGCATCAATTCTTACACTTGCACACTTTGTAAACTTGCACAAAGTCAGGGCATTTGTAGGATTAGACTCAATTATACCATGCAGGTGCTAATGATAATCAATTTCATATGTAGGTTGAAACACAGTCAGTAACTGAAACAGAAACAGCTGTGTAGGCTTAAACCCGAGTGAGGAACAGCCAAACTCTGCCACTAAGGTGAGGTTGAGGAAGACCGTTTCTGTCACAGGCCATACACTATGGCCAGACTGAGCATAGCAACAAGACATGTGATGGTTATACTGCATCAGCAAGATCCCAGGCAAAGATTCCAACGCAGACTGTGGTTCCAAGATGTGCTTTTCACACTCTTTTGAAGAAGCACAAAGAAATGGGCAACATTGGGAACAGTAGACGTGCTGGTCGCTCAAGGAAACTTAAAGGGGTTGTAAAGGTATAAATTTTTTCACCTTAATGCATTCTATGCATTAAGGTGAAAAAACTTTTGATAATACCGCCGCCCCCAGCCCCCCCCCCGTTTTACTTACCTGACACCTCAAAAACTCGCCTGCTCGTTCCCGACCTCCATTCAGCCGATCAGCCTGGTCGCTGATTGGCTATAGTGGATGGATTGAAAGCAGCGCAGCCATTGGCTCGCGCTGCTGTCAATCACATCCAATGATGCGGCGCGCCGGGGGGGCGGGGCCGAGTGATACAGCGAGCGGCTATAGCCGTCGGCTGTATCACGGGAGCGCGCCCGCAATAACTATCCACCATGCGAGGGAGCTCGCATTAAGGTGGTTAGTTATTGCGGGGAGGAGCTGAGACAGCCGCCGATGGACCCCAGAAAAGCAGGTTCGGCGCCACTCTGTGCAGAACGAGCTGCACAGTGAAGGTAAGTATAACATGTTTGTTATTTTTAAAGAAAAAAAAATACCTTTACAACCCCTTTAATGCAGCAGATGAAAGACACATCATGCTTCTTTCCCTTCCACGTCAGAAGATGTCCAGCATTGCCATCAGCACAGAACTGGCAGAAACCAGTGGGACCTGGTACACCCATCTACTGTCTGGATATGTGATATGAATATTCCTGCACTACCGTAATGGAGAAAGAACGTGGAAACTAAAAATGTATGGACAGCTGCATGCACCAAAATTGGGGACAAACAGACCCCAAAACAAACAGAATGAGATAAGAGGAGGGGGTGCTGCGCTAACCAGAGAAGCTGATAAGGTACTCAGGTGTGAAGGATCTCTGAAGGGGTAGTCCAAATAGTTAAGGGAATGCTGATATCAGAATATCATGCTTCTATTCCCATATCCATACGGGCAAATCAAATAAATAAAGTAATAGATCTTGTGTGTGTAAACAATGCAAAGGTGCCAATCAGGCTAAAATAAAAGTTCTGACATATACTGAGAACAATACCAAATAAAATCACTTAGTATTGCATACAGGTGTGCAATCTATATATATCAATAGAAACGTGCAAAAATGCATGAAAAGTGCATGGTGCTAAGTGACCTAAACCTCTATAATAATATATGTCTAGCAACTCACACAGTTGTGCCAACAGTGCGTGATCCTCTGTGTAATAACTCAGAATATTATGCTGCTATTCCCATAGCCATAAGGGAACATAAAACTAAATAATGCAATAAATAAATCCAGTGCATATAAATAATGCGTATGTGCCAATCAAACTAAAACATAAGTTGAAGAAATTAACAATAGAACCATCTGTTAATAAACGCATATATATGTGCAATCTCATATATCAATAATAACGTGCAAAAACGCATAGAAAGTGCATGGTGCTAAGTGATCTAATGATCTATAAACTCACACAGTGTGCCAACAGTGTGTGATACCTCTGTGTACTAAATAGCAAATAACATATCATGCACCTGTGTATAAAGGTGAAAAACACAATAAATAGGAGTGATACTGTCCACAGTGTAAAAATAGTAGACCTTTGGGGTGCAGCAAAAGGAGTTCACTGTGCTCCAAAAAAGTTGTGACAATAAAGTGAGGTGCCAGAGGAGTGACAGACATATAAGTCCTCTTCGTGTAATAACACACTTAAGTAAGCAGTGGCCCCTTACCTAGCGGTGCTAGGTCAACCGCAGAGATCAACTGGCAGATGGTAATGGTCTTTACTTGGGGTCTTGGGCTCCACGGGTTCTGTCACTGCTTCCACGCCTGGTGGTGCTCGGTAAGCCGCAAGCTAATGTAGGTGGCTGTGGTCTTTTGGTAATGGTCCTGGACTAGCGCAGGTCCTATCTCCACCTCCGTGCCTCACATTGGAGTGTACCAATAATAAAGGACAAGGGGGTACCGCATAGTGTAATAAGGTTAAACGATAGATTTTATTCAAAGCAAAGACAGGTACTCGCATAAAAATATCAGACCGGTGCTAAACTCCCACGAGCGGCGAGTTCGTTAGCCTCCGTCAATCTGAAGTGCCCATTCCGTCCCTATGCGTGAGATCACCGATCACGTGGCTTCATCTTCATCTTTCATCGTTTTTCACCTTTATACACAGGTGCATGATATGTTATTTGCTATTTAGTACACAGAGGTATCACACACTGTTGGCACACTGTGTGAGTTTATAGATCATTAGATCACTTAGCACCATGCACTTTCTATGCACGTTATTTTTTGCACGTTATTATTGATATATGAATGAATGAATGAATGAATGAATGATTTATAAAGCGCTACAAATGCGAACTGAATCGCCTCAAGGCGCTGGATGCATTCTCTGATGTCAGCTTCTCAGAAAAGGAAGGTCTTTAGTTTTTTTCTGAAGGCCTGGTGGTTTTCTTCCATGCGGATGTTGGTAGGAAGAGCGTTCCATAGTCGAGGTCCTTGGACTGCGAATCTTCGTTCTCCCTTTGCTTTGTAGCGGTATTTGGGAATGGTAAGGAGGTTTTGGTTAGCTGATCGAAGACTGCGATTCGGTGTATAGTGTTTTATTTTCTCGCGGAGATATGGTGGGGCGTTTCCTTGTACGCATTTGTGGGTGAGGCAGAGGGTCTTGAATGCGATCCGTTTCTTCACGGTTAGCCAGTGTAGGCTCTTTAGGGAGGGTGAGATGGATTCCCAGGGTTTTTTTCCTGTTAACAGTCTTGCCGCCGTGTTTTGGATGAGTTGTAAGCGCGCAAGCTGATATTGGGGTAGTCCTACGTAGAGCGAATTTGCGTAGTCGAGTCGGGAATTGATGATTGTTCCCACAACTGCCGCTTTGTCCTCTTCTGGGATGAAGGGGATGAGTCTACGTAGTTGGCGGAGGAGATGGTGGGATCCGCTCACCACTGATCCTATTTGTGCATCCATTGTCATTCCTGAGTCAAAAATGACTCCGAGACTCTTGGCTTTGGTGCTTGGGGAGATGGTCTGTCCAAGGATGGTGGGAGGTGTCCATGTAGTCTTTATTTTGGAATTTTTGTAAGCTTGTAGGAGAAGAAGTTCTGTTTTTGATCCGTTGAGTTTGAGGGAGCTAGTGGTCATCCAGTCGTCTATTAAGGAGAGGCATTTCTGTAATTGCTGATGAAGGTCTTTTTGTCCGTTGATACGAAGGTAGAGTTGGATGTCGTCAGCGTATGAATGGAAACAAAGATCAGTTTTCCTGATGATATTGAGAAGTGGGCGGATGTATGAGATTGCACATATATATGCGTTTATTAACAGATGGTTCTATTGTTAATTTCTTCAACTTATGTTTTAGTTTGATTGGCACATACGCATTATTTATATGCATTGGATTTATTTATTGCATTATTTAGTTTTATGTTCCCTTATGGCTATGGGAATAGCGGCATAATATTCTGAGTTATTACACGGAGGATCACACACTGTTGGCACAACTGTGTGAGTTGCTAGACATATATTATTATAGAGGTTTAGGTCACTTAGCACCATGCACTTTTCATGCATTTTTGCACGGTTCTATTGATATATATAGATTGCACACCTGTATGCAATACTAAGTGATTTTATTTGGTATTGTTCTCAGTATATGTCAGAACTTTTATTTTAGCCTGATTGGCACCTTTGCATTGTTTACACACACAAGATCTATTACTTTATTTATTTGATTTGCCCGTATAGATATGGGAATAGAAGCATAATATTCTGATATCAGCATCCCCTTAACTATTTGGACTACCCCTTCAGAGATCCTTCACACCTGAGTACCTTATCAGCTTCTCTGGTTAGCGCAGCACCCCTCCTCTTATCTCATTCTGTCTGGATAGTCTGGCAAGAAGTGGTCTTAGAAGAATTGCTGGGGAAAAAAAAACATGCCTCAGACATGGAAACAAGGCTAAGTGACTCAACTATGCACAAAAACAGGAACTGGGGTGCAGAAAATGGCAGCAGGTGCTCTGCACTGATGAGGTAAAATGTGAAATAGTTGGCTGTAGCAGGGGGCAGTTTGTTCATCGAAGGCCTGGAAAGCGGTACAATAATGAGTGTCTGCAGGCAACAGTGAACCATGGTAGAGGTTCCTTGCTAGTTTTGGGCTCCATTTCTACAAATAGAGATTTGGTCAAGATCAATGGTGTCCTCAATGCTGAGAATTACAGACAAATACTTATCCATCATACCATACCATCATAGCTTCCATGCATACAATACAATGAGCTACTGAATAGATGTAAAAACTTTAAACCTTTACGTATTCATAGCAAACTCTTACTTTAAAAAAAAAAAAAAAGAGGGGGGATTCTTAGTTTGTATATATTGCAATGCATGTTCTAGCTGTCCAGTCCTCACTCTATCTTGCAGATAGGCTCCTGCTGCCTTCAGTGAAACCCCTGTGGGGTGAAAGCGTAGGCATGGCTTACCAGCAGTGAGTTGTGTGTCTATGGACTCACACAGCCTGGTTTGGGAACCAGTGAGAGCTCAAACGCAAAGGTGCCTCCTGAGCACCTGGCTTTGCTATAGGAGGCTTCTGGAGGATCGAGGAGCATACAGCGCTGGCGGGGTCTGCTGAAAGTTACCTTTCTGTGCAATAGTGTTGCACAGAACAGGTAAGTATATTCTTATTTTTTATTAAACAAATACAATTTTAAACTCGTCAGCCACACTTTGTTTACTATTCATTGTGTCCCAAAGCTGCTTTGTTGAATTGAGACTAGGGAACTGCACAGGAAGGGATGTTGAGTAAATGTCAAGGGGCCTAATGTTTGCCCAGTAACTATACTACACTATATATCATCACCTCCACCTCCACAGAAAACAGGATAGTTTTAACAGTTTGTAACATCTGTTGCAGTCACATATGAATATACATAGAGTGCATCCGGAAAGCATTCACAGCGCTTCACTTTTTCCACATTTTGTTATGTTACAGCCTTATTCCAAAATGGATTAAGCCCAGGTTCACACTGCTGTGGGATTGAAATTCTGTGGGTTCAGCTGAACTCGCACGATTTCATTCCCTCATGTCAGTCCGACGATTTCCGACACATCTGTGCAGTTTCCTGCACAGATGTCTATTGAAATCGCACCTGAAATCGCCAAAAGTAGTACAGAAACTACTTTTGGGAATCGTAAGGTAAAAACAGGGAGGGAAGTAAAATAGAAAAAAAGGGGGGTTAGTATGCATATAACCATGAAGAGGTGATGGAGGGGGAACAGGCTGTAGTGTAAAGAATTATTAATAATAATGAACAGTAAAGATAAAGTTGGTGCTGTGTTCCCCCTAATTGGTATACAAGGGATGTTTGTGTGTGTGTGTGTGTGTGTGTGTGTCCCCTCATGGTGTGGATACCAAGTGAGGTGCACCTAATGATGGATCATGCAATATGTATATATGCCTGCACATATACATACTGCTAACTTTTGGGAATCGGTGCGGCATCGCACCGATTCGGACGGCTCCATTGTGGGCAATAGCCACCGATTTGACATGTTAAATCGCACGTGAACCAGGGTTAAATGTGATTCAAATGTGATGTGATTTTTTTTTTTTTTTTATAGATTTGCAAAGATTTCAAACAAACTTCATGTTGTCATTATGGGGTATTGTTTGTAGAATTTTGAGGAAAATAATTTATTCCATTTTGGAATAAGGCTGTATCATAGCAAAATGTTGAAAAAGTGAAGCGTTGTCTTCCGGATGCACTGTATGTTCCCAAATATTCGAATGATAGTAAACAGTTGGATGTCTGTCTTTTTTCAGGATGATGGACTACCCATGTAGCCATAAGGTTCATGACTAGTTACATATGCCTAGTGAATACTTAGGCCCCTTTCACACTGTACCCCATGATTTCCAATGAGTATCATTCATATCTGTGCAACTTCAAAGTAGTCCCTATACTACTTTGGTCTGACTTTGATGCGAGTTACACAGGCATTCCCTGAAATCGTGGTAAAATCACGTCAAAATTGCGGATGCGATATCGCAGCAAAATCACGCGGCTTTGACGGAGTGGTACTGTGAAAGGGGCCTTACTGAATCCGTTTCTTCACACATACCATTGGACGGGTGATAAGTAATAACCCTCCTGACTATCTGGTTTGTACAATCTCTTTATTTGGGTATGTGACCATCATTACAGCAGTATTAAACCAAAAATGTAATATATTGCAGCTTAGCAATCATTAGATAAGGTGGCTTCTTTCGTTTTCTTGTTCCCCTCTGTTTTCACCTGGTGATCTGCCCAGTAACACACCTTCTGCTTATACAGGCGTTAGGGCATTTTTTTTTCAGCCTGTAGAAGCAACTTTATTTTAGCCTATGCTATACCTTTGGGCATTTACAGACATATTTGTAGTGCGTTTTTGGGAGGAGATTTCAGGCAGAAAATAATGCTAGATGCAGCGTTTGGGTGTGGCAAGCGTTTTTAAAGTGGCTGTAAACTCGATTCATGAAATTTGAGTTGGGCACATATATCTATAGTGTTTTTTTTATCTCTCTCCAAAGCACTATGTCCTGTAACTTTGTCCTGCTCTGTTCGTCTGTTATCAGACTGATCATAACTTTTGACAAGTTCTGTAAGATGGGAGATAGAAGTGTGTGTTGGAGGAGGTTGCTATAAATAGATTAGCAGACTGCTAAACTATTCACAAGCATGCTTTGCATGTGTGAGGAGGATATTGCACGCCTTTCCAGTGTCTAGCAATAATCCACTCCTACAGAGGAATGAGGAAGTGACAAATCTAATACGTGTACTTTTTAAACAGTATATGAAAGCTGAACACAGCAGATATACATAAAAAAAACAAAAAACTTATGTGGGGAGATTTGTTTCATCTCTGTGTATCATTTGAGGCTGTTCACTTCACTGGGTATATGTGAGGGTTTACATCCACTTTAAGTGTACATTTTTTTGTGTTTCTGGTAAAAAAAAACCTATAATGCAAACAAATGTAAAAGCGTGTTCAATATGCTTCACAGGAGCATTGTCTCCGCTGCTTTTTCTGCCAGCGGTTCTGGCATTTTTTCCTGCTACCTAGTGTACATGGCCCATTAATGAGACACAACTCTGGAGGAAAGAGAACAGGAGGCACATCAAACAGTAATATTGTCAGTCTGAGGGGGTGTGTTAAATATCTTAGCAGATTTAGATACGCTAACCAATTGAAGCCAACTTCCAGCTCACACTTTATAATCGGTTACAGCAAAGTTTTTTTTTTTTTTTTTACCTTTGTGATAACATGTTTGCAGGAATACATAAAAGCTGGTCATTTTAATCACCCCTGCCAGTGTTAAGTGGTTTGTCTCACCTGTGCAAACTGATACATTCTGCTTGAGAGTTTGTGCTGTGAGAAACAGAATTGCTGGCTGTATTACCAGATGAAAATAGAAGAAAGAAATCCTAAAAATACTAAAAAAGAAAACTAAGGCTTCATGCACACTAGCATCCTAGAAGCTGTTTTTAGCATTTTTTTAGTCACAAATTCATGTGCAATTTTTTCTGCAATCGCTGCAAAACCTGGGACGCGTTTGTCATGCCATTACTTCCTAATGGCACCCCAGTTGCGCTGCGATTGTCGTGCGGTAAACTGCATTGCAATCGCAACGCTTGTTGCTCAAAGAAGCTCATGTTCCTTTTTGATAGACAAGAGTCACGCATTGTGATTACCTGCATAAATGTTGGCAAAATTGCGGTTCAATTGGGGGGCCATTAAGAAGTTATGGCATCGCAAACACGTCCCACGATTTGGAATTGCAGCAATTCCGCCTGGGATCAGGTGTGAATGCAACCTTAGCATTTTTTGAGCTTCAGCGTCTAGGAGCAGAAAAAAAAATGTTTATATAGAGTTTTTGGGATTGTTTTTCCAGGCAGAAAAAAAACTACTAAAATTTTTTTTTTGCAAGCAGTTTTTTTTTTTCCTTCATGTACTGTAAAAACGCTAATACTTGTAAAAGCTACTAAAATGCTACTAGAAGCCGGCACAAAAATGCTGTTATCAGAGTTTTTCATCCAGAGTTTTTCTTTCCTAGCATTTTTTGAGCTTAAAAAAATGCTTTTGCGCATGGATCCTAATGCAATCATCGTATTTAAGAATTGGTAAGCTGCAATATAAGTGTTTGCTTTTTTCCTCCAACCCCCCCCCCCCCCCGTTTTACTTACCTGAGCCCCTTCATCTCCTTGGCGGGGACGCGCTGTCCCTCTCTCCACGAGGTCCCGGCTCATTGATGGCAGCGCAGCCATTTGCTCCCGCTGCTGTCCACAAAATCTTAACGATGCGGGCTCCGGGGGTGGGGCCGAGTCCGGCATTCGTGTCTGTGGACGCAAATGCTGGTCTCAGGAGAGCGCCCACAAGGTAACCCCCTCGGGAGAGCGCTTCTCCAAGGGGGTTATCTGATGCGGGGAGAGCCGATGGGGGACCCCAGAAGAGGATGTTCGGGGCCACTCTGTGCAAAATGATATGTTTGTTATTTAAAAAAAATAAAACACGATCCTTTACAATCACTTTAATGCATTCTATGCATTAAGGTGAAAAACCTTCACTCAGCAGTTATACTTACCTGAGCCCAGTGTTTCCCATGACGGGAGCAAGCACACTAGCTCCGGCCAACTGGATAGATTGATAGCAGCGCAGCCTTTGGCTCTTGATGCTGTCAATCAAATCCAATGACGCGGGGCTGAGTCCTGCTTTCTGTGTCAATAGACGCAGAAGCAGGACACAGGAGCGCGCCCGCACGGGTGTCCACGAAAAGGAGCGCTTCTCCGACGGGGCACTCGAGAAGAGGTGGAGCACCACTGAGGGACCCCAGCAGAGGAGGATCGGGGCCACTCTGTGCTAAACCAACTGCACAGCGGAGGTAAGTATGACGTGTTTTTTTGTTTGTTTTTTTAAAACCCTAAACTTTTACAACAGCCCCTTTAACACTGCTTTAAATATGAGTGATCTTCCTGTAAAATTTCTTGTGACATCAGCATGTTGCCGCAAAATGTCTTATGTGTCAGAAGGTGGAGTAAGCTATGTGTCTGCAGAGCTTCCTCGGTGACTCAGTAAGTTTTCTTGTCTTCACACTTCATTCCTTGAAGATTTCATTGATAAGAGGTTAAAGAAACTATCATGCCAGCCTTTTAGTACAAAGAAATGGAAATCACATTTTGCAGTCTATTTGTGGTTTATTGTGACACATGCTTTCTGTTAGAGTAGCTGCTGGTACAATGTAAAAAAGAAAAACCTATTTGCAAAAACAAAGCTGGGGTTAAGCTGTTAAAAAAGACAGGTTTGTTTTATAATTTATGTAGCTTTAAAGGGCTATAGGCAAAATCAAAATGACATACAGCTGTGCTCATAAGTTTACATACCCTGCCAGAATTTATGATTTCTTGGCCATTTTTCAGAGAATATCAATGATCGTACAAAAACAATTCTTTCACTCATGGTTAGTGTTTGGCTGAAGCCATTTATTATCAATCAACTGTTTTTACTCTTTTTAACCCTTTCACGACTAAGCCTATTTTTGACATTTGGTGTTTACAAGTTAAAATCTGTATTTTTTGCTAGAAAATTACTTAGAGCCCCCAAACATTATATATATATGTATTTTTAGCAGAGAAACTAGAGAATAAAATGGCGATTGTTGCAATGTTTTATGTCACACGGTATATGTGCAGCAGTGTTTTAAACGCAACTTTTTGGGTAAAGGGACACTTTCATGAATTTAAAAAAAAAAAACAAACAGTAAAGTTAGCCCAATTTTTTGTATAATGTGAAAGATGATGTTACGCCGAGTAAATAGATACCAAACATGTCACGCTTTATAATTGCACGCACTCGTGGAATGGCGATAAACTACGGTACCTAAAAATCTCCATAGGCGACGCTTTAAATTTTTATTACGGTTACCAGGTTAGAGTTACAGAGGAGGTCTAGTGCTAGAATTATTGCTCTCGCTCTGACGATCGCGGCAATACCTCACATGTGTGATTTGAACGCCGTTTACGTATGCGGGCGTGACTTCCGTATGCGTTTTCTTTGCTGTGCGAGCTCGCGGCGACGGGGGAGCTTTAAAATTTTTTTTTATTATTTATTTTATTTATTTTTATATTAATGTAAACATCCCTTGTGACAGTAATAGGTGGTAACAGGTACTCTTTATGGAGGGATCGGGGGTCTAAAAGACCCGATCCCTCCTGTGCACTAAAAAGTATTCAGATCGCCGTTTTCGGGAATCGAGTAAACGGGAAGTGACGTCATGATGTTGCTTCCGTGTTTACAATTAGGAGACTGGAACGAAGCCACTTTTAGCCGCATCGGTTGTTATCCCTGGAAAGCCGATCGCCGGCTCTAAAAAACAGTACTGGGAAGATGCCTGCAGCTGCGGGCATCATCCCGGTATAACCCTCGAAAGCTGAGTACGCACATTTGTGTACATTAGGCGGGAAGGGGTTAAATCATAATCACAACCGATACTTCCCAAATGACCCTGATCAAAAGTTTACATACCCTGATGATTTTGGCCTGATAACATGCACACAAGTTGACACAAAGGGCTTTGAATGGCTATTAAAGGTAACCATCCTCACCTGTGATCTGTTTGCTTGTAATTAGTGTGTGTGTATAAAAGGTCAATGAGTTTCTGGACTCCTGACAGACCCTTGCATCTTTCATCCAGTGCTGCACTGATGTTTTTGGATTCTGAGTAATGGGGAAAGCAAAAGGATTGTCAAAGGATCTGCAGGAAAAGATAGTTAAACTGTATAAAACAGGAAAGGGACATAAAAAGATATCCAAGGAATTGAGAATGCCAATCAGCAGTGTTCAAACTCTAATCAAGAAGTGGAAAATGAGGGGTTCTGTTGAAACCAAACCACAGTCGGGTAGACCAACTAAAATTTCAGCCACAACTGCCAGGAAAGAAAAACCCACAAATAACTTCAGGTGAAATACAGGACTCTGAAAACGTGGTGTGGCTGTTTCAAGATGCACAATAAGGAGGCACTTGAAGAAAGATGGGCTGCTTGGTCGAGTCGCCACAAAGTATCCCACTTACAAAATACGCCAAACAGCACAGCGATAAGCCTCAAACCTTCTTACACAAAGTCATTTGGAGTGATGACACCAAAATTTAGCTTTTTGGCCGCAGTCATAAACACTACATTTGGAGAGGAGTCAACAAGGCCGATGATGAAAGGTACACCATTCCTACTGAGAAACACGGAGGTAGATCGCTGATGTTTTGGGGATGTGTGAGCTACAAAGGCACAGGAAATTTGGTAAAAAATTGATGACAAGATGAATGCAGTATGTTATCAAAAAATACTGGAGGAACATTTGCATTCATCGGCCAGAAAGCTGCGAATGGGACGTACTTGAACATTCCAACATGACAATGATCCAAAACACAAGGCCAAGTCGATCTGTCATTGGCTGCAGCAGAATAAAGTGAAGGTTCTGGAGTGGCCATCTCAGTCTCCTGACCTCAATATCATTCCACTCTGTGGAGATCTCAAACGTGCAGTTCATGCAAGACAGCCCAAGAATTTACAGGAACTTTGTCAGGAGGAATGGGCAGCTTTACCATCTGAGAAGATAAATAGCCTGATCCACAAATATCACAAAATACTTCAAGCTGTCATTGATGTTAAAGGGGGCAATACACGGTATTAAGGAATGGGGTATGTAAACTTTTGATCAGGATCATTTAGGTAGTTTCTGTTGTAAATATATGATTTAAAAAACATAAACACAGTTGATAGATAATAAATGGCTTCAGCCAAACGCTAACCATGAGTGAAAAAAGTTTTTCTGGTATCATTCATATTCTCAGAAAAATGGCCAAGAAATCATAAATTCTGCCAGGGTATGTAAACAGCACAACTGTAGCATTACTACAGAAGTCTTTTTTTTTTTTCTTCTCATTCTCCCATGTAATATATTTTTATTAGCTGTTGCAATCTAGAGGGTTGAGACAAACCTTTCCACAGTAAGTTGAGTGTACAATTATAATTTTTTGTTCATTTTGTTAAATCCAGAAAAGGAAAAAAAAAACATTGCTGTAACTGCTGGAGATTCATTCCATGCTTGAAGGTAAAAAAACACCTCCTCTGTGCAGCAGTTCCCCCAGCCCCTCCCTAACACTTACCTTAGCCTCATCTCGATCCAGCGATGTGCACAAGAGCCTCAGCTCTCCGGAGGGGCTCTCCTTCCTCATTGGCTGATCAATCACAGCCAGTGAGCCACTGAGGAGAGAAAGGGGGCAAGACCTAGCCGCGACTCTGTGTGAATGGACAAGCAGAGCGGCGGCTTGGAAACGAGCCGACTTGGGTGCCCCATTGCAAGCAGCTTGCTCTGGGGGCACTTGGCAGGAGGGAGGAGCCAAGAGCGCCGACATGGGACCAGAGAGGAGAAGGATCAGGGTTGCTCTGTGCAAAACCACAGCACAGAGCAGGTGAATATGACATGTTTGTTATCTTAAAAAAAAAACAACCGTTTATAATCACTTTAAAATTTAGTTTAGTTTTCAGTTTAATAAAGAAATGAAAGGCAAAACTTTTTTGTGTGTGTATGTATATACAGTATCTCACAAAAGTGAGTACACCCCTCACGTTTTTGTAAATATTTTATTAAATCTTTTCATGTGACAACGCTGAAGAAATGACACTTTGCTACAATGTAGTAGTGATTATACAGCTTGTATAACAGTGTGAATTTGCTGTCCCCTCAAAATAACTCAACACACAGCCATTCATTTTTAAACTGCTGGCAACAAAAATGAGTACATCCCTAAGTGAAAATGTCCAAATAGGGCACAATTAGCCATTTTCTCTCACCAATGTCACGTGACTCGTTAGTGTTACAAGTTCTCGGATGTGAATGGGGAGCAGGTGTGTTAAATTTGGTGTTTTCGCTTTCACTCTCTTACTGGTCACTAGACATTCAACATGGCACCTCATGGCAAAGAACTCTCTAAGGATCTGAAAAAAAGAATTGTTGCTCTACATAAAGATGGCCTAGGCTATAAGAAGATTGCCAAGACCTGGAAACTGAGATGCAGCATGGTGGCCAAGACCATACAGCGGTTTAACAGGACAGGTCCCACTCAGAATAGGCCTTGCCATGGTCGACCAAAGAAGTTGAGTGCACATGCTCAGCGTCATATCCAGAGGTTGTCTTTGGGAAATAGATGTATGAGTGCTGCCAGTATTGCTGCAGAGGTTGAAGGGGTGGTGGGTCAGCCTGTCAGTGCTCAGACCATATGCTGCACACTGCATCAAATTGGTCTGCATGGCTGCATCCCAGAAGGAAGCCTCTTCTAAAAATGATGCACAAGAAAGCCCGCAGTTTGCTGAAGACAGGCAGACTAAGGACGTGGATTACTGGAACCTTGTCCTGTGGTCTGTTGAGACCAAGATAAACTTATTTGGTTCAGATGGTGTCAAGTGTGTGTGGCGGCAACCAGGTGAGGAGTACAAAGACAAGTGTGTTTTGCCTACAGTCAAGCATGGTGAGGAGTGTCATGGTCTGGGGCTGCATGAGTGCTGCCGGCACTGGGGAGCTACAGTTCATTGAGGGAACCATGAATGCCAACATGTACTGTGACATACTGAAGCAGAGTATGATCCCCTCCTTTCGGAGATGGTGCCACAGGGCAGTATTCCAACATAACAACCCCAAACACACTTCCAAGACGACAACTGACTTGCTAAAGAAGTTGAGGGTAATGGTGATGGACTGGCCAAGCATGTCTCCAGACCTAAATCCTATTGAGCATCTGTGGGGCATCCTCAAATTAAATGTGGAGGAGCACAAGGTCTCTAACATCAGCCAGCTCTGTGATGAGTGGAAGAGGACTCCAGTGACAACCTGTGAAGCTCTGGTGAACTCCATGCCCAAGAGGGTTAAGGCAGTGCTGGAAAAAAATGGTGGGCACACAAAATATTGACACTTTAGGCCCAATTTGAACATTTTCACTTAGGGGTGTACTCACTTTTGTTACCAGTGGTTTAGACATTAATTGCTATGTGTTGAGTTATTTTGAGGGGACAGCAAATTCACACTGTTATACAAGCTGTACACTCACTACTTTACATTGTAGCAAAGTGTCATTTCTTCAGTGTTGTCACATGAAAAGATGTAATAAAATTTTTACAAAAATGTGAGGGGTGTACTCACGTGTGTTTGTGTGTGTGTGTATATATATATGTATGTATGTATATATATATATATATATATATATATATATATATATATATATATATATATAAATATAAATATTATGACAGTTTGCGCAGCGCTTTACAACATGAGGACAGACAGTACCGTTACAATACAATGTAATGCAGGAGGAATCGGAGAGCCACGCTCGTTAGAGCTTTTATTATATATATATATATATATATATATATATATATATATATATATATATATATATATATATATATATATATATATATGTGTGTGTGTGTGTGTGTTTTTATATATATATATATATATATATATATATATATATTTATTATGCAGGGTTGATGGTTCGGGGTGGAGGTTGTTAGCAGAGGGCAGAGAAACACCATAACATGTTCCCAGTGAATAGCTGTGAAGGGGGGCATGTCAGCACGAGTCTGACCGTTGGAGAACAGGCAGGCTGTTCTCCTAGCACAGCCGAAAAACTGACCATGCTGGAATTGATGTGCTACAAAGAGAACAGTGTGCTTTTTAAGTACATAGTACAACTCCTTGGTTGGGGTGATGGAATGAGTGGCAGTGCTGGCGGGGGGTGTGATCATTGGCAGTGCTGGGGGAAGTTCTGATCAGCCAACTTAGGTGCTCTTGATCAAGGTCATCTGCTGATCTGAGAACTGTAGTGGGGACTTTTAATGGCAACTCTAATCACAGGTAGATGATTCCAGCTCTGTGGTTTCTCGCAGCAGTGACACCTATGGTGAAATCAGGAGATAGGGTCTCCACCAGCCCCTCCCACTTCACATTCCTCACCAGTCAGCTGATCTCTAGTCTCTGCCCCCCATCCATGCCGTGAACTGAATGGGCGGCTACGAAAAGGCAGAGTAGGCGGCCACAGGCTCCAGGAACAGCCCAGGATTCAGTGACCCCTGGCAAATCGTCATTCGACCCCCGAGGGGATCCCGACCTCCAGGTTGAGAACCACTGCTTTAATGAGACAAGTACACACTATAGAGGGATATGCTTTGTTCATATTTCATGTCTGAGGTTTACAGCCAGTTGAAGTATTTGTTCACAAAGGTCACATTTAGACTGTTGCAATACATTACTGCGTGCAGAGTCTTGTGCATTAGGATAAGGTAGCAAAGTAATTTTTAATGAAATTGCTGTTTTGGTTGGCTGTTTTGTGTTGATTATACATCACCAGTTTGGCACAATTATTAAATGGAGAAATGTATAATCAATTTCTGAATACATGTCTTTCTAGACTGAAATTGTGCATGCTTTAACCACTTGCCACCCAAGCCAGTTCTGGCATTTTTCTCCTACATGTAAAAATCCTAATTTTTTTGCTAGAAAATTACTCAGAACCCCCAAACATATATATATATATATTTATACATACAGAGCTCCTAGGGAATAAAATGGCGGTCGTTGCAATTTTTTTTATCACACAGTATTTGCGCAGCAATTTTTCAAATGCATCTTAGGAAAAAAAAAACCCTTTTATAAATGAAAAAACAAAACACAAAATTTACCACAATATTTTAATATATTGTGAAAGATGATGTTACGCCAAGTAAATAGATACCAAACATGTCATGCTTTAAAATTGTGCAAATGTGGAATAGCGCTAAATGACAGTACTTAAAATCTCCATGGGCAATGTTTTAAATTTTTTTACAGGTTACCAGTTGAGCGTTACAGAGGAAGTCTACTGCTAGAAATAATGCTCTAACGATCACAGCGATACCTCACGCGTGGTTTGAACGTTGTTTATATAAGTGAGCGTGACTTATGTATGCGTTTGCTTCTGCGTGCAAGCATGAGGGGATAGGAGTGCTTTGAAACTTTTTTTACTATTATTTATTTATTTTAAACACTTTCCCTTTTCATTTTTTATTTTTTGATCAGTTTTATTCCTGTTACAAGGAATGTAAACATCCCTTGTAAAAGGAATAGGGCATGACAGATGCTCTTTAAAAAAAAATCTATCTCAGGATTTCCAGCAAAAAAATAGCAGTGTTTACATCTGCCAGCGCTGGATGACGTCGCTTTTGATCTCCGAGGGTCATAGAGCTGGCCGGGGACCATGTGGTCCCCAGCCAGCTCTATGGTAACCGCCGCCGGTGGATTAATTCTACCCCCCCCCCCCCCCGATCGCACAAACAGCTGCTATGATAGCTTTTATAATGTGGGGAATCACCGGCTGAAAAAATATATCTGGATGATGCCTGCAGGTGCACTAAATTATAAACTACACTTTTTTTAAAGTTATCTGATTAATCAAAACAATAATCGGCCAACTAATCGATTATGAAAATAATCGTTAGTTGCAGCCCCAGAAGCTAGTACATATCCCTAAAGGGGATTGGTCAGTTTGTAATGACATACCTGTAGCATTAGGTCAGCTAAGACTGTGTTTTTTCCACCTTTTTTAGGGCAAGGCACCCTTTAAAAATGATGGACAATCTTAAGGCACCCTCTAAAAATGATGGGCAGTCTCGAGGCACCCCATTCTAAAATGTATAAACTATTCTAATAGTTTTACATAATGCAGCACAAGTCCAAGTAGGACACCCAATGTTAGAGGTGATTTATTGTTTCAAAGGAAATTTTTTCTCCATCACTCAGCTAATATGACCCTAGAGCTGATGGAGAGGAGGGGCAGGGGAGAGTCAAACAAGGATGCTGTGCAGGTGACTGACATCCTCCTTATCAATTGATTGGTTATTAGGACGCCGGCAGCTAGAATGTTGTAATGGTGAACGAAAACCTGTGACTAAGGCTCCTTTCACACTGGGGCGGTGGGGACATCAGCGGTAAAACTGCGATATTTTTAGCGCTGCTTTACCGTCGTTTTTGCGGCGTATTCGGCCGCTAGCGGTGTGGTTTTAGCCCCCGCTGGCGGCCGAAAAAGGGTTAAAACTGCTCGCATAGCGCGGCTATAGCCGCGCTGCTCCATTGATTTCAATGGGAGGGAGCGGTTTAGGAGCGGTGAATACACCGCTCCTTCACCGATCCAAAGATGCAGTTTGCAGGAGTTTTTTTGCCAGCGCACTACTTCACCGTTTCAGTGTGAAAGCCCTCGGGCTTTCACACTGAACAAACAGTAGCGGCTGTTTTGGGTCGGTTTGCAGGCGGTATTTTTAGCGCAATAACGCCTGCAAACCGCCCCAGTGTGAAAGGGCTCTTAGTGTCATCCACACGCCTGCTTGTATACAACTTTTGGGCAATTTTTTTAGGCATTTTTCCAAGGCACCCTTAAAGAAACCTCAAGGCATTCTTGAAAAAGGCTGAGCTAAGGTAACCAGGCTTGGGGTGAACTCCTATGTATTAGTGAGCTATAATTAGGAAAATAAAATTTCTCCATCATTAGTAGACCTGATTAGACCTGGAGGTAGGCAGGTGTAAACAGACATACAGGTAAAAGCCAGTAAATTAGAATATTTTGAAAAACTTGATTTATTTCAGTAATTGCATTCAAAAGGTGTAACTTGTACATTATATTTATTCATTGCACACAGACTGATGCATTCAAATGTTTATTTCATTTAATTTTGATGATTTGAAGTGGCAACAAATGAAAATCCAAAATTCCGTGTGTCACAAAATTAGAATATTACTTAAGGCTAATACAAAAAAGGGATTTTTTAGAAATGTTGGCCAACTGAAAAGTATGAAAATGAAAAATATGAGCATGTACAATACTCAATACTTGGTTGGAGCTCCTTTTGCCTCAATTACTGCATTAATGCGGCGTGGCATGGAGTCGATGAGTTTCTGGCACTGCTCAGGTGTTATGAGAGCCCAGGTTGCTCTGATAGTGGCCTTCAACTCTTCTGCGTTGTTGGGTCTGGCATTCTGCATCTTCCTTTTCACAATACCCCACAGATTTTCTATGGGGCTAAGGTCAGGGGAGTTGGCTGGCCAATTTAGAACAGAAATACCATGGTCCGTAAACCAGGCACGGGTAGATTTTGCGCTGTGTGCAGGCGCCAAGTCCTGTTGGAACCTGAAATCTCCATCTCCATAGAGCAGGTCAGCAGCAGGAAGCATTAAGTGCTCTAAAACTTGCTGGTAGACGGCTGCGTTGACCCTGGATCTCAGGAAACAGAGTGGACCGACACCAGCAGATGACATGGCACCCCAAACCATCACTGATGGTGGAAACTTTACACTAGACTTCAGGCAACGTGGATCCTGTGCCTCTCCTGTCTTCCTCCAGACTCTGGGACCTCGATTTCCAAAGGAAATGCAAAATTTGCTTTCGTCAGAAAACATGACTTTGGACCACTCAGCAGCAGTCCAGCTCTTTTTTTCCTTAGCCCAGGTGAGACGCTTTTCGCGCTGTTTCTTGGTCAACAGTGGCTTGACACGAGGTATGCGGCAGTTGAAACCCATGTCTTTCAAGCGTCTCTTGGTGGTGGATCTTGAAGCACTGACTCCAGCAGCTGTCCACTTCTTGTGAATCTCCCCCACATTTTTGAATGGGTTTTTTTTCACAATCTTGACTAGGGCGCGGTGATCCCTATCGCTTGTACACTTTTTCTGACCACAGTTTTTCCTTCCCTTTGCCTCTCTATTAATGTGTTTGGACACAGAGCTCTGAGAACAGCCAGCCTCTTCAGCAATAAACTTTTGTGTCTTTCCCTCCTTGTGCAATGTGTCGATGGTCGCCTTTTGGACAGCTGTCAAATCTGAAGTCTTCCCCATGTTTGTGTAGGCTTCAGAACTGGACTGAGAGACCATTTAAAGCCCTTTGCAGGTGTTTTGAGTTAATCAGCTGATTAGTTTGTGGCACCAGGTGTCTTCAAAATTTAACCCTTACACAATATTCTAATTTTGTGACACACGGAATTTTGGATTTTCATTTGTTGCCACTTCAAATCATCAAAATTAAATGAAATAAACATTTGAATGCATCAGTCTGTGTGCAATGAATACATATAATGTACAAGTTACACCTTTTGAATGCAATTACTGAAATAAATCAAGTTTTTCAAAATATTCTAATTTACTGGCTTTTACCTGTACATGTTCTCCTTTTTATTTGTTTTAAGTTGTTTTAAAAAATTGACCAAGAAATACAAAACTTCTTTACTAGGACATCAAATAGGTTTCTCAAAAATCGAATCAAAGGTAAAAAAAATAAAAATAAATAAATAAAAGTAACATTTGATACAAGAAGATATTTTGTAAGCTAAACATCAATTTTTAAAAATGCCCTAAGAAAGTATCATACGATAAAAAGTTTTTTTTCTTTCTACAATCTGTGCATGTCTCAGTATTCCTAATTAATATATTTATTGTGAATTATCTTGCATCTGAGGTAAGTAAAACATCTCATGCCTTTATATCTGATTGAGAGCAGGGCAAGCCCTTGGATTTATTTAGTCTCTTCTAGCAGTAAACACTTTACATAGGAAATATCTCCTCCAAAGGATCTCAAACAAGGCTTGATTTACTGCAGTGCAGGGCTGGCATGGTTCCCGCACAAGTTTGCCAATCCTTCACTTAATAGGAGGTATAATACACCTTTGGGGAGAGCGAGATAGAGATAGAATAGCCCCTTCTGCACTTTGCATTATTAAATATGCTGCTGGATGACTTTCACACTGCCTTCTGAACAGGCAAGGAGAAATGAAGAGCTCCGTCAGATAATTAGAATGCTCAAACAATGTCCTACCTAACCTGTCTTTTATGCACAAGTTATCTCAAAATGCTTGTCCATCTCCACTTAAGCACATTTTGTGAAAATAACAGGATTAAGGGATCTGAGTAAAGTTACAACAAACAGAATAAAAAGTAGCAAGTTGCAGGGTTTAAAGAATGCTTCCAATTACATGAAAATGGCAGGCCTTTCAGAAGTAGGTTTCAGCTTCACATAAAATTTACTTCAGACAGCATAAAGAGTATAAACATGTAAATAATATGAAGGATGTGATGGATTTAGCCAGCCTTTGGCACAAGCGTAAATTGAGGGGATAGTGCGATCTTGGCACTGCTGAAGAGACCCATTAGGATGACTAAATTAAAAAGCAAACTCACATGAATCAATTAGACACATGTAAACATTACCCCCCAAAAAGCAACATATTGGAGTATAAAAAAAAAAAAAAAAAAAAAAAAACAAGAAAAAAAAGTCCAGCTGAAAATAATGCTTTATCATGCCACTTACAGTCTAGGCAAATATCACATGATCTCTGCCTATCAGGTATAATGTGGGTAAAGGACATGATTAATTACAAGAGTCATTTTTTTCTTATTTAGATAGTGTTCAGCTAGGAGGACCATCAGGAAACAAAGCATTTTAATGTAACGGGCAAATCAGGAAACAAAGCCTGCTTACGTAATGAGCAAATATGTCTGCTCCTATGCAGAATATAACTACAAATATATACAATCAAAAACATTTTTTTTTTTACATTACACATACTACTTTAAGCTGATCACTTGTATATCCAACAAGAAAACATTTGGGCCCCTTTCACAAAGGCAATACCGATCAGGTCCGCCTGTCAGTTTTTCAGTATTTTTTTGGACCTGGTAGTAAGCTCCAGGCATTCCTATGGACCGGCGGATGTAAATGGACTTACAGGTAAAAGCCAGTAAATTAGAATATTTTGAAAAACTTGATTTATTTCAGTAATTGCATTCAAAAGGTGTAACTTGTACATTATATGTATTCATTGCACACAGACTGATGCATTCAAATGTTTATTTCATTTAATTTTGATGATTTGAAGTGGCAACAAATGAAAATCCAAAATTCCGTGTGTCACAAAATTAGAATATTGTGTAAGGGTTAAATTTTGAAGACACCTGGTGCCACAAACTAATCAGCTGATTAACTCAAAACACCTGCAAAGGGCTTTAAATGGTCTCTCAGTCCAGTTCTGAAGCCTACACAAACATGGGGAAGACTTCAGATTTGACAGCTGTCCAAAAGGCGACCATCGACACATTGCACAAGGAGGGAAAGACACAAAAGTTTATTGCTGAAGAGGCTGGCTGTTCTCAGAGCTCTGTGTCCAAACACATTAATAGAGAGGCAAAGGGAAGGAAAAACTGTGGTCAGAAAAAGTGTACAAGCGATAGGGATCACCGCGCCCTAGTCAAGATTGTGAAAAAAAACCCATTCAAAAATGTGGGGGAGATTCACAAGGAGTGGACAGCTGCTGGAGTCAGTGCTTCAAGATCCACCACCAAGAGACGCTTGAAAGACATGGGTTTCAACTGCCGCATACCTCGTGTCAAGCCACTGTTGACCAAGAAACAGCGCGAAAAGCGTCTCACCTGGGCTAAGGAAAAAAAGAGCTGGACTGCTGCTGAGTGGTCCAAAGTCATGTTTTCTGACGAAAGCAGATTTTGCATTTCCTTTGGAAATCGAGGTCCCAGAGTCTGGAGGAAGACAGGAGAGGCACAGGATCCACGTTGCCTGAAGTCTAGTGTAAAGTTTCCACCATCAGTGATGGTTTGGGGTGCCATGTCATCTGCTGGTGTCGGTCCACTCTGTTTCCTGAGATCCAGGGTCAACGCAGCCGTCTACCAGCAAGTTTTAGAGCACTTAATGCTTCCTGCTGCTGACCTGCTCTATGGAGATGGAGATTTCAGGTTCCAACAGGACTTGGCGCCTGCACACAGCGCAAAATCTACCCGTGCCTGGTTTACGGACCATGGTATTTCTGTTCTAAATTGGCCAGCCAACTCCCCTGACCTTAGCCCCATAGAAAATCTGTGGGGTATTGTGAAAAGGAAGATGCAGAATGCCAGACCCAACAACGCAGAAGAGTTGAAGGCCACTATCAGAGCAACCTGGGCTCTCATAACACCTGAGCAGTGCCAGAAACTCATCGACTCCATGCCACGCCGCATTAATGCAGTAATTGAGGCAAAAGGAGCTCCAACCAAGTATTGAGTATTGTACATGCTCATATTTTTCATTTTCATACTTTTCAGTTGGCCAACATTTCTAAAAAATCCCTTTTTTGTATTAGCCTTAAGTAATATTCTAATTTTGTGACACACGGAATTTTGGATTTTCATTTGTTGCCACTTCAAATCATCAAAATTAAATGAAATAAACATTTGAATGCATCAGTCTGTGTGCAATGAATAAATATAATGTACAAGTTACACCTTTTGAATGCAATTACTGAAATAAATCAAGTTTTTCAAAATATTCTAATTTACTGGCTTTTACCTGTATATAATGTAGTTAATAGTTAACTAAAACAATACAATACAAATATAAATTGAATTGAGTTAAAATGGTTTAGTCACTGGGACAGAAATAAAGGTCTCTAGTTATATAGCAAGTGAAGCCATTCTGCTTGAAGTGATATTAAAGGTTAATTTTTTTTTTTTAATTGTAAATATGTTATACTTACTTGCTCTGTGCAATGGTTTTGCACAGAGCAGCCCCAATCCTCCTTCTTGGATTTCCCGCCGGCGCTCCTGGCTCCTTCTCTTCTCAGAGTGCCCCCATAGCAAGCTGCTTGCTATGGGGGCACTTGTGCGTGCCCGCTCTGTGTGTCCTTAAGACGCATAGAATGGGGCTTTTGGCCCCACCCACAATCCCTCCTCACTGGTTGTGATTGACAGCAGCAGGAGCCAATTGCAGAGAGGCAGAGACCAGGGAGAACAACCACTTTGTGCAGATCGCTGGCTCTGGATTGGGCTCTGATAAGTATTGGGGGAGGGGTGCTGCATACTAAAGGTTTTTTTACCTTCATGCATACAATGCATAGAGGTAAAACCTTCAACCTTTAGAACCACTTTATATTGAGATTTTAGGAGCAAAAAAAAAATTTAAAAAAAAGTCTGTAGTTGACTTGAAGTTCATTGTGCCTGAATAATTTCGTCATAGATATATCATTACATACATAGATTAGAATTACACACATAGGTTATATGTAAGTATAAGTATATGTACCAGTCTGCATTTTCTCTGCCCTTAAGCACCTGTACTTAGTAAATAAGGCAGAATAACTGAGCTTATTGTTTGAAAAGCCTTGTCAATCAGCAAGCATATGCGTACAAGCTGTTCCCAGACTCTAATACAGTGGCTTCATTAAAGCATTCTGGCTCATAGATACCTGGCCTTTAAACAGTAAAGCATTGTTGATGCTAGAAGGAAAAAGAAAGGAAAATCCCCAGGAGCAGGCAGTCACGTGGATATTCACAACCCAAAGGGCCATCTGATAACTGAAATTGACCCTGGCACTTCCTCTGTGACCACTAGGTGGAGAGACGCTCATATGTGACCACAGGCAGGGCTGTGATGTCTTCACTATCATAGGGCTTTTTCCCTAAGGATAATGCTGAAGGTTAAACTTTGATGATATTCTAGGTAATACAAGTATTAAATGGTAGTGACGGGGAAGTAGATGGGAACCTAGTACTTGGAAAAATGAAGTTGAGAAATTGGGGAAATGAATGAAAACTTCTCACTTCCTATCTCAAATTCTCCTTGGTATTGCCAGGCTTGAGTAATACACCCTGTCATCTTACAGTAGAGATTAGATGAATTGCCTATGTTTACATCCTGTGAAGTCATGTTGTTAAACAGCAGACACAGAACTATAGATTTATAGCATATTTATTATGTTTCTAATATTATACAGTGGAGTACCTCTTTGATTGGTTTTCTCTCTGTTATTTTAGCCCTGATGATATTGGTACCTGCTGGTATATCCTTTTATCTGGATCTGTCTTTATCAAGGAGTCTATGTTTCTCCCTAGGAGCAGGTAGGTAACCTTCTTTTTACAGTAAATTGTTTAACATTTTCATGTTCAGTCACAATTCATTTTTTTCACTTACCTGTTCAGTTCTTGGTACCTTATTCACTTTACCTAACCACAGTGCAAGCATTTAATGTTGGCAATGTTTTCTTCACAAAGGTTTGGACTGGGAAGAACCTTAAAGCAGGCTGTACATGGTACGATTTTCTTTCAATGGGTTGCAGCAGTGGCGGCTGGTGAAGTTTTAGGATGGGAGGGCGCCAGACCCTGCCCCTCCCTTTTGACCCATCCCACTTCTCCTAAGCCCCACCCACTATAGAATCCACCCACTCCGCCCCCTCTATTCCACTAACTTCCACCCATAGTGTCAGGAGTATACAGCTCAGCATCACAGGACAGAGTATACAGCCCCAGCATCACAGGACAGAGTACATACCTCCCATGGTTAAACAAAACCAATCCCCCCTACCACCATCCCTGTCCCCATCATTACACAGGGCCCCTTCCTCAAAACTACCCCCCATTGTTACACCGGACCCCCTCCCTCATACTAACCTCATAATTAAACACAGAGTGGTTATTTGTTTAGGGTAGAGAGGAAGGGAGGGGGGGTGTTTAGGGTGGAGATGCAGGGAGGGGGTGTTTAGGGTGGAGATGCAGGGAGGGGGTGTTTAGGGTGGAGATGCAGAGAGGGGGGTGTTTAGGGTGGAGATGCAGTCAGGGGGGGTGTTTAGGGTGGAGATGCAGGGAGGGGGTGTTTAGGGTGGAGATGCAGGGAGGGGGGTGTTTAGGGTGGAGATGCAGGGAGGGGGGTGTTTAGGGTGGAGATGCAGGGAGGGGGTGTTTAGGGTGGAGATGCAGGGAGGGGATGTTTAGGGTGGAGATGCAGGGAGGGGGTGTTTAGGGTGGAGATGCAGGGAGGGGGTGTTTAGGGTGGAGATGCAGGGAGGGGGTGTTTAGGGTGGAGATGCAGGGAGGGGGTGTTTAGGGTGGAGATGCAGTCAGGGGGGGTGTTTAGGGTGGAGATGCAGGGAGGGGGTGTTTAGGGTGGAGATGCAGGGAGGGGGGTGTTTAGGGTGGAGATGCAGGGAGGGGGGTGTTTAGGGTGGAGATGCAGGGAGGGGGTGTTTAGGGTGGAGATGCAGGGAGGGGGTGTTTAGGGTGGTGATGCGGGGAGGGGGTGTTTAGGGTGGTGATGCGGGGAGGGGGTGTTTAGGGTGGTGATGCGGGGAGGGGGTGTTTAGGGTGGAGATGCAGTCAGGGGGGTGTTTAGGGTGGAGATGCAGTCAGGGGGGTGTTTAGGGTGGAGATGCAGTCAGGGGGGTGTTTAGGGTGGAGATGCAGTCAGGGGGGTGTTTAGGGTGGAGATGCAGTCAGGGGGGTGTTTAGGGTGGAGATGCAGTCAGGGGGGGTGTTTAGGGTGGAGATGCAGGGAGGGGGGTGTTTAGGGTGAAAAAACCCCACAGCTGCCAGTCACTGCCACGCACAACAACACTCAGCCCCCCCCTCCCCCGTCCATGAAGCTCTGCAGTAGCTGATAAAAGTGAAAGTGATCAGAGCTGGAGGGAGGGGGGGGCAGGCTTACGGCAGGACACAGTACTCACTGGAACAGTCACACTCGGTTTGCCGCTCTGCAGAGGAGTCCGAGGAGGGGGAGGCATGATGCCGGGAGAGAGAGAGACATGCAGGCAGGGGGAGTAAATACAGATGGTCAGCAATCCTCTATGATCCCCGCACTCACCTGGTGCTCTCTGGTTGGTACACTGCCAGCTCTGTGTCCATCCATCCGCTGCCACTGTGATCCACTCCCCGCCTCACATCAAAGGGTCTCGGTCCCAGATAGTTGCAGCCACGTCTCCGGAGTCCGCACTCCACAAGTCAGTGTCGGTGAGCCTGCCGGAAAACTAGAAGTGACGCGGCAGTGCCGAAAAAACACCGCCCAACCCTCCGGTCCCGGCCAATAGAAAGGCAGAACAGGAGCCAGGGACAAATCAGTGGCAAGTGGGAGCTTGCGCCCTGCACACACCCTAAACACGGGCAAATCAGCTTCCCAGCTTGCAATCAGCTGATTGCAAGCTGGGAAGCTTCCCATAGACTGCCTGTGTCCGGCGCCCGGACACTCTTAAAGTGACCATTTTTTTTGTCAAAAGCTTGGGGGGGGGGGGGGTGGAGCCCGGGCGCCCCCTATGGACGGGCCGCCACTGGGTTGCAGGCGGGGCTGGCCTAAGACATTGTGCTGCCTGGGTCCAAGAATGAAATGTGCTCTGCCCAGGGCTGGACTGGGACAAAAATTTGGCCCTGGACTTCATCCAGACTGGCCCGCTTTACTTCAAACACCTGGTGTTGGCGCTTCAATCATCCCGGTGGATCCAGATGGATTACCGGCCGGGAGCTCCTTCTGTGGCCATCAGGAAGAGGCTGGGGCCGGCGTGGAGCGTGCGCGACGTCACAGGTCGTCTGATCACTTCCAGGAACACTTCCGGGGGAGGGCTCTACCCAAGGAGGAAGGCTGTGAATGGGCTACGCGCTCTGAGCCACTGCTCCTTCAATAGGCCTGAGTGGAGAAGTGTCAGCAATGTGCTATTTATAAGCCGGTGCTGTGGGACAACAAGTCCCAGCGTCGGCCGAAAAAAGCACAATGCTGGCTGTGGACAGGAAGGGCAATACAATAAATTGGGAATAAAACACATGGAACATTATTAAATATATACGACAATGTAAAAATATAAAACAAAGGACATTTAAAATAGGAGATCAATAATTGTGTGAATAGTAGGTGGATAGTCACTGGTGGTCCATGGTAGATAATTATTAATATTTTAGCAATTACTAAGCCATACTACGCACATTTAGTGGGCATAGAAATATAAATCACTTATTCTTTTTATGGGTCATGTATAGAAAAAAAAGGGAGGAGTGTTGTGAAAGTATATTGTTTATTAAAAAAACAATGCCCTTATTAAAGGACTGTTCCATACATATGTATCCAACAAGGTATACCCCATGTTTAGGACCATATGTAAATTTAGTATTATATGATGATAGAGAAATGCGTGTTAGAAGGACACAAGAAGCATAAAAATCACGAATATGCGTACCTGCGCATGGTCGTGCGCAGTACGCATATAAATACCCATTGCTATATTCGAGAGGAGGGGGAAGGAGCATATATACACGTTTACTCATATACGTGTACATAAGTACATGCATAAAATTAATGTAGTTTAAAACTGTATAGGAATATATAGAACCATTGAAGGGAACTAAAAACTTATATAATTGGTGGTGTGGAGATAAGTACATATAAACATAACTAAAAATATCAAAAAGTGGGAGTGTAATGAAGGGAAACTGTATTACTTGCTATTCTTATAACTTTTGTACTTACTCTGGTTTTAATATATATATATATATATATATATATATATATATATATATATATATATATATATATATATATATATATATATATATATACACACAGTGGGGACAGAAAGTATTCAGACCCCCTTAAATTTTTCACTCTTTGTTATATTGCAGCCATTTGCTAAAATCATTTAAGTTCATTTTTTCCTCATTAATGTACACACAGCACCTCATATTAACAGAAAAACACCGAATTTTTGACATTTTTGCGGATTTATTAAAAAAGAAAAACTGAAATATCACATGGTCCTAAGTATTCAGACGCTTTGCTCAGTATTTAGTAGAAGCACCCTTTTGATCTAATACAGCCATGAGTCTTTTTGGGAAAGATGCAATAAGTTTTTCACACCTGGATTTGGGGATCCCCTGCCATTCCTCCTTGCAGATCCTCTCCAGTTCTGTCAGGTTAGATGGTAAACGTTGGTGGACAGCCATTTTTAGGTCTCTCCAGAGATGCTCAATTGGGTTTAAGTCAGGGCTCTGGCTGGGCCATTCAAGAACAGTCACGGAGTTGTTGCGAAGGCACTCCTTCGTTATTTTAGCTATGTGCTTAGGGTCATTGTCTTGTTGGAAGTTAAACCTTCGGCCCAGTCTGAGGTCTTGAGCACTCTAGAGAAGGTTTTCATCCAGGATATCCCTGTACTTGGCCAAATTCTTCTTTCTCTCGATTGCAACCAGTTGTCCTGTCCCTGCAGCTGAAAAACACCCCACAGCATGATGCTGCCACCACCATGCTTCACTGTTGGGACTGTATTGGACAAGTGATGAGCAGTGCCTGGTTGTCTCCACCACACATACCGCTTAGAATTAAGGCCAAAAAGTTCTATCTTGGTCTCATCAGACCAGAGAATCTTATTTCTCACCATCTTGGAGTCCTTCAGGTGTTTTTTTTTTTAGCCAACTCCATGCGGGCTTTCATGTGTCTTGCACTGAGGAGAGGCTTCTGTCGGGCCACTCTGCCATAAAGCCCCGACTGGGGGAGGGCTGCAGTGATGGTTGACTTTCTACAACTTTCTCCCATCTCCCGACTGCATCTCTGGAGCTCAGCCACAGTGATCTTTGGGTTCTTCTTTACCTCTCTCACCAAGGCTCTTCTTCCCTGATAGCTCAGTTTGCCCAGATGGCCAGCTCTAGGAAGGGTTCTGGTCATCCCAAACGTCTTCTATTTAAGGATTATGGAGGCCACTGTGATCTTAGGAACCTTAAGTGCAGCAGAAATTTTTTGTAACCTTGGCCAGATCTGTGCCTTGCCACAATTTTGTTTCTGAGCTCTTCAGGCAGTTCCTTTGACATCATGATTCTCATTTGCTCTGATATGCACTGTGAGCTGTAAGACCTTATATAGACAGGTGTGTGGCTTTCCTAATTAAGTCCAATCACTATAATCAAACACAGCTGGACTCAAATTAAGGTGTAGAACCATCTCAAGGATGATCAGAAGAAATGGACAGCATCTGAGTTAAATATATGAGTGTCACAGCAAAGGGTCTGAATACTTAGGACCATGTGATATTTCAGTTTTTCTTTTTTAATAAATCGGCAAAAATGTCAACAATTCTGTGTTTTTCTGTCAATATGGGGTGCTGTGTGTACATTAATGAGGAAAAAAATGAACTTTTAGCAAATGGCTGCAATATAACAAAGAGTGAAAAATTTAAGGGGGTCTGAATACTTTCCGTCCCCACTGTATCAATAAGTCCTTAGTCATTTTTTATAAACTGTACTAGCAGCAATGCAATTTTTATTGGTTGAAGGGGTTTAAAGTATTTAGTCTGTGCATAATTCTTCATGAATGCTCCCTTTGTTTCTTGGATTATATCAGTTTGTCATGCATTCTTGCAGCACATTAGCTTATTATTTAAATGTTGATTGTTTGATATATTTACATTTGGATTTAAAATCATATCTTTTTCCCGTGAAGGAGAACTTTCTCTCTCCCAGTATGTTTCCATTACAGGGACTTGCCCTACTGCATGTCTCTAAAATTCAAACATGGTATTTGTTACTATGAAACTGTAACGGTTGGTCTGCGTTATTTGTTTCTAGTTTTAAAGAAAAAAAAAAATTTGTCTGGTTACTAAACTCCAGACAAACAGCTAAATTCACAGTTTAAATATATTAGCTATTTTACCTGCCAAAGGCATTTTTATTTTTGACTATTCAGCCCTGAGATTTAAAAAGCCTTATCACACAGAGCAGTCTTTCTTTGCAGAGCATGAGACCTGATATTTTCCTGCTGCAGTTCAGTAAACTTCCCATGCATGGGGCAAATTTTGGTTGGTTCTTAGTAAAGAGGCGCATCAAGGCTCCTCTAGACCTCCACCGATGACCACAAGGGGTTGTACCCCTGGGAACCAACTTCCACCTACAGAGGCCACCTTTCAAACCTTTCAGGGATCTACCCTCATGCACAAGGTGGCCTTCTCGTTGCCATTACTTTGGTCTCTGAGTTAGCTGCCTTAACCTGTAAGGAACCCTTTCTTGTATTACACAAGGACAATGTGGTATTGAGGCCTAAGCCCTTCTTTTTACCTAAGGTGGTTTCTTTCTTTCACCTTAACCAGAACATGGTGCTTCCCTCTCTGTCATGCTCCAAAATATTTTAAGGAGGTCTCTCTCCACTGTTGGCAGCAGTATGGTCTGTTCAAATTTATCCTGCAGTTACTGCTTCGCATTGTCTGACCAATGCAATTTTCATCCTTCCCGCAGGGTCCTGCAAGATGCAAGCTGCCTCCCGTTCTGCTATTTCTAGGTGGATTAGGGATCTCATCTTGCAAGTCAATCAGTTTAGGGGCAAGGCCCCATCTTTTCTTATCAGGGCACCTCTGCCAAGTTTCTTGGTGCACCTTGGGATTTCCAGCATCCGGCATCTGTTGCAAGGCTTGTCAGCTGGTCTTCTGTTCACACGTTCTCTGAGTTTTACAGGGAGATGTTCAGGTCTCTTCTGGTGCCAGTTTGGGTCACAAGGTTATCTAGACAGCCCTGTGAGCGCTTCTGAGTATCTTACGTTATGCTGTAGGCCTGTTAGAGCTTTATTTGTTGTGTTGCCAGCCTCACAGTAAGATTGCTTTGGGACGTCCTTATGTCTTTAAATGTGTCCTCTAATTAACTATTAAGAAAATTGAATTTTTGATTTACCTGTAAAATCTCTCCATTTCCAGTCTTATAGGGCGCACCAATGGTAGACAGAGTTTTTAAGTAGGAGATTACCCCCCATTTGCCTAACTATTGGAAACAAAATTCTGGGGTGGCCCTTGAACTCTAGGGCTCTGCGTGACAGCTCTTTTTATCGGGGGGGGGGGGGGGGGGCTTCTCGCTGCTCCTTTCAGCGATTTGGGCCTTTCCTTCCCCTATGCTCCATGTCCCCCTCCTCCAATCCTGGGAACTTTTTGTTCCCTTCTCTCCTGATAAAGATAAAGCTCCATGATTCAAAATATGTTGAGAGATAACCTCACATTTGCTTATAACCAATTGATACCTCAGAGGACACTACGAGGGATCAGAAATGGAGTCACTATAATCATGTTCTATTAAGTCATTGATCTATGTGTAACAATGTGAGGTTGTATGCAGGGTATTATTTATGATGTGCCTGTGGGAATCGATATCATTGGTTTTATGGATTACACCTTGTGTTTATTTTATTTCTTTATTTTTTTATGGATATAATACATTTTTTTCATATGATTTGGTTTCAGTTTCTTTTCCCTCAAAGTGTTTGGCACATAAAAAGTCCCATTCTGTACTCATGTTGTTTGGTTATTTACCTGTAAAACACAGGTTCCACCCCCTGCTCTTGTGTTCATCTCTTTTTACTGCGTGCTACAAAACTGAAGCATGCTAAGAGTTGTCAGGGTTTTGCTGTGTTTTTACTGCAGCTCCGATTGTTTGCCAGTGTCCATTCTCCTGAAGGCGACTGCATAACCCTATGTCTCTGAATATCCTCCCGTGCCCCTTTACAAGCTCCAATAAAGGGAGTTTACAGACAAGTCAAAAATCTTTTTCTTTTTTTTGATCCCCAGAAATACAAAGAGTTTGTATGGTTTTCCAATATACTTACAATAGTGCCTCTGCTGCACTGAAATCCCAAGGAGTCCAATCAGTTCTACTAAGGTTACCTCTGTGAACTGCAGAACACCTCATATATGTTATAGTGCCAAGGGTTTTAATAGAATTATACTGAGAGATGTGTGTGCTTTTTTAAGAATTGGCTGCAATTATATGAAATCATGAATGGGGTACAATGCAAAATGTTAAATTTAATCTAAACAGATCGTATACCTGGCCACACACCTTCACATTTTCTGCCTTCAATCAATATTTTTTTAAATATTTTGTTTGCAAGATATTTTATTTTGGTATGTAATCTAAAGATAGTGGATTGTATGGCTTTGTTAACCTTTCTTCCAGGTTGAATTTGCTCTTAATAAAATCTTGTATATGTCCCTATGATGTTTTCTCCTAGATTTAAGTGAGTAGCTTTAGTTGTATGTGGAAGCAGATCCCACTCATGAACGAAACCATAATGCTACAGTAATATTCCTTCTGTGGTGTGCAAATTGCTTATGTGTTACATAGGCAAAATGAATCACTTCCCACTGAAGCATGACTCGTGAACAAACAACATGAATCACTGAAGGTCAATGAGATCCAACATTTGGATATAGAAGTTGAAGCTTTACATAGGTACATAAAATAAAGCTACAACACAGTGGCGGTGCGTCCATTAAGGACGCACAGGCACCGCCCCCTCTGTCACGCCATCCACCTCTGTGTAGAATGGATAGATTCATGCATAGTATGAATCTATCCATGGCCGCTGTAGCCACCCCCTATTCAGGCGTCTGTCCCCTTTTCGGACGCCGGGTGCCTGAATTCCAGCAGAAGGGGTGTTTTTTTTTTTTTGAAGCACCTGATTGGAGCCATAGTCCGGTTTTAAAAAAGGTGGACTTGAAGCGCAAAGCATTGCGCTCACAGTCCACCCAGGTGTTATTAAAGCAAATTAATATTTGCTTTTCTAACACTGAACTGCCTCTCAGCCAATCAGGAGGGGTGGATCTAAGACCCGTCACCTGATTGGCTGAAGGCACAGGCGCTGCGATTGGACGCCTAACGGATCGGTAGAAGAGACGCACGGGAGGAAAGAGAAGCATGGAGGATGCAGGAGCCGTCACCTGACCTGCTGCATGTCCCACAGCTCGCCGCCGTCACCTGCTGCCTGACCCGCCACCAGGATGGAGTAAGTGCTGGTCAGGCAGCGAGCGGGGCTGCATATGATGGGCACAGGGTCTGCATATGATGGGCACAGGGTCTGCATATGATGGGCACAGGGTTTGCATATGATGGGCACAGAGGCTGCAATTAGTGATTTTTCGGTTTGTTTGCGCCCCCCCCCCAAAAAAAAAATTTTTTTTGAGACAGCCGCCACTGCTATAACATAAAATGTCCTCTTTTACCTCTCAGAAAATATCTAGCCTGGCAGTATATATTTTTATTCATAAACCATCTTGTAATAAGCAATCTTCCATCTATAAAAAAGTAGATCCTCCCTATAACTTAAAAAAAATTATAATCCTAAATTCCTCTTCTCAAACCACCACTCTGTGGTCACGTGACCCCCCCCCCCCCCTTCCGCTTTCCTTCCCTGATCTAAGGAGTTTCCCCTTTGATGTCAGCCAGTAGAGGGGGGTCACGTGACCCCAGAGCAGCGCTGTGAAAGTAGGTATTTAGGGCTATAATTTAAAAAAAACTGACACAGTACATTAGATCTTCATAAAACAGAGAGGATACAAGTAATGGGGTTATGTATTCCAGCAGAAATAGCAGCAGGAGGGGAGGGGCCAGGAGGAGATCAGCTCTCACTACACAGATAGAGCTGACAGGCAGGCAGGGAGGGGGGAGAGGGAGAGACTGTGGGATGATGGAGGCGCGTAAACTGACCATGGTATCCTGGATCAGCAGCCATGATTACCGTAGCCAGTTCACATAGGGGGACACAGGAACATGCATGATCAACCAGGTATTTTAGAACATAGAAAGGGACAAATTACATTGCAACAACTCTATGCTGTTATTCATATTATTAGTATTACTATTATTTTTTTTCGGGTTACAGCGGCTTTAACGATACAGCGAGAAGTAATAATTTCTGTTGGCCTAAAGTTTCCCTCTCTACAGCAGTCACATAGGTACTTTTCAGTGGTCACAGGCAGTCTGCATATGTCATTTGAAACTATTTTATGACAATATAAATGCCAGATTAGGCAACTCTGCTCCAACACACAGATGTGGCCAGTTCATATATCAGTCATATAGGGGGAGGAGATTTACTAAAACCGGAACACTTATGCCGCATGCACACGAGCGGAATGTCCGACGGAAGCTTTTTATCGTATATTCCGATCGTGTGTATGCCTCATCTGACTTTTTCTTTTAGAAAATTCTGACAGACCCAGAAATAGAACATATTCTAAATATTTCCGAGGGAACCATTTCCTATCGGGAAAACTGCTCGTCTGTATGCTGTTCCGAAGGACCAAAAACGACACATGCTCTGAAGCAAGTACGAGACGGAAGCTATTGGCTACTGGCTATTGAACTTCCTTTTTCTAGACCCGTCATACATGACGTATGTCACCGCGTTCTAGACGGTCGGACTTTGGTGTGATCGTAAGTACGCAAGACAGTTTCTGCGGAACTCCGTCGGAAAAACCTTCAGAGTTTATTCCAACGGAAAAACCGGTCGGGTGTACGTGGCATTAGAATCTGGTACAGATGTGCATGGTAGCCAATTGGCTTGTAATTTCAGCTTGTTCAATTAGGCTTGGGAAAAAAACACCTGGAAGCTAATTGGTTTTTAGGCAGAGCTGCACCAGATTTTGCACAATCCAGTTTTAGTAAATACACCCCCTCCCCCGGTAGTGTGTGTTACAATTCTGCAACAAGCTTGAGTGTATTTTTCTTTTGATAAAATGTTACATTTTCTACAAACAGTTATGGATTGCGAGGTATATTGAAACAATGATTTTAGAATAAATACATTTTCAGTGTGATGTGATTATGGTTTGATGGTAACATTTACATGTGAAAATAGCACATATGATGGGAAATAATTGAATTTTCAGTTGTACAAATCTTTGCAGTAAACAAGTAAGAGATGAAGAGCTTTGAGAACCAGAGGTTAAATATATACTGTAAAATAGCAACTGCATTCTTCTTGGGAAAAGGATCCCCCTACCTATCCCACAATAGAAAATATATAAAACACATAGGAGACCCCTGCACTCACCAGTATGTAGTAGAAATGTTTCTTCTGATTTATACGGTATGCTGGCAAGCCCAGAGTTCTCATAGATGCTTTATATAAGGTCTATCCAGTAGACCTGGTCACCATTGCCATGTGGCGGGTGTGCCTGGGCACACCCTAATCCGGGGCTGGACAACCTGTCAATCACGGGCAGGTGAGGGGTAGACCGTGAATTCGTCTTGCCAACCCCCAGAAAAAAAAAGTAAATAATTAAAAAATAAAATAATAAATATAAAAAAACTACTGACATCATCCACTGCCCTACTGACACCAATCTCTGTTCAATTGACAACATTCAATGCTCCACTGACACGTCCACAGCTCTACTGACTGATACCATCCAATGCCTGTATACACCATATACATACACACATATGCGCATACGTGTTTGAGCCTTGGGGTGCACACCCTATGCTGGTCACCATCAACCTTACAAATGTTGTGTCCAGGGGCGGACTGACCATTGAGCCACTCGGGCACTGCCCGAGGGCCCTGGGCCATTAGGGGGCCCCATCAGGGTTGCCAGCCTCAGTAAAACCAGGGACAGTATGTATAAATCTGTTTTTTTGTTTTTTTTACATCTGTCTGTGTATACTGTGTGTGTATATTGTGTGTGCGTATACTGTGTTGCCCCATAATCTCCTATTGCCCAGGGGCCCCATGAGTTATCAGTCCGCCCCTGGTTGTGTTTGATCCCATCTCTCCTTTGAATCCTGTTGATTGAGAGGATATTTATTGCAGAGTTTGCACTGATAAGGTGGGTAATTGTTTTTACTGGTTACATCCTAAGTAAGAGTGACAACATAAAGCAGCTAAAATTCTAATTTGTGCATATATTCTATGCTTGGGTCACCATAATTGGTATCTGTACCACAGAAGTTACAAAGGCGTTATTAATATAATTTTAACAGTTTAGTTACCAATAGAGTTTTGTGACATTAAAGCCATTCTTCTACCAGCATACAGATTGTATGCCATATGCTGTTCTATGGGCATCGAATGGGAAGCCTAAAGAACTAGTCCTTAATTCTTCAGCCAAGATGTTTGAGTAATAAACTCTGAGTGACTGGTTGGTAAAAGAAAAGAATAGAAGTGCACTGCAGGATGCCACCAAGTGAACGGAGAGGAGGGGGACTGCTCTTTCTGGAGACTGCTTTCTTAAAGATCTGAGGAGACACCACACAGAGAATGGCAATGGAGGGTAAAAAGGGTTTTGACAGAGTACTGTAGAGCTTTCAGCAGGAGGACACATGAGAAATGACCATGTCACTTTGCTATGAAGAGGTCACTGGAGATGGAGCAGAAACCTCAGGGCAGACTCCTGACTGAAGTGTGTCGGAGAAATAGGAAGAGATTTAGTGGTGCATCAGCAAAAGAGGAACTCAAAATAGCACAACTTCCCAACACTTGAATGTTCCCCTATACACACTGAAATTCTGCCTGCTCTGGCAAGTTTTTTCCATCCAACGTTGTCAGCATTACATTTATAATGATATAATATTCATTTTTACTTTGCCAATTTCTTTCATTTGAAGTGCTTGGATGCCTTGTAGCAGGACCTCAAATATATTGTCTTGCTGTGTTGGCTCTCAAAGGGTTTCTTCAAGTTATAATTTTACTTTTATCGCATGGAAGGAGGATATGCTGAACCTATCCCTCTGCTCTGAAAAACAAATTCCACATCAGTTCCATGCTGCCCGTGATGGACAGCAGTGGGTGAATTTTATTGCCGCTATTGGGATGAATAACGATTATGCAATTCGCCCACTGCCGTCCACTATCAATCTCAAGGCAGGCAGGCATGATGAGGAACTAGTCTCTCAGAGTTACCTGTCAGGCTCTGCCGCTATCAGTGTGCGGTGTGGTTGCTAGGACGCTAGCAGCCTGCATCTTGGCAACCCATTAAAGTGTTACTAAACCCACAACAGTAAATTCAGTCTGTATATGCAGTAAAGCATGCTTGTTAGAATCACTGTGGAACCTAAGGGGTTAATCCTCCGCGTTGTGTAAAAAGGCTGTTGGATCCTTTCTTCTCTGATCCTCCCCTTCTTCCACAGTCCCCATAGGACAGTCAGAGGAGAATGAAACCTCCTCCTACAAGCTTTAACTAGACACTGATATCATAAGACTGCTTTATACTTCTGATGAGAAAAGGTATTTAGCAATTTATATTTAGTAAAATAATAGCATTTCCATGCTCTGTATATTGTGGGAGACCAAATATAGTGAACACAGAGTCCTGGGTTTAGTAACAATTTAGGTAAATGCAAAACACAATAATGAAGTAATGAACACACAGCAGCACCCCAGCCCCCGTACACTGTAACTGTTTGAGCATCATGCTAATGTGCAGTTATTTGTGCGCCAGCTTAGGACAGCCAATTCACTTGGAAGGACGCATAGAGCTGTGCGGGTGAGTTTGTGTTATAATGACAGCCCAGCAATACAGGTGAGGGGGAGATGCATGAAGTTCCACTGTAAAGTGATTGTAAACCATCATTGTAAAACAACCCATTCAGTTTAAAATAGACATGAAAGGCAAAACATTTTTGTGTGTGTGTGTAAATATATATATATATATATATATATATATATATATATATATATATATATATATATATATATATATATATATATATATATATATATACCCCTTCCCCCCCCCCTTTTTTTTTGTAATGTGTTCACATTCCCTTTGTTCTCATCTGCATAAGAGCTGGGGGAGGAGGAGCAGCAGCACACTGAGCTTTCCCAGTGAATGGCTGTGCAGCAAGGGTGTGTCAGGACAAGTCTGATTTTTGGAGGAGAGTACATGGAGTTCCCAGCATAGCTAGAGAACTGACCATGGTGTGTCGTCCTGCTTAGTGTGGTCAGTTTTTAATAGAAAAGCGTATGGACTGGCAGGATCACCATGGATTTCACATAAAGGAAGCAATACAAAGAGAACAGGATACTTTCTTTTGTTATGAATGTGTTGCAGCCGTAGCACACGTTGGATTTCCTAACAAAACTATTGCAGTTATTTTATAATTAAGTGCAGATCATTTTAATGGGACAATGGGACCACTAGAAAAGTGTTAAAGGCTTTTTTGTATTCTCCTCAATGTGCTCAAAGGAAAAAAAAACAAAATACAAATTTGACATTTATATATAGTATATGGGCTTCTATATATGTTTGGTCAATTAAAAAAACCTATTGTAGGCTATCCTTACACACAGACTGCTATTATTTAGGTGTTGAACTGCCTTGAAGCTCTGGTTCCTGGGTTTGAATCCCCAAGGGGTGCCATCTGCATGAATTTTGTATGTTTCCCATCTGTTTGTACCTGCTTTCCTCCAGGTGCTTCGGTTTCCACCCACAATCTAAAAACATACTGGCAAGTTGATTGTCTTCCTCCCAAGACTTCTTTTAGTGCCTGTATGAGCATCAAAAGAGAACAAAGAGGGGGGAGGGGCCGCACAATTGTGTAAATATCTCTATACTGTTGGAAAATCTTTTAGAATACCCTTACAGATTTCCACAGTTGCCCAGTAATTTGTTTAAGTTGATTTAAATAATTTTCATGTGTCAGCACTTTAAACATTTTGTCATATACAACATTTCTTCTTACATGGAATTTTGGCTATTACCACTTCATGAAAAGAATGCTTTCTTTAAATACTCTGTTTTTTCTACAAACCAGTACTTCTCCTTTCTTTCTTCCCTTTTGCTTCTGCTTAATGTCCTTGTTTTCAAGTTGTATGTAAAATGTTAAAATGTTATCTGTTTAAAAGTACATACTCTTTATTTTATACTTGCTACTTTAAATGGATTCCGGTGAACAGTGCACATCCCATTTGGGTCATTTTATTGGGATCAATACCCCTATCCTGAAGCTGCAGTTACTGATATAATCACGTGAAATCTGGTATTGCATATGGTATTATAGAGGATTATAGTGTTCTTTATTGGGGTCTACTCTGTTACAGTGTTTGGACTATTGTCCTTATAGGTCTACAAACCGGGGTCCTACTGTTATCTGCTTTCCATAAAGAAAAAACGTCATTTCTGTCCTAACTAAACTGGCTGCTGGTGTCTGAGCTACACTGTATTACCAAAAGTATTGGGACGCCTGCCTTTACACACACATGAACTTTAATGGCATCCCAGGCCAAATCATTTTGGGGAGGGGGGTATGGTGTGGGGTTATTTTTTAGGGGTTGAGCTTTGCTCCTTAGTTCCAGTGAAGGGATCTTTTAAAGCGTCCACATACCAAGACATTTTGGACAATTTGATGCTCCCAACTTTGTGGGAACAGTTTGGGGATGGCCCCTTCCTGTTCCAACATGACTGCACACCAGTGCACAAACAAGGTCCATAAAGACATGGATGAGCAAGTTTGGGGTGGAGGAACTTGACTGGTCTGCACAGAGTCCTGACATCAACCAGATAGAATACCTTTAGGCTGAATTAGTGCGGGGACTGTGAGCCAAGCCTTCTCATCCAGCATCAGTGCCTAACCTCACAAATGCACTTCTGGAAAAATGGTCAAATACTCCTAAATCTTGTGGACAGTCTTCTCAGAAGAGTTGAAGCTGTTATAGCTGCAAAGGGTGAGCCAACTCAATGTTGAACCCGACAGACTAAGATTAGGGATGCCAATAAAGTTCATGTGTGTGTAAAGGTGGCCCAATACTTTTAGTAATATAGTGTTCTTCATTTTTGTTAAGTGAAGGCATGTATCCTTGCTACTATTTTATATTCTACTGCTGCCTTTGGGGCTCACTCTCTATAGAGGTGTTTTGCTAAGGTAAAACCCAATAAAACGATTTTGTAGTTCTAGATCTACCAAGGAAGGGTTTATAATTACTGCTAGTTTTCATTGCTGTCTTTGACCCCATTGGGGAAATTTCGGGTCACTGAGACAGGAAGTGAGGGGAATTTCTCCAGCTGGGCCAAAGGCAGCAATAGAACCTACTTCTGTTTATTACGATGTGAAGGGAAATCTGACCAGTGGGATAAAGAAGACCATTGCACACGGATAGGAAGTGAGGGGAGTATTTACAAAACATATCCATGTCTCTGATATTGATAGAATGAAGCTTTGTCTTCCAGATTACAGAACAAATGTTATAAAGGCTCATTGTTGCCTTCACATATTGGTTCCAGGATCTCCCCAAAACGCAAGACACTCATTGATGCAAAAAAGCAAATTAGGCTTAGAAAGCCAAGCCTTGGTTTGATTGCTTTTCCCTGCCGAAACGCTCTATTGGTCACTACAGTGGAAATCCTTCTACGCCAATACAAAGGTTTGGGAAACTGCAGTCTTTGATGTAACTAAACTCAGCTGGGATGTGTAAATGAACGCCTATGTAATGGCACAAGTGGAAAAAGATGCTGGATGGTCGCACTTTTTTAGGTGCCTGTGCTTCATGTAACTAGTTTTTTCTTTGAAACATGACAAGCTTTCCTTGAGGGAAAGTCATATTGAAAACTCCATGATGACCAGGGCCTCTTCTATGTTACAATGAAGAGTTTGTCACATCCCCCTGGAAGATCGCAGTAGCTCCCTTTCTGCTGTGGTTTTCAAGTGCTTTTAGGACTGATTATTGACTGCAGCAATACAGCTGTTACCTTATGGAACAGAGCAATACTCTATCAATACTTTAAGTCACCAGCAGATGGCAACTTGTGTAAAATCTGTAATCGTAGTTTCCATTACTTTTTAGTTCATACGTAAAGGCATCATAGACAGATAGTGGGTTTCCAGTTGTGACAACTTGGCCCTTTTACACTGGAACACTTATAAACACAGTATGCATTTTTCAAAGATGTATATGCACTTTTAACGTGCTTTTAATGCATTTTTGTTGCACTAACTGGTTTGCTGACTCCCAGCATATATGTACCTTCGAAACACGTCCAGGTGACTCAAGAAATGTGCTAAAAACATAGATGTGGTGCCCTTTTAATGCACTTTTGATGTGTTCCTATTGACTTACAATGAAAAGTGCACTTTTGGGGGCACCAAAGATGCAGCATGCAGGAGTTTTCAAGACAGTGCAAACACAGCACAGCCATGTGAACAGGATTTAAAGGGGAATCATTTTCATATGCTTATCTGGCACTAGAAAGTGTGTCAAAAACGCACCAATGTGAAGGTTTTATTTTCACAACTGCTTTGTTACTCCTGTACTGCAGTACATCTCCCCCCCCTTTTGCTGCATCCCGTGACAGCATTGCTTATCCCCCTATGTTTCTGTGACAAAGTTTAGGAAGTCTGACCTTGATGCTGGGCCCTTGTGCCCTTTTTTGCACTTGAAGGCCTGCCACATAATCATGAATTGATAACAAACAGCTGTCAGACGCAGTTGAGCTCATGAATCTGGTATGCGTTAGCTATGTGGATGTAACATGTGCATCACTGTCGGATGCTGCTGGGCTGCTGTGGCAGGAAATGAAGTGTATGATGATTTTGTCCCAGTTTTTTATTTTAGCCCCAAAGTGTATGGGAAGCTATGAGTCAGTAGTGCTAGCCAGTAGTCTAGTAAAGCATCCAGTTATTGTTCCACTAGTATTTTCTGTCTGCAGTCTACACTCAGTATGTCCTTGGACTGTGCACAGACCACCCACAATGATCAAGTGGCATGATGCCCCAGAGTGTTCTGCAAACCCAGGCAGTGACACCAGCCACTTCCTTCACATCATGTGATTACAGTTTTCTTTACGAGAAAGACTGCATATTAAAAAACTGATCTAAATGAGACATGTTGCCATGCAGTCTGTTTCAGAAGTAACTGTAGATTGGACAAATATGACAGATTTTTAATAAATGATTTATGTTGGACACAACAAAAATATGCTCTGCATTGCATACAAAAAGCACGGCTTGCCTTTCCAAGAGCTCTGGTTTTTATCCAGACGTGGCGGTAATGCAGCAGGCCACCCCACTGCGTGAAATCTCTTGTGCTAGTAATCTGGTGTTTTTGAACCATTATTTTCTTAGCTGGGAAATTTCAGCTATTCTCTTGTCTACCTATTGTTAGCTAGGCTTACTTGCTTGCCGCCTTTCAAACGATGTGATCAGAACCTGCAGTCACAGTTCACGTAAAGGTCTTGCAGAATCTGGTAAACTCCGTGGAGCCTCAGTGGAGCATTTTAAATTAGCTATCATTACAACTAATTTATTTATTTATTTTTCTGCTAAAAGAAACTTCTCTCCAGTCTATTTTTTGGATGGAGTAGGGAAGGGTTAGGACTTTGTCAGGTTATTACCGTGTGTTCAATGGGGGGAATTCTACAATACTGGAGAAACAGTAGGAAGTTAGTGGAATTTATCATAAAGTAATGGGTAATTCTTCCTTTGACAGCTGTAGCTGGGACAGATATCTCTATTAGGTGATTACCCGTCCACTCTTGTTCTGATGCCATCTGTAAAGGTTAGCTCATACCTTATTCAGCATTTAGCCGGTACAGTAAGGAGGAGGCTTCAAAAAAGGGGTTTTCTTCTAAAGCCCAAAGCTTGGTGCTGCTACGTTTTACGATCATTTGCCCCATCCAGGATGAATGCAGGTAAGCCCATCTGACTCTGAGGAAAGTGGAGTTCAGTGCTTCAATAAAATTATCAATCAGTGTAAAAATCGTTCTGTAAGCTCCAAAGAGTGGTTCTTTCAATTTTTTTTTTTTTTTTTTAACTATGCGAATAATAAACGGAATATTCTATTTGCAATAAAATGTATTTGGTGTTTTTTCAGGGTGAATTGACCCATTAACAAAACCACCATATATTTGCCCCCCACCTACTTAACGGTTGAAGCCTCTACCTAATGCTGAAACTTAAAAAGCGGGTCTGCAAGCTTGCAACCCTCTTTCCATGGAGATACCGGACCGCTCACATGTGGTGTTGTAAATCTGAGGGTGTAAATGGGGAACATGGTAATGCTTTTGTTTTAAATCTGATTTTTTTTTTTTTAAGAAAGTGTACATTTTTGTGTATTTGCTTTATGTATTATATTTAAGGCTAAAACCTTGCCTCTCTTTAAATCAGATGGTATATTCACACACCGTATTAGCTGATAGGGTCTAGGACAGTGACACTCTACATCTATATTGTTTCCTCAGTGTCTGTTTTTGTTGGAAATCAGGTGAGTTTTCAGCAGCACCCATTCCTACACCTTTTACAAGCTCCATACAAGTTGTGAACTGTGGAGCTGACTCATGACTACAGTAACACAGGAGAACAAAGTGAAATAAAATTGCCATCATGTCCAGTTGACGCTTGTAACATCCTGTTCCATGTGTTGCATCGTTTGTCTGTACTCCTCAAGTCTACATATTAGTCTAGGGCAGGGGTCTTTAAACTTTTCAAACAAAGGGCCAGTTTAATGTCCTTCAGACTCTAGGAGGGCTGGATTGTAGCCAGCGGGGGCAGAAAATGTCCTGGACCCGGCATCAGTGAGAATAAATATGGCCCCGGGGTTGGTGGTCAATAGGAGGAGGAGGAGTGCCCCTATTAGTAGGAGGAAAAGTATCCCGTCATTGGTATCAGTAGAAGAAATGGTGCCCCATTGTTGGTTTCAGTAGGAGGAATAGTGCTCCATATCAGTGGGGGGGAATAGTGCCCCAAGGGACGGATAAAGGCTAGCAAGGGGCCATATCTGGCCCTCAGGCCGTAGTTTGGAGACCCCTGGTCTAGGGTGAAGTGATCATTCTCAGCTAGTTACGAAAAACATTTGGGGATTGTATTGTTTTCATGTCATTTTAAACTTTTGTGAAGTAATTGACCAAAACTCTTTTTGCATGCATTTTTTACTCTATTATCAGAGGCATGTGCATTTTTAGGCAGATGGCTGATACCATTGCAAATCACTGTTGTGAGACTGCCCAGCATTTGCATTGTTCTCAGTACTGTGGTATGTGATTGTTTCTGACTTCTATTCTGAGCTGTATTTACCTGTCTGCTGAACAATCTGTCTGCTCTGATTCTCGCCATTCTTTTCTGGACGCATTGAATCACTATTACTCCTAATTTGTTTGGTTTTCACGAGTAGGAGATAGTAAATACAACTTTTCTGAGCAGTCTAATAAATACCCTAGCAGTCAACAATAAATTGAGGTGTAATATCTTTATTTAATGTGCAAAAATCAATTAAACCTTGTGTGAATATAAAGTATATTTTAGTATATTATTTTATGTAGTTTAGACTAGATTTTTGGTGGGAAGTGGTGGCTGGGAACTCCACCTAATAATTCTAAGAAGGAGAAGCATGTGTCATAATATCCTGCCTCCTTCTGTGGGTGGGTAGATGCAGCACAGGACTCTGTTGTGACCCACCAACCTCCGTTAATTAGCAGGCATGTGAAAAGCCCTGCTCCATTCCTAGGTGAAAAGTTGGCATGAATGGAACCAGGTGTGATACTCGCCTAATAAGGGCAGAAGTGAATATACTGAACTTTGATCCTTAAGGCTCGTACACCCTATAAGAAATTTGGGTGAACATTTTTGCCCCAGGAATGATCGTTCAAATTTCTGATAGTGTGTACACAACTTTCGAAAGCCAATGCCGACCTTCTGAGTGAAAATTCGATGGGACAAATTCCAAAATTCTTCTCGTACGGGAACAGAATGAACGATTTTATTGTAATGTATACTGTTGTCATACGATTTTTATACAAGAAATATTAAAAATGAAAGACTGCGCATGATCAGAAGCGAACAAAAAGCCTTTGTCGTACGAGAATTTTCGTACATTGTACATTAACATACACAGCCTTTTTTATTCAGAACCATAGGGTTATATCGCTCCCTACAGGAGTAGGACACTAGGCAGACAAAAGACTTGGCTACGCCTATGGGCAGTCCTAGGTGATATACACCCCCCTCTTTGCTACAGGCCTTCAGTTATGTAACAAGCAGTATCAGAAGTATTAAAAGTCAAAAATCCTATTTTCTCTTTCGTTCATTGACAGACACAGCCTTCTTTATTCAAAACAATGGGGATGTCCCAAAGCAGTGCCAAACATGAGGGGTGGGGCAGCCAACAAAAAAACCCAGGCAAACCAGACAACCTGGAGCTCAGTGAAAACAACCTGGAGCTCACCTGACCAGCAAAAAAACCTCTTCATGAGGGAAAAACCCTCTAGACTGCAGCCTGCAGAACCTTGCGGCCAAAAGAAACATCCGCAGATGCCAGCACATCCACTTTGTAAAATTTTGTGAAAGTGTGCACCGACGACCAGGTGGCCGCCTTGCAAACTTGCGTTACTGATGCCTGATGACGGAAGGTCCAGGCGGCACTCAGCGCCAGTCGAGTGCGCCTTCACCAGGAAGGGAGGAATCTGACCCTTGATAGAATAGGCCTGAGTCACCGTCTGCCTGACCCATCTAGAGATGGTCGCTAAGGAAGCAGGTAGACCCTTCTTTGGCCCGTTTGTGATCACGAACAGAGAGTCTGACATTCGAATAGACTCAGTGGTCACAAAATACACCCTGACTGCTCGTACCACATCCAAGGTGTGCAAGGCAAATTCCCTCGGATGTTGAAGCCGGGGACATAGAGAAGGCAACACGATGTCTTCATTTAAATGGAAATCAGAGACAACCTTTGGAAGGAAAGAAGGACAAGGACGAAGCACCACCCTGTCCTCGTGAATCACTAGGTAGGGCGTACGACAGGATAGCGCCGCCAACTCTGACACCCTACGAGCAGAAGTAATAGCCACCAAGAAGGGGAATTTCTCGAATATCCTCAGAGGCTTCTGTAGAACCGAAAGTACAAGATTCAAGTCCCACGGTGGCAAGGGAGATCGCACCAGTGGAACCACATGTCGCACTCCCTGAATGAAGGTACGCACCAGGGAATGCGAAGCCAGGGATCGTTGAAAGAAAACCACCAAGGCCGACACCTGGCCCTTAACAGTACTAAAGGCAAAATTCTTTTTAACGCCCCTCTGAACAAAAGTCAAAATCCGAGCCACCGAAAAGGAACGTGGGTGAAACCCCACTGACTCACACCATGAAATATACGCTTTCCACATCCTATAATATACCTTCCTGGAAGAAGACTTTCTAGCTCTGAGCAGCATCTGAATCGCCAACGCACATAAGCCCCTATCCTTCAAAACCTGGCTTTCAATAGCCAGGCCGTTAAAGCCAGCGACAATAAGACAGGGTGGAAGATCGGCCCGTGGCATAGCAGATCCTCCCTGAGAGGCAGCCGCCAGGGGGCATCTACGACCAGACGCACTAAGTCGGCGTACCAGGACCGTCGAGGCCAGTCCGGGGCCATTAGAATGACCGGAATTCTTTCAGCTTCGATCCTGCGCAACAGCCATGGCAGAAGCTTGAGAGGAGGAAAGGCATAGATCAGATGATACTGGCCACACAGAGCGACCTGAGCATCTGAGGCATCCGCCAGAGGATCCGAGACCTGGCCACAAACCTCTGCACCTTCCTGTTGATTCGGGATGCCATCAGATCTACCTCTAGAGACCCCCAGCGTAGGCAGATCTGTGGAAATACCTCCTAATGGAGAGACCACTCCCCTTGGTGCAATACTTGATGACTGAGGTAATCCGCCTGCCAGTTGTCCACCCCCAGAATGTGAACGGCAGAGATGTCCAGGACGAAACGTTCTGCCCACTGTAGAATGCCGGCTACTTCCAGGCCGACTTACACACTCTTCATTTCTCCCTGGTGGTTGACATAAGCCACCACCGTGGCATTGTCTGACTGGATCTGTATCGGGAGCCCCTGAAGTGGAGCCGTCCAATGATCCAGACAGTCTGATGGCCTGGAGTTCCAAGATGTTGACAGGTAGCCTGGCTTCCACCAGCGTCCAGTGACCCTGAGCCGAGCTCAGGCCCAGGACTCCTCCCCACCCAAACAGACTGGCAACGGTGGTGATCACTGTCCAGTACAGTGGGAGAAATCTGCCAGAGTTTGAACAGTGATCTCTGCGTTGCCCTTCAGGGCTGCGGAGGACTCTGCTCGCAGCAGAAGGTCATCCAGATAGCCCAGAACAGAAATTGCCTGCTGCCGCAGCAGCGCCGGAACTGGGGCCAACACTTTGGTGAAGACCTGAGGAGCGGAGGCGAGACCAAAGGGTAACGCCGCAAACTGATAATGCTCCTCTCCCACAGAAAAGCGGAGGAACCACTGGTGCTGTGCACAAATCGTAATGTGCAGGTAGGCATCCTTGATGTCGATGGGGGCAAGAAAATCACCCTGATGAAGCGAATGGACTCCATTCTGACCTTCCACACCCGCACATAGCGGTTCAGGGCCTTGAGGTCCAGAATCGGACGTACCGTACCCTCCTTTTTGGGGATCGTAAATAGGTTTGAATAAGAGCTCTGGAAACGTTCCGACACTGGAACCGGGACATTCACCCCCTGGAGCGACAGACCTTGTACCGCACCCCGGAGGGCTAACAAGCGGTCTGGAGACAGATGCAGATTGGACGGAAAATATCTGCTTGGGGGACAAGTCTGGAACTCAATCTTGAAACTAGACAGAATCACTTTGTGGACCCACTTGTCGTTTGTCAGAGAGGTCCACGGGCCCGGAAACCAGCGGAGACGCCCCCCCTACCCGGACTGCGGGTGAGGGCGCCTCTTCATGCCGAAGGAGCCTTATCTGGGGGTCTGGAGAAACCCACTCTCAGTTTGCCCGACCAGGGCCGCTTAGAACCTCCCGAGGGGGGCTTGAAAGACTTTGAGCCTTTGTCAGTGGACCCTGAGGAATGAAAAAACTTTGTGTGCCGAGAAGGAAGGGCCACGCTTGCGACTTAGCTCCTTCCCTTTCTTTGACTGTGAAAGAAAAGTACTCTTCCCCCCTGTGACATTCTTAATGATATCATCCAGAGTGGCAGATCAGCTAGGGCCTTCTTTGAGGCCTGGTCCGCAGTCCAACACTTCAGCCTCAATACCCATCAAAGCACTACCGCTGAAACAGCTTAGAAAGCAAGGGATCTGTGCCCAAAGAGGCATCGCAGACAAACTGCAGCCCCTGGACCAGTTGGCCCGCTAATCCTGTGAAGGCAGGTGGAAACTGGTCCCCTTCCAGGTCACGGTGCAACAGCTTTGCCCACTCTGTCAGCGTTTGCGACACCAGAGCAATATCCAAAATCGGCCGAAGCGCCGAACCCGCAATAGAGAACATAGTGCGGCTCAGAGACTCTGCCTTCCTGTCAGCCGGGTCTTTAAAGGCCGGAGAGTCCAAAACAGGAATCATAGTGGTTTTGTTCGACCGGGAAATCGGGGGATCCACCACAGGCGGAGGTGTCCATTTTTTGAGCAGACTTTCCTTAAAGGGATAACGCACAGCGAAACACTTTGAGATCATAAAGGGACGTTTTGGACGCTCCCAATCTTTATAGACAAACTTGTCAAAAAAGGAGGGACAAGGGAACACTTTTGCCGCACGAGGTGGCTTGTGAGTGTCAAAAGGGATCGCACCTCCACCACAGCCGTGGCTGCATCCTCCATCTTTAAAGTTTCCCACACAGAAGCAATTGGTGCATCCACCAACGCCTTCTCCTGCTCAACCACTGGGGCCGAGGAATCATCCTCACTGTCTGAGAGATCTAGGAGCGTGGCCACAGACCCCGCAGGGTGGGCCCCGTCCACGGCAGCTAAATCAGTTTCAGGATCTGACGAGACAGATGAAGCAGGGGAAAGCAGTGGACGCTTCCTGCTAGTCCGCTGCCCAAGAGGCACCTCCACCCGGGACACAAAGGACTCCAGGGCCACCGTCAGTGCGTCAACGGATGACTGGGACCCAGCCTGCATCCTCTGACAGGGGGGTCAGGCGGAGAAACATGCTCCTGAGACTCCATAAGAGAGAAAAAGGAGAGCCCCACACCAAGAGTGACCACTACAATGGGACACCCCCCAACACCGGTGGTGATACCGGACCACCAAGACACCCCACAGCCTGCAGCAGAGAAAGGAGGGATCCCCAGACTCACCACCCCACTAGCGTAATGCTTGCTGCCTCAGATGTGGACCTGCGCACACGTGGCGTCCAAGGGGGAAGAAAGCACAGGAGTCAGTCCTGGGTTAAAAAGAGGGGCTTCCGTCTGCAAAAAAACAGCGTCCTGGGCTACACAGTAATGGCCACCGTTGCCTGAGCCAAAAATTCACAATATCATGGCTGTCGAGCTACACAAACATGGCCGCCGGCCATAGGAAGTCCTCAGGCACTAGGGAAAAGAATGCCGGCCATAGGAAGTCCTCAGGCACTAGGGAAGAGGACGCCGGCTACGGCAAAATGGCCGCCGGCCGTGCTACACGAGTCTACCACAGATACAGGAGAACCCTGTAGCCTCCTAGGATGAGAGAGAGGATCCGGGCACCGGACCCAGTGCCTCTCCCCCGGTAAGCACAGCACCTAGGTGGTGCACACCCCCAGCCCACCAGTATTCAACCCCGTCCCCCAGGACCCACCACAGGCACACTACCTCATATGGAGGGAAGGGGGGGGGTTAGCAAGGGTCCTCCAGGGCTAGCAAAAAAGGGTGCCGGGATAGAGGGGACCCACAGGACCAACTAACCCGGGAGGTCCTCGTCCGCCACAAAAAAAACCCTAAGGGGAGAGGGGGACCTTTACTCGCCATACCAGGACCAAGCAGGCATCACTCCAGACAAAACCTCCTCGCCACTGAAGAAGGGGGGCTGTCGGCCATGAGGGACACTGTAACATGAGCCGAGACCCTGTCGTATGCGAACTCGCGAGACGTTTATTTCGCAGGGCCAGCCCCCTCCAGTGGGGCTATGTCGCGGCCGACCTAGCGCGTAGCTGCGGTCTGCACACACTCGCTGGCCAGACTGGGGTGACCACTGGATCGAATGTCCAGCCCGTCCGTTGATTGTAGATCTCACCGGAAAAATCCAGGGAAAAAATATAAAAAATAAATAAATAACAATTGCCAGGACAAGGGATCCCGACAGGGAACTAGGTCCTTACTCCTGGCTAGGCAGAAAAAAACTGGAGGCCTGTAACAGAGAGGGGGGTGTATATCACCTAGGACTGCCCATGGGCGTAGCCAAGTCTTTTGTCTGCCTAGTGTCCTACTCCTGTAGGGGGCGATATAACCCTATGGTTCTGAATAATTTCACCTAGGAATGGAGCAGGGCTTTTCGCATGCCTGCTAATTAACTGAGGTTGGTGGGTCACAACAGAGTCCTGTGCTGCATCTACCGCCCCACAGAAGGCTGTGTCTGTCAATGAATGAAAGAGAAAATGGGACTTTCTTATAGTGTGTACCTCAATTTACCCCCCTTCCTGTACTTGATTTTGGTGCATTTTCAATTATTGTACAGCATTGGGACAACAGTGTCTTAGTGGTTAGCACTGCTGCCCTGCCATGCTAGGGCCAGATTTAGACCTTGGGGGGGCCTGGGACACTTCAGTTTTGGAGGCCCCTCATACACAGTTTACATTCTCAATGACAGTCAAACAAAAAGCTTGACATAACACCGTTCTGAGGAGACACACACACTCATAGTGTTCGCTTGAGTTGACAAAATTCATTTTTAAAAATGATACAATATACCAGTCCAAAGTAAAAACAGATGGCCAGCAAAATATTACTTCCCAAGATACATTAAATAAAGATTTTTTTATTATATTTTATTTATTATTTTATATCATTTTTTATATGTTATATTATTTTGGTATAGAGTGGGCCCCCTTTTGTAAGGGGGCTTGGGGTTGTTGCCCCTTATGCTTCTGTCTAAAGCCCCATACACACAGGCTAAATGTTGGGAGACATCGGCCAGTTCAATAAAATCTGCCGCACATTCGGCCCTTGTGTATGTTAGTCTGTCAGACGAGCACGATGGAAAACCAGCAGCTGACCAACTCCTGATCAGTGGTGTGGGGGGTGGGGTTGCCCCCCCCCCCCTCCACCCATCAGCAGCTCAGCGGGGGAGATCGCTGTACTAACTTCCGATGGTTAGTACAGTGGCTCCGACCAGAGCCGACAGTTTTTTTTTGTTCAACCCCCCCCAAAAAAATTGTGTACCAGGCTGTAATTTGGCACTCCAATAAGCACCAGGGTCATAACCAGGACTCCTGCATGAATTTCCATGCTCTCCCTGTTCTAGTTTAGGTTTCACCAAGTGCTGCTACATTAATTAGCTCCATTGGCCCTAATATATGTATGTATGTATGTGTAGTAGAGACCTTAGAGTGTAAGCTGTACAATATGTAAAGCGTTGGGTAAATTGTCAGCGCTGTATAAATACTTTGACTAATAAATAAAGATTGGACTGTTTATAGTCATAGTAACTCTGGCTGTGAGATGGAAATTGTCGTTTTCCAGAAACATACAGCTGCCGATCAACTGGGGCTGGTTGTTGTACTTTCCCAACAACCATAAAGAATCTGTTAGATCCTGTTTCAAAGAAAAAATTATACTTTACATAATTTTCCCCAGCCCTGTTTTATACAGATTTGCGTAAAAATACGAGTATTGTAACCATTTTAAATGAAAAATGTCGTTATAAAGCCAGTACAATTTTGCACACATGAACATGTTTATTTTTACACAGCCATGAAAACAAGCAGTGTTTTGGCTGATAATTTACAGTCAGAATGATCTGACATTGATGTGCCAAGAATGCTATTTACACCCCTTAGGCAGCTTGATTGATCCTTGCAGGTATGATGAGTGCTTGAGATACATGGGCACTGAGACATTTACAATACAATATGAAATGCAGCTCTTGCACTTTCCAAAACCCACCTTTTTTGTTTTACAAGCTGGAAATTCCTCTTTTACACTCAGCCTTTCCAGTTTGTCCTGAAAAAGCAGGATTTGTATGTAATTATTGTATTTGTGGCATGTCCTTTAGTAAATTGAGCTTTATGTGAGCTTGTCCTAGCATGTTCCTCTGGTTGACTGATAAGAGGGGAATGTACGCAGATTCTGGCTCCAGTTTTAGGGCGGCTCAAAATCCCCTTTATTATTCACAGACTGCCGCAAGGTAGTATAATGTGATGGGATTTTCTGTTTATGAAGCATAGTACAGGGGGCTGTGGCAGTGTGATTCAAATCAGTAGTGGTAAGGCCCGGATCACCTTCCCAGCCTATGAAGATCTGTACATGTCTCTGCTGAATTTTCATATTTCGCAGACTGTTTTCTCACTTTCCAACCTAGACAGTACATTTTTCCACTCCGCTTTCACATGCATTTACTGTTAACCTGCCTGGATGGAATAAGCAGTAATTACCATATACATACATTGTCAACCTGCATAGTTTCCTTAAATTTGTCACAAGTAATTAAGTAACATATTAATAAGCATGGAAGTTAAACAGCAGGTGTCTGGACAGACATGCCTTTTGGAGATTGTTATCAGGAGCCATTAAAGGCTCACTCTGCAATATCAATAATACATTTCAGGAAAAAGATTTTTCTCTGAGGCTGGGATGTGAAAGCTACAACACACAAGCTGTTGCTGATCTACAGCTCCCCTAATCCTCAGCGCCAGCGTTAAGACTGCACATTGTAAAGCAGCAGTTTGTATTCTTCCCCAAACAAGCTCTTTGTCATTAAACTTGTTCATTTTCACCATGTGACAGGGTCATAGGAAGATCTTCTGAAGGCTGCTGAGTTTGTGTCGTCAGCACTCATACATGCCTCTTTTATATGCTATACTGTAGTATTCTGAATTAAATAAATGCTATTCAAAGTAACATGTTAAAAGATTAATAGATTGCCCCCTCCTGAGCTTCCCTATTGGTCAGCAAGGCCAACCATTCCATTAAAGGACCAGGAGGGTGGCTAGAAAGGGCCGTGGCCAAGTTGTAATTACATAAAACAGTAAAGATTTGTATGTGAGTTGCTTGAATCTCAGATCTAATGACAAATTTGAGCTTTTACTGAAGGTGACCTATGCTTATGTACCAGAGCAGTTACTGTTCTAGTATTCTGAAAACTACAGGTTCAAGCTGTTAGTATATGGTAGCCGAAAGAGAACATTTCTTCGTCCACCCTGTTTAGCATGAATGGAGATATCTAGTAGATTTTTTCTTGTTCAGTGTGTGGGAAATCCCATACGTGTATGGCTAGCCTACGAGCAAAGTCGTAACAATCGTCATAAAATACAAGACTTCAGTCTTTTTTGTTTTCTTGCACAAATATTTGAGAAGGGATTAGAATTAAAGGTATATGTAGTCCAGGCACCTTAGATTGCAGTTAGTATCCTTTCAAGATGCTTTAGGTGTCACCTTTCGCAAAGGGCAGCCAATTGAGGTTGAGTATAATGATTTTCCTAAGAGGCAGTGTAATAGTCAGTTGAAGCCCACTTGTAACCATAACCTTTCATTGAAACAGATCTCTTCTAATAGGTGTTATATATTGGTGTTAAAGGTTTAGTTGTAACACACTGAGGATTGTGGTGTAGTCTGATCTGTGATGAAATGGGAGGAGGTGAATCAGAAATGACTTTCACTGTAATCTAGCAGCTCCGGTAACACTTCCTGTCTCAGGTGTGTGAACCAGCTCAGGTCTCACTACGTCCCAGGTTCCTCCTCCCAGCTGAGAAGTGTTAATGTTGAATTGCCATCCCTCCCTCCTTCCCTTCCTATCATTCCTGTGATGATGGAGCTTGCAGAGTGTGTGGGGGTTGGAGCACAGAGATTCCTTTTACACTGATGAACAAGTTTACATTCCAGGCCTGAGAAGTGACATTCCAGAGTTAGCTGACGTGCCAAACAGGAATGTGAAATTGGAGGCCCTGAACAAGGGAGCAGTGGTGACAGAACATACAGTAGTTGGAGCTTCTGTGTTACACCACTGTTTCCTTCTTGGGAACACGGGACAGCAAGCCAGAACATCTCCAACTCCTGACCAGTTCCCATCCAGCTGCACAGCAACGCCCTGCTCTCTGTGGGAAGGTTTGCACTCAGTGTGGTAATACAGAGACATTTAATTATCTTCATGCCTTGGTTAGCATTTCAGCTGAAAGGAGGGATAAAAAAAAACAAGTAATCACTTCCATGTCCCTGGATACGTCATCTCTGGGAGACTTGGCTTATTCTACCCGGCTCGCTGTCTGCAATGCTTGAAACTTTGGAATCATGCTTGAAGAGCTATGAAGGGACTCTTTGGATTTTATTTTCTGCGCCAGAAGTGTTCATCCACTTACTTTGTTCTGACCTCACTGCTCAGTAATCATAAGATCATCTGACATTTCCAGTGTGGCTTACAGACCTTGGCTTCTGTTCTGGATGTATTATTGGCGCTTGCTGTCTGAGTGTCGCTTCAACAGCTAGGTAGAAAATGCAGGATGCTGGGAGCTGTCCATGGATTTAATCCACCAGATTGAAAAGTGGGATTCAAATCCAGTGCTTACTGACTTGGAGTGTAAACCGTCATTTGTGTTACAACGAGGGGAAAAAAGTTTAATGAAATACTCTACAGCTGTAGAACACAATCCCTGGTAAGAATAAGGAAATGTTTACATATTCATGGGTGCATAGGTTCAGGAAATTATTTTTTATTGTATGAACAGGAAAGAAAATAAATGTATATTGGAGTGCGAATAAAAAAGCAATCCACTATAATTGTATTTAAAAAAAAATTATATATATATATATATATATATATATATATATATGTGTGTGTGTGTGTGTATGATAGATATAGATAGATATATCTATCTATGTGTGTGTGTGTGTGTGTATATATGTATGTATGTGTGTGTATATATATATATATATATATATATATATATATATATATATATATATATATATATATATATATATATATATATATATATATATATATATATATATATATATATATGTGTGTGTGTGTGTGTGTATGATAGATATAGATAGATATATCTATCTATGTGTGTGTGTGTGTGTGTATATATGTATGTATGTGTGTGTATATATATATATATATATATATATATATATATATATATATATATATATATATATATATATATATATATAATGTGTGTGTATACAGTGGGGACAGAAAGTATTCAGACCCCCTTAAATTTTTCACTCTTTGTTATATTGCAACCATTTGCTAAAATCATTTAAGTTCATTTTTTTCCTCATTAATGTACACACAGTACCCCATATTGACAGAAAAACACAGAATTGTTGAAATTTTTGCAGATTTATTAAAAAAGAAAAACTGAAATATCACATGGTCCTAAGCATTCAGACCCTTTTCTCAGTATTTAGTAGAAGCACTCTTTTGATCTAATACAGCCATGAGTCTTTTTGGGAACGTTTCTTTCACACCTGGATTTGGGGATCCTCTGCCATTCCTCCTTCCAGATCCTCTCCAGTTCTGTCAGGTTGGATGGTAAACGTTGGTGGACAGCCATTTTTAGGTCTCTCCAGATTTGGGGATCCTCTGCCATTCCTCCTTTGCAGATCCTCTCCAGTTCTGTCAGGTTGGATGGTAAACGTTGGTGGACAGCCATTTTTAGGTCTCTCCAGAGATGCTCAATTGGGTTTAAGTCAGGGCTCTGGCTGGTCCATTCAAGAACAGTCACGGAGTTGTTGTGAAGCCACTCCTTCATTATTTTAGCTGTGTGCTTAGGGTCATTGTCTTGGAAGATAAACCTTCAGTCCAGTCTGAGGTCCTGAGCACTCTGGAGAAGGTTTTCGTCCAGGATATCCCTGTACTTGGCCAAATTCATCTTTCCCTCGATTGCAACCAGTCATCCTGTCCCTGCAGCTGAAAAACACCCCACAGCATGATGCTGCCACCACCATGCTTCACTGTTGGGACTGTATTGGACAGGTGATGAGCAGTGCCAGGTTTTCTACACACATACCGCTTAGAATTAAGGCCAAAAAGTTCTATCTTAGTCTTGTCAGACCAGAGAATCTTATTTCTCACCATCTTGGAGTCATTCAGGTGTTTTTTTAGCAAACTCCATGCGGGCTTTCATGTGTCTTGCACTTAGGAGAGGCTTCTGTCGGGCCACTCTGCCATTAAGCCCTGACTAGTGGAGGGCTGCAGTGATGGTTGACTTTCTACAACTTTCTCCCATCTCCCGACTGCATCTCCAGAGCTCAGCCACAGTGATCATTGGGTTCTTCTTTACCTCTCTCACCAAGGCTCTTCTCCCCCGATAGCTCAGTTTGGCCGGACGGCCAGCTCTAGGAAGGGTTCTGGTCGTCCCAAGCATCTTCCATTTAAGGATTATGGAGACCACTGTGCTCTTGGGAACCTTAAGTGCAGCAGAATTTTTTTGTAACCTTGGCCAGATCTGTGCCTTGCCACAATTCTGTCTCTGAGCTCTTCAGGTAGTTCCTTTGACCTCATGATTCTCATTTGCTCTGACATGCACTGTGAGCTGTAAGACCTTATATAGACAGGTGTGTAGCTTTCCTAATCAAGTCCAATCAGTATAATCAAACACAGTTGGACTCAAATGAAAGTGTAGAATCATCTCAAGGATGATCAGAAGAAATGGACAGCACCTGAGTTAAATATACGACTGTCACAGCAAAGGGTCTGAATACTTAGGACCATGTGATATTTCAGTTTTTTTTTTTTTTTAATCTGCAAAAATATCAACAATTCTGTGTTTTTCTGTCAATATGGGGTGCTGTGTGTACATTAATGAGGAAAAAAATGAACTTAATGATTTTAGCAAATGGCTGCAATATAACAAAGAGTGAAAAATAGTAGTGGATTGCTTTTCTTGCATTTAGGGAAGAATACACCAACAAGTGACCAAGCAGGTCGGATTAGTTTTCAAGGTGCTAAGTAGGTACATGTCTCCCATGCCATTAGCATAATTACATGCAAAAGCCATGTTTACTAAGCTTATCTTCCCAATCTATAGTGGTTTATATATCTACTGTACAATATGCACAAATCTGTTTCAGCACACTATATACGTAATACAACTTAATAAATTGACAAGGGCATTGGTGAAACTGCTACTACATAGTATTATAATCAATATTCTTTATAAACTACTGCTGTAAAAACTGTAGGTCAAAACCCATTGCTGAATGTCAGGTCTAAATCCCATTGGCAGACCTGAATATATTCTACTCTGAAATCACAAACCACCCAGCATTTCTAGATTACCTAATTTCTTATACTCTGCTATGAAAATATAAGTTTCCCTTTGAGTGTAGATTGCAGTACATTTGCCATATGTAGGCTAATAAAACCTTTAGAATCTCTGGTGACAGCAATCTGAAGGAAACAGTTTTGAAGAGTGAATTTTCTTATTTTATTACATGCGCCTGAGCACGTTTTTCTTTTATAGATGCTTGGGCTAGGGGAAGCCAGAGGTAAATTACGATGAATTTGCATAGCGCCCAGGGATATACTGCAACTGGACAGCACTTGTCTAGGCTGTGATACGCTTCTTTGTATTCTAGTGCTTGCCCAATTCAAATGTCTTTTTATAACATAAAATAGTAGAGCTCACAGGCTGGAGTAAGTTGCCATTAAATGATCTCTTTTAAGGAAAGGTGTAATTTCTTTCCTTTCTTCATATCTTTTTAAAGCAAGTAAGACATCAAGGTGAAAGCTGGCATTGCTTATTACCTTGCAATTTAAATGATTGAATAGAGGAGGTGCTGCTGGAAGAAATATTAATGCAAAGTGTCCAGCCACAATACAAGATTGCCAGTGCCCTGCCACTCATGCTGTCTATTTACAAGCTCTTTGAAAGCCTCCTGCGGGTCAGCCATGCTGGGAATCAATGTCTGCGACTCTGGCTTAATGCTGGGCCCCTAACCTTACCACTCAATTGTTCGCCTAAATGGGAGGCCGACATTGATCAAGAGCCTATATCCGCCAGCAACCCTGTAATTCTAAGAACATTTTCCCTTATTTTCCTTACATAGTGCTTTTGCTATATGAAAGACATACTTCCAAATTGCACTAACAGGCTATGAATTCTAAATCCCCATTTTTGTTTAATGCAGTCACTTCATTTTTTTTTATCACTTTTTAGGAAGTTGGTTGGTATTGTGGTTGGGTTGGTAATGCTACACAAGCATGTTTTCTTGGTCCCCTACACAGTCACATGATGCTTCATACAGTGTCCGCACGCGAGGGTGAGGATACTTCTGGAAATCATGCCGACTGACACCCAGACAGTTTCTTTATTTCTTTTTTTTTTAGCTCAAAATAGTAACAGTTATGCAACTGCGTACTTCAGAAACATTGCTTGGTTTTCATGCAAAAACTGAAAACACTGAAGCTGTGCACATTACTGTTCCTTATAGCACATTCTATGTCAATACGGTGTGTGTTCAAAAGCCTTCAGAGAACAGTGGAGGCTGCCAGAGCACACTTCATATTCCCTGGCTGCAATGTTAATCCTCAGATTTCAGTACTTAAAGTGATTGTAAAGGCAGAAGGTTTTTTTTATCCTATTGCATTCTTCTGTGTCTTCTGTGTGCAGCAGCCCCCCTAATACTGCAGCAGCCCCCCTAATACTTACCTGAGCCCTTCTCTATCCAGCCATGTTGCACGAGTCCCTTGGCTCTCCGGGACTCTCCTTTCTGATTGGCTGAGACACAGCAGTGACGCCATTGGCTCCCGCTGCTGTCAATCAAAGTCAGTAAGCCAATCAGAAGAGAGAAGAAGTCGGGCTGGGCCGCGGCTCTGTGTCTGGCTCGGCTCAGGTGCCCCCATAGCAATCTGCTTGCTGTGGGGTCATTCAACAGGAGGAAGGGGCCAGGAGCACCGAAAAGTGACCCAAGAAAAGGAGGATCTGGGCTGGTCTGTGCAAAACCAACTGCACAGGGCAGGTAAGTATAACATGTTTGTAAAGTCTTTTTTCAATAAAAAATAACAATCACTTTAAGTCATTAAACTCACATCATAAAAAAAAACTATCAATAAATGCTGTATTTCATGCTTGTTCATACTCCGTCACTAAGGGCTCATATACACTGAACATTGAAAAACCTCTTTTAAACTATGTAACTTGACAGCTACCGACATGAGAAAATGCCTGGTTTGCCACTTTTACATGCCGCGTTTAGGGGTGTTAATATGCATTTTAGTTTAGAAGCGTTTTGTATAAGGAATCATTTTTGACCATTTGCAAAGGAAAAAATATTGACTTTCCAGATCTCTCTCTCCCCTCCTCTCCCCTCCTCTCCCCTCCTTTCTCCCTCCCCCCTCTCTCCCTCTCCCCCCCTCTCTCCCTCTCCCCCCCTCTCTCCCTCTCCCCCCCTCTCTCCCTCTCCCCCCCTCTCTCCCTCTCCCCTCCTTTCTCCCTCTCCCCCCCTCTCTCCCTCTCTCCCTCTCCCCCCTCTCTCCCTCTCCCCCCCTCTCTCCCTCTCCCCTGCTCTCTCCCTCTCTCCCCTCCTCTCCCCCCATCTCTCCCCCCTCTCTCCCCCACTCTCTCTCTCCCCTCTCTCTCCCCTCTGTCTCTCCTCCCACCCCCTCTCTTCCCCACCCCCTCTCATAACAATGAACGCACAAAGTCCTCTGATGCGGCTATCTATGGAATGTTTAAATAAACTGCCTGCTTTAGCAGTGTTAACACATATTGTAACTGCTAGTTTCTAAACCGGTTGTATGTACATTTCCCAGCATTATGGAAGTTTTTTTTCTAGCCACTCCAGATATTTGCCATTTAGATGTCTAGCACAGTAGCCAACTTGCTAGGTCTATGCCAGTGGTCGCTAATCTTTCATTCCCAATGGACCACTGAAGTCACAATTTTGAATCCCGTGGACCACTAACATGAATTTTACATGTCTTTTATACACATAATGCTCCGGCTCTCTGCCCCGCTTCTCCTGGATCACCCTGTTGCCTTATACACACAGTGCTTCGGCTCTCTGCCCCCCTTCTCCTGGATCACCCTGTTGCCTTATACACACAGTGCTTCGGCTCTCTGCCCCCCTTCTCCTGGATCACCCTGTTGCCTTATACACACAGTGCTTCGGCTCTCTGCCCCCCTTCTCCTGGGTCACCCTGTTGCCTTATACACACAGTGCTTCGGCTCTCTGCCCCCCTTCTCCTGGATCACCCTGTTGCCTTATACACACAGTGCTTCGGCTCTCTGCCCCCCTTCTCCTGGATCACCCTGTTGCCTTATACACACAGTGCTTCGGCTCTCTGCCCCCCTTCTCCTGGATCACCCTGTTGCCTTATACACACAGTGCTTCGGCTCTCTGCCCCCTCTGCACTTTGCATTACACTGCTGCCTTACACAGACTCATTGGATTTCACCGCCTTATCTAACCATGCACTCAAGCGCCGTGCTCCCTCCCACAGTCTGTGATCATCGCTGCCATTAGAAGTCCCCCCCTTCACCTCGCTCTCTCTGCTCTACTCCCAGAGCCTCCCTCTGAGTTCACAGGAGCCAGAACTACAGAGGAGGTATTGGGTATCAATGCTCTCTGACAGTATTGACAGTCAGCGAGGAAAGGAAACAACATTGCAGTATACATCTGGCACAATGTTGATTTATGGCAGAATCCCTGGGTACCACCAAAATGTTCTCTTATTTTGAGACCACTGGTTGCTGATCGCAGGTCTATGCTATGTTTCAAGCAATGCTTGCAATTGGAACATCACTTGCAAAAATGTGTCCAGCATTATCTGTCATGTATACATACTGCTGTTTGGTATGTGATAGAACAGGGACTCGTACTATGTGAATCATTTCTTATCAGCGCTTACCTATGACTCCCATAATCCTGATTGTGCAAGGACAGGGCAGGGCAGTCACTGTGCTAAATGACTGAAAAGTAACCCTGCTGTAATTAATTCACTGCCGATCATCTCCTATACACAGCAAAATGGAGCTACTATTGATTTGTCTCCAATGAAGGTTAGGCCATGAGCTTTATGAGCCACGGAGCTTTTCTGTGTGAAGAAAGTAAACATAAAGCAAACCTCTCTTTTCATGTGTAACCACACTGAGCAGAAACTGAATTCATCACTGCTGGATATTTGCTTACTGATTACAGTCTAATTAGTTTTATAATCGCTCGATCTGTTTTTAGGTGACTTTGGAAGCTGTGTGGTGTCTCTGATGTTCTCTTGCAGAGAAGTTAAGCAAATTTGTTTATAGCCTGCTACTATGGAGGGATAGTTTTATTTGTGGAGTTAATTTTGTCTGTTTTTAAGGGCGAGTCTCTTTTTGCTTAGAAAAGATGATCAGAATGGGAAGGGGGCTTTTAAAAGCTGAAGTTAACCACCGATGTGAGCACAAACCAACCAATGAGAAATCGCTAATCAAAAACTTTCTTAAACTTATATTTACACTGGCTTGAAAAATATGCCTTTATATGATAGAGGGCATTTCTAAATGCATGCATTGATTTCTTTACTGGCAGGGAGGCTGAGCTTAGGTGCAGTCAGTTTAGCTGCCTTTTGGGCTTGTTCACACCTGAATCACACAGGAACCTGCTCTTTGTTCCTGTGCGATTCCCTTGCAACTCAGTGTGGTGTATTTTTCAGCCTATTCATTTGATGGGAGATCATAGCAAGAATAGTTCATACACTACTTTTCAAAAACGCACAGAACCAGATCACATGGTACTGTGACACCATGCATTTTGGTGCAGCCAAGCACACTGTTTGCATTCTGCGTTTGGGATGTTGGTAGAATTATATTAAAACGCGTAGATGATCACACATCCAGTGCGTTTAGAACACAGTGTGGAAAACGCACACGTAACACGGGCTTCACGCACTGCGTTCTGGTGTGAATGAGCCTGGCCAGACCACAGCGTGGCAGTGTGAAAGCGGCCTATCTGACAGAAAAGACCCCTTCTGCAATGTAAAGCTGGTGATTTCAGCAGGATGTTCTAGTTGCCAGATTCAGTGGAAAAAGTAACATTGCCAATCTGATATCACACTATACCTAGATGTAGATGATGGTTGGGGACATACCAAACTCTCATATGATCTTCAATTTACACAACATGCACAGTTCTCACTAAGAAAGATATCAAAGCTCCAAGAATCCTTAATTAAATGTTGTGTCCATAGGGCGCTAAGTCCTCCGGCCAAGGAATCCATTAAATGTTGCACACCAGGAAGTCCTTACAAATAGTAATCTATTAAAGACAATCATTCAACTTTAAACTTCTGCCACCTTCTAAAGCATTTCACTCTAGGCGATACTTAATTGTAGAACCACTGAAGTCCCATCTTGGTAGAGACGCGTCAGAGGGAGGCGCCAATATGAAGCTGGGTCAGAATTTCTAATTATCGTTTACAAGAAGTTACAGCATGTTATTGATGCACATTCTTTGTTATGTGCAAGCTGGTTTGAATCGAAATTTTTGCTTATAAAGCAGCTTAGGAGCATCTGGTTTTCTCTGCTTTATAAGCTGTAATAAATATTAGATGCAGCTCTCCTATGGTCTGTTAGTATAACCCATCACAATCTACATACAGGCAGTTTATTCCATGATGAAGCAGAATTCATATCATATGACAGTCTTAAGTGTGTGTATGGCCACTTTTAATGGGACCTGTCCTGATTGAACTTGCCAGTACTGACTTTTAAAGTCTTTTAAAGCACGGGCATTTGTTGCTGCGGTGCTTATTTCTCCTTCCCTTTATTGGTGACATGGAGTGAGCATTGATATGCATATGGCTCTTCCTGGCCAGCGAGTCACTAAATAGTGGAGCACAAATGAAAATGTTCACCTTGGAACAGCAGCCCCTATGTTGTCTATCCTTAGATTATTGGTAAATGAAAGTATATGTTACCCCAACATTTCATATTGCTGATATGTGCCTGCTGTAACATGTACTTGTATGAGAAAGTATCTTGTTCTCTTTGTATTGTTTCCTTTTGTGAGAAATCCCTGGGGGTTCTTGGCAGTCCCTCTGCTTTCCTGTTGAAATCTGACCACACTAAGCAGGAGAGCACAGCATGGTCAGTTCTCTCGCTATGCTGGGAAATCAGCCTACTCTCCAATGATCAGAGTTGTCCTGACACCCCCCCCCCCCCCCCTCCCGCTGCACAGACATTCACTGGGGAGCTCAGTGTGCTACTGCTCCCCCCCCCCCCCCCAGCTCTTATGCAGCTGATAACAAAAAGAATGCGATCGCTTATATATAAAAAAAGTATTTAATTTTTTTTATATCTATACAAAAGTGTTTTCCCTTTCATTTTTATTTTAAACTGAATGGATTGTTTTACAAGGTGATCATGTAAAATCACTTTAAGGCTCGTTTCACATTGGTGCGATGTGGGAACCCTGCGAATCCACTGCGGGTTCCCACATCGCACCTGACTCGCAGGCAGTTCACATTGTCTTATGCGAACCACTGAGAGTGTCAATAGAAAGTTGGTGACACCCCCAGATCGGTTCACATATCACAGTATGAACTGTCAACTCGGACAGGAATCGGATCGCATGCGATCTGATTCTGGTGTGGACCAAAAAAGGTTCCTGTACGAGTTTGGTCCGAATGCGATGCGAATTCAGCCATACAATCTGTATTGCTGAGTTTGCAACGCACATACATTGCGTATGATTTGCACAGCAGTGTGGTGTGAATCACATGGGATGTCTGACATCGCACCAATATGAACCCAGCCTAAATTTAAAACGAGTATCTGTTTTAGTGTTTTAGATAAAATGTGACAGTGTAAAGACCTGTCTCCAGGTTTGTATTGCAGTCCATTCCCCAATCAGAACAAGTCGGCCTCTATTTGTCCTGGTGACCAGATAGCGGAGCTACGTCAATACTTGGTGCTCTTCTCTGGAACATTTAGGATCTGAAGAAACAAGAGGACCTTTGATGTCACTTGACCGGACCTTTTCTGGTCAGAAAAGGTATGTATGGAGAGATTTGTAATTAATGAATTCATCGTTCTTTAAGGCTGTCAGATGGGGAGTTTTATTTGAGCCAAAATTGACTTGTGTGGTTGAGCATGGCTTTGAAAGGGATTTGTTTTACTTCTGTTGTATGCATGTCAGAGATCTCCCTTGTAGAAAACAGAACTCCACACCTAAAAGGTTTCTTTTTATGAATGTGTGTCTGTGCTGATCTGTTATAGAAATAGAAAAGGTGGTGTAACAGTAAACCTAATAGGATGCTGAGAGATGACATACATATGGTTTTATTTTTAGCAGAGAGCAAGTAGTTAATTTTCTTTTCCTATTGTAGACCTATTTGTCAAGCTTTCTGAAAAAAACAAAATATCTCATTCAGAATCCCTTTCAAACAGTCTCCACACACCCTGTTTAAATTATGAAAGTTCATTTGAGGATATTCTTAGTAGATATTACAGTAACCCATCCATCTCTGCATACTGTTCAGCAAAGATGCAGTAAAGACGGGGGTCCCTTTATAAATGTTTGTAGTTTATTTTGGTACTGAAATGTCATGCTTGGCATGTTTTTCCTGTGTGATCTGGGTTCAATTATCACTTAAGATATTTAGCAGATATCATCTTAATCAACAAATGATGACAGGAAGTTACATTTTTTAAAGTTTTTGCTAGAGCAGATATCTGTATCTGTATCCTGACTGGTGTCAAGGGACATTAAGTGAGGTGACATCTCTGGAATGATGACATGGACGTTTGCCTTCAGTGGGAAGGTTAGAACTCTTATCACATTTTTATTGCTGTCTGTGTCTTCCTGTTCCAGTAATCCTTCTTCCTTGATGTCTTTGTGCTAATGTCACAGAGAACAGGAAGTGAGGGAAAGTCTCTAATGGCATCACAGACAGCAATACAAATCTGACGGTAGAGTAAGCTCTTTCCACTAAAAGAAAAATGTTTTATCTAAAGATGGGGTTTAGGCTTAAGCCTCATACACACGATGAGAATAAAAGACGAATGATTGTCCATATTTTTTTGCATGCTAGTCTCATATCGAAAATGAAGAGGTTACTAAAGTTATGAAAACTCTCGTATGACAGAATACAACTTTGGTAGTAATATAATGTGTTGTATTGTAATGTTTGCTTTCATTTGCATGCGTGATCTTGCTCTTTCTGATTTTTGCGTGGTCTTGCTCTTTCCGATTTTTGCGTGGTCTTGCTCTTTCCGATTTTTACGTGGTCTTGCTCTTTCCGATTTTTGCGTGGTCTTACTCTTTCCGATTTTTACGTGGTCTTGCTCTTCCGATTTTTTTTTTTCCGGGCGAATACTGTACTGATTAAACGAAAATCGTACGTTCTGGTACCATATAAGAAACATTTTTGTGCTTGTTCTTTTGGATCTTCTTGAAAGCTGTGTACGAACGATCAGATTACCGTAGGATTGCTTCAAAAGTGGTGTTTTTTGTCTGATTTTCTGATTGTTTGTACTAGGCATTAGAGTTCATGCGGGGTAAAATTAAGTTTTAAAGTAAGCAATCGGAGTCAGACGAAGGGCTAGAGGTCGTGCCGCCATTCTCTGCAGGTTTGGAGGCCCCTTAGTTTGAAACGGGCATTTCTTTTTTTTTTTACCAGTTGGTTTTTATACTGAATATTTTTAATGTATACTTGGAAATATTAAACTACTACACTATGAGCAAATATATTGTTTTTGGTTGGTGACTCTATGCTGAGAACGCTACTAGGGGTACTGTCATCTGGTGGCGTGGATTAGAGCAGTCTGGTCCTGCCATCTGTGGAGCGAGAGTGGTGATGCTGGATGCCATTTACACAAAGATCTTATTGTTATTCTAGTAATAGACAGCATATCCCTCTGGTGAGTGTCTATTTCTACCATTGGTGAATGATTGGCACTACGGATGTTTTCAAGCTTTGGGTGAAGGCTGAAGTGGAACACTTTTATATGTTTTACACCCATAACAATATGAACTGTTTACTTTTGTTCTGACAAACTTCAGTTTATGGTCACATTTTTGTGGACACTTTTATTATTTTAGCGCTGCATTTTTGTTATCGTTTGATTATTGGTGCACTTAATATCTACACTTATTGCACGCGGCTGTTTAAATTTCACTGAAAGAGCGCTGACTTTATTTTATTATTCTTACTTTGTTTATTGTATCGGAGTCAAACACTTAGCGATTGTTTCGCATTTTGGCAATATTTGCTTTATTTATTAATTTATTTTTTTAACATGAGCAGCATTATGCTGTATTTTTTTGTAATATGTATTAAAAAAATGTCCCTCATAATCCTATATCATATGTTAATTAGAAGATATATATATATTTTTTTATGTTTCCAATAATATCCCATATTTCCATGTTTTTTTCCATGTTACAGGCCTGTAAGTAGATAGTAGAATGGTTGCATTTGTAATATTGGCCATCAGTATGACTTTTCACACAATTTAATGTGTTGGGTGAAATGGTGTTAGGATGGTTAGATATTGCCTGCAGCTCTACATGTTGAAAGGAGCTCAAATAATTGGGGTCTTTTTTTTTCTGCTGACAGGTCAGAAACTTGCCCTCTGACCTTTGCAGTTTAAGCTTTATGATGTCTCCGCTTTTCTCTTGTCTTGTCTTTAAAGCTGAACTCCAGGCAAACCTCTAAATACACAAATTGGCAAATAAGAGAGCTATTTTATATGCCAAAGGATTTGCATTTCTGTCTTCAATCGTAAGATTTACATAGGCCTCTGACACATATCACAGCCAGATGGATGACACCACATTCTCAGTTACAGTTAACAACTACACTGCTGATACCGCCCTGCCCCCAATTTGCTGACATGGAAGAAGCAGCAGTAGACTGATGAGGTAATCGTTCTGCTCACTCTGCTCTTCTTTTTTTTTTGTTAGCTTGTTCCTTTTCCGAATATTTACATGCAGCTTACCAGATTGGCTGACAGTGCTTAAAATCTTTCCCAGTTGTATTTAAAAATAAAGTTAATGATTGACTAATGAATACAAAGCTGCATTAAAGCAGACCTTCACCCTAAATTACTTTTAGTTTTGTCCTTCCTTCTCTCAAATTTGGAGAATACATTTTCTTTTATTTTTTTTAATTCAATGGATTTTTGGAGCTGCAAAGCAGCACTTTCCTATTACTTGCCTAGTCATGAATGATGCTTTCATCCCCTCTCCCGGATTCTGCACATGCACAGATGTGCCTCAGGGCTTAGGGTACCAGCAGAGCCCTGCAGCAGATCTCCTGGGTACTATGCATGCACAGATGTGCCTCAGGGCTTAGGGTACCAGCAGAGCCCTGCAGCAGATCTCCTGGGTACTATGCATGCACAAATGTGCCTCAGGGCTTAGGGTATCAGCAGGGCCCTTCAGCATCTCCTGGGTACTATGCATGTGCAGATGTGCCTCAGGGCTTAGGGTACCAGCAGAGCCTTGCAGCAGATCTCCTGGGTACTATGCATGCACAGATGTGCCTCAGGGCTTAGGGTACCAGCAGAGCCCTGCAGCAGATCTCCTGGGTACTATGCATGCACAGGTGTGCCAAAGGGGTTAGTGTCCCAGCAGAGCCCGGCAGCAGATCTCCTGGGTACTATGCATGCACAGATGTGCCTCAGGGCTTAGGGAACCAGCAGAGCCCTGCAGCAGATCTCCTGGGTACTATGCATGCACAGATGTGCCAAAGGGCTTAGGGTACCAGCAGAGCCCTGCAGCAGATCTGGGTACTATGCATGCACAGATGTGCCAAAGGGCTTAGGGTACCAGCAGAGCCCTTCAGCTTCTCCTGGGTACTATGCATGCACAGATGTGCCAAAGGGCTTAGGGTACCAGCAGAGCCCTGCAGCAGATCTCCTGCGTACTATGCATGCACAGATGTGCCTCAGGACTTAGGGTACCAGCAGAGCCTTGCAGCAGATCTCCTGGGTACTATGCTGCATCTTTAATGCTTTGATCTGTTTTTGTCCCTTCAGGTCAGTTGAGTTCTGATTTTGAAGATTTGTGCATTAACGTGCACTAAAATCTTTGTGTCCGGTTTGAATTTAGGAGCTCAGTTTCTGGCTTGCCTCCTAATTGGAACCAGCACTGGGTTTCTGGGTTCAGTTTCTTCCATGCAGACTATCTGCGTGCCATTTTGAATATATCGGTGTGCTCTTGTGTTTTTTTTTTGTTTTTTTTTTAGTTCTTTCGTTTGAAATTCATCTAGTGTGTGTGCATTCTGGTAGGGATATCACAGTGCCAAATCCTTCACAGACAGGAACTGATGTGACTTAGCTGATGTAATAGCTCATCTGAATCTGTCTGTGCTATAAAAGCAAGTCAAATTATAAGAGAATTCACAGTAGCACATGTGAGTTACAGTGTGAAACACTTGAGGGCTATTATCTGCTTGGAGGATCACATGATAGTATCACACACACTAACATTTTGGAGAGGTCACCGCAGAAATGTTGTAAATGTATTGCCAAGATAAAATGATATTCAGAGATATCTTTGTTCAGTGTACAAATATTTATATTGATCACCATGCATGCTCCTCATAGTCCTCAGAGCAGCTGGACTTCAGGTAGACAGCTAAATATATATATATATAGATGAAGTGCACATAGAAGGAAGTTTATATGCTAAAGGATTTGCAGATCTGTTCAGCTACTTTTGTGATCCAGCCACCCCTCCCAGACAACAAAGCCAGACCTGGGACCTCCATTATATCTACAGCATCACCCAGACATACAATGAGGGAAAAAGGTATTTGATCCCCTGTTGATTTTGTACGTTTGCCCACTGACAAAAAAATGATCAATCTATAATTTTAATGGTAGGTTTATTTTAACAGTGAGAGACAGAATAACAACAAAAAAAATCCAGGAAAACGCATTTCAAAAAAATGTATAAATTGATTTGCATTTTAATGAGTGAAATAAGTATTTGACCCCTTCGCAGAACGTGACTTAGTACTTGGTGGCAAAACCCTTGTTGGCAATAACAGAGGTCAGACATTTCTTGTAGTTGGCCACCAGGTTTGCACACATCTCAGGAGGGATTTTGTCCCACTCCTCTTTGCAGATCCTCTCCAAGTCATTATGGTTTTCAGCTCGCTCCCACATATTTTCTATGAGATTAAGGTCTGGAGACTGGCTAGGCCACTCCAGGACCTTAATGTGCTTCTTCGTGAGTCACTTCTTTGTTGCCTTGGCTGTGTGTTTTGGGTCATTGTCATGCTGGAATACTCATCCATGACCCATTTTCAATGCCCTGGCTGAGGGAACGAGGTTCTCAACCAAGACTTGATGGAACATGGCCCCATCCATCGTCTCTTTATTGCTGTGAAGTTGTCCTTTCCCCTTAGCAGAAAAACACCCCCAAAGCATAATGTTTCCACCCCCATGTTTTAAGGTGGGGTGGACGGTGGGGTGTTCTTGGGGTCATAGGCAGCATTCCTCCTCCTCCTCCTCCAAACAAGGTGATTTGAGTTGATACCAAAGAGCTTGATTTTGGTCTTATCTGACCACACCACTTTCACCCAGTTCTCCTCTGAATCATTCAGATGCTCATTAGCAAATTTCAGACAGGCCTGTACATGTGCTTTCTTGAGCAGGGGGACCTTGTGGGTGCTGCAGGATTTCAGTCCTTCACAGCATAGTATGTTATCAATTGTTTTCTTGGTGACTATGGTCATAGCTCCCTTGAGATAATTGACAAGACCCTCCTGTGTAGTTCTGGGCTGATTCCTCATCGTTCTCATGATCATTGAAACTCCATGAGGTGAGATCTTGCGTGGAGCCCCAGACCGAGGAAGAATTACATTTATTATGTGTTTCTTTCATTTGCGAATAATCGCACCAACTGTTGTCACCCTCTCACCAAGCTGCTTGGTGATGGTCTTGTAGCCCATTCCAGCCTTGTGTAGATCCACAATCTTATCCCTGACATCCTTGGACAGCTCTTTGGTCTTAACCATGGTGGAGAGATCGGAATCTGATTGATTACTTCTGTGGACAGGTATCGGTATCTTTTTATACAGGTAACAAGTTGAGATTAGGAGTGCTCCTAATCTCAGCTCGTTACCTGTATAGAAGACACCCGGGAGACAGAAATCTTGCTGATTTGATAGGGGATCAAATACTTATTTCATTCATTAAAATGCAAATCAATTTATATTTTTTTTGAACTGCATTTTTATGGATCTTTTTGTTGTTCTGTCTCACTGTTGAAATAAACCTACCATTAAAATTATAGACTGATCATTTCTTTGTCAGTAGGCAAATGTGCAAAATGAGCAGGGGATCAAATACATTTTCCCTCACTGTACCTCACACATACATAGGCTGCTGATTGGATAATGAAGGACTAGTAGCACACTGATGAATTATCATTCTGATGTCTCTGTGACTAGTGTCATCCTTGTCTCTACTAGTCTGAAGCCTGGTACACACTAGCAGCTTTTTTTCCTTCAACCCAACGGGCTGAACAAAAAAAAACTAAAGAGCTTGGGAGGAGCTGCTGTACTAAATATCCGATGTTAGTACAGCGATCTCCCCCACTGAGCTATTGTGTTCTGACAAGGGGACGGTTCCCCCAACACTCTGAGCCATTGCCATTGGTCATGCCAATCGGCAGACCTTTTTTGGTCATGCCTCTTCGTCAGAAGCCGGACTGGCTGCTGTACACACAGGCCGGTGTCGATACCACCCAATATTCGGCCCGTGTGTACGGGGCTTAAGTTTTAGCTGCGTATCCACACCACTGCAAGGTTTAAATTCTTGTTCTCTGCAAGGGGTTGTAGAAAAGGCTGTTATTACCTTTTACCTTGCTTTAGCAGTGTCCCCCCAGCGGTGTGACTAGTGCCTCTGCAGCCTCCTCTATAAGCTGCTCTTCTCCATGGTCCCAGGCTCACCCTCACAATACAGGGTTGATGGCCCTGCATTTTATGTGAGGGATCGCTCACAGCCTGGACCTTGAAGAAGATAATGGCACCAGAGTCGATGGCAAAGGTATTTTTGTTGGCGTTGGCCTTTAAAAATACATTTTTTAAAGTATTACCTGTTAATTTGTGTGTTTGCCTGGGATTTAGGTGTAAGGTGTTCGGGATCTATGTGAGCTGACAATTATTACAAATGAACTTAACATTTTAGTAAGACAACCTAAATGAGCAAATGATGATTAGTAATTGCGATCTTTTAAAAAGCTCATCAATACAGTATACAAGCAGTGCATTGTGCCTTTGTTCATTCTGGAATTTTCTGTCACTGCATAGTGAATCTCTTCTCTCTCTCTCTCTCTCTCTCTCTCTCTCTCTCGAGAGAGAGAGAGACGCTACTCAGGAATAAACACAAAGAGAAGACAATAATAGCTGCACTAATCCTGAATTTGGAAATAAAGTAAATAATCTCTCCTGATTCCTTTTCCCATCCTTGGTTGGTCTTTGATAATTAAAATTATTATCCGCTAATTCAAGGATAAGATGAGCTGAGTAATGCTGTGTGTTTTTTCTCCCTTTGATTTTGGATTTATGATAGGAGGGGTTTGTAATGTTTTCTATTACAGCTTTCTAGTTTAGCCTTCGCTGAGAGAACACGTGTTATGCTGGGAGGTCTGATCTCCAATCATGGCCTCTTGAGGCCCATTTACTAGATTTGATGCTCCTGGTTTGGACTCCCTGTCTCTGTACTGCATCCTGCATGTCTAACAGTGTCCCACAGATATCCTCTTTGGCAGTGGCACATATTGCCTGTCCACTTTTTTCCTTCTATTTTATTTTATTCATTTTTTAATCAGAAATTGATAACTTAGCTAGAAGTTTAGCTAGACTCTTTAACATGTGGTAAGCGCTCCAATATGCAATGTCACATATTAAAGTGTCTAAAATATAAGAAGTCTGTGAAAACTGGTTCTCTTTTATCTATTACATTTGCTCTGGAAGGAAAAGTTAAATATGATTGCTGTTAAGCACTTCTTGCCCAATCTTTGACTAGTCAGAGCCATAGTTTTTACAGTGCCTTTTCAAAAAGACTTATGTCTAGTACACATAATGAGAAAATAGAACGAAAAATACTACTTTGGAAGTGATTGTCCGATAATCTGATTGTCAATACACCGCTTTTGAGAGTCGATTGCAACAGTTCATGCAAAATTTTCCGAAGGGTCAAACATCTTTTTTTCTCGTGCAATAACAGAACGAACAATTTTTATTTAATCAGTTCGATATTTGTCCATAAAAAATCGAGTTACCAAGGCTGTGCGTGCTCAGAAACGAAAAAATACATTACATCATCGCGGGAAGTTGTATTCATGCTTACAAGAATTTTCGTAACTCTACTAATTTTCGATATGAGACTATCATGCAAAAAAACCCCCAAAAGACGGACGACCATTTGTCCAATATTCTCATTGTGTGTGTCAGACTTTAGGGGCATATACTGTATATAAGGCAGTGAATGTGACAATAACTATTCTTTACAGGTGAATTAGTCATTGTTATTTAAAGATGCACCCGCAGTGAATGTTTGGTGAATGTCATTCATTGCATTACAAATATGCCCCCTTGTATATTATTATTATTATTATTATTATTTAAGATACTTGTATAGCACTGTCAATTTACGCAGCGCTTTACATACACATTGTACATTCACATCCGTCCCTACCCTCAAGGAGCTTACAATCTAAGGTACAATCTAAGGTCCCTAACTCACATTCATATATTAGGGCCAACTTAGACAGAAGCCAATTAACCTACCAGCATGTCTTTGGAGTGTGGGAGGAAACCAGAGTACCCGAAGGAAACCCACGCAGGCACAGGCAGAACATGCAAACTCTCTTGTCTTCTAGAAAAATGTGGCAAAGTATTTGGCTGTAGTGCCTGCTCTTTTAGCATTAAAATATTTTCATAGCAGTTTGTGTAAGTACCTACTTTTGTCTCACCTTTGATATGAACTTGTAATTCTCTTTACATCATTTCTCAGGCTAGGAGAGCTTTACACTAATGAGGCTCTGCTTCCGTGTTCATGTGTTGACAGGAGAAGTGTAAGAAGAGAGATGAGCTCATCAGGGGTTTGCTTTTTCTATTTTAGCCAATCAGCAGCCTGGGGGAGGGTTTTTGACAAGGCTTCTGCTACAGTGGAGGTCAAAGACCTGGCCACACTGTCTGGCAGGGTGTTTGGACAACATTGTCTAAATAGAATTGCACATTCTTTGGCAATAAAAAAAGATTTAAAATACATATGTTGGACACTTAGTGCCTTTTAGGTAGTTTGAAAATACCCAGCATTTACATGTACATTGACTTACTTTCCATAGTCAGCCCAATGCAGCACCTCAAACTCTTCAATTCTGCATCAGTTGCATACTTTGGGAAACCATAAAACAATGTGTGAATGACCTGCTGCACTGCTGTGGAGTTTTCAGTGGAGCCTAATGCCGCGTACACACGACCAGACTTTACGGCAGACTTTACGACGGACTTTCCGAATGAACGGACTTGCCTACACACGATCATCCAAAGTCCGACGGATTCGTACGTGATGACGTACGACCGGACTAAAACAAGGAAGTTCATAGCCAGTAGCCAATAGCTGCCCTAGGGTCGGTTTTTGTCCGTCAGACTAGCATACAGACGAGCGGACTTTTCGACCGGACTCGAGTCCGTCGGACAGATTTGAAACATGTTTCAAATCTAAGTCCGTCAAAGTTTTGAGAAAACGAAGTCCGCTGGAGCCCACACACGATCGAATTGTCCAACGGACTCCGGTACGCTGGACCAATTATGCCGGAAAGTCCGATCGCGTGTATGCGGCATTAGAGGACCTTATCTTGCTAACTGGTGTGGCTAATTGGCCATGCACACAAAAAATATTATTATACAGGATTTATATGGCGCCAACAGTTTGTGCAGAGCTTTACATAATAAGGGGGGGGGGGGGCATTACAATACAGTTCAATACAGAAGGAATTAAGGGGGCCTTGCTCATGGAGCTTACAATCTAAAGGGAGGGGGAGATGGTACAAAAGGTAATAGATGCAGGGGATGATCTGGTGGAGGTTACTCAAGTATAGCTTTTTAAGTGGCGGTGGGGTAGGCTGCCCTGAGTAAATGAGGACAGGGTAGAAGCTGACCAGACATTAAGGTAGGGAGTTCCAGAGGATGGGAGAGGTTCTGGAAAAGTCCTGGAGACCAACCGGGAGGAGGTAACAAGGGAGCCTAGAGAGCAAGACATCCTGGAAAGAGTGGAGAGGACAATTTGGGCGCTCTCTGCAAAAATACGGTTGGTGATGTAGCTGGGGGTGATGTTGTGGATGGCCTTGTAAGTTGTGGTTAGTATTTTGAGTTTTATACGTTGGGCTAGTGGAAGCCAGTGAAGAGATTGTCAGAGATGGGTTTGTAAGATATATAAGCCTGGCAGCAGCATTTATAATAGACTGAAGATAATAACATTTGTTTATCATATTGATTACAAATAAAAAAAATGAGAAATGCAGTTCTTATTATCTGCAGGAATTATTTGGTCATTGTTTACATGCTGATTTTATCTTGATACCTGGTTATTTATGACACTGCTTGACCTCTGGTTGCAATGCTAGAACGTTTGCACAGCGATCTGTCTGACTGAGGCAATGAAATCTAGCAAAGTAAACTTGTGTAGCATCACGGAAGCATTTTAATTCCCTGCATAGTTTTACAAGTCCTGTCAGACCCAGGAGAAGCTCCACTTGAAAGGGTTGTGGAGGCATTAGAAAAGCTAAAAGTGTGTATTGATGAAGGAAGCACCATAGCTTTTGTCAGAATGGGGTCAAGGAGAATGCGGTTTGCTAAAAAAGCTGCTCTCATGCATTTTTTAATGGCATTATTACTCAACAGTTCTGTCTGTAAAAATGAAGATGTGGATTTTACCAAACTTAAGAGAAACGCTATCTATGGTAAATAAGAAAAAGCTGACGTCAATGTTCCTTATCTTTGGGATAATTAGGGGGAGGATGTAGGCTGCAGCTAATAGAGGGTTCTTGACAGACACTAATATCTATTCAAATGTTTCTATACCAATGCGTCATTTGTAAAAACTCAAAGGATCTCTGTTTCATCACAGCAAGCAATTCATTCCCTTATTTGATTTGTAAGCCCTTGGGCTGATCCTTTCCTATCCAATTCAGGAATATACATCATGAATCCACTCAATTTTTTTTTTAACATGTAAAACTGAATTGTATTGACAGATCTTCATTTTTTGTTGGTTGTAACAGTGACACTCTGATTTCCCATATGTAAGCAGTCTGTGTAAAATGGAAGCAACATTCCTAGTTGTGGGTTTTAGCTTTGGATAGAAGTGGTAGCTGTAGTTACAGATTTCCTGCTTCTATTCTATTGATTCGATCACAACATGTAGTCGTTCAGGGTGGGGCTCCACCTTTGTTTACTGCAGGCCTGTGGGAGACACTGTTGCTACATAATAGGACTTTGCACCATGGAAAAGATTTTAATTTTTTTTCGGGATTCCCTTTATCATTCAGTGCTCATTAGAGCTTTGGGCAAATTATTTTGTGTCTGTCCCCCTCTGTCCCTTTACTCTCACAGCATGAAAACTGCTTTCTTTTCCTTTCAAGTAATATTTTTGACCTTAAACGTACCTTGACGATTCTGAGGGCACATGGAAAAAGATGTTATGATGAGATGAATTGAATTATTTGGCCTCATCACCAAACGATATATCTGGTGGAAATCTGAACATACAGCTGAATAAAGCAAAGACTATGTCTGTCTTCCTTTCAGACAGCAAAGCAACAAAATATGATTATTTTAAAGGGGGGGTGATTATTTTATATACCCCCTCTCAAGACTTTTCCAACCTTATTGTTCCAAAACATACTGATGGCATTTGGTTACAGAAGGATTTCTAAACTTCTGAATGTTCCAGTGAGCACTGTTGGGGCCATGATCTGGAAGTGGAAAGAACATAATTTCATGAAAAAACAGCCACGACCAGGTGCTCCTTGCAATATTTCTGTCAGAGGAGTGAAAAGAATTATCAGAAGAGCTGTCCAAGAGCCAAGGACCACATGTGGAGAGCTTCAGAAAGACCTGGGATTAGCAGGTACAATTGTTTCAAAGAAAACAATAAGTAATGCACTCAACCGCCATGGCCTGTATGCACGCTCACCATGCAAGACTCCATTGCTGAGGAAAAAGCATGTTGAAGCTCGTTTAAAGTTTGCTGCAAAACATTTAGACAAGCCTGTGAAATACTAGGAGAATATAGTATGGTCAGATGAAACCAAAATTGAACTCTTCGGATGCCATAATACACACCATGTTTGCACATCACCCCAAAAACACCCCCATACCAACAGTGAATATTGGAGGTGGGAACATCATGATGTGGGGCTGTTTTTCAGCATACGGTACAGGCAAACTTCATAGCATTGAAGGAAGGATGAATGGAAAAATGTGCCAAGATTTTCTTGATAAAAAATCTGCTAATGATGAAGAGGAAACAAGGGTGGACATTTCAGCAAGTCAGTGATCTGAAACACAAAGCCAAGGAAACTCAATTGGTTTCAAAGAAATAAAATAAAGCTGCTAGAATGGCCCAGCCAATCACCTGACTTGAATCCAATAAAAAATCTATGGAAAGAACTAAAGATCAGAGTTCATAGAAGAGCTCACAGAACCTTCAAGACTGTGTGAAAGAATGGGCCAAAATCACACCTGAGCAATGCATGAGACTAGTTTCTCTATACATGAAGCATCTTGAAGCTGTCATTACCAACAAAGGATTTTGTATGAAGTATTAAATACATTTCAGTTACCGTGTTCAGTACTTTTTCCCTGTGCAATTCCATTTTATTACATATAACTTCATTTCTGAACTTAGTTGTTTTGGTTTCTATGTATGTGCAGATTGCATGGGTTGTTACTGATGTGTGTAAAAAATACGTGCAGCGCTAAAAAAATATATAAGTGTGTCAAACATGAATATGTAAATCAGTGACTATGAAACAACTATGAAGTAATAATGATCAACACAATAAACATTGGTGAGGTGTATACGAATGTCCCAAAGAAATGTGTTAAGTATGGATATGTCCAGAAGAAAGACTAGAGTCAATACATATAGGTAGAAGATGTCTTCTCAAACACAGGGGGTGCTTGGATACATGATGTTGACTGAAGACTGGAAAACACATCAATCACAGGCGACACGTCATAAGTATCTAGAGTTAGGTACTCTTACCAGATCCAGTGGGACGTATCAGCCATATAGCAGTACGTCTGTCAGAGCTTGTGTAGGTAGCCTCCCGTGAACTCTCCCCAAAAGGTTCACCCTTCAGTCACGATCTCCGATAGGCAGGTAATCACTTGGGTCACGGTCACCGATAGCCAGGGCAGTCAACGGTGGGGATGGTCAGCTCACTCACACACTCTCCGGTTCCGGGCAGGTTCAAAAGGTCTCAAGAAACCAATAATGGATGAAATCATGGAGAAAAAAGGGGCTCCACATGGCGTAGGTCAAAAATAAAAGGGATTTATTGAATAAAAGCCTTACAAGATAAAAAGTGATCACTGAATAAAAATTGGTGGCAATGTGGAAAGCATCATGTTATTGATGTGTGAATTTCATGTCAATAGCACCTTTAGAAAAATATTTACCTAGAAAAATGGTGACATGTTCAATATATATATATATATATATATATATATATATATATATATATATATATATATATATATATATACACACACACACATACAGACTGCATGAGCCCCTAGTTAAATTACTTTAAGAAAAGGTATTGGGATAGGTTAGGTTTTGAAGTGCTGTAACTATTATCGTTCATATGTCTTGCTGTGTGGACAGCACTGACCTAATTTATCATGCTAAATATGTTTTTGATCCAGTAATCAGCTTTCCCTGCTTATCTGGGGCTGTTTTGTGTCCAGCATATTGGGTGAGCCACAGTATATCACATTTGTATGTTACTGTGTGCTTTTAATCACACTTTGTTGATTAGATGAGCCATTTGTTTTAATAACGCTAAATTTAGTTCAATGCTTTAAGTGGCATAACCTATGAGAGTCATCAATCAGTGTTAAAGCAGAGGTCTATTCTTGGGAGACTGGCGTTTTATCAGTCCATATAATGTACATGAGTGTGTGGGTGTCCATGCTAGACACAGAGAGGCCTGCCTGTGCCACAGACATCTTCTAACAACTGTTAATGGTGATTAAGGTTTTAGGTGAACATTCTTGTGGGTTTATTGATCAGAACTAAAACACAGCTAAAGCACAATGCTCCTAGTGGCCTGGTACTGTGTGCATACAAGGCCTTAGTGATCAACACTCGTGGATTAGTGTGGACAGAAGTTAGATGGGCAAGCTTAAAGTACATTTATAACTTGTTTTTACTTTTTCCTGCCTTACTCTGGTCACTTTAGGTGTCTAGCATAAGAATAGTTGGAAGCTGTACATACTGCACAGAGGAGTCATACGATTCATTGTGACTCAAATAATACATGTATGCAACCATCTATACAGTATTGTCCCAAAGGTAGCAAAAGCTTTGAGCACAATCCTGTATGTGGTAAATGCTTCAAATGTTAAGCGTCTAGTGAGGAAAGAGTGTCTGCTATTGTCCAGCATGATAAACAAAAATATTGGCACCAAAAACACATAAGGGAGATAAATATTTTTTTTTTAATTGTTACACATTAAGGCCTATTCACATGTAGTTTTTCCTTATCCTCCCTGGCGGTATGATTATGTCAGATTTTTTAATCTCAAAGTGGTACATTGTTTTGCATAGAAATTTGGCCTTTTATATTGTAGGTCTGTAACTCTTAGTAATAACTCACTTAAATCTGTCCAAACGAGAGTCTAGTAGACATCCCATGTATGATAAAGTTTGAAACACAAAATCATAAATTATAATATAACTATAAATTAATTATAAAAAATAATATAATAATAAAATTACTTTCCCCAACAAATCACTATGGCTCAACTCTGCAAGTGTTTTAATTTACTATCGCGGTTTTCTAGCTGGTCTAAAGCCACTTTTGACGTAAAGGGACACTTTTTGGTTGCTATGGACAATCTCAGGTTTCCAGGCAGAAAGAACAATATATGTAATATAAAACTGCATGCAGGGCATTGGACAAAGCACTAGAGACAAAAGGGATCTGAAATGATTTGATACAGTACACTGTAATCTTACAGATTACATTACTGTATGTGTTGTGTTTTCTGTAGTTTTTGAATTTGCCACCGGGCTCCACCCCCATGCGTCGTGACGCTCGCAGGGAATGGAGCCCAGCACACAGAGCATGGGGCGGATAATCTGGCGGAGGACACGGGGGGATCGCAGGATCCTGGTGACAAGTCAAGTAACCTGGACCAGGATTCTGCAATGCAATCCCGAGTGTGGCTCAGGGTTACCGCTAATGGTACTGAAATTTAACCCCGAGCTACACTCTGGAATACCGCCAGGAGGGTTAAAGGTTATATATTTTCAGTATGCCTCTTAGGCCTGTTTCACACCTATGCCGTTTGCTTTTGATCCGTTTATGCAGTGCTTTTTGCGTTGTGTTTTTGTTTGCATTTTTTAATGCTTTTTTTTGGCCAATTTGTTGTTGGGCAGAATAAAAAATGTAAAACGTGTCATAAACCACACTATATGCTTTTCTGCAACATCTGCATTCCAATCTTTTAAAGTGATTGTAAGGCCTCTTTCACACGAGGGATCCGTATGTCCGTTTTTCATCCTTCCGTTTTCGGATGAAAAACGGACATACATGTATCCCTATGGAGCGTCGGATGTCAGCGGTGACATGTCCGCTGACATCCGACCCGCTCCGATCCGAAAAGTGTAACGGAGGAAAAACCTACTTTTCCCTCCGTTATCGGATCGGATGACGACGGACACTACGGACCGTCATCATCCGATCCCCCATAGGGGAGAGCGGCGCTCTGACAGGTCCGTCGCTGCACAGCGTGCAGCGATGCACCTGTCATCTTCCTGCTCAGCGGGGATCGGCGGAGCTATCCCCGCTGAGCAAGCGGATGTTCACGGGGCGGATCATGACTGATCTGCCCCGTGTGAAAGAGCCCTTAAGCTTCTTTTTTTTTTTCTAAATAACAAACATGTTATAATTACCTACACGGGGGCTGGGGGGCCAGTCACTAGAATTTGTTTTTTCACCTTAATGCATAGGATGCATTAGGGTGAAAAAACACATTTACAACCCCTTTTAAATGAAAAACACACCATATTGCATTTAAAAAAAAGTCACTGTGAATGTTTCTTAGGAAACCATGTTAAATGGACTGTAGTGCGTTTCTGCAAAAAAGCACCAAAAAACACACAGGTGTGATCCAGGGCTTAGTTTTTTTTGCTGTGTGCTTTGTGCGTTTTTTAGAAGTTTGCTGTGTGTTTCTACCAGAGAGGTTTTTTTTTCTTTGTGTGAAGCTCATTGCATTAAATCACCTGTATAGTGATTTCCCATGCTGTGCTGCTATGGAAGATGTGCTCGACAGAAACCACAACTAATTTGCAGATAATTGAATTCTTAAAAATAAGCCATATGAAATTGCATATGAAAACACTGCCATTGAAGACAGAGAATGCCCTTGAAGTGCATTGGATGCTGTTTAAGGTGTGGTAAGCGTGCTAAAGTTTGGCCTCTGTTTTACTTGTCAAGGTCAGCTTTCTTTAGGTTCTAATGGCAGATTTGGTCTTTCTTCCACTTACATAAGCCACATTGTTTCCTCTGTTATATCAGTAACAATGTTTGGTCTCCTTTTTAATGAAACAAAGTAGCCATTGTTATTTATACAACTGACTGTGTTTCTTTTCAGGCTAGATGGTTGAAGCTGACATTATTAAGTAAGGCAGTACGAGGAACACATTGCTCAATAACCAGATATTAGGAACTGAGGTTGTCCCAACAGAGCCCACAAACACAATGTTTGCAGAGATGTGCAGCTAGGGAGAGATTCTTGAAATCCAGATAGAACATATAATTAGAAAAAATTTGTAACAGCAGGTTTATAAAAGTGAATTCTAGGGTATTTTTAGAAGGCTGGTGGATTGGTGCTTCATGTGAATTTACTTTTACAAGAACCAATGGTATGTGTGACCCCTGTAATAATAATAAAACATATATATATATATATATAATTGCCTGCACAAGCACAGAATAACACATTTTCACATAAGATCTCTTGAAACTGAGATCAGGACAGGTAGTCCTGCTAATCACTGAATATTACATTTGAAATGTCATAGACAACTGGTCATCTTTAGTCTGTTTACAGACCAGTTGTAGGTTCTGCATTATAGACGTGAGCATGGGTTGAAGGGGATACAACTTTTTAATACTCTAGTTGTTCAACCTTTCAACAAGGGTGCCCTTATGGTTCTTCAGGGGTGCCTTGGCAAATGCCCAAAAATTGCCCAATTTATGTAGACGAATCAGTGAATAGATTAAGCCCACCTTTTAGTTACACAAAGCCACAGGTTTTCCTTGCGCACTATTACAATCTTCCAGCCACTGGCGTCCTAACAACCATTGGCGTCATCGGTTGGGCACCTACACCACATCCTTGTTTGCCCCTCTTCTGCCCCTCTTCATGGGGTCACATTAGCTGAATGAAACATTGGCATATTAGTCAGTACCAGTGTGCAAAGATGTAATTTTTTTGGAAGAATAAACCACCTCTAATATTGGGTGTCCTGTGTGCGGATGTTGCTGTGATATGTAAAGCTATTAGTTTTGTTTTTTTACATTTTAGAATGGGGGGGCCTCGAGATTGTACATAATTTGTAAGTGCCTTGACTTAAAAAAATAGAGAATTATTTTATTACTTGCTTTGAAAAATTTTCAATAAACAACTTGGAAAATAAAAAAAAGATTGAGAAATACAGCTCTAGTTCCTCGTAGAATTCTTCATTGCGTTCTGAGGTTTCCTCATTACAGCTGGTCCACTTTTTGAACTGCAGTTGGCAAGTAGGAAACAAGATACATCACCTAAAACAGGCCTAAGACAGTTCGAATCTCAGCCGTCTTAGCCGCTAGCACTAATTATTGTGTACTCCCAGCGAGGACGGCTTCCCATGTGGTTGCGGGAAAGAAAATGGTTTCATCTCCAGCTGGTTTTACACATTCATTGTGTGTAATGGTGTGTTTTCCAATAGGTGTAAGCTGCTGCTTCTGCTAAAAATCCTTACTGCTATGCCTCCTAAAAACACTGGACACCGTCCTGAGTGGATGTCTTTAATTCTGTGAGAGCCGCTGCTACTGAGAAAAGCTGCACCTCTTGCCCCATCACCTTTTCACAATTCATCGCATTCTGTGAATGGGTGGCATAGCTGTTATAAATTGCTAAGTCTCTTTTGTAAACTGCAATTTCCATCAGCCCACTATATAACGGAGATTAACAAAGTCAGGCTTGTTTAAAGACCAGTCTGTATGACATATATGGTTACCTCCATAGATACAATGATAGAAGTGTGTTATTTGCAGGTGAAAATAAAGGGAAAAAAACGAAAACTGGACTTCGAAGCTGCAATATTTAAAATGTTTATTTTTGGGTTTAGATGCACTTTGTTTCCTGTCCAGTAAAAAGCATGTGTGGGCTCCAGAGATGTATACTGTCCTGATAATAGTATCACCTGTCCTTTCAAATGAATACTTTTTGTTGTTTGTGGTCAACTTCAAGCCATATACACAGATATGAAAGGGGATGGTTTGTGCGCAACAGCCACAGAGCACCTATCGACTTCATCCCTGAAAAGGGATATTGACCCAAAGAGCTTAATACAGACCCATCCACTTAACACATTTGCTCTGTGCTGAAGTATATTGGCAGGACCTTCCATGCAATACCAGTCTGTGTTCCCTCTGCGGGAAGCCAGTGTTTGGAAGCCAGGCAGAATGTGTCCTTGAGGCGTGCATTCGCCAAGGATAGATTAGTCCTATCTAAAATAGGACTCGTAGCTTCCAGTATCCCAAAAACAGTGTCATGCTGACCTTACACAACTACCACAGTTGCCACATTACTCCTATCAGTGACATGTGTTTTTTTTTTTTTTTTTTAAAGCAATCCCTTAATCTGAAGTCCTGATCAGAAAGGCTTCATGAAACATCTGTGGAAGTGGCTTCACCATCTTTGTCACATTGGGTTTCATTATTTTAATTTTCTCCTTTTATTTATTTATTTTTAAGAAAAGTGAGCCTGTGCCTGAAAGAGTTTAGCACGTCCAAAACCTTTTATCTAGGTTGTTGTCAAACAACATTCTGTTTTCCATTTAATCCATCTTTATCTATAGATCTTTAGATTTGGGGGGAGCCTGTGTGTAAAAACCAAAAAAACAAACATCTGTCAACAAAAGTTTTCTCTGGGAATAATTTGCGCAGGCACCAGGAGGCTTGTCCAGCAATGGTCGGGAGCATGTGAACAGGAATCATAACTGCAGTCATGGTTTATCTATCTGGAGACCTTGCAGTTCCAAGAAGTATTTTCTCACGAACGTACTGCACATGTACTGTTGTCAGGCTATATTTATTACTGATCTGTGTGCCCTTAATTGTCCAGAATTAGACTACACACATTTTAACATTCCTGCAGAAATTATTTTTTTTACTCCTAATCAATGTTTTCTTTTGTTTGGTGTTTCTACAGCTTTGGCAAAAGATCTGCAGGAAGCTTCAGGCGTGGCTGTGAATGCATTGTGTTGGAACCTTCCGAAATGATTGTGGTAAGTCTTCTTTGTACTCTTTTATCATATTCTGCTCACTGTGCTGCTGATCAGTTGCAGGCATGCCTCGTTCCTCGCTCCAGTCCTACTCATCTTCCCCGCATTACCTAATGGGAGATGGGTGTGGTCTGCAGCCCTCTGTGAGAATATTGGCATTCCAGAAGGAGTAATCAGACCACTTCCTTCCTGAGGGCAAAACATGCACAGTGCCCCTTGTTTCACTCCGTGGAAGCAAAATGTCCTCATTTCTGAATCCCATCTAACATCCAGATTAACTCTTTCAGCAAAACTAGAACGTGTATGCTTTCCTTTCAGAATTAAGTAGTTTCATTTATTTGTCTTGCCTGTGGAATACAATGTGATGAAGCATTTTTATCATTTACTCGACTTTGTAACAAACGCCGCCGTCACTCGTTCTCCCTGACTTTTCTTGGTGTGTGCTCAGTGGATAAGAGGGAGATTTTCTAGAAAGCTGTATCAATACTGTGACCGATTCCGAATTCTGCATCAAATGCTCTTTGGCACTATGCAGCCTAAATATGGGTAATGGAAATCTAGATGTGTCTTAGTCTGCCTATACATTTTATAATCTGACCATACAACTTTATTTTTTTTTAGTCAACTTTTACATTTACTATATCATTTAACTTAATATTTAGTTATATTATGATGTCCTACCTAAACGAACCAGTCCGTTTGTATCTAATGAATAAATCAAAATAACCTCTGCTCACTATGAACTTTTTCAGAAGTTTAGAAGAGTTGCATAATAAAAGTAGATTAAGGCTTCGCTCACACTCACCACTCCATTCACATCAATACGGCAGGGCTGCAATGCGACTTTGAAATGGTTTTGGTACTACTTTGGAAAACAGACCCCCCCAACCAAAATCAGGCCACATGCCTCCAACATGTGGGATGGACCCCCCCCTTACAAACCAACATTTCCCCATGTTGATGAGGACAAGGGCCTTTTCCCCACAACGCTGGCCCGGTGGTTGTAGGGGTCTGTGGGCAGAGGCTCCAGATCTGGAACCCCCAACCCCCCCTCCCAATGTGAATAAATATGGGTTTCGTTGTACCCCTACTCGTTCACAAAAAAAAATCAGCAGTAAATAAAGCACAGAGCAGTTTTGAGAAGTCTTTTATCCTTTGGCACACCTGCAGGCTCGCTCCCAAGCTGGGCGGCTTGGCTCTGCCTCCTATTCCCTCCTCAAAGGATTTATTTGACAGTAATGGGAGCCAATGGCTCCCGCTGCTGTCTCTGAGCCTGTGAGGAGAGAGACAGACCAGTGCTGCTATAGACAGACACAACGCTGGATTGAGAGAGGACGCGGGTAAATATAAGGGGAGTAAGGGAGGAGTGATACAACTGGTGGGACATTTTTACTTTCATGAAGTGAATGCATTAAAGGGGTTGTAAATGTTTTTTACCTTAATGAATTCTTTGCATTAAGGTAAAGAATGTTTAGGTGTCAGCATCGCCCCCTCAGCCCCCCTTTGCTTACCTGAGACCTCATTAGAGCGAGCGCTGTGCACGTCTGCAGATTTTTTTTCTCCCCTCACTTCCGGGTCTCGCTGGCTTTGCTGAGGCACAGGGAGCTATTGGCTCCCAGTGCTGTCAATCAAAGCCAGTGACGAGGAAGTGGGAGGCGGGGCCGAGTCCCACTGTGTCACATGCCTGACGAAGGGGTCCTGCGTGACTCCGAAACGTTGCACTCTCCTTGTGTTGTGATCATGCAATAAATTACACGTTTGGACGCTATCTACGCCGTTCCATGGTGTGCTGGCAAATATTTTCATAGTGCCTTGAAAGAGTATCCAGCTGGTTGTTGCTGCAGCACCCATATCCGTGAGCTCATCCAGGAATGTGTGCGATGGGAATATGAAGTATTCCACTTTGACAATGGACGCAGCAGAGGGACTCGGGTGCGAACACGCACGAGTGTCCCTATGGGAAGTGGCTTCACATGGGGGCACTGGCCAGAGGGGGAGGGGCCAGGAGCGCCGGCGGGGGACCCAAAAAGAGGAGGTTCCTGTCTGCTCTGAGCGATTCCATTGCACAGAGCAGGTAAGTATAGACACGTTTGTGTGTTCTTTTGTTGTTGTTTTTATTTACCTTTACAACCCCTTTAAGGTAAAAAGCATCTAGCTTTTAGTACCACTTTAAGACATCATTACATTTATTTTTTGTATATGTAAGCAGTAGAAGAACATGAATTTGCCTTGCTACCCGCCTGTTGCGTCACTGTACAGCAGGGTGTGAATTTCAGGGGAAGAAGCAGTATAAGGAGCCAATGTGCTAACTTGAAGCACACTGCTAGGATGAGAGAACAGAGAGATGAGCTCCTTACTCTGCTGCTTCTTTCACTGTTCATTGACAAGCTGAAGCGACTCCAAGACATTCTGGGTTCAGACAAAGTTGGGTAAATGATGCTGGTGGAATGAAAAATAAAGTGCCGTGAGGGAAATCTCCAGATAGGAGTTACCGTATATACTCGAGTATAAGTCGTTCCGAGTATAAGTCGAGGCCCCAATTTACCACAAAAAAAATGGGAAAAACTTATTGACCCGAGTATAAGACGAGGGTGAGAAATGCACAGCTACTGTAAGTGGAAAAGAGGGTCAACAATGTCCATTTGCAGCATCACTGTGCCCATTTGCATGCCTCACTGTGCCCATTTGCAGCCATAGGTCCCCTGAACTTCAAACTCGGTAGTTAAGGGTTCCTAGATGCCCCCTAGCTGCAGCCAATATTTGGGGTCTCAAAACCGAAAGGGTCCCGAAATGACATTGCTGCAGATAGACACAGTTGACTGAGTTTGGGGCCCCGTATCTCGGGGCCACTTAGTGCTAAGAACCCCAAATTTGGTGTGCAAACCCAGTGGAACTAGCACCATAAAATTTTCAAAGCTGGGGTTTCTAGCACCAAGTGGCCCCGAGATACAGGGCCCCAAAAATCAGTTCAGAAAATATTATAAACAATAGATCCGCGCTACAGGTTGTGCTTGCAACTGCAGCCCCCCTATGTAGGCAGAGGGCACCAGAGGACACCCTCAAAAAAGTCTATAAATTGTATATAAATATAGGGAGTGGCGCTGTGCAAGAGAGGATAATTGGCGTATAAATTTATCTACTGATTAAAAATCATATTATGGAATAATGTGAAAAGATATGTATCCCACATGGGGGTTGGTAAGTGTCAAAAGTGTGATGCAGATAGACGTTCAATATAGCCTGGATTCCATAACCCAATAACTCCTATTGATCCCTGATGGTATTGTGTGATGTGCAAATAAGTGCCAAAGTGCCAAGTGCAATATCACTATAGTGTTCCAGCCCCTATAAACTCTAAGTGATTCAAAACTGAAGAAAAATGGGGGGATCTTATACCCTCTAAAGTGCAGTGTGGTAATAAAATAATTTGTAAATCTATAAATAGCTTAAATAGTGATATAGGATTGAATTAATCTAAAAGGTTTTTAAAATTATATAATATGTATATATACATATAACTTAGATAGTGATATAAATAGTGAATATAGAATTAGAGTAGTGGTTCAAAAATAGATTAATAATAGCACGATTCAATAACAACATGAGATCACATATAAAAGTGCAGAAAAGGGAAAAATCCAGCAAATCGTAAAAAAGTTCGTATAGTATCTTCCACCCGACAACCTCCAAATTCTCTGACGATACAATCCCCCTATTGTGTTTCCACTCACCGGAACCTTATACCCCTGCAGGGGTATAAGCATAAGATGTTTCCACTCCAGCAGATCAGATCCGGATGCCGATCGAATCTTTCCGGTCTCTCAACTCTGGTTCCTTGGTCCCGATCCTAGTTCCTATCCGCCTCTCCAGAGTAGGGGGAAGAGGGGGTGGATAATCCCCTAGTTGTCGGGTGGAAGATACTATACGAACTTTTTTACGATTTGCTGGATTTTTCCCTTTTCTGCACTTTTATATGTGATCTCATGTTGTTATTGAATCGTGCTATTATTAATCTATTTTTGAACCACTACTCTAATTCTATATTCACTATTTATATCACTATCTAAGTTATATGTATATATACATATTATATAATTTTAAAAACCTTTTAGATTAATTCAATCCTATATCACTATTTAAGCTATTTATAGATTTACAAATTATTTTATTACCACACTGCACTTTAGAGGGTATAAGATCCCCCCATTTTTCTTCAGTTTTGAATCACTTAGAGTTTATAGGGGCTGGAACACTATAGTGATATTGCACTTGGCACTTTGGCACTTATTTGCACATCACACAATACCATCAGGGATCAATAGGAGTTATTGGGTTATGGAATCCAGGCTATATTGAACGTCTATCTGCATCACACTTTTGACACTTACCAACCCCCATGTGGGATACATATCAGTTCAGAAAATGTCAAGCACTTTTTTGCAGCAGAGAATGACATTTTATGAACCAGTTTTGGGGCCCCGTATCTCAGGGCCACTTGGTGCTAGGAACCCCAGCTTTGGATATGTTATGGTACCAGTTCCACTGGGTTTGTACACCAAATTTGGGGTTCCTAGCACTAAGTGGACCTAAGATATGGGGCCCCAAAATCGGTTCAGAAAATGTCAAGCACTTTTCTGCAGCAGAGAATGACATTTTCCGAACCGATTTTGGGGCCCCGTATCTCGGGGCCACTTAGGGCTAGGAACTTCAGCTTTGGATATGTTGTGGTACCAGGTCCATTGGGTTTGCATACCAAATTTGGAGTTTCTAGCACCAAGTGGCCCTGAGATACGGGGCCCCAAAGTCGGTTCGGAAAATGAAATTTTTTGCTGCAGAAAAGTGCTTGACTCGAGTATAAGTCGAGGGGGGCACTTTCAGCACAAAAAAATGTGCTGAAAAATTCGACTTATACTCGAGTATATACGGTACATTTTACTGCAGTTGCTGGTTTTGTTATTTTATCTTTAACTGGCTATTCACCTTTATGGCCCCTTTCACACGATCGGACCGTTCAGGTCCGCCTGTCAGTTTTGACGGCGGACCTGAGTGGGCCCTCCATGTTAGCCTATGGAGCGACGGATGTCAGCGGAGACATGTCCGCTGACATCCGACCTGGTCCGATCCGCTAAAAGCAGACGGATGGCCCTACGTCCAGGTCCGTCGCTGGTGGATCGGGTGAGATCTGATGAAAACGGACATGCTGTCCGTTTTCATCCGATCCCTCCATAGGTGGCAGCGGCGCCTGACAAGCCCCTCCCCGCTCAGTGAGCAGAGAGGGTCCTGTCATCCGCCGGCTCAGCGGAGATCAACAGAGAGATCTCCCGCTGAGCCGGCGGACCGAGGCGGAGTCCGTGGAAACGAAGTCCGCCTTATGTAAAAGGGGCTAATCTCATTTTTTGGCTGGAGTTCTATTTTTGGCTTGTTTACACAAATATGTTGAATGAATTTTTTGTCCGATCAGTTTCTATGTACCGTATTAGGCCTCATGTTCATATGGCGCAGGAGACTGTACAATGTGATTTACAGGTTTATCTTCTGCACATGGGAGACACATCTGCAATGTACAATCGCCTATTCTAATAGATGGCTGTACACTAGCTGTATACAGTTCTAAGGTCATATTTATGTAAACTCCCCTGGATGCACATAAGCCATGTTCAGGGATTTACATATGTGCACAAATGAAGCTAAGTAGATGATTTACATGTGTAGAGCCTTTCATTACTATGGGTGGTTGTACGCTGCAGCCATGTTTCCCCAGGCACAGAAATATGCCTGCAATTCAACTTGTCTGTTTACTCAGTAAGCTTTATAACCTCTCATTTGTGTTGGCCTCTAACATGAAACGGCTTCCATAATTTGGCTGGCTTGTGGTTAAAAGATTAGGTTCTGCCATTTGCAGGTATCGACTAATGCAGGTCACTTAAAAGTTTCACAGACTGGTCTGACCAGTTTGTAGTTTCCTAGGTAACAAATGTTCTGAACTGATTAGTGGTTTCAGCCCGGGAACGACTAGCAATAGAACTTTAATGCCTTTTTGTTAAGCATGTTCAGTTTTACTGATGAATCGTTGGAGCCTTTTATCTGTATGTGAATATGTTTGCCTTCCTAAGGTGGACTATATGGATGAAAATGAAGAGTTTTTTCAGAGACAAGCATCTCACCGACAGTCTCGACGGAGGTTCAGAAAGATCAATCAGAAAGGAGAGAGACAGACCATCATCGATACTGTGGATTCTTATCCTGTTGGAAAACCTCCGCTGCCAAGAGGCTACCATACGGTGAGTAATAACTTTTATACTTTACTGTATTTCTGTTTATTCAGACAGCTGCAAACGCCTGATTTCTGATGTAAAGTGACAATCGAGTGCACTGTGTGCAGCACAATTGAAATATATGGAACATTACTAAATCAAGGACAATTTACTTTCATTCTGCTGGAATGATTAGCAGAAGAGATGGGTCTCAAGAGCGCCGTTAATCCCATGACCCTTGATGCAGAGCTAGGAAATGTTGAAATTCTATTAAGGTGCTGGAAGGAATTAGCCTAGATCTGGAGAGCCTGTGTTTTGTATGCGTGGTTACATCTGTCTAGACTTGTACCTCTCCCCTACAAGGCAAACTTTGCCCCTTTTTACCCTTTAAGCCAGCATTACAACATGCTGCATTATCTGCTGTGTTGGAGCAGAGTAGAGATCATCTTTCTGAATCAGTCTCTGTTAGACACTGATGTATCCTCACACCCAAGCTGGGGAAAAAGCTGTGGTTTGTGTTGTCTTCCAGACCATGGGAACACACACCCTGATCACACACATTGTGTTCTGTTAGTATGGGCTATTCTGCCTGTTCATTTGTTAGTCATTTCAGGCACAGATGGTTACAGCAAGGCATGGCTTTATGTTAAAAGTTAGTAAAAAAAAAATCCCCTATCTATTTAAAAGGGATTTTTTTTCTGGGTGCTTCTGTGCGTCGCATTTAAGACAGCCCATCAATTCCAAGGTTAGTACTAAACATCGCTGTACATACATAGTTAATTACGTGGGAGAACTACTAGACATGTGCAATTTGTTTCATTCTGAATCCATTTTTCAACAAACTCGTTCGAAAATATTCGAATTAACACATTTTTCCAAAATCCAAAAATCGGAAATTTGAAAATCAAATTCGAAAATCCAAAAATTAGAAAAACAGAAAATTAGAAAATCTGAAATAATAACTAATAACTATTAAATTATAGGTATTGGAATTTCCTTTTCAAATTTGTCTGCTAGTGAACATAACAAATAGGAATTTATCGAAATTAAGGAATGCCGCATCTAAACAAATGAAACGTAACAAATTAATAATAATAATAATGTAAACTTTATATTATTATTTATTATTATTAATTTGTTACGTTCCATTCGTTTAGATACGGCATTCGTAACTTCGGATACATTTGTTACGTTAACTAACAGACAAATTTGAAAGGAAATTCCAATACCTATAATTTAATAGATAGATGTTATTTCGGATTTTCAAAGTTTCGGATTTTCTTTCTTATTTTCAGATTTTCGTTCTTTCGAATTTTCTTTTTGGATTTTCACATTTCCGAATTTATTCGAAATAACGAATTTCGATGATAACGAATGACCCGAAAAAACCCCCCCCAAAACGAATGAAACTAAAACTAACATATTTTTTGGCAGTGCACATGTCTAAGAACTACCCAATTAGAAATGTCTTGGCATCAGTAGCTATTGTGAGTTTTAATACCTATTTGAGAGATTTTCCTTCTACAGTGGAACCTCGGTTTGTGAGTAACGCGGTTAACGAGCGTTTCGCAAACCGAGCACTGTTTTTCTAAAATTCCTAACTCGGTTTGCGAGTGTTGTCTTGCAAAACGAGCAGGATTCAGGCCAAAAGCGGTGTGCAAGTACCGCTTTTGGCCTGAGGTGGGGGGCGTCAGAGCTGAGCAGAGCCGAAAGTTGCCGTTTGGAAATGCACGGAAAGGCCCGAGGACAGTTCGGCAAACCTCAGAAAGGCTCGTGAACGGAGTCTTTCCGAGGTTTGCCGAGGTCCGCCGAAGTGTCCTCGGGCCTTTTCGGCCTTTTCCGAGGCTCTCCGCCGTCCCCCGCCTCTGGCTGCATGCGGTATTGCATCCCATTGAAGGCAATGCGGAACAAATTATTTTAGTTTCCATTGACTTCAATGGGAAAACTCGCTTTGATATTCAAGTACATTGGATTATGAGCATAGTCCTGGAAGGGATTATGCTCGTAATCCGAGGTTCCACTGTATAGGCATTGTGAAGTATCTAAACAACATTCTCAGAATGGCATTTTTTTCTTGCATAGTTACGTTGGTCCAACTTGGGACAAATGTAAACTATGTAACTATACGTATACTCTACCTGTGGGATCCCACTAGAAGCTAGAAATCCCTGAAGTAGACACTGGTACTACAGTGATTTATTTTTTATTCTTACAGGTATTTATATAGTGCTAACAATTTTATGTGTGTATATATATATATATATATATATATATATATATATATATATATATATATATATATATATATATATATATATATATACACGAAAGTATTGGGACGCTTGCTTTTACACACACATGAACTTTATTGGCATCCCTAATCTTAGTCTGTAGGGTTCAATATTGAGTTGGCCCACCCTTTGCAGCTATAACAGCTTCAACTCTTCTGGGAAGGCTGTCCACAAGGTTTAGGACTGTGTCTATGGGAATGTTTGACCATTCTTCCAAAAGCGCATTTGTGATGTTGGACGAGAAGGCCTGGCTCGCAGTCTCCGCTCGAATTAAATCCCAAAGGTATCGGGTTGAGATCAGGACTCTGTGCAGGCCAGTCAGTTTCCTCCACCTCAAACTGACTCATACATGTCTTTATGGATCTTGCTTTATGCACTGGTCCAAATCATTTGGTGGAGGGGGGATTATGGTGTGGGGTTGTTTTTCGGGGGTTGGGCTTGGCCCCGTAGTTTCAGTGAAGGCGTCAGCATATCAAGACATTTTGGCCAATTTCATGCTCCCAACTTTGTGGGAACAGTTTGGCCCCTTCCTGTTCCAACATGAGGAAGGAAGGTCCATAAAGACATGGATGACCGAGTTTGGGGTGGAGGAACTTGACTGGCCTGCACAGAGTCCTGACCTCAACCCGATAGAACACCCTTTGGGATGAATTAGCACGCAGACTGCAAGCCAGGCTTTCTCATCCAACATCAGTGCCTGACCTCACAAATGTGCTTCTGGAAGAATGGTCAAACATTCTGTACAAGATGAGAAGTTGGAAATATGTGGTCATTAGCCTTTAACGTACCTATGCAAGTCAGTTTGACTAATACTGTTAATTGTGGTGCTGGTATGCAGTATAAAAGATCCACTAAATAGAAGAAACATAGAAACCTTTAAGAGCGATGGCAGAAAAAGACCAAGTGGTCCATCAAATCTGCCTCTTCGTGGTGGGGATTGGGGGCTGGACCACAGGGAAAAGAAGAAGAATGTTGTCAGGTAGGAATCCACCTATTCTCAAGTATTGTATAGGTAACGGAAGGCAGTTTGCATCACCTAGGTCACTTGTTACTTTGTGTATGATTGATGAGATCTTCAGAGGCTCTGGCTGCCCTTTATGGTGTAATCAGATGTTTGCAGGTATAGTTTTATACAGAATAAAGTAGACTCACTAGAAGTTGCTGGACTATAACTGCAATGCTTTACCCCTTACCAATGTATTATATTGACAGCCGTTAATACTGGCAGGAAGTCATCTGTTGTTTTCTATGTGGAGGTTCTATGTACTCTTTACTGCTTTTACTACAGTATTACAATATATAGCATTGTGAGATCAGATTGAAAATAATCCTCATAAAAAATTGACAGAAAAAATAATTGGACAGCATATAGGTAAGTTTTAGGCATTGTAATTTCTTACTATCCAATGTAGAAATCTCTGAGATTAAGAGCCATACCTTCTTCTCCATAGGGGAAAGAAGGGCCCCTATACTGTGTATATGCCAATATTACAGAAAAAGTGGGCTCTGGCAGGTCTGATGTCTGGACAATGACAAGAGGACCTCTCACCACCCATCAGTTTCCTTTAAGGATTCGTCCATGTGTGGTCATCCATACAAACTTTGATTTACTTCTGAAAAGAATGCTGCTGTGCGAATATATAGATGAAAACAGCATTAACAGAAACATTATTGTATTCAGATGTAATAATTCATGCTGATAAAAATGAGGATAGTTTAAATGGAAAGTTCCCTGGTAGAACTTTTCCTAAATACCATCCTTCCTTTTCTTTTTCTATGCATTGATTGACCATAGTTGATCTGTGTGAGAATCTGTAAGGCTGGTAAAATGGCATGACGGCTGGTAGAATTCGCCAGGCTCTCAGGATTGTGCTTGAATGGTTTCATGGCTCTCCAGATATTTAAATGAGGAAGGGCTGATTGGGGAGCCATACAAAGGTTCTCATTATCATATGCCCTTCTCCTCTCAATCTTCATACTGATGGAATATTTATTAGCATGTCTTGGTAATTTCCATCTTTTCCTTTCCTCTCCTATGGCATTCATTTCATTTTGGCTCACAGGAATGCACTAAGCCTCAGGTATTTTGACTGTTACATGTCTTGTCATGCAGTTCACTGCTTTCCACCTATTTCTGCCTTTCCTCCAGTCTTGTTGCATTATGAATGTTTGTGTTCTGTGCCTGCTTGCTTTTGATTCATTGCAGCAATTTTGGGGTTAATTCGGAGATTGAGTACTTCTGCATTGTGATTTTCTTGTAATTCTTTCTTTCTTCTGGGTCATGAAGTTTGTCATCTGTCCCTGGTTTAAAGTGTTGCTCATTTAAAGTGTATTTCTACTTTTGCAGCCAAATTGGGGATAACTACACATTTGTAACATGTTCCTATACACATATATAAAAAAAAAAAAATCTGCTGAAACCGGCAATGAATAAAAAAAAAAAAAGCTGTCCTACAATCTGTCCCCTAATTGCACTCTATTTTGAACAATTTCAAGCTGTTTCTTCCAAATCTGCTCCAAAGAAATATATTTTTAAAGCTGAACTCCAGAAATGATGCTCATTGGATACTTACATTGGACCAGCTCGACACAATGTAAGTCTTCATTTCTCCAACCTGATGGACAGGTGGGGAAGCTGGATCACTGTGGTAGTTGGATTTACTATAATGGTAGCTGCACTATTCCAAGTCCTCTCTGTACACTGACCACAGTGGGTTTTATTCTCAGCACTGATACCATTCATAGAAAACCTTGTGTTTTTTTTCCATGAATGCAAGGTGTTTTCTGATTGGACAAGGAAGGATGGTAATGTCACAATCATCACCTTGTCCAATCAAAGAATACCTTGTATTTATTGAAAAAAATGAAATGCATCATAAGAATGGTAGCAGTGACCCCTGTGGTCAGTGTGCAAAGGAGAAGCCACTTGCCTAGGACACCAGTAGGACTCGGAAGATCACGGCTATCACTGTGCCGGCTTGTACAATGATTCCCAGTGATCATCAGGTATGATATATACATGTATACTTTGTGCAATGAGTATAACTCCCAGGGTTCAACTTTAAATATATTAAGGTACGCTGTGTGAATGGGAACACATGACAAACAAATAGTGGGGGCGGTGTGGGGGGGCAGGGGGGGGTTTAAATTTGAATGCAAAAGTAGAAACACGCTTTAACGACTGACAGGTGAATCGGTCTCACAGACATGCTGTAAAGCGACCAGCTGTACAATGTTCTAACATCTAAAGTTTCCAACATGTTTACTAAGCCTTTACATATTTGACTCCTAAAACCCGATTTAGTGTAAAATATCTGGTTTTGTTATAACATTTTTATTATAGATGCAGACTTTATTGCATGTCTGTGCTGGTTCTCCTGCTAGCTCCAGGTATAGGGTATATTCTGCTGGCAGCATGTATGTACCTGTGCTGGGCTGTAGTGCTATTGTAGAAAGGCTCTGGGGCGTGTCTGTATCTACTTTTGTTTTGCTGCTGTGTGGTTCATTGCGCTAGTGTCTGTGCAATTGTAGAGATTCATATTGAATTCATGGACAAAGGTATCCACAGGAATGGTAAAAGTACATTTTAAAATAAGATATTGCAATGTGGTTATTTTATATTGTCGTCATCTCTCATCTCACATATTTATCAGTTAGTTGGACATTTTTTCTATTTTGAATGCCCCACTAACATATTTACAAGTTGATGTATGTTAAAGTATCCATACAGGAATATTACAAGTTTCATACTTTTATCAGAAATTACTTAAAATGGAACTCATGGCATTAAAGTTCACCTTTGGAACATGTTAAATGTGCCACCCGTTTTTAGGGTGGAACATGGTTACATGTTCAAGCACCTGCAGGCTCTCCCCACTGATCCCCCTCCCCGTGACAGAGGATACGCTCCCCGCACCCGCTGTCGCTATTTGAAAACAGTGCGTCCATGCGGGGTTCCACTCACACAGCTGCGCCATTCACAGTTTCCTGTGATTTAATGCTTACAAGTACCATCAGCCTCTGCGGCTGACAGCCTACTGTAATTCTTCATGAGCTGTGAGGGCACTGGTAATCAATTGATCTTCCAGCTCTCAGGTAGCTGTCTGCTTGTACGAGTTACAGGCAGACAGCTATGCTGAGAGTCTGCAGGAACCTGAGATTGCACCATTGATCTGCTGATTTGTGGGTGCAATGCTCTGCAGGCTCCTTAGAAAAAAAATAATAAATGCACATTTTTTACCTGCGAAAAAATGTTCATTTTATTATTATTTTTGAAAGGTGAACTTATCCTTTAAAGTGAAACGCCACCCAAACGTCAGGGATTTCCCATCATGTCTTCTCCCTGGGACCACATAGAAATTGAGGGAGCATTCTTGGTGGGAATACAGGCAGCATAAGGAAGGATTTCAGCCCTTTCCTATTTTTAATATTTTTTTTTATTACTGTGCCCCCTTTGGAAAGATCTCTTACTTCCTAGCTGCAGTTCTCTTTTGAGACTGGGTTCACATTTATGTAAATTGGATGTGGGTTTCCCCGCATCCAATACGCATGACAGGAGATTGTGACCGGCTCTCAATGGAGTCGGTTCACATATCTCTGGAGCGGCTGCGAAGTGAATTGCACAGGGGTCCTGTGTGTCTTTGGCTCTGTTTCAGGTCTGAATTCAGGCAAAAATGTGGACCTGAAACAGAGAACAGGGACGCACCGGACCCCTGCTGTGAGGGGGATGCGGCATAAGTGTGGACCCAGCCTAAAAGAACTACTCTCCAACAGATCAGGTAATACTGATATACCATCATGTTTGGTGCCTTCTTTAGCTAAAGATGGCAACTAACAATTAACATGCTTCACGGGATACACAAATGTGAATGCTGTTAGTGTGGTCTTTTATAAATACTATGTCTAATCTCAAAGAGTTACACAGTTCTCCTGTGGTCTAACTGCCGGTCACACAGGGGAAACACAACTTGCAGGCTTAACTAAAATGAGTAAAGTAAGTAGGGTATAACCAAATCTTTGTGAATATAAAGTGTAACCCACAGAAGGTTAGCATTACATACAGTATGTTTTAATTGTATGCATTACTTTATTGCCATTTTGTGTATAAATGACTGTATCTTTGGGAAAGAGATGAAGCTCTTCCTTATAGTGGAATTCCAGTCTATATCTAATCCTAAAACTGCTCCCTCCCCCCTTCTAGCTGCTATTCTAGCTACCCTATAAAAGAAATATGCTTCTACTTGCCTATACTCAGAGTGCCCTGGTCTGGTCATGTCATCTCCTCAGCAGCCAGCTTCAGGGGAGAGGAGAAATCCCCAACATTGGCTGAGATTCCTGTGTGGTGATGTCACCCATAGGTTTACTATGGGGCATCCGTTGGCTGTTTCTCCTCTCCCCAGAAGCCGCTGCTGGAATCTGTTCACATATCCACCCCGAGAATAGGTAAAAGTATAAGCATCTTTCTTCTACACAGAATAGCAGTTAGAAGGGGGGTGAAGCAGATTGGGAGCAATTTTAGGCTTTGTTAGATATAGACTGGAACTCCAGGTTAAGTTCTTTTAAAAGCACGGTTTAGTAAAATATAGATCCCCATTTATTTACAGTGTATCTGTGGGCAAAAAAAAATTGTATTTATTGTATCTTTGAATTTGCGTGTTTTTAGCCTAGTTGTTTTAAATATAGTGCTCGTCAGGTTGAAAAACCTACCTTTGCTCAATTATCCTGGACTAAGTTCCTTGGCTGCAGTGAGACAAAATCATCTTGCCTTTCAACATGTAGGGTCGTGTCACCTACTGCACTGAGCTTTTGCCTATAGCTACAGTTGTACATCTGAATGGTCGGTGCATCCAAGACATTGAGCAATGTCTACAGCCATAATCCCACCTTTTGGGCATCCCCTATGTGCCAGTTTTACCAAAACGCTGCCTCTCTCAACTGGAGTTTTACAGCGACTGCAGTGTCCTTAGAGGTAATGCCCCTTTGTATGACATCATCATTGCTGGCCTTAATGGAACACGGCAATTGTAGTGTATACAAGGTATGAATGCTTCACACAAAGCGACCCGAGAGATACGTAGTTATGGTAATGGAGAAAGCAGTGGTGGAAGCTAGCTAGGAGTAAACGCAATATGTAAAAAGGCATTTGTTACAGTAAAGAAGCATTTATTGAAATAATTATGTAGGGTTTGGAAAGGAATGGTGCTGATATGCTGGCAAGAACTATATCTTGTATATTGCCTTCAGATTCGTTTTAAGTCTTGTAATCCCAAGAATTGTAGCAAGGCCCAACAAGATTACTGATTAGGTTTTGTCTGCTATAGGTCCAGTTCAACTCTAGAATGTCTTGATATGATCTTGATACTTTTAGAGCTGGACTTATATTTTTTGCAGCCATTTCAGCCCCCCCCCCCCCCGTTCCTAAAGAAGTATTTAAATGGTTTCCAGCAGTTTTAATAACCCTTAAAGAAACGTAGTATTTTCGTAACGCATGTGTAATCCTCAGCATAACAAATGTAGGACCATACAGAGTTTTACTCTACCTCCTTGATACATGAGTCCAACAAGGCTGCTGTACATGCATATTTTAAAGCCTACTTAAGTAATACATGCGATTTAAAAAGAAAAGGGCTGTCCATTATGCTTTGGAGTTCTGCCTGTGAAAATAGATGTACTGAAGGAAATCTGTAAAGGCTTACAAAGCCAGTGTGTGCTTGTAGGCTGCTGACATGGAGCCGCCCCTTCAAGCGTAAGAATCTTTTACAACACTTCATGAAAAGAGGAGGCTGTAACCAATTACAACTAACCACAGTGAGCTAATGTGATGAATTATAGTCATATAAATAAAGAATATGCTACAAATTGTTATAGACCCTTTAACAGATCCTCAGTTATTCTAATTTGTTTTTTTTCTTAGCATAGTATTGAGAAATGTCATTGCTGTCTAGAACTAGAACCTTCTTCTCAGTTGGCCCAAAGGGAACAATAATACAGAAGAAGCTAAGACTGTTGTTCATAGATGTTGTACCCTTCACAGAATGTCATTAGATGCACACAGCCCAGCTCGGGAGCGAGCTAGCAGATGTGCCACCAAAGAAAACTGCTTCCTATGAAGAGGAGCGGAGAGTATTGGCAGGGGACCCCAGGAGAGGAGGCTTAACCACTTGAACACTGGGCACTTAAACCCCCTTCCTAACCAGACCAATTTTCAGCTTTCAATGCTCTCACATTTTGAATTACAATTACTCAGTCAGGCAACATGCTACCCATATGAATTTTTTGTCCTTTTTTTCCACACAAATAGAGCTTTCTTTTGCGCTATAAATGAAAAAAGACCGAAAATTTTGTAAAAAAAAAAAAAAAAAAAAAAAGCATTTTAGCAAATTAGTCATTTTTCTTCATAAATTTTGGACAAAATGTATACTGCCACATATCTTTGTTAAAAATAACCCAAATCAGTGTATATTATTTGGTCTGTGTGAAAGTTAGAGTCTACAAGCTATGGTGCCAATCACTGAAAATTGATCTCACCTAAAGCACTGACGGCCTATCTCATTTCTTGAGACACTCAAGCCAGGAAAGTACAAATAACCCCCAAATGACCCCTTTTTAGAAAGTGGACAACCCAAGGTATTTAGTAAGAGGCATGGTGAGTTTTTGAAGTTGTATTTTGTTCCCACAATTCCTTCCAAAATGAAGATTTTTTTTTCTTTTTTTTTTATTCCACAGAATTGTCATATTAACAGATTATTTCTCTCACACAGCATATGCATACCACAAATTACACCCCAAAACAATTCTACTACTCCTGAGTATGGAGATACCACAGACTTTTACACAGCCTGGCCATATACAGAGGCCCAACATGCAGCGAACACCGACAGGCGTTCTAGGGACATAAATTACACATTTCATTTTTTGACTACCTCTTACACTTTTGAAGGCCCTGGAGCACCAGGACAATGAAAACATCCACAAAATGACCACATTTTGGAAAGTAAACACCCCAACGTTTATTCTATAAGGCATTATGAGTCTTTTGAACATGTCTTTTTTTTTCCCACAAATTTTTGGAAAACGTGGAAAGAAAATGAAAACGCATTTTTTTTTACAGAAAGTTGGCCATTTCTAAGGTATTTCTAACACATAGCATGTACATAGCAAAAATGGCACCCCAAAATATATTCTGCTACTCCTGAGTATGGCAATACCACATGTGGGAGACTTTTCCACACCCTGGCCACATACAGAGGCCCAACATGCAGGGAGCACCATCAGGGACATACATTTCAAATCTAATTTGACTACCTATTACACTTTTGTGAGACGCTGATGGGCACTGTAGTGGCAAGGATGTGGCATGGATGTGGTACAGATGAACACTGCTGTGATATGGATGAGCACAGTTAAGGCATGGATGGAGCATGGCTGAGCTAGGGATTGATGGAGCATGGATGAGCACGGATGAGCCAGGGATGGATGGAACATGGATAAGCACGGATGGAGTATGGATGAGCACGGATGGATGAAGCATGGATGAGCCAGGGATGAATGGAGCATGGATGAGCCAGGGATGAATGGAGCATGGATGAGCCAGGGATGAATGGAGCACGGGTGAGCCAGGGATGGATGAAGCACGGATGAGCCAGGGATGGATGAAGTATAGATGGGCACATATGAGGCATGGATGGACACATATGAGGCAAGTATGGAGCATGGATGAGCCAGGGATGGATGGATGTAGCATGGATGGGCACAGATAACCACTGTAAGCACTCCAGAGACAGCCCACAGCGCTGCTGCACCAGACAATCTCCCTCCTCTCCTCGCACACTGTATCGACTGGTGCGAGGAGAGGGGAGGAGCTGCACCAGATAAGCTCCGGTCTGTTGACAAGTGATTGCTCCGTCATTGGACGGAGCAATCACGTGGTAAAGGGCTGCTGTCATTGGACCTTTACCCTGTTTCGTGACACGCTGGGTCCAGAGGACCCAACGATCATGGACATTCCCGGATGCGAGCGATTTGGTGAACATGTCCGTGGACGCCCCCCTGAAAAAGCCGACCGCGCTGTAGCTGTCTTTCAGCTATGGCCCAGTCGGCATGTGGCTAAGTCCACTCTGTGCAATACTATTGTACAGAGCAGGTAAGTAAACCATTATGCTGTACATTGACAAACAAATTGATTTACTAAAACTGCAGAGTGCAAAATCTGGTGCAGCCGTGCATGGTCCCCAATCAGCTTCTAACTTCAGCTTCTTCAATTAAAATAGAACTATAAGTAGAACTTTTTCATTTTGGCTAGAGCAAGGGAGGGTTATAACCCCTGTCAGATTTTTTTTTCCCCATCTGTGTCAAATTTTGGAGATTTCCCTTCACTTCCTGTCCAATAGCCAAACAGGAAGTGAGAGGAAATTCTTGCAAATTTAAGGGAATCCCTTGGAGACCCCCAGGTCACCAGAACTAATGTCCCTATTGGAAGATTTCCCCTCTATTTCTTTTCTGGTGACAACCCAAAATTTGGGGTTTTCTTTACTTTTAATGATGATGGCAGAAAGGACAAATAGAGAGGGCGAATTTCCTTAACGGGGGCACAGATGGCATTTAAAACTGACAGAGGTTCTAATCCCTCTAACCAAAACTAAAATAAAAAGTTTTGCCTTTGGTTATACTTTAAGCTTTGGCAAAAAAAAAAAAACTGAAAGCTGTTTGGTTTCTTTGCAGAGCTGCACCAGATTTTGCACTCTTCAGTAAGGATGAGCTCAGGCGTGTTTGCAACTCTACGTGCCCAAACGTGTTACATTTTGAAAGAAGCTGGACGCCAGCAGTTGAAAGGTGGCGGAGGCCATGTTGGTACACCCTGTACTGCTCAGCACTAAAACTATAGGCTGTCAAAATTAAACATCCAAACAGCATCACAGATGTCAATATACTATATTTATTTATATACGCTCACTTTATTGCTAAAATTACTCTGAAATTCAAGACGTAGCTGGTTGTAGTAAGATATCCACTGCTGCCTTCTGACTGCAAGTGTTCTGATAGATTAGCAAACCTGGTAGTGGTGGAACGCAAGCTCAGCTGACGGAATGTCACTTCTCTTACCTGACCTGATGGGTTCGCTAATCTGACAGAACACCGGCCCCCGATGACATGATCTAGCTCCCTTCTTTGGCCGCTTTGTGTATTGTCTCCTTCAGCCTCCTAGAATATGTGATGGGCATATGTCATTCTTTCCTAGGCTAGTATTATAAGGAAGAAAGGCAGGGCCTTGGGGATTGTTCACACCAGAACATGGTACAGGAAAGACGCGTTCCCCACACCACATTCAGAATGCACAGCCTTTGCGATCTCCTGTGGGTGCTAATGCAGCAATAACAGCACCCCAAGTGCATATCAGAAACGCAGATTGCGAACGCAGTGCGTTTGCCTGCACCAGATTGCATGCTCCCGTAGTACAATGCGATTAGGTGTGGTCTATGTGTGTGGTGCATTGCGTTCAAATGAATGGGCCACAAAATCGCAGCACACTGCGATTGAGATGTGAACTGGGCCTTAAAGTGGATGTAAACCCGAAATTTTTTTTTTATGTCATAATATAGAGTATAAGATTTACTATCATTTGAGCCCAGTCTTGCCACAAAGAGTTAATCTAGCTCTGAGCAATCCTCTTTTATTGTTCAGTGAGATAAATCTTGACAAACAGAGAAAAACTTTGTAAAATCCTCCCTCTTGCTGTGAGTGACAGGTGATTTACATATCTTGTGCACTAGCCTAAGGCCCCTTTCACACTGGGGCGGTAGGGGGCATCGGCGGTAAAACAGCGCCATTTTTAGCGCTGTTTTACCGCGGTATTAAGGTTACCACATCATCCCTTTAATCCAGGACACACATTAATTACACAGGTTCTGTGGCTGATTAAGGTGGTAATTAATCTCACTTGGTGCCTTATCTGCATTAAATCAGCCTCAGAACCTGTGTAATTAATATGTGTCCTGGATTAAAGGGATGATGTGGCAACCCTACGCGGTATTCAGCCGCTAGCGGTGCGGTTTTAACCCCCCGCTGGCGGCCAAAAAAGGGTTAAAACCCCTCGTATAGCGCGGCTATAGCCGCGCTGTCCCATTGATTTCAATGGGCAGGAGCGGTTTAGGAGCGGTGAATACACCGCTCCTTCCCTGCTCCAAAGATGCGGCTTGCAGGAGATTTTTTCTTCTCCTGCCAGCGCACCGCTTCAGTGTGAAAGCCCTCGGGCTTTCACACTAAACAAACAGCGGAGGCTGTTTAGGGGGGGTTTGCAGGCGGTATTTTTAGCGCAATAATGCCTGCAAACCGCCCCAGTGTGAAAGGGGCCTAAGACAGGCATTATTTTTTAATTTCCTCCCACTCCTTTCTTCTGCTGCTCGTTAGAGATCATAGCAGAAGTTCAGTGTTAGAAATAAACAGGAGAAAATGCATATTGACAAGGGGAGTGTAGAGGTGGGCGGGGAGTCTACTGACATCACAACTCCACCCACCGAGCTCCAGACAACAGACCCACCCACAGAATCTGCAGTTTTTCGGGTCTAATAACAGACAGAGGGGAGACATTTGACAGGTAAAGATATATGCAGGAGGCATGTATATCCTTATAGATAAACCCTATGGCAGTAGTTTAGAAAGGATGACATTGGGTTTACATCCACTTTAAGTTCCATTTGTGGAGTGAAGTTCTGTTTTAAAATTAGTATGTGTTGGTTTTAGAAACAGAAAAGTTCAGTTCTGAAAAGGTTTAACCTTCACACATATTTCTGTTAGCCCAGGTTTACACTGCTGTGACTTTGCATGTGACGTGACACGTAAAGTGTTTATTTCAATTGCGATCATTCCAATCAATAAGACTTAAGTAGCAGCGACTTTTAAAATGGTTCCTGCACAAATTTGATGCAACTTAGGTGCCATAGACTCCTAAAGTTGCAAGAAAGTCACATTGGAAATCGCACAACAACGTGGTCGCAGCAGTGTGAACTGAGCCTAAAAGTTCTGAACTGCTAAGTCCTGGTGCCTCATATATTTGCGTTACCTTCTACATCAGTGTTTCTCAACTCCAGTCCTCAAGGCGCCCCAACAGGTCATGTTTTCAGGATTTCCATTATTTTGCACAGGTGATTTGATCAGGTTCACTTCCTTAGTAATTACCACAGCCGTTTCATCTGAGGGAAATCCTGAAAACATGACCTGTTGGGGCGCCTTGAGGACTGGAGTTGAGAAACACTGTTCTACATGGGTGTTTAGCTTGTACTATCAGTTGATCTGTATGTAGTTCACTTCAATATTAGAAGTGGTAAGAGGTGCTAGTAGTCTATGCAGATCTAGCATGCGCTCTGCTATACAGGAAATATGAATACAATGACAAACATCTCTGGATCTGTCAGTGTACAGAAACTTTTGCCATATATATGTAAATGTTATTACTAGCGCTAGCTATATTCCAGGCTCTATGGCCTTTTAAGGGCCACACGTGTCTCTTTATCTTTGCAGATCGTACAAAAGAATTTAAGTGGATGAATGTGTCCCAGCCCTTGTTTTGCTTTAGCTTTCTACCATTTTTCGGGCACGGTTTTATTTTCATGGCCTATTCACCAGTTGCATATAATGTGTCCATGCCCCTTAATATCCAGTGTGGAGAGGGGGTGGGCTGCAGTGTTTAGAGGGCAGGAGGTTAAAGAAAAGCTGTAAACTAGTTCTTGTGCTGTGGGAGTTTGCATATAAAAGTAACAAGTTAATGGGGCTGTGGAGTTCTCCTACCATCAGACCTCAGAGACTCTTATCAGAGAGGCTGGGATTAAGAGCGTTATTTTTATTTGACAAATCACTCCACTCTGCAGTGAATTAATAGCTCTGTGCTTCCTGACTGGGTGGGGCGAATTACACAGCCGAGGTTACCATGTGAACGCTCTACTGCAGACTCTACGCTGGAATATTCAGGAAAAAAATGAGCCTTGTTTGATGTGGAAAGTGTAACACAACACAGCTGAAAAGCAATATTCCAGGAGCTGTGGTGGTAGAAAGGAGGCGTCTCGGGTACATTTCACTTGGTCCAGTAAAATGAAGGCAGGCTGTCATAGGAAAATTTGCATGTACTCAGAAGAGCCACTTCCATGCTGGTGGAAATGCCGATATGTCTGTATGAACGCTGACATCATCCATAAAAGAAATGTTACCACGTTGTTAGGATAAAAAATAGTTGTACATTTCACATGCAGTCTTGTGTCACACTTCAGTTTAAAGATATTTAATCTATCTGTAAAAATTATTATTCCTGAACCCACTCCTCCATCCGCAAGCCAACAGAAATAAAGAGCGCTATAGATTGATCTGTACATCTTTTAACTCCCATATTATCTGGATCGACCAATCCTACTACCTCAGCTTCCCAGGAGTAGTGCCTCAACACCCATGCGATCCGAATCCAGTGCGGACCAAAAAAAGGGCCCTGCACCATTTGGTGCGATTGCGATGCAATTTCAGCCATACATACATCGCATTTGATCTGCACAGCAATGTGGTGCAAATCACATGCAATGTCTGCAATCGCATTAGTGTGAACCCAGCCTCAGTGGTGTATAAGTTGTTTAATGGACTGTTTAAATCATGATTAAAATGCACAAAAAATGTATATACAGTGTCTTGCAAAAGTGTTCACCCCCCTGGCATTTTTCGTGTTTTGTTGCCTCACAACCTGGAATTAACATAGATTGTTTGAGGAATCGCATCATTTAATTTACAGAACATGCCCACAACTTTTGAAGATTTTTTTTTTAATAGGACAAAATAACAGAAAAAGTCAATCTGCATAACTATTTACCCACCTAAAGTCAAAACTTTGTAGAGCCACCTTTTGCGGCTATCACAGCTCCAAGTCACATTTTACCACTGGGATTTTTGCCCATTCCTCCTTGCAAAACTGCCCTAGCTCCTTCAAGTTGGATGGTTTGCGCTTGTGAACAGCAATCTTTAAGTCTGACCACAGATTTTCTATTGGATTGAGGTCTGGGCTTTGACTAGGCCATTCCAACACATTTACAGGTTTCCCCTTAAACCACTCAAGTGTTGCTTTACAGTGTGTTTGGGGTCATTGTCCTGCTGGAAGGTGAACCTCTGTCCTAGCCTCAAATCACACACAGAGTGGTACAGGTTTTTCTCAAGAATATCACTGTATTTAGCACCATCCATCTTTCCCTCAACTCCAACTTTCCCTCAAAAAGTTAATGTGCTGCCACCACCATGTTTCACTGTGGGGATGGTGTTTTTTGGGTGATGTGATGTGTTAGGTTTGCGCCAGACATAGCGTTTTTTTTGATGGACAAAAGGTTAAATTTTAGTCTCATCAGACCAGAGCACCTTCCTCCATACATTTTGGGAGTCTCCCACATGCCTTTTCACAAACTCAGAATGTGCCATTTTGTGTTTTGCTGAAAGTAATGTTTTTTTTCTGGCCACTCTGCCATAAAGCCCAACTCTATGGAGCGTGCGGCTTATTGTCGTCCTATGTACAGATACTTTAGTCTCTGCTGTGGAACTCTGCAGCTCCTCCAGGGTTACCTTAGGTCTCTGTGCTGCCTCTCTGATTAATGCCCTCCTTGCCCGGTCCATGAGTTTTGGTGTGCAGCTGTCTCTTGTCAGGTTTGCTGTTGTGCCATTCTCTTTCCATTTGGTTATAATAGATTTGATGGTGCTCCTAGGGATCATCAAAGATTTGGATTTTTTTTAACCTAATCCTGACTTGTACTTCTCAACAACATAGTTCCTTGGTCTTCCTGGCAGTGTTTGGTTAGTGGTGCCTCTTGCAGCCTCTGGGGCCTTTCAAAAAAAAGGTGTGTATTTGTAATGACAGATCATGTGACACTTAGATTGCACACAGGTGGACATCATTTCACTAATTATGTGACTTCTGAAGGTAATTGGTTGCACCAGAGCTTTTTATGGGATTCATAACAAAGGGTGTGAATACATACGCAGATGCCAATTATCCGTTTTTTATTTCTGAAAAATAGTTTTATGTATATATTTTTCTAATTTTACTTCACCAACTTAGACTATTGTGTTCTGACCCATCACATATAATTCAGATTAAAAGAACATTGAACTAAAGGCTGTAGTGTAACAAAATGGGTAAAAAGCCAAGGGGGTGAATACTTTTGCAAGGCACTGTACATTCCAGACTGCTGTCCAACAACACAGAGAGAAACCTTTATCTGTAAGTACTCATTTCCATTGTTACAGGTAATATGTCAGTTTACACATATATAATTGAGCATGTGAAGTTCTCTAGTCACCTAGAATGACCTCCAAACTGCTAGGGGTTAACCCTCATTGCTGGACATTTCCTGCTTATTTTCCTGGGGCTTTAAAAGTGTATTTCCACGTTCCTCTTACTTTAATTTGTTCCATGTTTCCATTTATATAGCATAACTTTAAAAAAAATGCTGCTTACCTTTTTTCCTTGCTTAAAAACCCTATATAGCTTTCCCCTTATGTAATGTTAATTTGGAGGCTGGGAAATTTAGGTTTACAGTAATTAAAGCATTTGTTAACCCAAAATAAATAAAGATCCTGTTCCTTTAAAGCATGTTATAAATCACAGCACAGTGCTTGTGCTGTGTGATTTGGCCCCTTGGAACACCTAAAAAAAATAACCTGGCTGATCCTACCAGTTACTGCCCTCCCCTTTGTGGGGATGGAAGTGTCCCTTTTTTAGGGCAGACCATTTCTCTTGCAGCATTATATGGAACCACCCTTGCATGCAGGGACTAGAGTTGTGTCTTTCTATACCAGCGGTCTCCAAACTGCGGCCCTTTACTTGTCATTATCTGGCCCTTGGGGCAATATTTAATCCTCTGACACCAGCAATGGTGCACAATCCCCCCCCCCCCCCCATTGACACGCACAAAAGGGCAATGACATCAACAATTGGGCACAGTTCCTCCCAGTGACACCAAGGATGGAGCATGATTCTTCCCAGCCAATGACACCAACAATTGAACACAATTCCTCTTACTGACACCAAACATGAAGCATTGTTTACTCCCACTGATGCTCAGACATTTTCTACTTCCAATGGCCACAGTCTGGCCCACTGTAGTCTTAATGACAGTAATCTGGCCCTTTGTTTAGAAAGTTTGGAGACCACTGTTCTATACTGTGTTTAACAATTAAAACACACAGCCCTGTAGTTTAGGATGGAAAGGCTTTCCTCTGCTCCTTCCTCCTCTTCCCCTTCTCTTCTGGAAGCTAGCAGACTGGCTTTAGACTTTACTGTCCATTAGTGTTAACTCTTCCTGTGAAGACCAGACATGTTCAGGGAAGCAGCACCGAGAGATCAGGAGCTATCACCATTGAAAGTAGTAAACTGCAAGTGCTGGGGTAAGAGTTTTAACAAATAGTTTACTGGGGAATGTTTATTTTATTGTACTCAATGTGTTTAGTTAAAAACTGCTGCAGGTTTTAATACTACTGTAAGGACCCCGAGGCTTGAATTATGCATATGTTAAGGAAACGGATTCACCCGCTTCTTCCTACTGCATTTCTTCACAATATTGTACAGTCTTGTGTATAATCATGCTCCACAAAAACATCTAGAGAGGTAAGAGATTTTTAAAAAATATTTTTAGGTATGCTGTGTGAATGAGAAGACAACACACAACAAAATATATTTGGGGTTTCTCTAATTTGACTGACAAAGTGGTAATGCACAATGTTAGGAAAAATGCATAGGTAGCTTTGATATCAGGCTACTGAGTAATGTATAGAAAACCTGTGTTAGGCCTCTTTCACACGAGGGATCCGTATGTCCGTTTTTCATCCTTCCGTTTACGGATGAAAAACGGACATACATGTATCCCTATGGAGCGTCGGATGTCAGCGGTGACATGTCCGCTGACATCCGACCCGCTCCGATCCGAAAAGTGTAACGGAGGAAAAACCTACTTTTCCATCCGTTTTCGGATCGGGTGACGACGGACACTACGGTCCGTCATCATCCGATCCCTCATAGGGGAGAGCGGCGCTCTGACAGGTCCGTCCCTGTACAGCGTGCAGCGATGGACCTGTCATCTTTCCGCTCAGCGGGGATCGGCGGAGCTATCCCCGCTGAGCAAGCGGGTGTTTACGGGGCGGATCATCACTGATCCGCCCCGTGTGAAAGAGGCCTTAGGGGAATCTATAGCTGCCACTACTGGCCACCTTTTGTAAATGCTAGTTTCTTTGCTGTCTTTGGCATCAGTACTGAGACAGTTTGGTGTCAGGATTCCTGATCTACACGCTTGTTACACCTTAAGGAAGGATTTTCACCCTAGAAAGAAAAATAAATAAAAGTCAGCAGCTATAAATACTGTATTATGTATACTTAATAAAAAGACACTTAGGGCTCCTTTACACGGACATGTCCATATACGGGCTCCGCTTTGCTCAGCGGGGGATCGCTCCATCAATCCCCACTGAGCAGGCATATGATAGGTCTGTCTCTGCACACTGTACAGGGATAGACCTGTCAGAGCGCCGCTCTCCTCTTTGGGGGATCGGATGAAGATGGACCGTAGAGTCCGTTTTCATCCAACCCGCAGACGGATGGAAGAGTAGGGTTTTTCTCCATCACACTTTAGCGGATCAGAGCAGGTCGGATGTCAGCGGGTCACCGCTGACATCCGTCACTCCATAGACCTGTATGGAGCGTCCGTTCAGGTCCACCTAAAAAACTGACAGGCGGACCTGAACGGATCGTCCATGTGAAAGAGGCCAGCATGTCAAAGGATCCAACGCCATCCTCACTGGGCCATCATGTTTAGTGTAGAAAGCCGGCTGCGACTCCTTGCGACTGCACAACCGGCTACCCACTGCACATGCGCAAGCCAAGCTATGCTTTGTGAATAGTTCCTCAGCATTCTGGGACCTGTGGTCTGTCCCACTAGGCAACCCCCCCCCCCCAAAAAAAGTACTAAATATTATTGGGGGGGGGGGGTTCTGGAGGGTTAAGGAGGACATCCTTTTGGGGGAAGTTCTGATTTTTTCTATGGGTTGGGTCCAACAAGGTTCATTCCAACTGAGGGCCGGGAGCATAGCCATCAAATATCTGACTCTCTGACTCTCCTATGCTGGTCTCAGCTCCTGCAATTGCAAAGTCATATGCAGCCTCTCTCCCCTCCCCTCCCCTCAGCACAGTAAGGGTTCGTTTACATTTTGGAGAGTGGTAAAATCCCATAGGTAAGACATGTTTTTACCACCTCTACCCCAATCACACCCCCTTTAGCTGCAGTGGCCAGGAGTGTACACATACCGCAGCAGGAGTTATATGCCCTGTCATGGTTGATGTGTGTAGCACCTGCCAAGTATGACCCATTCATCTGAATGAAGCTACTCTGCAAATGCTTCACAACCTTGTGCAGTAAAGCAAACAGGGGCTTAAATCAGGCAGTGTTTTGTTGCATTCTCCCCACCTGCTTTAACCCCCTGGACCCCACGGAAGCATGCAGTTGTGGGTTGCTTGCAGTGTGGTCCCATTTACTTGAATAAGGCACGATTGGCAGGCGGTAGCACTCAGCAAAAGCAACAGGGGGTGTAATTACTGCTGCGGAATGGTAACATGTTTGGCTGCTACCTCAACAGCTAAAGGGGATAGGGATTGGAGGCAGTAAACTCAACCTCAGGGTTTTACCACCCCCCAACTTTGTGTGAACAAGCCATAAGGGTGCCGCTGTGAAATGCAACTTAGGTTCCATTCACACCATTGCGTTTTTTCATGCTTTTTGCCTTCCGCAGAAGTGCAGGACATTTTTTTTTTTAACGGGTTCCTATTAACGATGAGCTCCGGCGTGTTCACACAGCCGATGTGCAGAGCCCGCCAGGAAGTCGGCACTGTGCTGCGCTAATCACAGGCAGTGAGACATTTCCCGATCTTTGCAGCTGTGCATTGGGACAATGTCTCACTGCTTGTGATTAGCGCAGCGCAGTGCCGACTTCCTGGCGGGCTCTGCACATGGGCTGTGCGAACACGCCGGAGCTCATCGTTAGTGCTGACCACAATTCTTTCTTGTCAATATAGTAGATGGAGTGGTGGAACGGTAATATATGTTAGGCTGGCCATACATGTTCAATTCTCTTGTACAATTTTCCTTTCAATTTACCAAAAAACATATTAGGTCAAAACTAAACAATTTCCAATTGTTTCCAATTAGGCAGGCCCTTGCACTACATAGTTTAAGGTACATCTAAAAGAAAATTGTACAAGAAAATTGAACATGTATGGCCGGCCTTGGTCCCATCATCTTTATTTCCATTTTAACTGAAATGAGTAAAGTAAGTCGGGTATAACCAAATCTTTGTGAATATAAATTGTAACCCACACAAGGTTAGCATTAAATACAGTATGTTTTAATTGTATGCATTACTTTTATTGCCATTTTGTGTATAAATGACTGTATCTTTGGGAAAGAGATGAAGCTCTTCCTTAAAGTGGAATTCCAGTCTATATCTAATCCTAAAACTGCTCCCTCCCCCTTCTAGCTGCTATTCTAACTATCACATCAATGCATTTTTGTGCCTCTACGTTTTTGGGAAGGGTCAGGGATCATTTTTTAAACGCAAAACTATGTTTTTTGCTTTTTTTGGTTCGATATGCTTCAATGGAGAAGCTGCAGAAAAGTTTGTACTGCGTTTATACCACGTTTTTACTGCGATTTTGCAGCGATTTGCGTTTTTAAATCTGCCCAACAAATTTTCCCCCAAAAAAAGCAAAACGGAAACGTTAAAAAAGCGGAAAGCACAACAAAAAGCACTGCAGAAACGCTCAAAAACAACATGCATAGATGCCTAAGGGCTAATTCACAAGTGCAGAAGGCACTGCTGCTCCTCTGAAAAGCGATCCGAGTGTGTTTGACGGGTATTAAGGAGGTGAGATATGTTGCCTCCTCACCGCCTGATTTAAACCCCTGAGTGCCGTGCAAAGCATGCGATTCCGACATGGTAGTGTGGCAATTAGAGGTTTAAATCCGGTGTGAGGAGGCAACACAGTGCCCGGTGATCTTTGACTTCTCCCATGTTGTTCAGGTAGATCTCCACCTCTTTAAGGTTGTCTACCCCTGCTTTACCCTGTTGTCGGCAGTCACCGCATTTGACTTCTCCATGTTGTTCAGGTAGATCTCCACCTCTAAGGTTGTCTACCCCTGCTTTACCCTGTTGTCGGCAGTCACTGCATTTGACTTCTCCCATGTTGTTCAGGTAGACCTCCACCTCTAAGGTTGTCTAGCCCTGCTTTACCCTGTTGTCGGCAGTCACCGCATTTGACTTCTCCATGTTGTTCAGGTAGATCTCCACCTCTAAGGTTGTCTACCCCTGCTTTACCCTGTTGTCGGCAGTCACCGCATTTGACTTCTCCCATGTTGTTCAGGTAGATCTCCACCTCTTTAAGGTTGTCTACCCCTGCTTTACCCTGTTGTCGGCAGTCACCGCATTTGACTTCTCCCATGTTGTTCAGGTAGACCTCCACCTCTAAGGTTGTCTACCCCTGCTTTACCCTGTTGTCGGCAGTCACCGTATTTACAGCACCCAAAAATTGCACAATAGAGATGAGAAAACAGCACATTTCTTTTCCTAGTTTTTGGGAAATGTGCCTGCAGTATATTCTATCCCTGTAGATTTTCTCCATAATAAAATTTGACTTGATGGATTACAAAGGCTACACGCTGATATTATCAAAGGTTTTCTTTGTCATGTTTAGTGACCTCATCAGAAGCCATCTGTGTGACTGATTGACAGACTTGATTCTTGGTAAAACTAATCACACTGCATGGAATGGTTGGCTCATTTTTCATTCCCTGGAGTCCTACAATTAGGCCTTATAGCTATGAATTATTATCCCATAATGTTTTCATTTCAGATGTGTGAATCGCTAAGAAAACGTGTATGGTACAGTTAAGTAGTTCTATATATTATGCAGACTGGTAATGTACTGAAACGGCATTTTTTAGGTCCCAGAAATAATAATTGTAATGTACATTGGCAACCAATCAGATATTAACTACAGTAAACTGAAACTAGAAGGGATCCTGTGGGTTACTATGTTTTTCATATCTGAACTACAGTTTGTCACATTGAAATAACCTTTTAGTTATCCAAATGTGATTTAAAAAAATACCACATGCCTGATAACTGGCGATAAAGGTAGAAGCCGGCAGGTTTATGAGCAGATCATTTGGCAAAACAATCTAATATACACATTGTGTGTTGATTGTTCAGAAATGTCTATTGTAATAATGTATATGCAGGTTTTTAGACTATTTTCAAGGAAAGCAAAGAGAGGTAATTAGAGCATTTGAGCAGAAAGTCATGTGGCTCAGCTGTGACTAGTATGCTGCACAGGTCTCCAGCTCTGTTGCTAGAAGTCTATTTTTACAAGTTGCATCATCTTTGCTGCAGAGCACAGAGGTCTACAGGGAATTGCTGTTCTTTTCACTTGTCTTGAAAAGAAAGCTTCACTTGATGTCATAATCTGTGTGCACAATATTTCAAAATTAAAGGGTATGTGAGAGCATTTTATTAACAAGGTTGATCATTTTCCTTTAAAATCTGGTAATTTGGACTTAAGCTATGGACGGTGTCTCTTCGGCTCCAAAAAAAAAATAAAAAAAATAAAGCTTCACTACAGTAGTGCCTCTTTAGACAATTTAAACAAATGTCATTTGTTTTGCTGAATAATATATTTTTTTTTTGCAAGAAGATGTTTCAGCTGGAATCACACCTATGTGCTTGTGATAACTCCTGATAAAACCTAGGTTTTATTTTTTACAGGTACTTATGTAGCGCCATCAGTTTATGCAGCACTTTACATGATTGTATTATACATTCACATCAGTCCCTGCCCTCAAAGAGCTTACAATCTAAGGTCCCTAATACACACACACACGGGACGGGAGCCAATTAACCTACCAATCATGTCTTTGGAGTGTGGGAGAAAAGGGGAATACCCGGAGGAAACCCATAAAGGCGCAGGGACAACATGAAAACTCCATGCAGGTAGTGCCGTAGTTGGGATTCAAATCAATGACCCAAGTGCTGCTAGGTGGAAAAGCTAACCACTTGACCACTGTACTGCCCCCTTTTTTGTGTGCACAATATGGCAATTTATATGAATGCACTGCATATGTGATGGCACTCCAACTCATATATATCTTTACACGCCAATCTGTACAGATGTGAATACACTAGGCATTGAAATGTGATAAATTGTCCATGTTTTTCATTCGTTGAGGCTTGGCCCATCTAAAGTGAATAGGCTGCCTTAAAGGTGAGTTCCAGGTATGGTAAATATTTGCATAGTTATGTTGGTCTAGCTTGGATCAATGTAACTATGTATATACCATACCTGGCCGATGTACCTGAAAGCTGAATATCATTGAAGTATTCACCACTACTTCAGTGATATCTACTTGCTTCCAGGTCCTGTGCTAAGTAACTGGCCTGATGCATTCTGAACACAGAAGGTCGACCACTGAGCACAGGCTACATTTAAAAAATGCTTTGTATTCTCTGAATGAATGAAAAGCTTTCTCTGATTGGAGAGTCAAGGTGAGATCCTAATGCTAGAACAATGCAGACATGATTATGTAGAAAAAGCAATGGTCCCCTCCCAAAGCTGCCGCCTACTACTGCTTGCCTATCCAAACTGATGCAAGTTCTGAAGCAAGGCACATCTCTGCAGCATGGCAAACATGCTTAGTGTGTTTTGGATAAATTATGGGTGAATTAAACTGTATGTTTAGTCAAAACTTTTCTTTTTAGCTTTGAAAAGAGTGGGAAAGCATCAAAACCCATGTCACCTTCTCACATCAGGTACTTGGGAATTTTCCAGCAGACCTTACCAAACTCTCTCAATTTCCAAACTCTCCTGGCAACAGTCAAAAAGATTTTGCATACAACATACATACTATAAACTCTCTTACTTGTTCATTCCTTCAAAATTCATTATGGATGTACAGTGGGGACCGAAAGTATTCAGACCCCCTTAAATTTTTCACTCTTTTGTTATATTGCAGCCATTTGCTAAAATCATTTAAGTTCATTTTTTTTTCCTCATTAATGTACACAAAGCACCCCATATTGACCTAAAAACACAGAATTGTTGACATTTTTGCAGATTTATTAAAAAAGAAAAACTGAAATATCACATGGTCCTAAGTATTCAGACCCGTTGCTCAGTATTTAGTAGAAGCACCCTTTTAATCTAATACAGCCATGAATCTTTTTGGGAAAGATGCAACAAGTTTTTCACACCTGGATTTGAGGATCCTCTGCCATTCCTCCTTGCAGATCCTCTCCAGTTCTGTCAGGTTGGATGGTAAACGTTGGTGGACAGCCATTTTTAGGTCTCTCCAGAGATGTTCATTTGGGTTTAAGTCAGGGCTCTGGCTGGGCCATTCAAGAACAGTCATGGAGTTGTTGTGAAGCCACTCCTTCGTTATTTTAGCTGTGTGCTTAGGGTCATTGTCTTGTTGGAAGGTAAACCTTCGGCCCAGTCTGAGGTCCTGAGCACTCTGGAGAAGGTTTTTGTCCAAGATATCCCTGTACTTGGCTGCATTCATCTTTCCCTCGGTTGTAACCAGTCGTCCTGTCCCTGCAGCTGAAAAACACTCCCACAGCATGATGCTGCCACCACCATGCTTCACTGTTGGGACTGTATTGGACAGGTGATGAGCAGTGCCTGGTTTTCTCCACACATACCGCTTAGAATTAAGGCCAAAAAGTTCTACCTTGGTCTCATCAGACCAGAGAATCTTAGTTCTCACCATCTTGGAGTCCTTCAGGTGTTTTTTAGCAAACTCCATGTGGGCTTTCATGTGTCTGGCACTGAGGAGAGGCTTCCCTTAGGCCACTCTCCCATAAAGCCCCGACTGGTGGGGGGCTGCAGTGATGGTTGACTTTCTACAACTTTCTCCCATCTCCCGACTGCATCCCTGGAGCTCAGCCACAGTGATCTTTGGGTTCTTCTTTACCTCTCTCACTAAGGCCCTTCTCCCCTGATAGCTCAGTTTGGCCGGACGGCCAGCTCTAGGAAGGGTTCTGGTCATCCCAAACGTCTTCCATTTAGCCCCCATTCACACCTATGTGAATTAGATGCGGCTTACACCGCATCCAATTTGCAGGACATTTTAAAATACATTCATTTGAATGCATCTGGTTCACATATGTGCATTGCACTTGCACTGCGCATTGCACAAAAAACGTGTGCGTTTTCTGGGCATTGCGGTGCGAATTACAAGCCCATTGTCTTCTATGGGAACGCATCTGATTCGCAGATGCATTCCTTTCTGAACACAAATTCTCTCCTTCTCCTCACTACACCTCCCCCCTCTCCCTGCTCACTGATCAGCAGCTAAAACGCAGAGGAACCTCTGAACAACTGATTTTTATCTTCGCAGTGAAACCGGAGCTTCAATTCACAACGCACATGTGTGAACCCGGGCTTAAGGATTATGGAGGCCTCTGTGCTCTTAGGAACCTTAAGTGCAGCAGAAATTTTTTAGTAACCTTACCCAGATCTGTGCCTTGCCACAATTCTGTCTCTGAGCTTTACAGGCAGTTCCTTTGACCTCATGATTCTCATTTGCTCTGATATGCACTGTGAGCTGTAAGGTCTTATATAGACAGGTGTGTGGCTTTCCTAATCAAGTCCAAACAGTATAATCAAACACAGCTGGACTCAAATGAAGGTATAGAACCATATCAAGGATGATCAGAAGAAATGGACAACACTTGAGTTAAATATATGAGTGTCACAGCAAAGGGTCTGAATACTTAGGACCATGTGATATTTCAGTTTTTCTTTTTTAATAAATCTGCAAAAATGTTACAATTCTGTGTTTTTCTGTCAATATGGGGTGCTGTGTGTACATTAATGAGGAAAAAAAATGAACTTAAATGATTTTAGCAAATGGCCGCAATATAACAAAGAGTGAAAAATGTAAGAGGGTCTGTATACTTTCCAACCATCCCCACTGTACATGTCACTTTCCTTTAATTTTTCTGGCCCAGTAAAAAGCCAGGATTAAACTTAAAGCTCTTAAAACAGAACAAGAATTATCTGTATTGCATACTTGTTCCAGCTTGGCACAATATATAAGTATACATATGCCATACTTCAGGGGCCCTAGGAAGCTAAAAGTCACTGTAGCAGTTGGTGCTACTATAATGGCAGCCACAATCTTTGGGCCCTGCACTGGTTCTATGTAAGCAACTTCCCCTCTGCACACAGGACACCTTGTATTTTTTTCAATAAATACAATCCATTCTCTGACTGGACAATGTGGAGATTGTCATGTCGCCACACTTCCTTGCCACTTCTTCCAATCAGAGAACACCTTGTATTGATTGAAAAGAAATACAAGGCATTTTATGAATGGTGGCAGTGCCGATCAAGCGTCCCCCTGTTGTCAGTGTGGAGAGGGTAAGTCGGTTGCAAAGAACCTGAGCAGGACCTGATTGTGGCTATCACTGTAGTAGCACCACCTACTACACTGATTTTCAGCTTCCTTAGGGTTATGCAATACAGTTTAATGCCTGGAGTTCAGCTTTAAACTCCTACAAACCAGAGGAGCGTAGGATTTTCAGGCCCGATTAGTTATTATGAGGAGGTCCACGTAGCAAGAAGTCTAGAGTGGAGCTCTCATTACACCTCTAAGCAATGGTTACAACCTGAACAAAACTTGGCACTGGTACCATTCCAACTCCCGCCTAATTTTAGAAACCGTCCATTAATAATGCCCTACATGTACGGTTGATTGCAAAATTGTTCAATGTCCTAACATTTTTTCCTCTCCCCAGTGACACCTATTTTAGTCAGGTTGGCCTTCAGCCCAGGTTATTCAGATGTGCCCTTCCTTAGCCAAACTCGCTCAGGCATTTTCAGGACTCTTAAGTTCACCAAAGATATATGCTTTCAATTGAAAGAAGGTTTGAATTCTGAGTATGGAATGGAACTTGTCATGTGGCTATTACTCTCTCTCAATATGCACTATTCTGTTTCTTCTTACTACTCCCTTCGAAAAGCTGTACCCAGAAACGTGAATTTTTAGACACAAACTTTCACTGATGCGCTCAGACTTGAAAGATGCAGAAATCAGCTCCCCACCATCCAACACATGGCAATGGGAAAGGGACCTTGATTGTTCTCTCTCCCAAACCCAAATTGACACCATCCCCTTATTAGCTCACAAATCCTCCCTATCCAACATTCAAGAATCTGGTTATAAGCCATTAACCAGATGGTACAAAACTTTACATCAGTGGTTCATAAAGCGGAGTTCCAGCCGTTTCTGTGTTTATTAAAAGTCAGCAGCTACAAAAAGTGTAGCTTCTGACTTTTAATAAACATCCACTTACCTGTCCCATGTTCCAGCGATGCGGCCGCACAAACCCTTGGTTCTCTCCCTCTCTGCAGCGCTGGCATCACTACTGTGGGCACCCAGCTGTGACAGCTTGCAGCTCCAGTCATGCTGAGTGTCTGAATGGATGGGTAATCTTCAGGGACCTGTGGTGTGTCCCAGAAGATTGCAGGGAGGGAGGGGCCGCCTAGTCGGCCCATCCGGAAGTGGGAGCTGGGTACCTGTCAAAATTAGGTACCCACTACCCCCCCCCCCCCCCCCCAAAAAAAAAAAATGACATGTGGCATGTCAGGGGATCCGAATTCCTTAAAGTGGAAGTTCCAGTTTTGGGTGGAACTCCGTTTTAACCTTTTTCCAGTCCCTGACCCCTTTAAAGATCCTGATGAATGCTGTGGAGTTTTCTGTGGCACTGATAGCGCACTGAAGAGTTTTATTGTGGCATTGCAGATAACACTTGTTTTTTACATTATTGTGCCTTTTATGTCACTTTATTACTTTGTGGCATTGCACAAATTGTACACTTGTGTGTTTGTATTCATTTAAGATATGGTAATGATTATCATTTCATTTATAAAAGAAACAGCACAAGTTTTTTGCACGTATAGTTTTTCATGTTCTTGTATCCTGGTGTCAGTGAGTGCTGCTGTTATTTGCACATTACACATTTAAAATATTTATTGTATAATCACATATATATATTATTATTATTATATATATATATATATATATATATATATATATATATAAATCTGCTATATATAATTTTTTTTTTTTTTAATTAAATACAATCGTATTGTATAAATGAACACAAATCTACTACTACCACCGGTACTAGAAAATAAGAATTAGCACTTCCTATTATGGAGTGACAAAATATGGTGGTTGTGCAGAAAATGATGATATGAATTTAAATGGTAAACATGGGACAACAATGAGTTTGAGACACTTAGTGGTCAGTGCTATAAGCAGTGGTAGGGTGCGTTCTCTTTCATTGCTGTATTGGTAAATCTAAATGCTGTTTAACGGACTCCATGAAACCCATGGACCCCGGGTTAAGAAACCCTGCTTTAGATCTTCTGCATACACAACACAATGCTCCTTAATTTTCTTTTTTTTGTGTTTTGGAAGATCTTGTCATATACCTTTTTCGGAGTTTAGGGATATAAGAATAAGGCAAAACTTGTCTATCAGTATGAAGCAATTTATTGTCTTGCTGCTCAGCTGCTATTCATAAGGACCTCTGGTAGCACATGTTTTGCTTACTTCCATGTAGAGACTCGGCTGGCAGTATACAGAGACTCATTCCAATTCAGGGACAAGCTGCTATATTCCTACTCAGATGTCCTCAGGGAAACATCTGTCCGTTTTTGGACAGCATAAGATAACATTTTTACACATATGTGCTTTTTCATAGCTTTTAGTGTGATTTTTTTCAAACACAGTCTTTGATGTGAATTCCACTTTGTATTCTCATCCTTGTGACCTCACTTTTTACTCCTGTGATATTCCATATAAATGGTCTGTGGCATCAGATTGCACCTTTTAAGCTGATCATATACTGTACAGTAGAATTTTTTTTTTTTTTTTAGAACATTTGATAAACACAACCACACAGTCCTAATAGTTTACTTTCCAAAATATTGGTCATGACATACAAAAAATGGGAGATATCAGTTGAATAGATTTATCAAATAACAGTAAAATATACCCTCTGCAGACCAGGGTTGCTGACTCTTCCATTTAATTTTTAAAATTACATTTAATAAGGAATGGTCATGTTTTACACAGACAGTGTCTGGGACATCCTACCATAAACACAAGGAGGTGACTAGTACATTTTACTTGTTACTCATCCCCAGATTCTTTGTAAAGGAGTGGCTGCCTTAAAAAGATGAATGGGAAACCCCAATATAGTGGTTGGCAGTAATTTTTGGCAAATTTATCAGTAAATCATGTTTATGTAATGTGAGGGGCAGTTACAGTATATGTTCATATAGCAAATGATGGAAAACCAACCACTGTACCAGCCACATAAAATTATTTATTTTCTTAGAATCACTCATAAAAACAGAAGCTATAGAAAAATGTCCTGTTTTGTTTTTATTTTTTTAGGAGGGAGCAGTGACATTGGAGGACATTTTTTTTTTTTTCTTTTTAAAAGGTAGCCTGAAGCTTAGAATTTAGAATGGGGTCATGCAGTAAACGTACAGATAACTGGATCTGCCCCCATCCTATCGGTCAATTTTCTACACTATAACCAGCCTCAGGTGATGTTCTCAGACAGGCAGTACAGACAGGAAACTGACCATGTAGTTATTTAATTAGTAATGGTGACATTGTTCCTTGCAATGCGTATTTGTATCTGTCTGTTAAAGATTACTGAAATTATGTCAATGGATTGTGAAGCTAGTGTTGCCTTCTCCCATTACTGCACCATTGGGTTTAAAAACCTGTAACCTTTAGCAACCAATAACATTTAGTGGAAGATGATTTAAGATTATTGAAAAAGCCTTCATGATCAAATAAAACCACCTTGGCTGTGTAGTCTTTGTACGTTATTGGTAGAATATTTGAACGGAACACTGTTGTAGTCTGGCCAGGTAAAATATGCAGGTTGTCTGCAGCCTAGAAGCTGGCCCACTGTAGTAGGCATCGCTACTCCAGCGATCTGCACTAGCTTCGGGTCCCATGCCAAGAAACTGCCCTGTTGCAATGGGAACACAGGAGGTCGGCCACTGGACATAACCACCAATCAGAGAATGTGTTGTGTTTTTTTTTTTTTTTTTCCAATGAATATTCTCTTTTTTTATTCTCTGCGTTCTCTGATTAGACGAAGTAAAGAGCATAAAGTTACTACCCCACCTCTCTACTACATCTATTCAGAAAATGCTTTGCATCCTATAAGAAAATGTAAAGTGATCTCTGAATGACTTCTGTACTGAGCAGCCGACCTGCTGTTTTCAGAATACTCTTTGGCGCAGGACCTGGAAAGCAGCAGAGATCACTGCAGTAGTCTTGCCTACTACAGTACTTTGTTCCAGCTTCTAGAGGGATCTTACAAGTATGGGATATGCATAGTTAATAGGTCCGAGCTATGTAAATGTGTAAGAATATCTATACCTTGAACACTTTAATTAAAAGATTGGCTTAGTTAGTAGTATGGCAGATTTGGTTGAGACTTGGTTAAATGGCATACCTCCCACGTTTATGAAATAACAAAAAAGAACACCTTTTAACATGTAGGAAAAAACACACCCCTGCCATGCCCCAAAATATGTAGACCACAAAATATTAAAACACACAAAAGTATTGGTAAAACCCATAAGTGCTTCTTTCACAATTTGTTATTTTTAAAAAGCCGCATTTAAAAAAAAAATGCAATAATACCTCTCTGTACTGAAATTGCTAACTTACTTTGCTGCGTATTGTGAACTCCCCACATTGTGCCGTGTAAGCTGCAGCAAGGTAGATGAAGTCAGCTTCATTTCTTGGTTGAGGATATCCAGCATCATCTAACTCTCTTCTCCCCAGCTTTTCTGTTCCTGGCCCATTGGATTTCAGTTCAGTCAAGGAGGCTCAGCGTTACTTGTGGGAATTACAAAAGCTTCCTATTTTCAGAAAAATATGTACAGTACATTAATGGCCATTCCCACCAGAAATGATCTTCCTGCATTGCATAGAGAAGCACAAAGACCTAGTGATGATGTCACGGAGTTTAAAATAAGGTATCGTCTAAGAAACCAGGTTTTATTTCATAATATCATTAGCATGTTGCTAGGGTGGAGCAAAAAGCACAGCTGAGGAGGAAAGAGGGACAAAGGGCTTTTGGTGAAGCCTGGTACACACTAGCAGTTTTTATTTTCTTCAACCCAGTGGGCTAAAAGAAAAAAAAACAAACCAGAAAAGCTCAGGCAGAACCGCTGTTCTAACTATCTAACGATCTCCCCCGCTGAGTTATTGTGTTCTGACAGGGGGACAGATAGAACACACTAGTCAGAGCCAAAGCGCTTATCGGATGCCGATTGGCAGACCCTTTTTTGGTCACTCCCCTTCGACAGAAGTCAGGCATTTGACCAGTTTCTGTTGGACTGACTGCCACACAGGGGCCGAAGGTCAGCTGGTTTCTATTGAACCGACCAATAGCGCCCAATATTCGGTCCGTGTGTACGGGGCTTAAAGCCCTATGCAGGGAAATCCCCCCTAATTGAAAAACAAAACAGCCAGAAAAAAGCTTAAAACATCCACAACTCTATTCAAATATAACATTTTTTTATAGCTTTAAGTACACGTCGAGTGATCGGAGCACAGAGGCACATGTCAGTTCTTCCCAGCTGGTGACACCCATCCTATAGAAAAGTAAAATAGTAAGTCTGCTTTTGAGGAGATTTCCCAGCCATCTGGAAAATGTATCTTCAAAATAACAAGCACCTCTTACTAGGGGTCGACCAATATTGTTTTTTCAGGGCTGATACTGATTTTTCGGCCGCCTTTCAGGCAGATAGGCGATATCAAGTGCCGATATTCTGTACATCACCGTCACTTTTCACTGTCTCCTGCCATCCATATGCAGTTTGTCACTGCTTACTGTACACTATTTCTGGCAGCCTTTCCCCAGCGGCATCCGAGTAGATAAACTTCCACATGCGGGTGGGCGGTGAGAGTTGACGCAACTATCTCTCTGCTTGCCCGCGGCTGCAACTCTCTGTTAAGAGCAGCCTTCACGGCCCTGCTGTAGTGGCGGAACAGCAGTGATGCAAGGTGGGCAGTGAGAGGTGATGTAAACTCTCTGCTGCCCGACAGAGATTGTCAGAGACTGCAGCAAGTGCTGCGCGGGGACAGGGGGAGGAGGTCTGACCAATATTGGTAAATTTCTGACTGATACTGATTAGATGACTATCGACTCCCAATAATCAGCCGCTAGCTCTTACTGTTGGAGGCTGTAACCTCTGTGATCAACCTCTTGGAGATCAGAAACAACCCAGTTATGCTTACAGCCAGTTGAATTAATTTTTATTATTCAGTCATTTAGCCAGTCTATGTATGACTTGATTTAAAGCATTCAAATTTGGACTATTATTTTTCTGTCTTGAGCATGGACACAGCCCTAACTATATCCTTATTAGTTTGGTCTTTTGTTGTGTACAGTGGAAGAAGCTTTCACTTAACAGGAAATCTTTGTCTGCGTAAGTTTTGGAAACGCAATTAAAATGTGTGGAAGGAAACCGATTTCCGGCACCAGCAGATTGTTTTGTGTGAGCCACCACCCTGCCTTTTCCTCATGCTTACCTACAGCTGGGCATGGGGTTCATGTGTCTTATTAGTTTGACATCTGTATGTTGCAAATATGAAAACTGTACGTTTATATAAATGACAAAATTTCTACATGCCCACCATATTTTCCTTCAGTGTATAGTCTGAGGGCACCAGTTACCACTACAATTTATCTTAAAATAGGAGTCTATGTTTTCTTTGTTTTCAGAAAGAGAGTCCATGCAACAAATAAGATGGTGAACTGCTAATTCCACCCTGGAAAGACTGTTCACAACTCAGCCCATATTAGCTGGGGCTCCCTTCCAGCAGTGGAAGCTTCCACGGGCATAGCCCTAGAAGTGGTATAAATTCCGAGCATACCTGGCATAGCATTGGTGTGCCTGCCTAGAACCCTGGTTCCAGGGGGTGGACAGAGGCACTCTTTAGCACATTATGGGGGCTATAATAGATAAAAGCCATCATGGTAGTTTACAGTTTCATATTCTGAAATGTACTTGTGTAGCATACCCCAGAACTAATCTTTGGCAGACCTGTAGCCTTCTGTTACAGTGCCTTGCAAAAGTATCCCCCCCGGCATTTTTCGTGTTTTGTTGCTTCACAACCTGGAATTAACATCGATTGTTTGAGGATTTGCGTCATTTAATTTACAAAACATGTCCACAATTTTGAAGATGTTATTTATTTATTTTTTTTAATGTGACGCAAACAACAAATAAAACAAAATAACAGAAAAAGTCAATGTGCATAACTATTCATCCCCCAAAAGTCAATACTTTGTAGAGCCACCTTTTGCGGCCATCACAGCTCCAAATCCATATGGATAATTCTCTATGAGCTTGCCACATCATACCACTGGGATTTTTGCCCATTCCTCCTTGCAAAACTGCTCCAGCTCCAAGTTGGATGGTTTGCGCTTGTGAACAGCAATCTTTAAGTCTGACCACAGATTTTCTATTGGATTGAGGTCTGGGCTTTGACTAGGCCACTCCAACACATTTACATGTTTCCCCTTAAACCACTCAAGTGTTGCTTTAACAGTGTGTTTGGGGTCATTGTCGTCCTGGAAAGTGAACCTCTGTCCTTGCCTCAAATCACACATAGAGTGGTACAGGTTTTGCTCAAGAATATCCCTGTATTTAGCACCATCCATCTTTCCCTCAACTCTGAAAAGTTAATGTGCTACCACCACCATGTTTCACTGTGGGGATAGTGTTCTTTGGTGATGTGATGTGTTAGGTTTGCACCAGACATAGCGTTTTCTTTGGTGGCCAAAAAGTTAAATTTTAGTCTCACCAAACCAGAGCACCTTCCTCCATACATTTTGGGAGTCTCCCACATGCCTTTTCACAAACTCAAAACGTGCCATTTTGTTTTTTGCTGAAAGTAATGGCTTTCTTCTGGCCACTCTGCCATAAAGCCCATCTCTATGGAGCGCATGGCTTATTGTTGTCCTATGTACAGATACTCCAGTCTCTGCTGTGGAACTCTGCAGCTCCTCCAGGGTTACCTTAGGTCTCTGCGCTGCCTCTCTGATTAATGCCCTCCTTGCCCGTTCCATGAGTTTTGGTGTGCGGCCATCACTTGGCAGGTTTGCTGTTGTGCCATGTTCTTTGCATTTGGTTATGATTATTATTATTATTATTATACAGGATTCATATAGCGCCAACAGTTTACGCATCGCTTTACAACATTAGGGAGGACAGTACAAGTACAATACAATTCAATACAGGAGGAATCAGAGGGCCCTGCTCGTTAGAGCTTATAGATTTGATGGTGCTCCTAGGGATCATCAAAGATTTGGATTTTTTTTATAACCTAATCCTGACTTGTACTGCTCAACAACATTTTTCCTTACTTGTTTGGAGAGTTCCTTGGTCTTCCTGGCAGTGTTTGGTTAGTGGTGCCTCTTACTTAGGTGTTGCAGCCTCTGGGGCCTTTCAAAAAGATGTGTGTGTATGTAATCACAGATCATGTAACACTTAGATTGCACACAGGTGGACATCATTTCACTAATTATGTGACTTCTGAAGGTAATTCGTTGCACCAGAGCCTTTTATGGGATTCATAACAAAGGGGGTGATTACATACGGACATGCCAATTATTAGTTTTTTATTTCTGAAAAATTGTTTTATGTATATATTTTTCTAATTTTACTTCACCAACTTAGACTATTGTGTTCTGATCCATCACATATAATTCAGATTAAAAGAACATTGAACTAAAGGCTGTAATGTAACAAAATGGGTAAAAAGCCAAGGGGGGTGAATACTTTTGTAAGGCACTGTACATTCCAGACTGCTGTCCAACAACACAGAGAGAAACTTTTATCTGTAAGTACTCATTTCCATTGTTACAGGTAATATCTGTCAGTTTACACATATATTATTGAGCATATGAAGTTCTCTAGTCACCTAGAGTGACCTCCAAACTGCTAGGGGGTAACCCTCATTGCTGGACATTTCCTGGTTATTTTCCTGGGGCTTTAAAAGTGTATTTCCACGTTCCTCTTACTTTAATTTGTTCCATGTTTCCATTTATATAGCATAACTTTTTAAAAAATGCTGCTTACCTTTTTTTCCTTGCTTAAAAACCCTATATAGCTTTCCCCTTATGTAATGTTAATTTGGAGGCTGGGAAATTGAGGTTTACAGTATTTAAAGCGTGTGTTAACCCAAAATAAATAAAGATCCTGTTCCTTTAAAGCATGTTATACAGCACAGTGCTTGTGCTGTGTGATTTGGCCCCTTGTAACACCTAAAAAAAAAAACCTGGCTCATCCTGCCAGTTACTGCCCTCCCCTTTGTAAACTGACCACGATTCATCATGGCTTCTGAGCCCTGACACTGGTCAGTTTACGTGCCTCCGTCATCCACAGCCCTGCTCTTTGTCTCCTCTGTCCTCTTTCCTCCTCCCCTCCCTGTCGGTGAGCTCCATGTCCATGCCCGCCTTCTCCCCTTCTGCTATTCAAATTGGAGTACAATTTACATTATCCTCTTGGTTGATGAATCTAATGTCCCCCTGTGACTGAGCTTTATAGAAAATGCAGCTATATATCTTGTTTACAGATCGCAGATCATGGATCACGTGACCCGCCATCTTTCTCCTCTCTCGCATGATAGCTGCAGCGGGTGGGGCCCCCTCTCTCCTCCTCTCCTCCTCAATGATGTTAGAGGGGGATCCTCTGCTCCGCCCGCTGCAGCTGTCAGGCTGAGAGAGGAGAAAGGTGGCGGGTCACATGATCGCAGATCTGCGCTCTATAAACAAGGTATATAGCTGCAAAAAATCTGCATGATTAGACCAAACTTAAGTGTGCGGTCACACAAGAGAATAATGTAAATTGTACCCTGTGGGTTAATAAACACTTTAACCATTTCTATACTGTACTGGCAGATCACATTATCAGTTGTAAACTAGATTTCAACATTTCAACACATGTCCTAACAAAGGATTAAAGTAATGATAAACCCTCATATGTTAAGCATAAAATAAAGTTTAAAGCATAAAATATTTTATTTTATGTGCTGAGAGAATGGATTGTTATATTAAACAGAACATGCAGAATTTGCAAACTATGGTATTCAATGTTTTGTTTTTGGTGGGGTCGTTTATGTGCCTGGTAGGAACACAGCTTGGTAGTCCTTCCAGCAGAAGCTAAGGTGATTCCATCATAATCAGACTACATCGGTTGGTTTCTCACTCACAATTGTACTTCATGTAGAACTGTCCCTGGTTCTCAGTACTGGCTAGTTGTGCAGAGTAGCTGTTCTCATTATGTGACTTTGCCCCTACCTGCTGTTACATTAGCTGTCTTTAGGAGAAGGAATAATGTCATAATGTAGCTTTTTGGACTAGGAAAGTGAAAAAGGAGTCCATATTATCACTTTTGCCATCTTAGCACTAAACAGATTCCAAGTTCTTTCCTCTCTAACGGAAATCATACTTACCTAGGTGGATGCTGCATCAGTCCCCTGCTGGCTCCAAGACTGAAAACTGAGCAATCACAGCTGTTCGCTCAGTTCTCAGTGCTCCATAAACAGAGAGCTGGTGACTGTCAGTGGGCTCTGGGCTGTGCAGGAGGCAGAAACATGGCTGGCTCAGGCTCTCAGCGGATCACTGACAGGCTGAGCCTGGTGCTGGGCCAGGCATCTGGATAGATCTCGACCATACAGTTGGGCTCATAAGTTTACATACCCTGGCAAAATGTATGAGTTCTTGGCCATTTTTCAGGGAATATGAATGATAACACAAAAACGTTTTCTTTTACTCATGATTAGTGTTTGGCTGAAGCCATTTATTAATCAACTGTGTTTACTTTTTTTAAATCATAATCACAACAGAAACTACCCATATGACCCTGATCAAAAGTTTACATACCTCAGTTCTTAATACCGTGTATTGCCCCCTTTAACATCAATGACAGCTTGAAGTCTTTTGTGGTATTTGTGGATCAGGCTATTTATCTTCTCAGATGGTAAAGCTGCCCATTCCTCCTGACAAAGTTCCTGTAAATTCTTGGTCTGTCTTGCATGAACTGCACGTTTGAGATCTTACCAGAGTGGAATGATATTGAGGTCAGGAGACTGAGATGGCCACTCCAGAACCTTCAATTTATTCTGCTGTAGCCAATGACAGGTCGACTTGAACTTGTGTTTTGGATCATTGTCATATTGGAATGTCCAAGCACGTCCCATGCGCAGCTTCCTGGCTGATGAATGCAAATGTTCCTCCAGTATTTTTTGATAACATACTGCATTCATCTTGCCATCAATTTTGACCAAATTTCCTGTGCCTTTTGTAGCTCACACATCCCCAAAAGTCAGCGATCTACCTACGTTTCACAGTAGGAATGGTGTACCTTTCATCATAGGCCTTGTTGACTCCTCTCCAAGTGTAGTGTTTATGGTTGTGGCCAAAAAGCTCAATTTTGGTTTCATCACTCCAAATTACTTTGTGCCAGAAGGTTTGAGGCTTGTCTCTGCTGTTTGGCGTATTGTAAGTAGGATACTTTGTGGCATTTGTGTAGTAATGGCTTTCTTCTGGCGACTCAACAATGCAACCCCATCTTTATTCAAGTGCCTCCTAAGCCTCGGTTCACACTGGGAGGACTTGTCAGGCGACCTAGCCGCCTGACAAGTAGCGTCCTGTTCTGTACAATTGCGTCGTTCGAAAAAGGTTCCTGTACAACTTTGGGGGCGACTTGCATTGACTTCTATACAGAAGTCGTTTTGCAAGTCGACGCTGAGTCGTGTCCTGGGTCGCCTGAGGCAGTCGCGCTGCAAGTCGTGCTGCCTCAGTGTGAACCGACCCTTATTGTGCATCTTGAAACAGCCACACCACATGTTTTTCATCTGAAGTTATTTGTGGGTTTTTCTTTGCATCCCAAACAATTTTCCTGGCAGTTGTGGCTGAAATCTTAGTTGGTCTACCTGACCGTGGTTTGGTTTCAACAGAACCCCTCATTTTCTACTTCTTGATTAGAGTTTGAACACTGCTGATTGGCATTCTCAATTCCTTGGATATCTTTTTATATCCCTTCCCTGTTTTATACAGTTCAACTAACTTTTCCCGCAGATCCTTTGACAATTCTTTTGCTTTCCCCATGACTCAGAATCCAGAAACGTCAGTGCAGCACTGGATGAAAGATGCAAGGGTCTGTCAGGAGTCCATAAACTCATTGACCTTTTATACACACACTAATTACAAGCAAACAGATCACAGGTGAGGATGGTTACCTTTAATAGACATTCAAACCACTTTGTGTCAACTTGTGTGCATGTTATCAGGCCAAAACCACCAGGGTATGTAAACTTTTGATCAGGGCCATTTGGGTATTTTCTGTTGTGATTATGATTTAAAAAGAGTAAACACAGTTGATTGATAATAAATGGCTTCAGCCAAACACTAACCATGAGTAAAACAAAAGTTTTCGTGTTATTCATATTCTCTGAAAAATGACCAAGAAATCATAAATTCTGCCAGGGTATGTAAACTTATGAGCACAACTATATGTTTGCGATCTTTCCGCAGGCTGGACTGGCTCTGACGACAGCTGACAGTCGGCTAAAAACAGGTCACAGGAGTGCAGAAGGAACTGCACTCCTGTGATCCCCAGGAAAAGTACTGCCAAACAAGCTTTGGCTGTACTTCTCCTTTAAAGAGCTTTTACGTTCCCCTAGACTAAATGAGCATTTAACCCTTGCAGTGTTTTGTTATATCGGTTCAATAAGTGCAAACAAAAAAAATATATGTTGATCCTGCCAGAAATGTGAGCTGAAAAGCTGCCTGTTTTCCCAGCTCTCTCTGTGAACTACAGGAAGCCCCCCTATATTATGGAGATGAGATGGGGGGAAGTTCTTGGTTGTGCGAACATACTAATTGATCTGGGTGACAACGCTGCTCCTTCATAGTCTGGTGAGAGAACGTCATCTTCTTAGATGAGGAAGTATCTTACTGGCAGGATCACCAGAAAGAAAAGCCTGAAAACTAGCACAGACACCACATCTAAGGATTGGTATGCAGCAAAATATTACGTTTTTGTTTTTGAGTTTTAGTTGTACCTTATGCAATGCGGACTCTTTGCTGTTGCCTGATTGTTAACGGTATCCCAAGTGGAGGTTGCTTAAATGCTTCCATGGGCATAGTGTTTATGGAAATAAACCTAAACCTAGTCGTCATTATCCTCTAATATCTACATAAATGTGGTTTGTCCTTGGTGCACACCTTAAAAATTGACTGCTAGCAAGTTGTGTTCATTTGGAGCCCTGTTATCAGGCTTGTTTTATGGGGCATCTCCAGAGCCTATAAAAGCTCCAACATTACAAGGACGTAGGTGGAAGGACATTAAAAGCAATGGCACTATGCTTTCATGCTTGGTGGCAGAATCGTAATTAATAAGCTTTGTGTTACGGTATTCCATTGCACGGCTTCTGTCTCTTGTACAATTTCCCCATGTGCTGCCATTGACAGCCCAAATAAAATGCCACACTGCCATGCAGTACTGTTGCTGCTGAATATTAAATGGAGGTTTTTCTTATTTTGTGAGTCTGTGGGAGTGAGTCAGATGTGAAGTCATCAAGGTAAGAGCTGTTTAACCTTTTCCCTGCTGAAGGGCATTCCTAGCTGTTGCAGGGGCACAGTGATGTGGTCTTCCTAGACTGTGCCAATGCAGTGTCAGAGCATGGGTGTGCCACACTTGTATGTGGAGGAGGAGGTGGGGGATTATTATCTGGGAGCACCTTTTTGGATGATTTGTCATTTGGTTCTGCTTATTACTTTGACTTCATTGGACTGATTAGAAGCCAGTATTCTGTGGAATCCCACCCTCTAAAAGCTGCTATAGCACCGACCGAAGGCTGCCTCTGTCTTGTCCATTTTTACTACCTTAAACGACTGAAAGAGTTAAGAACGTGAGGGGGCGATCCTGGAGGAATGCGCCTTTCATGTGAGTTGAATATTTCAGAATATGAGCAGCGAAGACACTAAGGGGAGAATTCTGCTTACAGTTACATCACTAGCCTTGCACATCATCTGTGCCTGTGCAGGTTAGCAGAACACACTGCAGTCACTTGTTTTTTTTCGGCAGGAAGCAGCAATGCCGATCCCTTCCTAAGAGGAATTTATTTCTTATTTAGAAAAGGAAGCCTTCTCGCTACCCAGGAAATGGCTTTCCTTGTGCGTTGCTATGCCAACTGCCTGCAGCCATGGTCCCACAAAGTAAGCACAATAATGTAATTATATTGGCGTATTACATTCTGACTCTGGGTGTTAGAGAGGAGGGGGCTTGTATTTGTGTGTATGTGCATTACCGTAATGCTGGTCTTGGGGTTAGAGATATGCTTGTTGGATGCAAGGTGGGGACCGTCGTGGTATAGGGTAATGTCCGTCAGTGTCACCCAGCTAGGATTCATTGTGAAAACTTGGGTTAGTTGAGCATAGCAGAGAGCACTGGTCACTGATCACACTGCATCTTTAGCATCCAGGGAGGAGGTGCCTGAAGCCCCCCCCCCCCCATCCACACATACATACATTCTTCTCTAGAACATTATTGTATGTCTGTGCATGTCAGACTGAGAGCGAGTATCTGTAAAACCCGCATTTGCAAATCAAGCCGGAGTCCTGTATTTGCAATGCTTGGCTGCTCACAGAGGGCTGGCTCCTACTATGACTAATCCAATACAATATTAAGCCTTTTTGGAAAGGACTCTGTGGGCGGTCAGCCATTTTAGTTTTTTTTTTTTTTTTTTTTTCTTCTCCCTTCACCCCTCACCCCCTCCACTTCCAATCCACCCCCTCTCCTCCTCCTCCTCCGCCTCTTCTCTTTTTCTTTTCCTCCTATTCTTCAGTTTCAGCTATGGTCTTGCTTCTCTAAAAGAATGCTGGATGGATAAGATTTCATTAGTCACTTTGCATACAGAGATGCTGGGGCTCCCAGCATTGTAAAACATGGAGACAGATGCTGCTGTGAGGACTGCTCCATTGCATTCAGAGCTGAGCCATTCTCCTCTGCTGCCCGGCACCTTCTCCCTTTCTCTGCCTCGGATGGTTTTAACATTGTTGTCCTCCTTGCCTGCCTGTGTCTTCTACTGCATGTCTGTGGATGTGATTGGCGCTGCCCTTCAGAAATTCACACACCATGTTTAAATTCATCCTAGCCTCTGTTACCTCATTATGAAACCTCTTGCATTCTCATCTAGCCATGGAATTATGGGCCAGCAGGAGAAACACTATGTGAGTATTTGATGTTTGGCATTTCATAAATATAGGCGCTTATTTGTCTGTGCCTTGCGTGGAGTGAAAGTTATTGCGACAAGTGCTCGGCGGAATGACATTTCTCTCATTTATTTTGTAGTTTATGGCGCTATACTCTGAAACTCGGATTTACAAGCTGCAAATGACAGCAGCTGGTACATGTTGATTGTGAGCCCCTACTTATTTCATTTTCAAGCATCTCCTTTTCTGTTTCCTTAGCAACAGAGTATCCCAAATGTCTTCATTTTCATAGTCCTTTAAAAGGAATTCTGTTCTAATCAGCGGAAGAAAAGTCTGTATTTACATACATTTGTGGAGAATTTTGTATGTCGTTGGATTTTGTGCACATATTGCATGCAAATTTGTGTTTCTATATTTATCGCATTTGTAATCGTAAGTTGCACATTTTGTAGTTTGTCAGGCATTGAAGTTTTAATGAAAAACATTGTGCCCTTCACCAAGGGTGATAATTACGGGTTTCTATGGTGACGGGAATAAAATTACATAGCTTGAGTAGATACGGTACCTTACAGCATGCATCCTCTCTCTTCCTCCCAAAGCATGAACATATATTTAACTCTGCTTCATTTAACTGTTTAATTTCTAGCTAATGCCCCTGGCGATGTTTAACCTCTGCCATGATAATTGTATAACACGGGGTGGTTTCATCTGTGATTTGGTTTTGTTTTTTTTATCTGGTCTTTGGCACAACAAGGGTTAAGTAGATTGTCCGCTTGCGTTATAATTGATCCCATGAGTCAGCTCCACTTTTGTCACACAGTAATCCCTATGTTTGTTTGAATTGCTCACATAGGCAGAACACCAAAACTACTTTTGAGCTAAAATAAGTGAAACCGGATTGGCCAAAAAGTAGCAGGCCCCTCGGCCCTGTACTGTGCATAGTCAGTTGCCCAGCTTGTAATTTTGGTGTCATCTTGGCATACATAAGTGAAATAGATCTGCGTTAGGAATGCAGTAATTGGCATGGCGCATCATGTGGTTGTCGTGTGGTCACGTTTCCTTGGCTGTATAGTGGGTCAGGGAGGGATAAACTGATGTGCGCTGTAGGCCAGGGCACAAACGGTGGCATGTGGTGTTTTGATTTGAATGTTTCCCCCATCCAGCAGCACTCTTCTTATTCTCTCTCTGGCTCTGGCTGTCTTGCCTCACTACAATGCAGGTCATTAAGTCCAAAGATCTGCTTGCACACGGCTCCTTTAAAGCGGGTGTGATTGTTAAGGATATGAATAGTGTTTTCAGACAAGCCATTCCGGTCACATGACTGCTGTAATGCAGCATTACAGGGGACTTTTATTTTGTGGCTTTTTGGAAGTAATTTACTTATGTAGAAACTACATGAATGAAGAAAAGTCAGCATGGTTTTGGTTTTTCAATGTAAAATTTCTGGTGCATAAAATCTTTATTTTTCTACAAATGTTTACAGGCATTTTATAAATCTATTGGTAATTCATTCATATCATAATATGTACCCTTTCCTCTGTTATATACACAAGGTAATAGACTCATTTCACAACCCTTGCTTGGTTGGCTTGCAGAAAGACATTCATGATTAAAAATGTTGAGAAGGTACTTTAGTTGAAGGTTATCTCCAATTAAAAATATACCGTAATCTGTTCTGTATGTTTACTGACAAGCAGAACAGGACACTACCAGAATAGAAATCTGCTAAAGAAATCCTATTTCTTATTCTGAATGTCATGATGTATTTATACTTTTGTGTTCTCTTTACTGTGTATTTGGGGAACTAAAACATATTGTCTTAGTATTTGGGTATGAGGCATTGTTTCCAGCGTTTAAGATCGGACCTGCATTTCTGTGGTTAAAGCTATAGCAAAGACTATGGTTTACAGCAGCCTTTCTCAACCTTTTAAACATAGAGGAACCCTTGAAAAAACTTTCCGGTCTCGGGGAACCCCTGATAAAAATGTACTTTATTTACATGTAGGCAGGTGCAGTCTACTTTCTTCACTGCAGGCGGCACGCTTCCGTAGCGGCACTGTTGGAGAAGAAGTCAAGCGGAAGATTCCTCTGATTTCCTGGGCCACTGGGAAAGCTATCCTATTGGATGCTGCCACTTCATGTGACCCTAGTAGCCATCTTGGGTCAGGTAGAGCCTATAAAAGGCCATGACTCCTAGGTTTGGCAGCTTTTGCAAGTTGGTACAGTAGGGATAGGTACCCCGCCTGTTAGGGATAGTACTAGCAGTAGGGGAAGCGTAGGGTCACAACTCCTTTTGGACATCATCCCATTTGGGAACGAGATGGCCAGGCCGCACTCTGCTCCCTTTACAGATGCTGTCAGTCCGGCTGATACCCGCTCTTTTCACATTACTGGAAACTGTGAGTGGACCTGGTTGGGCTGCCTTCCCACTGAGTTTGTGTTGAACTGTGCTGTATTATTTCAATACAAGTTTTTCCATTGCACCTGACTGTGTGAATTATTGCCGCCCCACCTTATTGCACCCCACCTACATACAAGACATGATACATTAGTGTGATGGTCAGTGGGGAAGAATGCTCCTTACACTTGTGGACATAGGGAAGAATTAACCCCTTACAGATAGTTAAAAAGATCAATGGTGTCAATGGGAACTTATCTGACAGGCAGACATTGCTTAATGCTTAAGGAGCCCCTAGCAACCTTTTTTAGGGATCCTAGGGTTCCATGGAACTCGGGTAGAGAAACCCTGGTTTAGAGTCTAGGCAATGGTCTCTATTTACTAAGAGATGTCTGTGTAGAGTGCTGTGACCCAAAGCAGCCAGTTAAAAACCATATTCATTAGTCTGCTCAGTCTAAGCTGCTGAAAGATGAATAGTGATTGGTCACCAGATCTCTTTTCTCTATTTCTATATGAGTGCTGACATCTTTTATAGATTAGAGTAATGGTAAATAGGTCCTGTATGTTTGTTGAAAGACAACTATCCAAGCGTGTAGCAAATATTAAATATATAACAGATTATCATCAATTTTTTTTCTAGGCTTTTGAATAGACATATATATTTGAATCTTTTAATAGGTGATAACAAAACACGTACGGTGTTTGTATGTGCCTGTCAGTAGTCAATTAACAAGTCCTCCCACCAACAATATGACACGATTCAGTTTCTCTGAATTGAGTATAAGTAATCACTTATAATTCTTCAAAACATTGGTGACACTGAAGGTACTGACTCTATATTTTATAGTATATATAATATATACATTACAGCTGGTTTGGAGGTGTGATGTCCTTATGTCAGCTTCCATCAGATGATAGAACCATGTTGTTAGCATTTAATTAGCAAATATTACCATTTGGTTTCTTACAGCTCTGTTGTTAGAGATAACTAGAGTAGCTGACACTCGGCTATCTGTAGAACTTGGGTTGCTTAGCAACATATTAATGTTTCGGCAACTATCAAAAAGTCATATTGAGAATAAGATGACAAATTAAATGGTAGTCAAATCGTACCGGACACAAAGCTGACTTCAGGTGCTGGTTTTAACTATCCTGGTCGTGAAATATATATATATTTTTAAATTTTTATTTTGTATAAGGGTGGTTAGAAGCTCAGAGAATGTCTGAACCCTGACGCTTCTCTCTGCATTTAGGGTGCTTTAATGTGGCGTATAAAGTTTGTTGAAATTCATTGACCTTACATCTGCCATGTACATTGATGCCTTGTATTCAATGCTAATTTAGTCCACTATGCAGTGGGCATCAGTTGAGTCTCAGGTACTCCTTGAGTGCTTGTGAATTTGGACAGGAAGATGTCCTAGAATAATAAAATGAATTATCACATTACACATGGTAGAACCGGAGTTGTATGTTATGGAGGTGTTGCCAAAATCAACAACTTGGGTATTTAAATTTTATGCCCTGTGCTCTAAAGTAGGCACATTCTAAATTCTAGCTCTGGGTAGAGTGTGATGTTTTTTTCCCTCCTTCCCCCTATTGGATTCCCACTCTCTACAATACTTTGGGAAAGAAACCTATGCATCTAAGTGATCAGTATATTCCGAGATGTATGCAGCAAAGTGATATGCAGAACCTTACTTTGATTGTAAAATCTGAGCTTACTCCAGCTAATTGAACCTCTTTGGTATTTATTTAATGTAAAAATCTGTCATATTTTTCAACAGCTGAAAGTATGGAAAGGGGGGACTCTGCTATGCTTGATTTTTATAGGGAAATTGAGATCTTACATCTTGCATCATCTACTATAAATGTGCATCACTCCGTGCTTTAGTCCTTTAACCACTTAAGGACCGAGCCTCTTTCTGAGATTTGGTGTTTACAAGTTAAAAACTTTTTTTTTGTTAGAAAATTACTTAGAACCAACCCCCAAATATTATATATATTTTTTCCTAACACCCTAGAGATTAAAATGGCGGTCATTGCAAAACTTTCTGTCACAGAAAAAATACACTTTTTTGAATTAAAAAATAAGACAACAGTAAAGTTGGCCCAATTTTTTTTTTTTACATTGTAAAAGATAATGTTACGCCGAGTAAATTGATACCCAACATCACGCTTTAAAATTGTGTCTGCTCGTGGAATGGCGACAAACTTTTGCCAATAAAAAATCTCCATAGGCGACATAAAAAAATCCTACAGGTTGCATGTTTTGAGTTACAGAGGAGGTCCAGGGCTAGAATTATTGCTCTCGCTCTAATGATCACGACGATATCTCACATGTGTGGTTTGAACACCGTTTTCATATGTGGGTGCTACTCACGTATGAGTTCGCACGCGAGTTCGATGGGGCGTGTTTAAAACTTTTTTTTTTTCTTATTTATTTTACCTTTTTATTTTTTGTTTTTACACTGTCCTTTAAAAAAAAAATTGTGTCACTTTTATTTCTATTACAAGGAATGTAAACATCCCTTGTAATAGAAAAAATCATGACAGGACCTCTTAAATATGAGATCTGGGGTCAAAAAGACCTCATATCTCATATTTACACTAAAATGCAATAAAAAAAAAATGAAATGCCATTTATAAAAAATAAAAAATGTCCCTTTAAGAGCTATTGGCGGAAGTGACATTTTTATGTCACTTACACCCTGCAATGATATGGAGACAGGTGGGCAGCCATCTTCCCCTCACTCATCTCCATGCCTAACAGGGAGAAGAACCCAATCGCCTCCGCCGCTGCCGACAGCCCTGGTAAGCGGCGGAGGGCACTGGGACACGGTGGGAGGGGGAGGCCCTCTCCCGCCGCCAATAAAAATGATCTCGCGGTGAATCAGATGCAGAGACCACTTTTATCTGAAAGCAGATTGCCCGCTGAATAGGAGGATACTGGGGTTATGGCAGCTAGCTGCTGCCATAACAATGATATTCCTCTTCAAAGTAGCGATGTAAAACGACGGCGGGCGGTCCGTAAGTGGTTAAAGCGCAACTCAACTTTTGTTGAGGAAAAAAAACATTCCCCTTTGGGTGATCTATGTACATTGCAAGGATTATAACAACCTTTGTTGCAGATTCCAACCTTTTTGTTATTCTGAAGTAATCCGTTTGTGTTTGTCTGTGCCTCTGTACTAAGTGGCTCTAATGGGAGTGGTTTCATAATTAACTGTCAGGTTTGCAGCTGCAGGACACTAATGAGGAAATCTGCTGGGCCTGGATCCCTTCAGACATGTTCCTATTGAAAGTATCTCTCCACAAATGACATTTTTGTTGCAGGGGATGCCTGAAATTTGACTTGTATCTTAGGCAGACTTCTGGGGAGATTGGTGAGCCAATCAAACAAGCAGGAAATGTTTCTGGGGAGTGGTCAGTACATACTCTGTGTAGAGAACAACTCCAGGTAGCCATATTGCATTGCATTCTCAGAAAATTACAGTGGCTGCAGATTGAAAAGGAAAGGTAATTTTTAATAACATTCAATTACAATATGATTAGTGTCGCAATTATATGTGCTATATTATTTTTTCTTTATTTGCTATTTTTTTCCCCCCACAAAAGTAGAGTTACCCTTTAAAGAACCTGCAAGTACAGAAAAATACCAGTTGATCTACTAGAACTGCACTCAGCTTTTTGTGTAGGCATAAATATTTGCCTTAAAAAAGTAAAACAATAAATAATTTTTACGTTTATCATCCTGCTCCGGATCCCTCACTGCAGCTTCCCCAAACCTCCAGTTGCGTAGTACTTGCTGTGTAACATGTCATAATGGACAGCGGCTGGCAGTTGGCTATAAGGATGAGAAGGCAGGAGCAGAGGGGTGGCTTGCCGTCCTAGGCTGTGTGCCTGCTGACGCATGTTGGTTCAGGAGTTACCTCAAACCTGAGAATTGGCCTAGCACTGAGGGGACCAGAATCATCAATAGGAAAGAGCAACTTTATTCTTTGAGAGACATACTTTATTGTAAGTTTTCACCTTGGTAGGACAAATTTATAGACAATGTAAGGCTTTAATATCACCTTAAGGCCTGCTTTAGGCTGACAACACACACAGATTTTTTGGTGAATGTGTTAGCCACACCCAGTATATTTGGCTATAAACTACTTGTCAACTTCCACTTAAAGACTCTACAACATAAAGGCTAATCATTCTGTATATTGAAATAACATCGAGATGGGTATAACAGGCTGCTTGAGGTAACACTGCAAGTGTGCAGAGGACACAGGACAGCTCTGAATTTCTGACCAGATCAACAGGTTTTTTGTACACTTGTCAAACCGGTATATCAAAGTGCTTCCAGTGGTATATAAAACAGACCAGAAGTGATCAAATAGAGATGTTAATTGTTAGGGTTTACATATGCTTTAAACTAACATCTCATTTTACAGACTGGTAACACATTTCCTATTAGAAGAGCCATGAGTCATTACAAAAGTGACACAATGTTACCGAATATATGGATGTATTTCACATATATCCATTTGTATGTACATTGTCCATTGTACAAACGTTTTTGTTAGGGGGGAAAGGTTTAAATCTCAGTAGGATTTTCATTACGTGGCCATTTTGTGTTTGAGATGTACTCACTCACCTACTCCTCTTTCCATAATTGTGGTATCAAAGAGCCCTCACAGTTCATTGAGATCTACAAGTCGTCTGCCACACTAGCACACCGGACTTTTAGTTCATTCATTAACAGACTGCTGTCCGCCTGCACAGCCAAGCTATTTTTGAAAATTGACAGTGTAAGTGGGGAGAAAATCACTTGCCCACTGTCATGGGGCTTCTGGGGAGGCAGGCCTGGAGCATTTTACATATTACACCCCGATATATGGGTGGAATGTGTAACATGCTCTGAAAAGTGAATCTATTGTTTAAGGCTGGAGATCAACTTTAAGGTGCCTGCAAACATCAGAGAATGTCCGCCTGATATTCTTGGTATATACCGGGGAACACAGTCCGTGTTGATGGGAGAATACCTCCTGTGGAGTTTTTGTGTTCTCCTGGGGAACTGTACCAGCCGGGAGAATGCACAGTGATTATTGCTAGCAGCTATAGCCGCTGTCAATAACTGCATGGAAAATCCAACAGGCTGGTTGTACCCAAGTTGATTGATCAATGAGTATGCCCATACTTGGTTCAGCTAGTCCCTGCTGATCTGGTCAAGATTTAATCATCTATGGCCAGCTTAAAGCTGTTTTTTTTTTTTTTTTTGAACAAAAAAAACTGACAGCTCTGGTCGGAGCCGCTGTACTAACTATCCAACGTTGGTACAGCAATCTCCCCCACTGAGCTGTTGTGTTCTGACAGGGGGATGGCCATTGGCTGAGAGCGCTGCTTGGGAGCCGGTTGGCTGCTGGTTTTCCACCATGCTCGTCTGACAGATGCCGGCCAAACGCTCGGCTTCTGTCAGACCGGCTGCCATACACATAGGCTGAATGGCAGCTGGTATTTATTGAACCGACCAATGTCTACAGACATTCGACCATGTGTATAGGGTTTGAGTGTGCCCAAAATCTTCTACGTGAACTTTTTCTCTGGGAGAGCTGATGCTTGCTCAAGTGAAACAGGAGATAAATGCTAAGTGCTCCTCCTACACTTTTCATCGAGATAAACGTGGATGTTCTTGTGATCTAGTCCTATATGTTGGCACCATAATCATTCAGTAGCCAAGTTATGCATTACTCAGAGTCCATTGTAATGTTTGTAGGTAGCGGCAGGGTTTGCTCACATAGCATGGGTGGGCTCTCTTGTACTAGTTCCATTGTCCAAGTTGTCTTGTAGGGACATTATTATTTACATTCTTTAATATAGCAAAAAAAAAAATGATTATAGATAACTTTTTTTGCATCGTTTTAATCTAAAAGGAAGGTTTTAATCTTATTATGTGAGCACATCTTAAAATAAAGAATATGTTTTATTCCAATTTCCTATGTTTGTTCTATCTACGCTGACATGCGTAGCCAAATACCATATAGCTGACATATTAAGTTATTATGGAGAGTGAACGATGCAAATAATGAAGTGTTTGCTCGTATTAGCTTGATTCTCCAGAGCATTTGGTCGAGGGACAGGAACTTTTCAGATTCTAATATATTTATAGACCTTGTGCCAAGCTGTGAATTATAATATATCAAGCCTTCCATAAATTACCTTTTTATATGCCTGTGATTACATGGAAGTAGACTTTATTTTAGTTTGTCAATATACAGATGTACATGAAGGTCAGAGAGATTTATTATTGACTAACGTTTTTCTTGGTTTATTTAGTACTAGTTATTGTGAAGTGATTTGCTATTCGCTTTTGTGAAAGGTTCTTAGGGGACTGATTGCAATAAATCCAGTAGACATGACACAGTGTTCAGTGGATTTCTAGCTGTGTAACCTCTGCGGACTTGTGAAAACCACATTCAGGATAATTTACTCAGACCTTTACTTTTTGAAGAGTTGAGCTTAAAATATTTGGAATACAATTCAAGGTTTCTTATTTTTCTCCCAAGGATACACTTGTATGCTTCAACTATTCTGACTTTTTTTTACTGGAAAAAGAGCTATTTTTTGGAGTAAATGGATGAAGTGAGATAATGAAGATGATCAGTGAATAGAGGAGACCCAGGAATGGCTTGAGAAAGAGGGCACGGAGGGAAAGTAGGTGTTCACCTCATTACCTACAAAACTTTAACCAATACAAATCAGCAAGCCTTTGTATATTTACGCCCCTAAGCAATTTGTAAATCTTACTCGGTTGATAGGAGGGTTTCAGATAAAGGTGTAACATGTATGTCAGAGCTGCATCTGTGTTATCCCAGTGGTCTGTAAGAACAAGTTTGCATGATTAGCATTTGTTACAGACACTGGTAGAGCTCTCCTTAAAGAAGTTGAGACAAGAGTAATAGATCCTCTGCAAAGTTAGGTTGTGCTGACTACTTCTGACAATTGGTGCTTAATATACAATCCAAGCACACATCTGTTAAGATTAGACCATCTGAACTTTGCCCCTGAGGAGCAAGGTGTCCTTTAGGGGTTCAGTTCACAGGCGTTTTGGTGAACCCAGTGGGAGGTCTGTGAGACCCAAACATAGTGCTGAACGCTGTTGAAGTCTATGAAAGACAAATTTTACTATTTTTCCTGGCTATTTTCCATGGCTAATTTTGAAAGCTTTTGGGAGGGCATTGGTAGCTGGGCACAGCCATGTTGAAGTACCAATACATTTTTTGGGAAAATACCATTCACCGAAGAAATGGAATTTAATGTTGCTTAAATAGCAATAAAAAAAGCTGGCTGGTGTCAATAGTTACCCAGAATCCATGGCTGGTTTGTTGGCAAATACTAGCTGGCCGGGAATCTTTCATTTTATGAGAGAAGTTCAGCTGGTGGGGTCGTCAGGGTGTCAGGGCAACATTGTCTGTTCATCATGCTGAAGGGTCATCACAATTGTCACTGGATCTGCATTTCTGAACAATGTGGATGATGATGGATTTGTGGGACATTGTTTGCTTTTTTATTTCATCAAATCTTTATTAAGGAAGTTTTTCATGGTGTCAGTGTCCATTTTTTTTACATTATTCTGGGAAAGAGTAATAGGGGGTACACATGTACCTCATATGCTTTCCCTACTGGATGGTGGAATATCCTTATTATAAAGGGGGTTTCCATATTCGGATAAAGGAGTTGAAAGGCATGCGCCGTGGTTTGTTACAGCAATGGGGGGTCCGCATGCTTACTGCTCCCGTCCCCTTTCTGGCCACCCAGGCAACGTGCCTGGATAAGGGTCTGGTATGAATTTTTAGGGGGATCTCATATTAGGATTTTTTTATTAAAGGGACAGTTTGCAGTTTTTTAAAAATTGTGTGGGAAAAAAATGGCGTAGGGTTTCTATTAACAATTAATACGAGGTCAGTTTGTTTGGCGGTTTGTTAAACTGACAGCATACTAGGTTTGGGTGGAACACTCATCCCTAGTGGCTCAGTCTTTGTGCATAGTCAACTTTATCCCTTCATTTAATCTTTTAGAATACTGTAAAAAAAAAAAAAACATTTGGGATCAACAGGCTGGATATTCATAGTGGAATAAACATAACCATTACTAAAAGTGTTAACATTTTTGTGCATTCAGTTTACAGAAAATTAATTGCCATGGTTTAAGATTATCTGTCTATACAAAAGGAATAATAATTAAGTAGCTTAATCTCCCAGAAATACCATGCTCTCCATAGCTTTCTGAGACCTTATCGTGTCAAAGTATATAAGCATTTCAAAGCTTGTCTTTTTCTTAATTTTGTTAATGTGAATATTTTATGTTGTATCCAACAGGAAAGCAAAGATGTAATGTATGTGTGTAATGCAAACCATGACATTTATTGAATTCCTAAATAGAAAGGACTTGTCTGAAAAGTGTTATACATTATATGCAGGGCCGTCTTCTCTGTCTTAGATATTTTTGGAGAAAAGAATTTGCAGAAATTTGAAAACTAAAATAGGCTAAAATGATACCCATTGTAGGTCTGAAGTGACATTGAAATATGACTCTAAAGGTCAGAGGTTGTCTATTTACATGTAAGAGAATTTGTGTCTATTGTATTGCTTTCCCTTTGTAAAGATGTGAACCAGACCAGTAGAAGATCCCAAGAAGGATGCAGTCTGTTGTCCTACTTTTTAAACCTCTGTTACTGTATGCCATCTTTAAAGTGCTTGTAAAGGTTCTTTTTTTTTTTTTCAAAATAATATTATTGTTATACCTACCAACTCTGTGCATTGGCTTTGCACAGAGTAGCCCCTAACTTCCTTTCTGGGGGTCCCCCGCTGATGATCTTGGCACCTTCTTTTCCCTAAGGGGCTTGCTATGGGGGCATTCATGCGGGCTCTATAGACACACACACAGCAGCCCCCCCCCCCCAACCCTCATCACAGAATTTGAGTGACAGTAGCAGAAGCCAATGATATATTGAACCCCCGGCTTTTTTATTTTTTATTTTAAGGTACATATACCAAAGCCATTGCCTTCCTCTGTGCATCTTTTTCAAGCTGATGGTTGAAGGAGATGGCTTTTTTTTCCTCTTTCATTTCAATTACACCAAACCAGGATGATCTTCTCCCATTTGCTGTATACAGAGAGCATGTTCTACAGGATCTGGATTTAGTCTTAAGCCAGCCATAGATGGCTCAAATTTCAGCCGGTTCAACAGAGACCAGCCGAGAGGCGATTCATCTATGGGCAGGCTGATTGTACCCAAGTCGATCTGTTGATATTTTGAGTGGAAATTTTTTTTTAAATGTGGTGACCCCAGATAATATTGAAATGATACAACAAACATATGCGAAACACATCAGAAAACAGTGTTCAGGTGTTCTTTATTAGACAAGAAAATATTCAGGTTGAAATATCACGTTTTTCAGACGCAATTGAATGTCGATGCATCTCTCAGGTAGGGCGATGCCATGCACCAGAAATATCTATCCTCGAAGATTCGATTTTTTACTCTTTTATATACAACAGCGAACATTTTTTTTTTTTTTTAATACTGTAAGACAAGAGCTTATTGTGTGGTGCTCTGACTTACAAGCATTCTTTTGATGTTTACATTGCAGTAACATATAATTTAAAATAGCATACTACAAGGATTAATCTTTAGCTGAGATATAGGCACTAAACACAAAGGTATAATGTAACCGTGTAAATACCTTCACTGTCTTCATCTTATGTGTTGAAGAGCAAGAGATCATTGTCTAAAAGTAGAGGGTAATGATTACACACCTCTGGTTACTAAACCAAAGACAAAAATAAATATTTTGCAGCTTAACAATTCTTAGATGTGGTGGCTGTATTTGTTTTCTTTAAATATTTTGTTCACCTGGTGAGTGTTCTATATATATTTTTTTTTTACTTCCTTGTACAGACCAAGCTGTATAACAAAATTGACAGTTAATCCAGCATTACACGGTTCAAATCTTGGCTGGTTCAGCAGGAACTGGCCAAGATTTGAACCATTAATGGGCAGGCTGAATGTATCAATTGATTGATCGATGCTGGATTAATTACGATTATCGCAAGTGGCTGCTATAGCCGCTAGCGACAATCACTGTCTTCTCCCAGCAGGAACGGCTTCCCCCGCACTTTGGTCTGCACTGGATTCCTGTCCAATTTCACAGTTCGACTTGTGATCTGTGACCCGATTTGAGGGTGTCATTAACTTTGCGAACCGCTGCAGGTGTCAATGTAGAGAGCAATGTGAACTGCCTGCGAGTGAGATGTGATGCGGGAACCAGCACAGGAATCGCGCTGGTTTCCACATCGCACAAGTGTGAACCAGGACTTAAACGCAAACCACCAAAAAATGTACTAAGCTGATTTGAACCAACCCAAATCTGCTAGTGCATCTAACACTACCTTCTCCTTTAAAATGGCCATAGCTGCAGTCCAAAGGTGTCTCCGTTGCACCTCCATCCAGAATGGGGACACCTTTAGACAGAAAGTGTGTTACTGGCTGAAAAATAAAAACAAATACAGCCACTACATGCAAGAATAGGTACACTGCATTATATTATATTTTTGTTTTTGGGTTTAATACTGCTTTACCTTCTAATAAACTGTGCTTTATTTACATGTATGGCACAGAGCTCAGACACAAAGTGGGGGAGCCGCCTTCTTAGAACATGAATTATTCTCTGACCCGAGCTAGCATTGCACATGGGTGTCAGGTAGCTTATTGCTAAGCATGGCCCTCTGTTTCTTACAGCGCAGGCAATGTGGTCTGTGTTTATACAGGATGAATAGAAACATTGAGCCAAGTTCCCTTGTCTCTGACCCTGCTGCAGTCATGGAAAAGTTTATTTTAGCAGGGATTTCCAGCTGCATAAGGCTCATTCGTCTGCATTAAAACATATTCTCACTTCTAATACACTGCTACTATTTAACATGGAAACATTAACAGCATACCTGGTGTGCAGCCTTATGATAAACAGCGTCTGTTGATTTAAATGGGGGCAGACTTTATTTTGGCCCGCATTCATTTTTGTTGTTTGAAGGTGTGACTGCCCCCACATTTAGTAAGCAGGGTGTGGGGGTAACACTTAAGACTGTCAGTCAGCAATCTCCTTGCTATTGGCTTCTTTGCCCTTTCCCTGGTGCGCTCATAATACATTCATTGATTTGTTAGCGTGCAGTAGCTGGGCTTGCTGTGCATATATCTCTTACAATGAAGCTTTGTTGGGACTCGAGTGTGGTGGTACCAGCATGTGAGCTCCCACAAGGAATATACGTATCTCACATCTAGTGTTCTGCCTCTAGCTGACAACATATCCCTTCTCAGTGGTTGTTGGGACTTACAGCGCTCTGTTGCTGTGTGTGATTTATGTTATGCACATTACTGGAATTAGAAATTATAGGGAACCTAGAGTGTCATTTCAGGGAGTGCATATTTGTCATTAATGTAGCATTTCTTATTGTTTTTCATGTGACTTTGATGTAACTTTCCCAATTTCACATGTTCGCTGTTCATATTTCAGACTTATCATTGTAGACTTTCTAGTGGCTGGCTTTTTTTTTTCTGACCATGTGTCTGGTTGCGCCGCATGTAGCATGGCATGAGCCCTTAAATGGGCTATTGTTGTCTAGCAGTCTGGGCAGACCGATCAACATTAAGGCCTCATGCATATGGCGTTGAGCTTTTTTTTTTTTTTTTTTTTCTTTTACAGCCTGTAAAATAGAGGTGTCAAACTTATTTTCATCGCATGAGTAATAATAATTGTCCCCAACAGGCCGGTTGTATCTGTAAGACTATATAAATGTATCTACTCTCTATCTTATTAAATAATTGCCTCTGCACTCGATTATTACTGGTTATAGTCATAATTTAAACTGTGAAGGGCAGGTGCAAACCAGCAAGGAGCAAACCAGCAAGGAGCCCACTCACACTCCTGCAGCAGATAATGCAAGTCTGAAAAGGGGGGGTTGCACATCGCTGGTATCATCCACAAGAAACTTTATTGGAGACTGCTCATGGCTCAGAACATGGTTCTGCCAAGGTTCTACAATGTGTTCTGTCACCGCGTGAAACCCTCCTTTTCATCTGGCATAGAATTGTGTTATTCTTATAATAATTTTAAGCAGATTTCCAGAGCACTCCCACCCCCTCTTATATCAAATGTCAATAGTTCCCCACCCTCCCTTACATGACAGTGTACCCCCTTTACTTTGTGCTGCTACCAGGAAGATGCTGGGGGTGGTGCTGGGAAGCAGAAAGTGCAGGGTCTGGAGGAGGACCAGAGGAGGGTTGGAGTTAGCTGCTGGAGTCTGTTGAATGCTGACATCAGAAGCAGTGGAAACAAGGGTGCTGCGGCTGCACAGAGAGCAGAAGGAATGTGTAGGAGGAGTTTTGGCGTCCTCTCTGCTTCTGATGTGGGGTGGGGTGGGCAGAGACAAGCCTCTCGGCAGCTTTACGGAGAAGGGCAGGATCTAACGAAGGAGTTCTGTTCCCCTCTCTGCTACCAACTGCTGAGATAAGCTGGGGGCAGAGACAAGGAGGGTGCTGCAGGTGAGTGTGAGGGCCACATGAAATGACCTGGCGGGCCTTGTGTTTGACACACATGCTGTAAAAAGCACCTCTATGTAAGTCTATGTGTACAGGCACATGTAGGCTTTTACAGGTGTATTAGAATAGGAACGTTTACAGGCAGAAAAAAAAAAAATCTCAAAGGTGTATTGAGGAGAGAAAAAACATTCTAAACGTGCCTAAATGCATGTAAACACTAGACATGTCTAATGCTGCGTACACACGGTCCGACTTTTTCGTCTACAAAAGTCCGACGGACTAAAGGGGGCTGACAATCCGATCGTGTGTGGGCTTCCCCGGACTTTCAGCGGACTTTTCCAGCCGCAAATCAGACGGACTTTAGATTTGAAACATGCTTCAAATCTTTACGTCGTAACTATGCTGGACCCAGAAATCCGCTAATCTGTATGCTAGTCCGACGGACAAAAACCCATGCTAGGGCAGCTATTGGCTACTGGCTATCAACTTCCTTATTATAGTTCGGTGTACGTCATCACGTACGAATCCGTCTGACTTTTGTGTGATCGTATGTAGGCAAGTCCATTCGTTAGAAAGTCTGCCGCAAGTCCGTCGAAAGTCTGTTGGACGGGCTGTCGGACTTTTGTAGCCGAAAAGTTCGACCGTGTGTACGCGGCATAAGAGTTTGAGTGTTCATGCATTCCAAAGCCCAGAATAAATTATTTTTCTGACCAATGGAATCCATTAACACTTAAACGCTTGATATGCATAAACGTGTCACTGTTTTGTCTTGCGGTGCACCTAAAAATTTTCATGGCACACCTTAAAAGATTTAACAATTTTTGTGGTCAGCAGTAAATATAATATATACAAAAGCAGAAGTCTTGTGTGATCCCCAATATTATATATCACAGATATATAATATTGGGGATCACACGAGACTGCTGCTTTTGTATATATTATATTTTCCTGCTGATAAAATATTTGGGGAATGGGGATCACACAAGACTGCTGCTTATATTTCCTGCTAATATAGCCACACACTGGTCCGTCCGTCCCCATCTCTTCTCTTCTCTCATCTTACCTTCTCAACTCCAAACCGTGTGGGACAGCCAGGGACTGCGGGCTCCTCTGCTCTGTTGTGGGTGGGACTGGAGGTGCGCCATGCTCTGCACCTCATTGGCTGGAAGGGCCTGGCACGGCACCTGTCCTGGCACACTGCTGGCAGTTATAGCCTAATCGCATTCACGATCCGGGTTGGCGGGGTCTGTTGGCAATAAACATCAATCAATCCGCGCACAGGCCAGACAGCACAGATGACCGTGTCCATGTGAGACCTGCACACTTGCTCAGTGAGTGACAGACAGTCAGCACTATGCTGGCGGAGCCTTTGCGGTGTGACGCGGGTGCAGCCACCGCTGGATCTGGCGAACAACATAAATGATCCCACGGCACATAGTTTGAGAAACACTGGCCTAAACAGACCCCCTGTGTCGATAAGGCCTAATCATGGGGAGTGGTAAAGCCCAATCATTTGTATTCCTTTTAGGAAGGCACCTGGTTGCCTCTATGTGAATAATGTATTCAATTATGCTGTAAACTTAGAAGCAATATTTGTAGACAATTATACACACAATAGATATTTACAGTAAGCAGTTAACATCCACATGCATATCTAAATCAAAGTTCTAAAGGCTAAATTTTCATTCTTTCTGACCTAAGAAGATTGCTAAAAACACCAGTATTGTGATCTGTGATTTCCAGCTCTCCTTTCTAATTCTATCTCTGCATGTCTATTATTCTAGTATGGTTAGATGCATCCTACTTCTTTTTCATCCAGACCAAGGGGTCAATGTTCACCTACTGCAGAATGTTCTTTATTATGTGTGTTGAGCCCACGTTCACATCGGGGCCATTGGCATGCGATTTGACATTTGCGGCGCCGCACCTATTCCCAAAAGTAGTTCCTGTACTACTTTTGGCGACTTCGGGGGGCCATTTGTATAGATATCCGCACAGATGACTGACATGTGGGTATGAAATCGCGTTCAGCTGAAAAATTTCTAACCCGCAGTCAGTGTGAACTTGGGCTAAATTATCAGTTTAGTTGGGAGTTCTATTAGATCATAACATGCCTAAGAAACACAAAGTATTTTCAAACTCCCTCTCTCTGCTAGAGAATGTTTTGTGTGAATTTGTAGCTTTGTCCACAGAGAGTGCTTATTTTCTGCACAGCTAACTATATATACATATTGTAACTCGGAATGTCAGGCTCATTGTTTGTAGTATGATGTTAGGCAGGTAAAACAAATATGGAGCAGAGTATTTCATGGGGAAATGACATCAGGTCTGGTAAGAGAAGGATCAAAGGTTGTGCAGAGTATTTGGTAAAGCTTTGTGCACACATACACCTTTGGCCTCATGTTGGATTTTGTTGCTTCAGGTTTATCTTGTTTTATATATCACACAAAAAGAGAAGCAGTAATGCATGTGAACCCAGGTGTCTGTCGTCGATTGAAAGGTGTGATAACACATGTGGAATCTAAGAACAGGTTTTCTGTTGCTGGACTTCAATACCTGGAAGCCACGAAGAGATCCCCTTTGCCCCAGATATCTTTGATCACATTGCAGACATTCCATGCATGCCCTGCTGAAAACTGTGAATGCAGGACTTTTACCATCATTTGGTAAATATAATAACATTTGTGTACTATGAAGGGAAGCAGTTCTGTGCCAAAAATCTGATTGGCATCCAGTTGGGTAATAATCCAAAGGTCAGGGCAAATCTTCAAGTGTAATGTGAGTGATTTGTCTGTCATATATAACCAGAATTTAACTTTCACTGCTTGATCTGCATTTTGGTCTCCTAAAATGGTCTAATAGAAATATTGGCAGTCTATACAAGTAGAAGTAATAATGTACTGCGTGAAATGTTTATTTTTTGTATTGTATTATTTAATATCTGCAGACAGAAATCTTATTCAATACAACCATTTTTATTTAATTTGATTATCCTTCTTATGCTACTGTTTTGCTTCCATATATCAAATGTGTGTGTTATGTTGCTCAGCTATTTATTACATTAGGTAGAGTTTTATTCATGAATTCTTTTAGATTTTCATGAATTCCTCAAACATTTTGTAATCTTGGCTGCATCTTGTGAGAACAGCGACTGTGAACTGCACATACAGCGTCATAGGATGTTTTTCCTGCAGATTAGTGGACATTATTGGGTTGGCAAGATGCTTTCCAACACTGCTGTCCAGTAACTATGATATCAGCCATAGTAGCTCCACAGAAGATCCAGTGTATGTCCAATGCCTGGTACATACTAATAGGTTTTTTTTTGGGGTTAAACAAAAAAAAAGAAAAAACTGACAGCTCTGGTAGGAGCCGCTGTACTGACGATCCAACGATAGTACAGCAATCTTCCCCACTGAGTTGTTGTCTTCTGACAGGGGGATGGCCCTCCCGCCAGAACGCTCTGGTCATCACGCTGATTGGGAACCAGTTGGCTGCTGGTTTTCCAGCATGCTCAACCAGCTTCTGTCGGACCGACTGACATACACACGGACCAAATGTTGGCCAGTTTTTATTGAACCGGCCAATGTCTTCTGACATCCAGCCTGTGTGTACAGAGCTTTAATGCCTTCCCCATTCATTGCTGAACGTGGCTTGTAAACTGATAAGAAACAGGCACCTCCAACACCTTCCTGTAGAATCAATGAGAATGCAGGTCAGGAGGAGGTCAGAAGCACCTGTGCAAAAATAGAATGACCTCAAAAGCATCTCAAACTCTGTGAACAGATTGTTGATGTCAATTGCATTGAAATTTTTAGACAGCTATTATGTGACATAGGTCATAGTAAAATTTCCTTAACCTCCCTGGCGGTATGATTATTTCGGATTTTAGGTGCTGAAAGCGGTACAATTATTTTGCATGGAAATTTGGCGTTTTATATTGTAGGCCTGTAATTCTTAACAATAACACACTTAAATCTGTCCCGGGTATGATGAAGTTTGAAACACAAAAACATAAATTATAATATAATAAATAAATATAAATAATTAAAAAAAATAACATAATAATAATAAAATAAATTCCCCCATGATTCACTATCGCTCAATTCTGCAAGTGTTCTAATTTACTATCGCTGTTTTCTAGCTGGTCTAAAGCCACTTTTGACATAAAGGGACACTTTTTGGTTGCTATGGACAATCTCCAGTTTCCAGGCAGAAAGAACAGTATATATAATATAAAACTGCATGCAGGGCATGGGCCAAAGCATTGGGGACAAAAGGGATGTGAAATGATTTCATACAGTACTGTAATCTGTATGAAGTTCCCTCATTGCCGGTGAGGGAACCCGGCAGTGAAGCCTTTCTGCTTCATGGCCGGATCTCCACTGCACATGTGTGAAGCGTGGCTGCGCTCTCCTACTGGCCCGACCGTAGGGGAAGGATGAGGGAGGAGGAGGGGGCGGGACTTCTGACTTACCTCGTAGTGGCAAGGTCTAACGGAAGTGGGGACAGGGTACCTGTCAAAAACGGGTACCCGCTCCACCCTACCCCTGAAAGGTGCCAAATGTGACCCCCGGGGGGGGGGGGGGGGGGGAGACAGATAAGCAGAAGTTCATCTTTTGGATGGAACTTCGCTTTAAAATGATGCAATGGCTCATTATCAGACCTTGGCAGCACATATCTCCACACAATGTGAGTGTAATATTGGCCTAGAATTGAGAAAAAGGTCTTCCTGTACTGATGTGAATGCCCATTGTTTTGTGTATATATTGACTGAATAACATGGATACTCATAAGCAGTTGTGCATCACCCAGTTTTGCATTTCCCGAACTGTGTTAGGAAGGTAAACATACATATTATGCCAATGTGAGCCAAAGATTAACCCTATACTGTCATTGCTGACTTCAAATAAATCGATTTAAGCCTATATGATATCTAGATGTTAAAGTCCATCCATTTATGTTGAACCTGCACAGGGAATTTTGGATAACTAATTGTGACCATCTTGTATTTTCCCCAGATATATCACTATGCTTCCAAGTTTTATTTTTCTTAAACAAGATCTTCTAAAACAGCTGGTCAGATTGTTTTATTTTGATGCAATACTACTGGGGACCAGCAGGGAGGAATTTGTGAATCAAACGATTGTCCCAAAGTAAATAGGCTACAAATAAACTAGAACTCTATACCAATTCTGCAGTCTCTTCCCTGGAAGCTTGGCTAAATACATCTACAGAAAATATTTTTATATTGGAAAAGATTACCGTATTTACTCTGCTGTCTTCAGGTATATACCTGGATATGTGATTTTATACTTGTCCTCAATTATGTTCTCAGAATAACGTTGGTGGCAACAAATCCTTGCGTAGAATGCTTTTCCTTTTCCCCTTTGTGTACTGTTAAAGGGTAGTCGTGACTGGGCATATGTAATAAGTATAATTCATCATTTTTTTTTATTAAGAAACTATCTAATGACATACAAAGCTGGTGACCTATCACTCTAAATTATGCCTTTAAATAGGATCAATGGAAATGAGTTTGTTACGTGTAATTACATGTATTGACTTCTGCTGTTAAATCACTGAACCCTGCAAGTGATGCGCTCTTTAATGTTTGCCTTTTATAGACAGTGAATGAATATGCATCATAGAGGATGATAAATGGGCCCTATTTGTACACGTCTTTTAAGTGTCTCATTAGTCCCTAACTGCTAGTTACTGTTCTTAACGTGCATTAAGCATATAGTAGATGTGAATATGAGATACCCCTTCGGTAAGGTTTTCGTGAAATGTATAAACTCCTGGACAAGACAAAGAGAAACTATTGATGAAGATATTATAATCACACAACTCTAAAATGTGCAATTTGGGAGCAAATTAATGTTTTAGATTTGAGTTATGCCTCTGACATTTTGTAGAAAATGATAAAGCTCAGTTCTTTCAAGCTGAACTCCAGGCATAAAACCTTTCACTGAAATCTATCCCTTAATTGCCACAAATGATATATATCCAATTTGTTTGCACCAAATGCCCTTGCAAACTTCGATATTGTATAAGTAATGGTAACATCATCTTTGGGCTACACATAGCCTTTGAGAGCAGAGCTATGGTAGGGACTGAGCAGGTCCTCCCGTTACAACTTGCCTGTAGAAAACTACAGAGGGAGCTGACCCAAGACCAGTCATCCTGCACGAGGAGAGAGATCAGCACTGACCGGTCCTTACTACAGGAAACACCAGCGCAGAAGTACAGATGTTGTTTTATACTGGATTGCTGCACACATTTGAAGGCAATACAGATATGATACAGATAAAGCCCCGTACACATGGGCCCGATATCGGGTGCTTCTGTCAAAGGAGCATGACTGAAAAAGATCTGGTGATCAACATCCGATCAGCACTCTCGGCCAATGGCTGAGAGTGCTGACCGGTGTGTTTTGGAAGGGGGGTGGGGAGCGGTCCCCCTGTCAGAAGACAATAGCTTGGCGGGAGAAATCACTGTACTAACATTGGATAGTTAGTACAGTGGCACCTCCCGAGCGCTTCAGTTTTTTTTTTCTTTTCATTCAGCCCGCTGGGTTGAATGGAAAAAAACCTGCTAGTGTGTACCAGGCTTCAGATTTACGTAACAATAAACTCACTTCTTGTATTCAGATATTTGCTTTCCCTCGAGTTCAGCTTTAACCACTTCCGGACCGCCCACTGTATATATACGTCATTTTTTTGAAGATGGATATCTCGGTAACGGCAGCAGCTGCTGCCACAACCGAGATATCCATCTTTTCAGCGGGCGGTTCCGTACACGATAATGGTGGTCTCCGCGGCGGGTTCGCCGCGAGATCACCGTTATCGGCGGCGGGAGAGGTGCCACCCCCCCTCCCGCCGCTCTCCCGCACCCTCCGCCGCTTACCGGAGCCGTCGGTAGCGGCGGAGGTGATCGGGTCCTTTCCCTGCTGAGGTATGGAGACAAGTGAGGCCAAGATGGCGCTCACCCGTCTCCATACCATGTGACGGCCGGAGCGACGTCATTACGACGGCTCCGCCCACTCTCTTAAAGGCACAGATTTTTTTTGTGTCATTTTTTTTTAAACGACTTTTTTAATTTTTTTTTTTTTTTTTGCATTTTAGTCTAAATATGAGATCTGAGGACTTTTTGACCCCAGATCTCATATTTAAGAGGACCTGTCATGCTTTTTTCTATTACAAGGGATGTTTACATTCCTTGTAATAGGAATAAAAGTGATCCAAAATTTTTTTTTTTTTAAAAACAGTGAAAAAATAAATAAAATAAAATAAAATAAATAATAAAAAAAAAAAAAATTTTTTTAAAGCGCCCTGTCCCGACGAGCTCGCGCGCAGAAGCGAACGCATACGTGAGTAGCGCCCGCATATGAAAACGGTGGTCAAACCACACATGTGAGGTATCGCCGCGACCGGTAGAGTGAGAGCAATAATTCTAGCCCTAGACCTCCTCTGTAACGCAAAACATGCAATCTGTAGAATTTTTTAAACGTCGCCTATGGAGATTTTTAAGGGTAAAAGTTTGACGCTATTCCACGAGCGGGCGCAATTTTGAAGTGTGACATGATGGGTATCAATTTACTTGGCGTAACATTATATTTCACAATATAAAAAAAAATTGGGCTAACTTTACTGTTGTCTTATTTTTTTTTTCAAAAAAGTGAATTTTTTCCAAAAAAAGTGCGCTTAGAAGACCGCTGCGCAAATACGGTGCAAAAATAAGTATTGCAATGACCGCTATTGTATTCTCTAGGATGTTAGAAAAAAAAACAATATATAATGTTTGGGGGTTCTAAGTAATTTTCTAGCAAAAAAACCTATTTTAAACTTGTAAACACCTAAAATCCAAAACGAGGCTGGTCTTAAAGTGGTTAAGAAAGAGTGTATATTCAGATTCTCTATCGCTCACTCTTAGGTAGATTTACATTGAAGCCAGGTAAATTACTCATATGTTTTTTGAGTTTAGACAAATCCATGCCTACATAGGTCATTTAATGCTCAAAAACAGTGGTTCAATGCCAAAAAAGAAAAATTAATGTTGGTTACATTTGATTGAATTTTACATCAAGACCAATCATTCCTCTTTGATGGAAACATCTATTATTTAATTTTACAGGATTTATAGAGCACCAACAGTTTGTGGAGTGCTTTACATTATAAAGGGAGACAATACAATTCAATACAAGAGGGTTAGAAGGGTCCTACTCCTGAAAATTTACAATCAAATCTGTTAATGGAACTGCGCCATTTTTTGCTGTCCGTTTCTCACAAACCCAATACTTCTCTCAAGAATATTGTTACATTGAAAGATATATATACCTGTGTGGTCACAATTATATTGTGCAGAATATGTTTGAAAGTAAATGTCCAATTGGCTTAAAATTACATATGGTTTTCCTCCCTCCCCCATATATTCAAATTATAATGCTTGTTTACTCTAGGGGGAAAAGAAAACTTTAATCTTTAATTTAATTAGTGACCCTATATGCTTTCCCTACTCAGGTTCCAATAGTGATGACCTGTCCCATGCACCATTATCATTACATACAATGAGGGGGCAGTGCCCATTGCTGGTCCGCATTATACATGATGACTTTGAGGGTTCCGCCCACATTTCCTGGAGGAAGAGTAGTAGACTCAATTACTGGTTGTCATAATTCTAAAGGCTGGTACACATCACTTGGGTTTTTTGGGGTTTAACAGAAAAAACACGGACTTCTCTGGTCAGAGCCGATGTACTAACAATCCAACGTTAGTACAGCAATCTCCCCTGCTGTTCTTTTGTGGGTGTGTGGGTACATGCAAGTCATTTCTCATGTAAAGAAGGCCTTACTCTCACTTCCTGACCTGCTAACAACATTTTCTAGACAACAAGGGAGGGCTACTTTCCAAACCGTAACACAAAAAGAAAGAAAAACATTTTTCTTTAGTAGAGTAGGAGAAGGATAATCCTTGATGTTTATTTCTGTCTGTGTCCCTATTGCAGATTTTTCCTCACTTCCTGTGTGGTGATGCAATTGCCAGCAGGACAGGAAGTGAGGGTAAATCTCTATAAGTAATTTTCACATTATAGAAAAAAACACTGACGGTAGTTCTAAATCTTTCCTCAATCTATCCAAAACTAGAAAAAAAGTGTATGGCTTGACACTTTAGGGTGACTGGATTTCAATTTTATGATTAGCACAAATAAATACTCTTATTGGACACCTGGCATGCTTGCAGTCAAGGACCTTTGGTTTTTTTTATTTCTTTTATAATTAAAGCACAAATCCGGACACAACAAAAACCACTTGAAGTGGCCCCCACCCCTCCCCCTCCCCTTGTCCGCACTACAAGAGTTGTCTAGGGGGTAGCAGAAAAGGCTTTGTTACTTAACTGACTGCTCACCAAAGCTCCATTCTGTGGGTGCAGAGGCTCAATGTTATCATGTACAGTACAGGGCTATTAAACCTGTATTGTATGTGTTAGAGTAGAGGTAAGAATGTGACCACGCCTGGGAGAAGCTTACCCAGGAGGTCTGGGGGGGGGGGGAGGAAAAAGATAAGTAATACAACCTTTTCTGCAATCCCTTTTACTTAACGAGCATCTAACTCTTGCATCCATGTTTGCTGCATACATTGTAGCCAAAACACCGTTCCAAACGTTATCTTTAGATGGATATTTCCTCTATTTTCCTAGCAAGTGGTGTTAGACTTGTGTTAGACATATGCTTTACCTCTTAAAGTGTTACTAAATTCACAACAGTAAACTCTGTCTGTATATGCAGTGAAGCATGCTTGTTATACTCACTGTGGGATCTAAGGGGTTTGTCCTGTTCTTCCCCAGTCCATCTCCTGATACGACAGAACCTTTGGAGTCACTCTTCACATGCTCAGTTTGGTGCGCACTGCTAGTTTTTGTTTACTTGGGAGCGTGATCAGCATAGGGCCAATCAGCACTATCCAGACAGAGGGTCAGGGGTCCTGCAGCCTCATAGGACAGTCAGAGATGAATGAAAACTCCAAGGTTTAACCAGACACTGATAGAAGCCACAAGACTGCTATATACTACTGTTAAGAAAAGGTATTTAGCCACTTATATTTACTAAAATAATTGTATTTGCGTGCTCTGTGTACTGTGGGAGACCAGATATAGTGAATGCAGGGTCCTGGGTTTAGTAACACTTTAATGGTTGGACTAATTCAAGAGAAATAACTTAAGCATTTTCCATAGAAAATTTTCTTTAGAATAATCTGACCATGTGCAAGCTTGCGTGAGATGATCTATTGGCACGTATGTACTGAGCAGAAATACGGCATCATGGAAGAGAAGCTACTACTGGTATGGGTTAGGTTGCTACCTTCTTATATTAGGCTCATTTTTGCTGCAATATCTGTTGGGTTGCTCTGTATACAAAAAAATGTACATGCTTTCAGAGGATATTTAACCGTTAGGTATGTGACTGAAATGGCACAACTAATGAGGAGTTAAAGGGTGCTCTATTTATTGGCAGTTGTAGACCTTCTTATGTATGTATGGCGATGGATGTGTAATGTATTCTTAAAAGTTAGCTGATTCATAGAAAATATATTCAAATATGCAGCAATTATATATTTGTTTTACTGTCTTTTTAAACAGAAATTAATGGAAATGAAATTCAAGTCTCAACTTGGCAAAGTGAACCCTTTGACATACGTTTGACAAGTTTTGAACTGTAGTCCCGAGTGTTTGCTTTGTTTGGCTTGGTTGCCTTTTGAATATTTAATAGCAAAACAGGTCTTCAATGGTTTAGGACTAAAACTAATGACCTAAACTTTAAGTCATCAGTTTGAGTGTTCTGTCCCAGGTGTTCCCCAGCCTTTCTGCCAAGATGTGACTACTTGTTCAGTCTCCCCTAAAGTGTGTTAAACTAACTTGATCAATGTTAATTTTAGAGCCTCGCACAACCAGGTTCCTATTAAATAAAAAGAAGCCTGCGGGCTAATTGGAAGATACAAGGTCATTTTAAAATAAAATCATTATTAAAGAACTTGTGAGGGTAGAAATATAGGGGCTATAATTACTGACTTGTTTGTAAAGTATAAGCGCTATGATTGTTCTGATACTTTGGGCCATGGCACTCTAGAAACTTTGTCGCTGAGATTTATGACCCTGCTTGCTTTCTCTGGTGATTGTAGCTAGCTACAGTGTTAAAGAGTTAATGAACCTGCAACAGCAAAATCAGTCTGTGTATGTAGTAATGCATGCTTGTTATACTCATTGTGGAACCTAAGGGGTTAATCCTGTCTTCTCTGATCGTCTCCTTTTTTTTCTGTCCCCTATCCATCTTCTGATAGTACAGAGCCTTGGAGGCAGTCTGCACATGCTCAGTTTGATGCGTATTGCTAGAGAGTTTTTTTTTTGGGGGTGGTGGTGGTGTATGTAATCAGCACAGGGCCAATCGGCACTGTCCAGACAGAGGGTCAGGGGTCATGCAGCCTCATAGGACAGTCAGAGGAGAATGAAAATTCCTCCTACAAGCTTTAACCAGACACTCCTAGAAGTCACAAGACTGCTAAAGAGAAAAGGTATTAGGCAGTTTATATTTACTATAATAATAGCATTTCCATGTTCTGTGTACTGTGGAAGACTAGATATAGTGAATGCAGGGCCCTGGGTTTAGTAACACATTAGTGCTCTGACTGACTACAATTCTCTGGTATTCCATGTTCATCAGTAGCTATTTTGGATAACATGAGCAGTATACTGGAGCTGGTAATTCAGTCACTAGCTCCCAGTGCTGCAATAGTCAATAGTGACTGAGCTACAAATCTTTTAAATTTCCAACTACACAGATCCTTCATTGACTGCTGGAAATTGCTGCTGCAGAAGCATTACTGTGACCAAACATGGGAGTCTATCACCTTGTTTTAGATGCTCCCCAAAGTAAGCGCAGTGCACATTTATAAAAAAAAAAAAAAAACAGCTGATCTGATAATGACTTTTTTTTTTTAATTTCCTTTAAAGCCGAAGTATGCACATATATGTGGATTGATAATTCTATATGCATGATAGCATAATGCAGATTAATTCAGTAAAAAATATGTTTTAATTCTAGTGAGTTCAGAACTTTGCTTTTGCCATTTAGCGCAATAATAGTTTAAAGCAACTGGCTTTTTCCTTTATTAGAAATTATTGGTGTCACTAAACTGCATTGCCTCCAGAAAACGTTTTGGTCCGAGCATTAGGCAGTGTAATTTAGGATTCAGATGAGTTGTCACCCAAACTGTCTGATAGTACGTTGGTGAAAGGGTTGTGCCGAAGGTATAATTCTAAGAGACTGTGCCACTGCATATAGAATATCTCTAGCTTACTGAATTGTTGGAAGCAATTTGATGGGGGCAGTATTTTTTAGTGGATGCTAGTTGAACCAGTCCTTTAGCTTTCTTGTTATTGGTTTGAAGAAAGGTTGACTGAGACTACCTGAGTGCTGTAACACAATTTCTCCATTACTTATACTATATTCTATGCAATTGAAAACTGATTTCTGTTGTTGGCACCAGTGGCTATGGCTCCATAGACTTCAGTGAAATTTTGCATCAAATACACATGAAAAACGCATGTACATATGTTTTTTGTGTTTTTTCTGCATGACAACAGACACCTCCTGGATGCTGGACTCTTGGTGCGCTTTGGGAAAGCACACAAAAGCTGTCTGATCTAATGGAAGTCTATGGCAAGCGTGGGTACTTTGTGCTGCACCTGTGCTGTAGGGAAACCGCATTGTTCTTTTATGGACTTTACATTACATTATTCTCCCTTTACAGCACAGTTTCTAAGTGCCTACAACTTGTGCATAGTACTGTATATATTTATGTTAATTTGAAATTTGTAGAATTCTCCTAGTTTGACTATGTATTCGGTGTAAATGTTTTCAAAGAGACATACACCCAACACATTGGAAAGATTGCTACCTAAACAAAAGGTGCAGTTTGGGATTCAGTACACCTATACAACAGTATTCCAAACATCATACATTTTAGTCTGGGAATTAACAAGAGGTAGGAGCGTGTTATAGAAACTTACGTTACCTTTTTTGTTAAAGATGTTGATAAACTAGCAAACTAAAAGCATAACTGCAAAAATTGTATGAATCGGTGTATATCAGTGTTTTTGTCTATCCATGATATCGAAGATTGAGAACCCTCTTCTGGGAGGGTTTTCGTCTTTTTTTAATACTAGTGTCTAAAGATACTGCTATCGCTGTCCTGAAACCAGTATGCATACTAGGAGCTCTGATTCTTGTGATCAATATGCTTGTTCTAATAGACAGCCTTATAACTAGAATTGGTAGGCTCTGTATTTGTTTCAGTAGAGCCTGTCATTCATGATATATAGAAAAGGTGTTAAAGTGGTTGTAAACCCTTACAGACCACTTTGACCTACAGGTAAGCCTAGATTGAGGCTTACCTGTAGGTCCAAGAAATATCTCCTAAACCTACATGGTTTAGGAGATATTTGCAAAAAGAAGGCTGCCCCATAGACAGCGGAGCGCAGGCGCACTGAGCATGCCGCTGCTAACGGCGATATGCCGTTAGTGGCGGCTCCCGTGCACGGAAGTGACGTCTTCGCAGCTCTGGCCAATCACAGCTCCAGAGCCAAGATACCCCGAAAGAAGATGGACGCTCTGTATCAGAGGGGACAGCGGTGACATCGCAGGCTCCTGTGTCAGGTAAGTGACACATAATGGCTACTATGCGATGCATAGTAACCCATTATGCTTTACCTTTGCAGGGAGACAAAGAGGAAGTAAACCCATTAGGGTTTACTTCGTTTTTTATACTCTACACTAGCTTAGACCAACTGCAACCCTTCCCTGGAGGTATTTAGTCTGCCAGGGGAATAATTTTGGCCATATATCAGAAGCATATTGTACCAGTTCTTTGCAAAATTTAAAACATGTTCATGATTCCCATTTCGGTATGGACTGGATGGCTGACATTTCCATGATGGGTACTCTTAAAAAAGAAAAAAAATGTTTTTGAATATGTTATTGTATACACACACACAAACACACACACACATACATGTGTATAATATTGTATACACCAAATGAAATGATCGTTTCACAGGATATTTATGGGCGATTTCCACAAAGCAGTAGTTTTTGTTAAATCAGCCAACATTTCAACCACAACTCAGCTGCCGGATGGCTGAGACAGGCAAGAAATCCGGAGAACAAATAAGGGCCATTGTTTGTTACTGAGACTTTTCGTCAGTATTTGCTGCATGGTAAACTTGTTTCCTTTCAACCTGTTTGCAGCTAAAGGGCTCTAATTCTCACCCGCTCTTTGTGCCATTAACCTTTTCACCTTTGGCCAAGATGCCAGAGCAACAGCTTGTTACAGTGTACAACCCCAATTCCAAAAAAGTTTGGACGCTGTGTAAAATCTACATAAAAACAGATTGCAATGATTTACAAATCTCATAAACCCACATTTTATTCACAATAGAAAATAGAAAACATTTTAAATGTTTAAACTGAGAAAAATGCACCATTTTTAGAAAAAAATAAGATAGTTTTGAAATTTATAGTTGGAACATGTCTCAAAACAGTTGGGACAGGACCATGTTTGCCATGGTGTAGCATCCCCTCTTCTTTGAACCTGGTTGCAGCCACACATGCTGGACACCATCTGAACCAAAAAAGTTTATCTTGGTCTCATTAGACCACAGGGCATGGTTCCAGTAATCCATGTCCTTAGTCTGCTTTTCTTCAGCAAACTGTTTGTGGGCTTTCTTGTGCATCATCTTTAGAAGAGGCTTCCTTCTGGGACAACAACCATGCAGACCAATTTGATTATTTCTATTTCTCAAAGACAACCTCTGGATATGATGCTGAGCACGTGCACCCAACTTCTTTGGTCGACCATGGCAAGGCATGTTCTGAGTGGAACCTGTCCTCTTAAACCGCTGTATGATCTTGGCCACTGTGCTGCAGCTCAGTTTCAGGGTCTTGGCAATCTTCTTATAGCCTAGGCCATCTTTATGTAGAGCAACAATTCTTCTTTTCAGATCCTCAGAGAGTTCTTTGCCATGAAGGTGCCATGTTGAACTTCCAGTGACCAGTATGAGAAAGTGAGAGCGATAACATCAAATTTAACACACCTGCTCCCCATTTACACCTGAGACCTTGTAACACTACCGAGTCACATGACATTGGGGAGGGAAAACGCTAATTGGGCTCAATTTGGACATTTTCACTTAGAGGTGTACTCACTTTTGTTGCCAGCGGTTTGCATAGAATGCATTAAGATAAGAAAACCTTCTGCCTTTACAACTCCTTTTATCCTGTGGATGTGTTGCCCATGGTTGCCAAAAAGAATGTCACATTTCGATTAGTCTGTACATAGAACTTTTTTGGAATTGAGGTTGTAATGCTAATCACATTTTTCTTTTTCATGTTTTCACATTTTGGTATAATAAAAAAATTGTGGCATGTTCTGAATGAATAAACAAAAGTGAGTATTTTTCCATGAGTTACTGGTGAAGGATACAATATGTGAATGTAGCTATGCCGACATTGCAAAGGTCTGTGGCAGAGATGCATACACTGAGTTTTTGGCTAAAGCTTGTGGTTTAATAATAATTGTATGCCCCTGTCCTCAAAGAGGTAATGGAGTTGCCAAGGACAGGTGATATGCTTTACTGGAACGTTTAATTATTCTGATGCTCCTTGAAGTAGACTTGCAGTTAAAACTGGCCATGCGTGGCATTTTATTCCTTTGCAATGGGGAGATCTGCCTGCAGTAGTATTGTGCGTTGTCACTGCCTCCATTTTCTACGTCATCCAGTTATTTATCTGTCATGTGATACTAATGAAATACACATTTGGGGGAATAAACTGGTATGAATCTGCCCGCCTTTATTTAAAATGGAAAAACTAGATTTGGGTGAACTAACCTTATAAGGGGTTTCTCAGGTTCCCGCAGCATTTCAGCCTCATAGGCTATTATGTATACTGCCCTACGCAATTGTAATGATATTACCGAACACATAAAACTACCATCTGCAAAGATTCTCAGGTCGCTGTGTAACAGAATAATGACATGTTTACCACAATTCTTTTTAAAGTGGAACTTTAGTCAGAATATTAAATCCTGCTAGATCACTTCATGCTGGCCCCTTTTGCAGGTATTTTCACCTTTCTCTGCACATACTTAGTTGCTCTCTATTTTTAGGCACTGCCGGGTCTGTAGAGGCCGATCTGCTGACAGCCTTAAAGTGCAATTACCGTATTTATCTGTGTATAACATGCACAGGCCTATAGCACGCACCCTAATTTTAGGAGGGAAGTTTAAGGAAAAAACTTACATTTTAAAAAAACTTTGAAGCAAAATTAAGGTCACAGCTCATCAATGCACCCTGCTCAGTGCCCATCTACAGGCTCTAAATTGCCCATCAATGCACCCTGCTCAGTGTCTGCAGCCAATAAATTGACCAACAATGCCGCCTGTTCATTACCCATCTGCAGCCTCACCTTTCCCATCATTGCAGCCTCGCTAGTGTTGGATTATCCCTGCTGTTTCCGAGGGAAGAGGAGGAGTGAGTGCCGTTGAATTACACATATCCGCAATCTCCTGTGTACCCGGTGCTCCGTCACTTACAGCTGCGCCTCCTGGCCCTGCTCATATGATGGACAAAACAGTGGCCCAATGCGGGGCCAGGAGGCGTGGCTGTGAGTGACGGAGCACCGGGTACACAGGAGATTGCAGCTCTGTGTAATTCAGTGGCGCTTGCTCCTCTTCCCTCAGAGACAGCAGGGATCGGTGTATAACGTGCACCCAAGATTTTCCCCTGATTTTATGGGGGGAAAAAGTGTGTGTTATACACCGATAAATACGGTAAACCGCTTCTGTTTGATCTGCAACAGCCATGGTGCTGCACATGTGATCAGTTATGACACCAGCCATTTAATGGTTTGACAGTTTGAGGACACAAGCAAATGTGACAGTTAGCAATCCTGGCATTCCAGGCATGTAACCAATTTTTTGAAGCTGTTAAATCAATGGGTTTATTTCTGCTTTATGATTTACTGCTGCTCTGGGCTTCATTAAAATGGCAGCCTCCAGCAAGAGGAAACAGGAGTAATGCTGGAGACAGTTTACAGCACGCACTCATCTTGGTAGCATAATTATTAATGTGAAATGTATGTTCCTTGCTAAAGTACATCATTTTTTTATCAAGTTATGGGTAGCCCTGACAGAACAACAATTCTTACTGTCCTGTTTGTTTAGTATTCTAAGCCTGTTTGCCTGCACATTTAATAGAATTTACCATTTTCTTTGACCATATTCCTTTGTTCTGTATACAAGGATGTAAAGCAGAGGTATTGGTAAGATTGTCAGACAAGGCTTTCTAGAACTGTGTCCTGCATAAATAGTGTTGAGGTAGATTCACACCAGATCCATGACATCATGTTGCTGAAGAGTAATGGCATGAGCTCTGCAGAAGTGAAACTGGAATCTGTTAAAGCCACATTAATTAACTGGAAAAAAAATGTGTAATTTAATGTTTGGTTGAACGTTACTTTAGATGTTGGGGCCTGTTCACACCATATGCGTTAGGCCTAACCCATAGAAAAGGCAAAGCGCCTTGTGTTCTATGTGTTCAGTTCAGACCATTGTGAAAAAAAAGTATGACATGCACTACTTTTTTTTCAACACAGCATGTTTCTCAGCCATAAAAAATTGAATGAAACGTCACTTTGTGACATTTCAATAAAGTTGTAATAATTCTCAATGGTTGCTTCTGAGCACACACCAGTGGCCACGGTATGGCAAAGCCACTGGCGCGAAGGAGCTGGTAGGCACAGAAAAATTAGAGTATGGTGAAAGTAATAATTAAAATAGTTAAAAGAAAATGTACAATATTGCCCATGTGCTGCTGTTATGACACAACATTTTTTTCCCCTGATGAAGCCATGGCAGGTGGTGAAACATGCTGGAAGTGCCCTACACTGTATAGATTTTTAGAGTGGAGAGGGGATTACTCTGCATTTTGATTTTTGATGATGTTTGGCAGTATGTGAATATGAGTAATAAAAGTATACGGAAGTAATAGTAGGGAACTATAAGGCAAACCTAGAGCAAATGGTGTCAAAAGGAGGCACATGTAGTAAGAACAAAGGAAAATTTAATAAATCTATTTTTATATTCTCCTTCTTAGAGAAAAGGTATTATAGATAGTACTTGTGTCCCTTTACTGTGCAGCCATCACCATTGGGAAAATTTTCACATAGAGTTGGGGAAAGGAATTGAGTTTAAAAATGTATAAAAGGAGAGGATTGTTTTAATTTCTAAAAATAAAGAATAGGGGCAAGATCTGTGAGAAGTGTATTCATTTCTGCAGTTTTTGATGCATTGAAAGATTAATTTATATAATAATAAATAAGGGGTTGTGTATGTAACACAGGAGGAGCATTTGTAAAGTGAAGTTATTTCTAGAATTTTACGTGTAAAATTGTGGCACAAGTTTGTGTCATTTGTCTTACGCGCGTTTTAAAAAATAAATAAAAAATAGATGAAGAATTAAGCTACTACATATACATATTGTGATGAAGCTGATTTACGTTTGCTTTATTTTAAGGTGAACAGCCTCAGTTTGTTTTGTTTTTTGTTTTTTTTATACATACCAATAGCAAGCAACTAAAAATCTCCCATATACAGGTGCATCTCAAAAAATTTGAATATCATCAAAAAGTTAATTTATTTTAGTACGGTAATTAAATTCAAAAGTGAAACTTTTGTATTATATATAGATGCGTTGCACACAGAGTGATATATTTCAAGCATTGCTTTCTTTTAATTTTGATGATTATGGCTTACATCTAGTGAAAACCCAAAATTCAGTTTCTCCGAAAACTAGAATATTTCATAAGACCAATAAAAAAAGGATTTTTAGAACAGAAATGTTGTTTTAATGAAAAGTATGCCTATGTACAGTATAGTATGCACTCAATACTTGGTCGGGGCTCCTTTTGCATGAATTACTGCATATGGCATGGAGGCATTCAGCCTGTGGCACTGCTGAGGTGTTACGGAAGCCCAGATTGCCTTAATAGCAGCCTTCAGCTCGTCTGCATTTTTGGGTATGGTGTCTCTCATCTTCCTCTTGACAATACCCCACAGATTCTCGATGGGGTTTAGTTCAGGCGAGTTTGCCACTCCTTGTGAATCTCCCCCCGAACTTTTGAATGGCCTCTGCTTCACAATCCTCTCAAGGCTGCGGTTATCCCAGTTGCTTGTGCACCTTTTTCTACTACACTTTTTTATTCCACTCAACTTTTGATTTATATGCCTGGATACAGCACTCTGTGAACAGCCCGTTTTTATTTTTTATTTTTTTTAGCAATTACCTTTTATGACATACCCTCGTGGAGGGTGTCAATGATTGTGTAACCTACTGAACCAGACTGAGAGACCATTTAAAGCAGGGGTGTTCAAACTTTTTTTGATGAAGTGAACATGCGTGAGGGCTGACCATGTTGCCTGACATTCTTTGAACTATTAAAATTCGGTCTAAGTGCCTTTGTGGCTGTGTGTGAGTAAAGAGATGAGCTCAGGCGTGTTTTTTTGGATATATTTATTATTGGCGTATAACACGCACCTTCACTTTAAGAGGGAAGTTTCAGAAAAAATACTTACATTTTAAATAAAGAACTGTGAAGCAAAATAAGTTGGTGCCCATCTGCAGCCCCACCGTTGCCATGAATGCAGCCCCACCGTTGCCATGAGTGCAGCCCCACCGTTGCCATGGGTGCAGCCCCACCGTTGCCATGGGTGCAGCCCCACCGTTGCCATGGGGGCAGCCCCACCGTTGCCATGAGTGCAGCACCCCCACCGTTGCCATGAGTGCAGCACCCCCACCGTTGCCATGAGTGCAGCACCCCCACCGTTGCCATGAGTGCAGCACCCCCACCGTTGCCATGAGTGCAGCACCCCCACCGTTGCCATGAGTGCAGCACCCCCACCGTTGCCATGAGTGCAGCACCCCCACCGTTGCCATGAGTGCAGCACCCCCACCGTTGCCATGAGTGCAGCACCCCCACCGTTGCCATGAGTGCAGCACCCCCACCGTTGCCATGAATGCAGCACCCCCACCGTTGCCATGAATGCAGCTCCCCCATTGCCAGGAATGCAGACTCGCCATTGCCATCAGTGCAGCTTGATTGATGCCCATCCATCTGCAGCCTTGGAGGGGCGGGATGAGCGCCAAAAGACTGCATACAAGGAAAAACTCCTGTTTTCTCTGTGGCCTCTTTAATAGGAAGTCCCGCCTCCTATGATGGACAGAACAGTCATCCAATGGCAGCGCAGGAGACAGGACTTCCAATTACAGAGGCTGCCATGTTCACAGGGAATACACCTGTGTGTACGGCACTCGCCATTGCCAGGAATGCAGCACCCACCATTTCCATGATTGCAGCACCCACCATTGCCAGGAATGCAGACTGATTGATGCCCATCCATCTGCAGCCTTGGAGGGGACAGGGAGGGGGCCGGGACGAGCACCAAAAGATTACATACAGGAAAAACTCCTGTTTTCTCCGCAGCCTCTTTAATTGAAAGTTCTGCCTCCTATGATGGACAGAACAGTCGTCCAATGGCAGCGCAGGAGACGGGACTGCCTATTACAGAGGCTGCCGTGTAAACAGGAAATACTCCTGTGTGTACGGCACTCATCCCGCCTCCTCCCTCTCCCCTCCAAGGCAGCCAGCATTGTGGCCCCAGTGCTGGGAGATTGTTGGGGGCCACAAAAGATATATATATATATATATATATATATATATATATATATATATATATATATATATATATATATATATATATATATATATATATATATATATATGCAAATAACCAGGCGGGCCGTTCAAAAACGGAATTTTGGACATGAATTTTAAGCCTGATTTATAGGCTCAGGAAACCTTTATAAGTGTTTTGAGTTAATTAGATGATTAGAATGAGACACCATGAATCTACAATATTGAACTTTTTCACAATTTCTAATTGTCTAAGATACTGAATTTTGTGTTTTCGCTAGCTGTAAGCCACAATCATCAAAATTAAAATGTATTACTCTGTGTTTAATGAATCCATATAATATTTGAGTTTCACTTTTTGATGATATTCTAATTTTTTGGAGATGCACCTGTAGCAGTTCTCAGAAATGGTAATATGTTGCAAACACTCATTTATTTTGTGGAATTTTAGTAAAGTGAGCAAGAGCCAAGTAAATATGCATCACATAGGAATATCCTCTCATTGCACAAGCATGTATGTTTGCCCTTACACCCCTGGCACCATCCTTAGTTGTTCTGTCAGTTCTAAACCTTGACAGTTTTTATGGATGAGATGGTTGTTTTGATGATGATAGAAGTCTGACAATAGGCATTTGATATCTGAAGGAATCTCAAAGGAAATCTATCACAACACACAATACTTCTTTGTAAGAAGACTTGCGTGGAAATTCCTCCTTTGGCCACTGACTAGCATGTTCTTTCTATCAGTTCAGAGGGTAGAAATTGGCTTGGTATGCTAGCCAATAAACCTAAAGCAGAGAGATTACACAAAGAAAAATGATTCTGGGTGTCAGATTTAGGTGATTATAGTTTACAAATTTTTTCTGGGATACTACAGTGACTGGACATGTAAATAAATGCCTTTGGTCTCATGATTTCTGCTGAAGGAGAAAGAATCAGAAGGTTTCATCTCTGATCTTCCACTTCAGCTGAGATCGCCTGTCCCAATGCCTAGGCATCTGTTCACATGAAATATGGGAACCTGGACCGCCATTTTTCCAAGACAGGTATTTCAAGACTCCTTAGCATTGACTCCATTGCAGTGAAATGGACAACATGCTGTTATCTCACTTTAGGTTGACTACCTGCAAGGAATCTTCAGCTCAGTACTGCCTAAGCTCACAATCCTACCAACGGAAATGAATGCACACAAACCTGAGATTTTATTTCACATGGTTTCTTCTTGGCTGTAGTACTCTGTTATATCACTAAAGTATAAACATATTGTTATAATCCATACATTTTATTGTATGCGGTGTATAATATGTGCGTACATTACAGTGAAAATATATGCACTCCGAATGCAAGGTCACAAGTGTGTAATGAGGAAAATGGCTGTAAAGTTTGTAGCTGGGATGTTAGTTTTTAAAATGGTCAGATTATTCCAGAAATTGTTCAAGCTTTGAGATCTCTGCTGGTGAAATTTTAGTGGCTTACATTATGGTAGACTGTACTGCCTTTCTATCTGCTCATGTCTGTACCCAGGAACTTCAGTCTTTGTCAGTGCAGCTGTTCCACTTAATGCCGGTGAGTGAGGTAGGTTGGGAGGTGGGGGTGCTGCAGCCTGATGCGGAGAAGAAAGGGGAGAGGTGATTTAGCATGTTGAATACTACCTAATTATAGGCTTCTGGCACATTTTATAGAGCTTGTCCTTTTCAATATCTGTAGAATTATAATAACAACTTGCTTATGCCTACGGATAAAGAAGCAAACTGGTAATTGCCAGCGATTAGGTTCTGCTTATCTAAACATTCTTCCTTTTCATTGAGATGTTGTCTGTTGTATATGTGTATAGGTTACCTGCATTAAGAATAAGAATAAAATTCTGTAAAAAAAAAAAACATACCAGTGGATAGCATTTTCTCTAACTGTGCTGAAAGGAATACAGCTGTTCTTCCTTCCATGAAACCTTGGTAGTTTGCAGTACCCTATATTCATTTGCATGGTTTGTTTCCTGTGTATTGGACGTTAATCTGAATTAGACAAATTCAGATAGTTAAATTAGTTAAATTTAAAAATGCATGACATTTTTTTTTCAGTGAACAAATTACTGCATTAATTTTGTGCATAATAAATATATATATATACACACACAGTATGTCTATAGTTTTGTCATTTTGTTTTGGGCCACAGCTATAAACCAGAGATGGTGCTTTGCTATCGTGCAGTAGCATGATGCTTTCTGTCTTTCCATTGCTAGAGTTTCATTCCTTAGGGTCACTGCCTTTATTGAACGTGTACGTTTTCCTGAGTTTGATTCAGTACTTATTGGTTGTTGTGTCTGCATGATTATATTCAGAGTTAGAGACTGATGTGAGAGGTTCAGTGTTCGCTTTTAACTATGGTGGAAATATCTGCATGAGTAAAATATATAACTGAAATATTTGTTGCCTTAGATGTAAGGGTATTTTTATGTCGTCTGGCGTAGATTATGATCATGTCTATAGCTGACTGTTCTCTATCTGCAATAATACGTTTTTCCTCTCAAATACTATATTTTCCACAGAAGACTGTAAATTTTTAATCTAAAAGGAGAATCTTGTGGTTTGAAAAAATGATTAAAGCGGTAGTAAACCATTGGCAATTTTCCTTTTTAACCTGCAGGGCAAAATATAATGTGCTAGTATGCATCTCATATTAGCACATTATGTGAAACTTGCATTACAATGGAGCCCTTCCAGCGGCAAGCAGTGACCAGTGACAGGGCTTCCATCTTCACCCGGTTTTCCTTTCTGGGTTCGTGGACTCCAGGTGTGTGAGTGGCCGGAGCCACAATGACATCACTCCAGCGCATGCACACTGGAGCTGCTGTTTACGGCACAGGACTCTGAAGGAACCCTGGTGACCTCACTGGCTGCATGTACAGTAAATATCTCCTAAACGGTGCACATTTGGGAGATATTTTTAGTACCTATAGATAAGCTTTATTATAGGCTAATCTATAGGTAAAATTAATTTATGGGAGTTTACGCCTACTTTAAGGTTTTAAAAATACAATGCGTAATACAGTTTAAAGATTTTGGTTTGCAGAACTCATGGTTACGTACGGAATAGGGATTAAAGACATCATTGTTTCGTATGTGTCCTATTGGCTTCCAATAATTACCAGGGTTGTGTCACATATTTAATGTAGCATCTAAGTTGTCTAATTACTTCAGGAAATACATCATCTATAATCCAGGTAGGGGAAAACACACCATCTGTTGATTCATGCATTCCATTGTTCCTAGGGAACCCATGTCAAAATGTATTATTTTCTGTATAGTAGCTAGCACAGACATTGGCATCTATTAGCCTTGCATGATAAATGCCTCAGAATTTTTATTTTTTATTTTTATCATCACATGGGCAATACTGTAAGAACATATTGTGTATTAAAATCAGCCAACCTCGACTTGTTTCTGATGATTGCCTTTTTTTTTCTTTTAGCTACCTGCTGATTTCACCAAACTGCATATCACAGACAGCCTACATCCACAGGTGACCCAGGTGTCCTCCAGTCATTCAGGATGTAGCATCACTAGCGATTCTGGGAGCAGCAGCTTGTCTGACATCTACCAGGTAAGATAGGAGATTACTTCTTCAGTGGTGTACAGAATTTGTGATGTTTCATTTGATGTATGTATGCAAGGCATTATGTGGCCATTAAATGGAATCTGTCAGGGCAGCTGTCACCTCACATAGCTGAAGCTGTAATGAGCCATGTGATCCTGTACAAGTCTGTTGTGCCCAATAGCTGTACCATACTCATTTTACAGCTTTACAGGGTACATTATGGACAGCAACACATACGTTACAAAGCAGCTGTGGGAATAAATGTGAATCCCCCCCCCCCCCCCATTGTACAAGGCAGATGCCTATGTATGAAAAGTAACATTTTGGATGGGCTACTATGCATCGCATTGTAGCCCATTATGTCTCACTTACCTGACACAGGAGCCTGCGATGTCACCGCTGTCCCCTCTTCCATGAAGCATCCATCTTCCTTCTGGGTATCGCGGCTCCGGCGCGGTGATTAGCCGGAGCCGCGATGACATCACTAACGGCACGATCGCCGTTGGAAACGGCATGCTCAGTGCGTATGCACCGTAGACATCGGTGCCTGTCTTTTGCAAATGTCTCCTAATCCGTGTAGGTTTAGGAGATATTTCTTACACCTACAGGTAAGCCTTAATCTAGCCTTACCTGTAGGTAAAAGTGGTCTGTAAGGGTTTACAACTACTTCCAGTGCTACTGTGGATGAGGAGGGTAATAATAAGCACTTTCAGCATTTGGGGAAGTGCTTTTTATATTGGATCTTTTCCCTCTTTGAAATATCCATGTCACATGGGATGTCTGACTGCAGATTATGCTCATTGGCTACATTTCAAGATACATTGACAGTATCCAATACAATTGTCACCCTGCACATTATTCCCAGGAAGCCGCCCTCTGTTTATGGCCACCCATAGTGCAGGCACAGTACTGACTGGTTGTAATCGTAAAGAAGTAAAGTGATTTGAGCTGTATATAATCAGAGAATCATTTATATTTTCCCTTCAAACTCCTTAGAGCAGTGGTTCTTAACCTGGGGGTCAAATGACAATTTGTCAGGGGTCACCAAATCCTGAGCTGTTCCTGAAGCCCACGCTGCTCTCCCAGCCTTTTTGTGGCCGCCCAGCTGGGCTGTTCCTGGAGCCCACGGCCGCCCACTCAGCCTCTTCGCCCATTTAGTTCACGCCATGGCTGGGGGGCAGAGACTAGAGGTCAGCTGACTGGTGAGGAATGTGAAGTGAGAGGGGCTGGAGGAGACCCTATCCCCTGATTTCGGCATAGGTGTCACTGTTCCGAGACACCACAAAGTCGGAGACACATTGAAGCCGGAGACACAGTGAGTAACACTACCTGTGATTATAGTTGCCATTAAAAGTCCCCACAACAGTTCTCAAATCAGCAGATGACCTTGATCAAGAGCACCTAAGTTGGCTGATCAGAACTCCCCCCCAGCACTGCCACGCATCCCACCCCCCGCCAAGGAGTAAGAGAAGGAATAAAAATAGAGAATACATGGAAGGGAGAGGAAAAGAGGGGGAGGAACAAAGAAAAAGAGAGAGAAATAATAAGAGAAAGAACAAAAAAGACGGCTAGAGAGAGGGATGGGGAAAAAAAAACAATAAATTAGGATAGAGAGAGGTAAAAGGAGAACAAAGAGAAAGGGTGGTACATCCTAAAATGTACCATAAGGGGTTTTTAATACTGTACGAGTGGAAGGGGCTCAGGGAGCGCTAAATGTCAGTGGGTTAGGGGCACAAATTACTTGTCTTGCCTTGGGTGCTGACAACCCACGCTACAAAAATAATTTTACTGTTCAGGGTCCCCACAACTTGGGAAATTTTATCAAGGGGTCACGGCACTAGAAAGGTTGAGAACCATTGCCTTAGAGGGACATAAAGCTTTGTGTGTGAACTCTGTTCTCAAACATCTACAGTCTACCAAATTGTTAAATATTCTGAAAATAATTTAGAGAGGAAACACATATATAATTTTCTTTTGTTTTTGTGTGAAAAGTCAGCACTGTAAGAAGTAATACTATATGTGAGGAATTGTTCAATGCTTTTTAAAGGACCTCTCTGGTCTAAGTTGTACGAACAATGAGCTGTGACTTTCAGCGTATACACTTCTGTGCTTTATATCGTCCACTGAAGATGGGTTTTTTTTTTTTTCAGTTTCATAAAGTAGGAGTCATGGGAAACACTTGGCAGGTGTCTAAAAGAAATTGCTGTGCATTAGCCAAGGTCCATTAGCTCTCTTGGCTAGGCAAGTGCTGTCATTATCCCACCATTCACGCAGATTTGAGCAAGCCCATCCTCCTCTGCTCATGTTTTTTGCACTCCCCCCTTTTTTTTTTTTTGGGTGGTAACTTATACCCCATATACAAAAAAAAAAAAGTTGGTCTTTCGGGCCAAAATCTAGCTCTGATGTAACAGTTTATTCTTGTTATAAAGCAGTACCAGATAAATATGCAAAGGAAAACAAACTTAACCTGTCCTCCCCCCTTTCTTTTCCTTTTACAACCCCATGTCCCAAAAAGTTGGGATGCTATGTAAAAGCTACATAAAAACAGAATGCAATTATTTGCAAGTCTCAAATGCATAAATTGAGAAAATGTACCATTTTAAGAAAAAAAATAAAGGTAATTTTGAAATTGATGGCAGCAACACAAAAAAGTTGGGATAGGGCCATGTTTACCACATTGTAGCATCCCCTCTTCTTTTAACAACACACTGTAAACGTCTGGAGACCGGTTGCTGGGGTTTTGGAAGAGGAATGTTGTCCCATTCTTGCCTGATATAGGATTCTAACTGCTTGATAGCCCTGGCTTGTATTTGTCATATTTTTTGTTTCACAATGTGACAAATATTTTTAATACCTGAAAGGTCTGATCTGCGGGTGGCCAGTTAAGCACCTGGACCATTCTACTGCGAAGCCTTGTTGTCATAGATGCAGAATGTGATTTAGTATTGTCCTGCTGCAATATGCAAGGCCTTCCCTTAAAAAGATGTCGTCTGGGAATATATTCTGCTCCAAAACCTGGATATATTTTTCAGCATTGGTGCCTTTCCAGATGTGCAAGCTGCCCATTTCATATGCACTAATGTACCCCAATACCATCAGAGATGCAGGCTTTTGAACTGAGCATTGATGAGTCGGAAGGTTCCTCTCTTTTAGTCACTCTAATCCGGAGGGAGTGGAGGCCATGGTTGCCAAAAAAGAATGTCAGCTTTCTAATCGAGTTTTCAACTTTGCAACAGACCATTTTAAATGAGCTTTGGCCCAGACGAGACTACAGCGTTTCTGGATCATGTTCAGATATGGCTTCTTCTTTGCATGATAGAGCTTTCATTTGCTTTTTTGGATGGCACAGCAAACCGTGTTCACAGACTGATTTTTGAAAGTAGTAGTCCTGAATCAATGCAGTGATGTCCATCACAGCATCAGGCCTGTTTTTAATTCTGTGCATCCAGTATTGCATTTTGGCCTTGTGCACAGAGATTTTATGATTTGTACTGTAGATTATGTATTTAACCACTTGCAGACAGCACTACAGCCAAGAGCTATAGTGACAGCAACAGTGCGGCTCGATAACTCTGGGAGGGCGTATTAAGATGTCGCCAGAAGCCCCCCAAACCCATGACCCTGTTGGTAAAACATATTATCAGCGTGTAACACGCAGGCACTGTTTATCCTCTGTTTTCAGGGGGAAAAAGTGCGTGTTATACGCGGATAAATACGGTACCTTATTTTTTTCTTAAATCTATACATTTTCTCAGTTAAAACATTTGATATGTCCTCAGTTTACTATTGTGAATAAAATAGGGGTTTATGAGATTTGCATATCATTGCATTGTGTTTTTATGTAGATTTTACACAGTGCCTCAACTTTTTTGGAATTGGGATTGTATTACAAGTGAGGAAATGCTGGAACCTCAGTGTCATTTGGGAAGATTTTCCCCTTATTGCTGTCTTGTTCACACAAAACGAATTAAGGAAGTCTGGTGAGTGGGAGGAAAGACAAAAAAAAAAGGAAAATTTGACAGCTTAAACCCTCCCCATTCTATCAATAAATGTGCACTGTATGTGTTTTGCAAATACTTTGGTAATGTAAACTATTCCCGCATCAGCTTTATATCGCTATAGTTGTACAATTTATATTGTGCCACTAAACAATGCGACAATACTGCAGTTAATTTATATAGTCTATATTGGGAACATACTGTATCTCAATAGTTTAAACTTAAACAACACAAACCACACCCCTGAATAATAGATGACAGACTCATCCTTTCCTCTCTATGCTGTATATAGGATACTGTTTGAATTTTAATTTAGACCAAGACTATCATAAAACAAGCAGCAAGAGGTAAGCTTTCTCTTTAGAAAGCCCAGATAACATTGCACAATTAGTGATTAGCACCATAAGACTATCATATAAAAATTATATAATAAATCAGTTTAAAAACTTACATTGTTAAAATTTACATTATTTTCCCTTTTAAATATTTCCTTTTCTAATGTCTTTTTAAATGCTTGCTAATTATTCCAGGACTTCTGAATCTTACCTGGTGGCTTCTCTGTATGCAGTAAAACCTTGGTTTGCAAGCATAATTCGTTCCAGAAACATGCTTGTAATCCAAAGCACTTGTATATCTCAGCATTTTTTTACAGGGTATAAAAGATTAGAGAGGCACCTCTAAGTGTAGCAATAAGTTGCTAAATAATGTACCTTCATTAAATATATTGCTACACTTAGAGGCTTGTCTCTTCTTTTTATACTCAGCTGTGACGTGACGCTACTCTTGTATCAAGACATCACTTGTATATCAAGGCAAAATTTATTAAAACATTTTGCTTGTCTTGCCAAACGCTCTCAAACCAAGGTTTTACTGTACTTCATCTTCTATTATCTGTAGTTCTTTAATTAGTGTTACTGCATTATATTTGTGCTGATTTTGCTAAGAGATTGAATTAATATTTGAGTACCTTGATGACCTATGTATAGGGTTGCCCTGATAGTGGCATCGGTGCCGATACTAAGCATTTGCACGAGTATCGGTACTCATGCAACTGCTCCGATACCTGAAACCAATACTTTCAGGCTCACTTTTTTCAGCTGTCAGCGGGATTCCCTGACTGACAGCTGAAATTAAATAAAACAAAACATGCAATTATCGGTTGTTAAGGAGCGGGGCCGCCAGATGACTCATTCAGCTCTCAGTGGGGTTCCCCTGATGACAGCTAAAGTGTAAATGAAGACCTGGCAATTGGAGCTGTTAAAAAAAAAAAAGCAGCTGGGCAATGTTTATCAACAACATTGCTCAGCCGCTCAAACAGAAAGGTAAAAAGAAACATTTTCTTTTTGTAGCTTTATGTTTCTTAATCTAAAGATCAAAGGGATGAACTTTGCTCTTTAGGTGAAGTCAGTTTAAAACAACCTGTCAAGCTTTTTTTTAAATTAAATTTTCCTCTGTTTTAACCCCTTATTAACTCTTAATTTACTCTAATCAGCCTTAATTAAATGGAGAAGAGAACAAGGAGTTAATTATTTTCCTGCTGACTTTTTTTTTTCACTTCTATTTTATATACTATTATTAATAAAAAACTTTTTTTTTTTTTGTTTGCTTTGTTCGTTAATATTTTAACATATATTTACATGTTTCACATTAAGAAAAAAAAACACAAAAGAAAAAGATTTAATTTGTAAATAGTTGCAGTAGGTATCGGCAAGTACTAAAAAAAAGTATTGGTATTCGTACTCTGTATCGGTGCATCCCTACCTATGTATGTAGCTAGATTCTGTGGACACAAAGAAAAACATACCACAACTCTTCTGTAATCACAATGTGGTCTGTAAACTTGGGTACAGGGGGAAAGCATGAGCCATGGCTTTGGAAACCTCCAAGTATTGAACTGGAGCTGCGTGATCGGCTTCAGGACCATTTATACGACATTCAAAAAGATCACAACACCAATGTGGCCAGGCACTGGAATGACATACACCACAAATATGTCTCTGGTCTAGTTATTCAGGCAGTTGAGAAAATTGTTTCACCAGTTACAGGAGGAGATAAGTTCAAGATCCTATGTAATAGAGAGGTTTATTGGATCTTCTTCCTTAACGCTAGGATACCGGCAGGTATGAATTTCGAGTGGGATGTCACTCATTATTAAGAGTGAGTTCCCATATTGATCTACTTGGGTTAAAAGCAGGGACTTGATGATAATTCCAATAGGGTGCACAACTATTTGCTGTTGAGACAACGAGGTTTGTCATTCACCACTTTGATCTAAATCTATACCAGTAGAAGTGACAATGTGTACCACTACACTGGTAAAGGATTAAGTAAAATAAAATAAAACACATTTTTGGAAATGTTGTGCACCTGCACGTATGTGTGTGTATATACATCTAGACACCATAACGGTGGTCCTTCTCCTTGCCCCCGATGCATACATTTATCTTCTTAAACCTAAATATTCCATATTCAGTCCTTCTATTTTGGGAAGGCAGTTAAAATGTTATCATCACGGGTGATTAAGCCTGTTAATGGTGTTCGGATTGCTCTGTATCAAGCTGGGGGAATTTTTGTGCTGATAACCCTATGGGCCAATTTTCGTGTATGGGATATTGGCACTGGTGACATTTTCACAAACATAAAATTTGATGTTTTGTACAATCTTATATATAAGGGTTCTCCACTAGTGTCACAGGTCCCCCCAGCTTTCAATGCACACATGTAACATATGTCAATACATGTGCCCTGTTTTCTTGATGGTTGATGGTTTTATTGTTCATTTTTTATCCTTAGATGAGGTGTATTTTTCTGGTAAACCTTTATATTAAGAAACACATGTATTGAAGTTGAGATTTGGAGTTAATTACCTAAACCGCATCACCAAGAATGAGACTGTTATGGCATTTGTGAAGATCTTGGTTCCAGCTGATTTGTTTTAGCACTAACCAGCACCAGATTGCCGTCTGCTAATGGGTGTATACTAATCTCTCTATCTTTCAATTAAGTCCATGTTGTATGTATTGCTATAGGTATATACGAGTCATTGTCATGAGTATAAGATTCAGCTATGAGTAAGCACCAGTAGTTTTGGTGTGTTAGCGATCTTTTTATCCTTTTTTGCTGTATGGATTGTTATTAATAAAGAGAATTTTGTTGGAGTCAGCCATCTGGATAATTCTTTCTGCTATATGCTATCTGCATACTGAGCCGGCACCCGTTACCTGTTAGGGGAGGAGATATCGTGGCTAAGACACCTGGAGCGGGTCTCTCTGTTTATTGAACTGCAGCTCCTGGGAACTGCTGCCTGCATTTTTAGGCCTCATGCATACTGGACGTTTTTAAAGTTGCTGTTAGGGGCATCCAGAGTTTTTTTTCCCTGCTTCTAAACACCCCTGTATTGTTACATAGTTACATAGTTAGTAAGGTTGAATAAAGACACCAGTCCATCGAGTTCCTGAGCGAGTGTGGGTGTGTGTCTACAATTATCCCTATTTTTATTTAAGGTACCCATATAGCGTTGTCAATTTTACGCTTCGCTCCACACATATATCGCACACTCACATCGGTCCCTACCCTCAAGGAGCCCACAATCCAAGGTCCCTAACATTCATATACTAGGGCGAATTTTTTGGACAGAAGCCACTTAACCTACCAGCATGTCTTTGGAGTGTGGGAGGAAACCGGAGTACCCGGAGGAAACCCACACAGGCACAGGGAGAACATGCAAACTCCAGGCAGGTAGTGTCGTGGTTGGGATTTGAACCAGCGACCCTTCTTACTGCTAGGCGCAAGTGCTACCCACTACACCACTGTGCTGCCCATGTGTTGTTAGCCTATGTGTCCATGCACAGATAGGTGTTTAGGAGAAAAGGTGTCCAGGAGATATAGCAAAACATCCAGTGTGCATGATGCCTAGTTCTTTAGAAATCATTGCAATCTTTTGCATTATTTGGAAAAGCTTATTACTAGTTCTTGTATTAGCACTGGTTAGTACTACGGCCCCAAAAATAGGTATTGGTGGAGTGTAGCATTTTTATTCGTTTGGTGACCTTCCAAATTATTCATGATGCTCTCTTTTGACTTGTGACCTATAAAATATGTTGCTCCAGCCTGTAACATATATTCAAACCAGCCATATATTCAGACTAGCATGGAGACTAAATACTGCTATTAAAGTGTTACTAAACCCAGCAATATAAAAACACACCATCCGCCCCCCTCACAGTGCACACAGCTTCTAAATATTCTTTTTATATGCAAATACTGCTGCTATATATGTTTTTTTTCTGTTGTATATCGCAGTCGGTGGTAATCTGCAGGGTCCCAGCGATTCCAGAGTGTTTATGGAGGAGGAGATTTCACTGTTCTCTGACGAAACGTCCTCTGTCTCTGTGAACCCTCACATACGATCTGGCCAGCGCTAATTGGTGCTGTGCCAATGACATGCTCAGTTCAAAAAAAAAAGACTTACAAACTTAAAAAACAAAGTTCACACAACACAGCATAATATTTAAAAACGAGATGTATGCAACATAAAATGTATTATTAACAGGTAATAAACTTGTGTGGGCGGAGTTACATTTGAGTGACATTCTGTTTCACTCTGTTCACACGGCTCCATTAGGAGTGGGAGGGAGGGACTGGGCTGTCATTTAGAATCTGTATACACACCCACATGTGTGATATCAATAGCAGGTGACCTGAAAAACTCAGCTCAACAAGGAAATGTTCTTTTCAGCATAAAAGACACAACTGAGCATGTGCAGGTTGGCTACTGCCTGTGTGTTAGCTGGCCTTCCCCAGATAGTGCAGGAGGGAAGGATCTATGCATACAGGATAAAACAGCCTTTTTACACAATGCAGAGGATTAACCCCTTAGGTTCCACAGGGAATATAACAAGCATGATATTCTGCATATACAGACACATTTTACTGTTGTGGGTTTAGTAACACTTTAATTGTTATTTATACAAATAAATATGAGGTTCTCTTTTATAAAGTCAACATGGAGCAGACTTTGGATTTCTTACTGTACACACCCAAACTTTTTTCCATTTTTTTTAGTTTTGTTATATCATTGGATCTCTGGGTCTTTTGGTTTCTCGAAATGCCATTATTAACCCAATATTTGGCACGCAGTGTCGTACATTTCATTGTTGTATAGATTTAATAAATATTTCTATAGATATATTTAATCTAGAGAGAGAACGAGAGCTGTCTCTATGTAATAGATGTGCTTGAGGGAAGTGATAAAAGTATTGTTGTGCCATGACTGCCTGCTCTCTTTCTGAACTTGAGTTCACTTATTTAAATGCTGACTCACATCTATTTTAGTCTAACCTTGACAGCATTATCCTTTTGTACAGCCAGGGTGACCAGAGCACTAATAGCTGTTTAGGTTCCTGTACAGATCACATGATTTCCAGACACCCAAGAGGGTAGAGGTATAAAAAGACTATTGGATTTTCAAGGAGAACAATCAGACCAGTATAATAGATGCAAAGTGGAATTTTTGTGAGTGTTAAGTGCCATGTGTTTCAAATTCTCGTGCAGCTATTCATGTCTGACACATGACTTCCATTGCTGGGATCGTAGTACATGATGCACACTAATTAGACACCAGATTTGTTTTTCAGCTATGACAGATCTCACTGAATATTTGGCTTTAGGACTTTTTTTTTTCATACTCGGTTTGTAGTTGTGGCAGAATATGATTTCTGATGCCATTTATTCATTAATTGTGGGTCTTTTTAGCTCATCTTGTGTTGACAGATGGTTTCAGCAAGAGCCGTACAGCACTTTCAATCTGTGGGCAGCACTGAGAATCTGCTTGTAATTTAATTTCTGCTTGCAGACCAGAAACATTGGACAGAGATAGGAAGGTGCCATCATATCTACAGTATAATGACACTTATATGTAGCTATTTAAAATGTTGGAATTTTTTATGTGCTTTTATCTGCTCTTTAACCAATTGCCGCCCGCCCACCGTCAAATGACAGAGGGGTGGTGCAACTCTCGTTCTGGGACGACGTCATTGCTGCCCATCAGTGCCTCCCATTAGTGCCACCTATCAGTGCCCACCAGTGCCACCTATCAGTGCTCATCAGTGACGCATATTAGTGCCTCCTCATCAGCGCACATCAGTGAAAGAGAAAAACTACTTATTTTTAAACTTTTTTTTTTTTTGAATTTTCTGGCTTTTTTTGTTTTTTTACTAAAAAAAAACCCAGCAGTGATTAAATGCCACCAAAAGAAAGCTCTATTTGTGTGAAAAATTCATAAATTCATGTGGGTACAGTGTTACATGACCACGCAATTGTCATTCAAAGTGTGACAGCGCTGAAAATTGGCCTGGGCAGGAAGGGGGTGAAAGTGCCCTGTAGGCAAGTGGTTAAGTTTGTGATATGATTACATTAAAGTAAAGCTGTACTAAGGAGAAACTTAAAGTACTGCCCGTATTTTTTCAGTATGTCCTTAAGCACTTCAGCCCCGGAAGAATTTACCCCCTTCCTGACCAGAGCACTTTTTGCGATTCGGCACTGCGTTGTTTTAACGGACAATTGCGCGGTCTTGCGACATTGTACCAAAACAAAATTGGCGTCCTTTTTTTCCCCACAAATAGAGCTTTCTTTTGGTGGTATTTGATCACCTCTGCATTTTTTATTTTTTGCGCTATAAACAGAAAAAGAGCGACCATTTTGAAAAAAACGCATTATTTTTGACCTTTTGCTATAGTAAATATCCCCAAAAATATATAAAAAACATTTTTTTCCTCAGTTTAGGCCGATATGTATTCTTTTACGTATTTTTGGTAAAAAAAATGGCAATAAGCGTATATTGATTGGTTTGCGCAAAAGTTATAGCGTCTACAAAATAGGGGATAGATTTATAGCATTTTTATTATTATTTTTTTTTTTTTACCAGTATTGGCGGCGATCTGCGGTTTTTATCGTGACTGCGACTTTATGGCGGACAAATCGGACAATTTTGACACATTTTTGGGACCATTGGCATTAATACAGCGATCAATGCTATAAAATTGCATTGATTACTGTAAAAATGGCACTGGCAGTGAAGGGGTTAACACTAAGGGGCGCTTGAGTGGTTAACTGTGTTCCCTGGGAGGTGATTCTAATTGAAAGGGGAGTGAACTGACTGGAAGAAGTGACGGATCGTGGTTCCTAGCTAATATGAACACACGACCAGTCACTCCTGTCAGAACAGGGAAGTGTGTGTTTACACACACTCGTCCCTGTTCTGTCTCTCCTGCTCACGATCGCTCGTGGCCGGCGGTCATCACGACCGACGACCACAAGCACCGGCACCCCCGCTGTGCAGCGGGCGTGCGCCTGCTATCCCGACCCCGCGAGCCGACGTATAGCTACGATGGCTCGCGCAGGGGAGCCAACCTGCCACAGTGTAACTGCGGCGGTTGGTCGGGAAGCGGTTAATCTATCCTGGGAATTCTATAACAAATGTGGCAGTTTTAGTTATGGGACCCAGATGAACCTAGCCACATGCTGGCTGAATTTCAGAAAACTGACAGTATAAGATTAGGATGGTGCTTAAAAAGATAGTAATAGGTGGGTTTTGATGCTTGCTATACAGTGTCGTTCTTATTGTAACTCGTAGGCAAATACTATAGGCCCATTTGAAAGAATATTTTAAATACTTACAGGAAAACACACGTCACCAATAAAAAGGAAACATGAAAACAGCTTCTTGACCATGTCTGCATGGTATAGAGGTGTTCATCATTCTATTACACAGCTAAACTAGTTGAGCTTGTAAAATATTTGCAAAACTCTGGTTCAGCCACATCTTGAGTATGCCATCCAGTTCTGGTCACCAATACTCAGGAACAATGTCCTTCAACTGGAGAGAGTCCAGAGAAGGGCAAGAAAGCCAATAAGGGGGTTGAAGGAACAACTGCTAACCTTAAACTTTTTCTCCCCTGGAGAAGAGGTGCTTAAGGGGGAATATGATGGCGATCTACAAAATCCTTGAATGGTGATTCTAGCATTGGGAGGAAACGTTGTAATCTTGGGTTTCCAAAGAAGACACACGTCCACACAATGACGTTGGACGAGAAACAGGTCAATGTCAAACTGTGTATGGGGTTCTTTACTGTTAGAGCCATGAGGATGCTGAACTCCCTTCCACTGTTGGTGGTGTGTCAGCAGAGAGTGTAGATAAGTTCAAAAAACCTTTAGATGTTTCTTGGCAAATGCAGCATACAAGGATATTGAAAACAGTAGTTACACACACACATTCTCAGGCTGAACTGGATGGACTGATATCTTTATTTAACCCTACTAACTATATAACTATGTAGTATTTGGGGGAGTGGGGAGTCTGTTAAGAAGGTAACCTTTGATTTTGACATTGTAAAATATAGTTGAAGTGTACATGTATATTTATTCCTTTTTTTAAATGTTATCTATACAAAAGTGAAACCATAAAAAGCTACTACGCTACAAAATAAGCTGTTAATTAAAAATGATTTGTGCCTTATTTTGGCAGTGGTAGTTTAATAGGCATTTTAATTTGTATTAATGACCATTTAATAGCTTGTTTATGATTAAGAAAGCAAAAACATTTGATTAAAACGTATTAGCATGTTTTAGTAAGCTACCCTCATGCATATTCAATGCAATAGAAATGAGCCAGAATAATGTGAATTATCACTAAGTATTGTAGGCATGGCTGTCATGGTAAGAACAAGGGCCCCTAATTGGACAGCTAGTAATTTAAAAGAAAAGATGGTTCCCTCTTGCCTAATCAACATCTTGGTGAGATAACTAAACCTCTGGAAAGAGTTGTATTTTTTTAGTTTTTTTTTAACATTTTGTCATCACGACGTAGCATTACCACTATTGTATTTTTGAAATGTGCGTATGTAGAAGGTAAAATGACGCAGCCAACATTATTCACTGCTGCCTCTTTTTTTCCTTTTATTTGAATAAATCATGAAACGGCATCTTCAGATGGCTCTCAGCATTGATCTCATAACAGACCTCTTTAAATATTAATTTTACTCCTGAATTTTGTATGTCAAGCATTTTGCATGGAAGAAACACTCATTACGGGAGAGACAGACTTATCTGGTTAAATGAATGAGACAAAACAATCATTCAGAGAACTTCCGTTGAGGCCCATGTGTGCTTTTTGCGTTGGCTTCCTTTGTCTTGTATACTGTTGGAAAATAAAATGGGTAGACTGTCAACAGATCTGTTTCTTCTTCGGCATTTAACCTTGGTGCAGTTTGTATACAAATCTATTAATGTGGTGACTGGTATCTTTAGATCCCACATTTAAAAAAATAAAATAAAAGCAGGTAACCTATTGGCATGGGGTAGAAGGAGCTTCAACAATAAACCTGTTCTATGTAAACTTGTAACAGAGAGATCTGGCGAGTCCTGTTCACATTACCATATTAAATACTGAAGGTCAGAATTGGTCTTGGTATTGACTCTGATGGAAGATTCCCCTTTACTCCCTGATGCAAGACAGACACCTGCCCTTACTCTAAAATGACTGCTGACCGTGTACCTAGCGGAATCTCTCTGATGGGACAAACATACCCTTCCCTAGACTAACCAAAACTAAAAGAAAACAAGTATTTGATTTTACGCACTCTTTGGGAAAAATTATTGTGATACGTACCCCTGTGTCTTCTGTCACACTTTTATTAAAGGTTCTGGTGTTCGTATTTCATGATTGTCTAAGTGACAATGCGTAATGCATCAGGCCTTACGTATTTTTTCTCTAGGCACCCCCTCACACTGCATTAATAACACACATAAACTATATGTGTATATGCTAGTGGATAGTAATCATATTTTTTTTTTAACTTACGATTTAGCTGATCCTCCTCTGGCCGTTGCCATGATGAGTGTGAGCAAATGAAGCCCAATCGCAACCTCTTCCTGTATAACCAATCGAGAGGTGCATGCTGGGTAACCAGCATGCACCTCTTGATCTCGCACATGCGCAATGCTCCGGCGGCCGTAGCACCGATTGTTTATCAAGTTGCCATAACAACGAGCGGCGACGGAGGAAGGTCCCACCCTGTTGTTATGGCAACATAGATCCACCTTAAATCGTGTCATTTTCCTGCCCACTGACTCCTGGGAAATGATGACTCACATTTCCCAGGAGCACAGGCGAGGGAGGAAGTGATGCGGAGTGCCACGGAGCAGGAAGTGGCAGATTAGGTGCCACCATCTAGCAACAGGGCACTTCTGGTAAGTAAAAAAAAGTTTTTCACTCCAAATGTTTTTTATTATTAATCAAGGACTGGGGAAATGTGGAAAATTTTCAGGGTGGAACTCTACTTTAACAAGAAAATATTTTGGTGTCCAGTGGCAATTTTGGATGTACTGTGTGTAGACAAAACAAGACACAGATGTATGACATGTTTCTACAACCCTAACTCCAATAAAGTTGGGACAAGTTGTGTAAATTCAAAAAAAAAACACACAATGCAATGATTTGCACATGTCATAAACCCATTTTATTCACAGTAGAAAAACCTATCAAATGTTTAAACTAAGGAAATTGAACATTTTAAGAAAAAAAATAAGGCAATTTTGAAATTGATGGCAGCAACACATCTCAGAAAAGTTGGGACAGGCAACAAAAAGGTGATAAAGTACAATCCCAATTCTAAAAAATTTGGAGCAGGGCCATGTTTATCACAATGTAGCTCCCCCTCTTATTTTACTAACAACTTTGTAAATGTCTGGGAACTGAGGAGTCCAGTTGCTGGAATTTTGGGAGAGGAATGTTGTCCCATTCTTACCTAAGCATATGCTGCTTTTAAATTCCGGATAAATCTTTCAGCATTGATGGTGCCTTTCCAAATGTGCAAGCTGCCCATTCCATACACACTAATGCACCCCCCATACCATCAGAGGTGTAGGCTTTGGAACTGAGCGCTGATAATCCAGAAGGTCCCTTTCTCTTAGTCTGAAGGACTTTTCCCCAGTCCATGGTTGCCAAAAAGAATGTAACCTTTTAAATGAGCTTTGTCCCAGAGAAGACGGCAACGTTTCTGGATCATGTTCATGTTCAGATGGTTTCTTCTTTGCATGATAGAGCTTTACCTTTTGGATGGCATGGTGAACGGTGTTCACAAGCAGTGATTATTGGAAGTATTCCTGAGCCCATGCAGTGATGTCCATGCCTGTTTTTAATGCAGTGTTGTGTCGCCTGATGGCCTGAAAATTACAGGCATCCAGTATTGCGTTTTGGCCTTGGACAGTTGCACAAAGATTTCTCCAGATTCTCTGAATCTTTTTATATTGTGTATTGTAGGTGTTGGTATATGTCTTTGCAATTTTATGTAGAAGAACATTATTCTGAAACTGTTTGATTGAACCTCTGCCCATCTTCTGAGACACTGACTATCCCTAAGATGCCCTTTTTATACCCAATCATGTTACTGACCTGTTGCTGATAAACCTAATTTGTTGCATAATGTTCTTCTAGCTGTTCCTTGTTAATACCACTTACTTTGCCAGCTTTTTGTTACTCTGTCCCAACTTTTTCCAGACATGTTGCTGCCATCAATTTTAAAATGACCTTATTTTTTTTCTTAAAATGGTCTTTGATTTTTCTTTCATGTTTTCTATTTTCTATTATGAATAAAATATGGGTTTATGAGATTTGCAAATCATTGCAATCTGTTTTTATGTAGATTTTACACAGCGTCCCAAATTTCTCAAGGCTAGTAACGGTTATTTTCTTATTGGTTTATACTACAAAATTGCTGATCACATTATTTTACAAAAACGATTTACCTGTACAGAAACACAAGTCTATTGATCTAATAAGTTAATATTTAAATACTTAAAATATGTAGTAAATTGCACCTCAACAGTTCTTAGATGTGGTGCTGCAATTTTTTTTCACCTGGTGATATGACCATTAAGTCTGTTACTTTTCAACTTCCTTTAAAAGACCAAGCTGTCCAGACAAAGTAGCAGTTAGAGGGTTGAGCCAAACCATTTAACACAGACGGGGGTGCTTACAGTGGGCAACTTTTATTCATTTATGTAAAACCTTTATCCCAAAAGAACAAAAAACTGTTACTGTAAAGTGTTAGCTGAATCTTTTGTTATTCATTTTCATCGAAATCTGTTAGTCTAACACTACCTCTCCTCAGACTGACAATGCTGCTACCCAAAGGTACCTGCTTTAGTACTTCATCTAGAATGCAGACACCCTAGGATGGGAAGTGTATTATTGGCAGGATCACCAGGGTAAATAAAAGGAAAATAAAACATTTAATCACCACATCTAAGGATTGGTAAGCTGCAATGTGTAAAATTTTTCATAAACCAAAAATTGTTGCGATATATATTTATATAGATATGAAACCATGTAAAAAGACCTAATTGTGTAAATTCCACTTCATGCTGTGAATGAAACTTAAAGTCTTCAATGACACCTCGTGAAATCTGCTCCCAGTATTACCATCTGCTGCTAACAGATACTAAGACCCCATATAATATGATGTCTACCATGCTCAATATATGCTAAAGGGGTTCTCAAAAATCTATATGCAGCAACCTGGAACCATTTTTAAGTGTGAAGCAGGGCCCAAATATAGCCTTTGATCTCGCTCAGCCAATGTCACAGATATTAAACAAAGACACAGCTTCATAGTGTAAAACCACTATATTTATTTACCAAATGGCAGAAAGGTACTTACATTGCATCTGTACATAAAGGCACATCAAAGAAAACGTACCCGTAGCCACATCTAGCAAGTGTGATGACGTCATCACAGGCTCCGTCCTAATACGTTTTGCCTTAAGCGACATTCTCAATAGGCCAGTTCCTTGTGCTGAAGATTACAAGTCCTTATATACAGCCTGTAAGTGCCATTCTGAGATTGTATTCTTTAATAACTAATAAAAGCATACAAACTGTTTCTCTTATCACCAACTATTAATTGTTGACAAATGTTAAGCATTTTTAAAATGCTTTAATTACTAAAATATGATTAACAAAATCAGTCGCTATTAAAAACCATTGAAACTGGGCAACATTTTTTTGTTTTGTGTTTTAGGCTAGGTTCACACTTATGCAGGTGGGTGTGGGAATCGCCAAAACACACTGCTCTTTTACAGATGTGCAGGGCTGCCATTCATTCTTACTAGCACCCCCACTCATCTAAAAAAATGCGGTGCAGGTGTGGGAAATCACATGGGGCAAAATTGCACTGACATTTTTCCTGCGTTTCCAACAGATACAGCAGCCCATTCAAGACAATGTGCTGCTGTGCCTGCGCAGACTTATAGTGCATTTGTATCTAGATGTTTTTGGGTGCTGCTGTAAACATAATTTGTTTGATTTATATTCCATTTTGCACTTAGTGCAGAGATTTGTTACATTTTCGTTTTTGAGTTTAATACTGCTTTAGGCTGGGTTCACACTATCGAGAATTGGATGCGGATTCACTTGCATCCAATTTGCATTGCAGGAGATTGTGACCGGTTCTCTATGGAGCCGTTCACACATCTCCGCAGCGGGTCCAGTGCGTCTTTTGGTCCGTTTCAGGTCCAAATTCAACCCAAAATTCGGGCTGAAATCAGACCAGAAACGGTGAATAGAGACGCACCAGACTCCTATTGTGAGCCGCTGTGTTCTCAAGTGTGAACCCAGCCTGTAGCACCAACTTTATATTTAGATTTTGCTTGTGATTTTGTCATCTTTTGACTGGCCACCTGATTAGGATAGACATCACAAAGACACACGTTGTTGTGAGTCTATCTGTAGCCTCGTTGTCTTGCCTATAATACGTTTTTGGCTTGTGTTGGAGCACCTGAGGACACACCTGAATAATACATTTGTGTAGTGAACGCTGTATGTTTGGCTGCAGCACTGATTCCGGAGTGTGATCACGTGCTGCCATAAAACAATTATTCTGTGATGGACTGTGTTGTTGCAAATGCAGGGAAGAAACCACAAGGGATTGCTGTATTTAGAGTAAGAGGAATGATGGAAGCACTCATTTGCCTTTATTTAAGGTTTGTCAATAGCAAATACCAGCAACATTCAGTAATGTAAATAAATGAAAACATTATTACTAGAGGCTTGTGCATTTAAGATGGATGTCTGCATTGTACAGACACATTAACAGAGGTAAACTGGATTTGAGTGTCTAAGTAGAGAATTGGATGTCGCTGTGCTCTGACATGACTTCATCTTGGGAAGTGTGGTGGTAGGAAATGTAGTCACTAAATGCTGAATCAGGCTGGAGAAGTGTGCGCCCACCCAGTTCTGACAAAAACATAAAAAAAGCTGCAGGACTGAATTTTATGGCAGCTTTTATTTCCCCGTGCAGACGTGTCTACTTCCAATTTTTATAGCTCACCTTTGGCGTTCTTTCCTGAAGTTCTGCTGCCTGTGGCTACCTAGCAGCATTTGATAGCAGCTGCTTATTCACCGTGGCAGCTAGGGAACACTGCATTAGTGCAGACAAATTGAATGTTGGTTCATTATGTCCTCAGCGGGAGCATTGTCACACTTATCTGTTTTCTAGAATATTCTTATTAGTCATCCGTGATTCATTAACTGTTTCACTGCTGACAAGACTGCGCCATAATATAGCGAAGTGCGCTACCTAGTCTTGTTGGCCACAGAAGGTCACTTATTATGTAAGTGAATGTCAGTCGTTCAGTCGCACTGATACACTACATCGTAATCCTCGTCAGACAATTTCGGTTTCCACAAATTATTAAATATTGGCTCTGGCAACTCCTTAATTAAATATTTTTTTTCCTCAAGGTTTCTTTTTTTTAAAGCCTACAGCTATAAGAAAATCTATCAGGTTTTAGAAAGATATGTGCTATTGGGATAAGAGTTTAGTAACTGAATTTGTGTAAGGTAGCGCTGATGGCATTAGAAATGTCTGGAAGCGGATTCTACACAATACATGCATTAACAGTCGTCCCCCATAAAAATCGTTACAGGGTTCATTTCCACAGAGGATACTTTTTAAGCAAGTTATGTTTTGGGGAATTGACTAAGTGCTCATATGCATTGCATACTGCCAGTCTGAAGTTTACGCCATTCCTGAATTAATAAACTGCATTGTTCCGGACTGTTTCCTGCCTCCACTGTATGTAGTCAAGGCATTTGTTTCAAAAGACCCTCTTTTTTTGGGGGGGGGGGGGGTTCCATGTTCACTGTCTATTCTTTGCTGTCGCCAGTATACAAACTAGAACTTTAACAGTTGCCTTTAAATGGCTTTTCATATTATCCGTAGGCAGCATAGCAGCATGGGATCAGGAGGAAGAGCTGCCTTTTGTGCTTATAATATAGCTATGGAAAATGTTCTCCAGGCTAGAAGCTGTGCAGGGAATAATGACAGCACTGTGATAATACTAGCCTTATGCAACACATTCACAAATGTCGAAGTAAAATTGCAGAGTATTGCATTTTCCTATAATCACCAGTGACCTTTTAAAATAGGTTTAATACAGTAGCATGTTCTGTGTTTTTGAAAAAAATAATGTCTGCATGACACTTTCTGAAACTTTTTAAATTATTTTTAAAAAAAAAGCAACATACACAAGCAGTTATTTTAACCAGTGGGCTGATAACTAGTGGATATGGTCACAATTGCGTGGTATCTGAGAATAAATCTTCTCCTAGCAATGGGGTATGAGAGAATATCTCATGTAGACAGTGTCAAAAAAACACAGTCTATTAAACAAAGTAATATACTTGATATTTTTTTTTTTAAATGCACAGGCAAATGGAACTTTGCTGTAGTATTCCCAGTTGTGGAGCAGTAAATTAATGAGCGGAATCTTTGAAAATGTCACAAGTATCACAAGGGTTTGAATAAATCTAACATTGAATCTCTACTGACTGTGCTATCATTTCTGTGCAAGTGCAGGCAATACATTAAGAAGATTTTGATGCTTTATAATTCAGTAATTATTTTTAAAAATTGTATTACACTGCAAAATAACTATTCGAGGGAAAAAAAAAACAGTTTTTGCTCAATCAGATGCCGATCTACAGTTAGAGTATGTTTTTACCCTTTAGTACTGTGGGGTCAGTTTATCAATATTTGAACCCTTGATTCAGTTATTTCTGCACTTGAATCATATGAGGGAAATGGGTATGTGAATTTTGGGGTGCACCGTTGATCAATAAACCCCTGAATTTGATCTAGACAGGTGGACTCTTGGCATCTGCTCTGGTTAAGATAAAGGCAGTTCTTTACTATCACAAATTTGAATGAAGCACGTTCTATTGTGTTTGTCTAGAAATTGTGAACCGTGGCTTATTACTGTGTAACTTTTTTTTTTTATTTCTACAAGGCCACAGAAAGTGAGCCCGGAGATATGGACCTGAGTGGACTGCCAGAGACTGCTGTAGACTCAGAAGATGACGATGATGAAGAGGATATCGAGAGAGCATCTGATCCCTTAATGAGCCGAGATATTGTTAGAGACTGCCTAGAAAAAGATCCCATTGACCGAACAGACGATGACATTGGTAAGTTGACAAAAAGCCAGATTGCTAGCAGTGAACAGACAGTCCCACCTTTTTAATTCTGTTTATTGCTGACATAAACACGTCTCTAGTAAAGGTCAGAATCTAGCAATCAATCACTGGCCTAACCCACAATAGGAGAAGAATGGGATTAAAAAAACAAGCTCCATCAATATGCTTGTACACAGAATGTACCGTGCATTCGCCTTGTAACCTGTCTGAGCCTTTGTGATGGCCAGTAATCCCTGGGCTAAAGTTCTTGCTAGTATGCCTTATCTCTGCTGTTCTACATATTTTTTGAATGTACTCTCACCAGTGCACACAGTGTACTTTACAAGGTCGTTCTTTATTCTTCATTTGGGGTGATTCATCAGTTCTAAATATTGCTTTGCTGTAATAGATCAATTTTGTCTTTTTTCAGTGTACCTGAAAATGAAGCATAAGTTCTGTCTTTATGTACTGGAAGCACATGATTAATAATTTGCTTAGAATTTCCAGCAGTGATATTTGGCCCCCACCCCAAACATCTTTGCTGCAAGTGTTCATCACATCATATGAGTGTGCTCTGGAGTACACGCTAAAGAGGAACTAAACGCTCCTAACCTTTACAATTGAGGAAGCGGCCATCTTAGCCTTGGTTTGATCTGCAGTTCCCATGGTGCTGCACATGCGATCAGTTATGGCATCAGCCATTTGATGGTGTGACAAGTTTGGTGAAGAGCACAAGCACTTCTGACAATTATCATTCATGGCATACCTTGAATTTAACAGTTTAAATTGATAGGTTTAGTTCCATTTTGAAAAAATACCTGAAAGTATGTTTAGCTTCTTGGCAGGTTTGTAGGAATTTACAATTTATTTACATTATAATGATTTCAATACCTGTTGAGGAGAAATTGGTTCAATTTGCTTACCTTTACATGGATGACTTGAAGATTAGTATTCACGGAACAGTGCAGTAGCTTAATATTGTACAGGGCACATATTCACCTGCACTGACATCATATGTATATCTTCATTTCAGTCCTGTAACCATGGCAAAGCTCACCAGACAAAACAGTTTCTTCATCCGTCTAGTTATTAAAAACAGTCTTTATTTACGTCTTTACTTAATACTATTGCTGAACCATTTTGCATCTTCCTACCTAAAATCCTTGTAAATAATTCAAAAGTTCATGTAATAGTCAAACCTTGCTGTCCAAACTCTGATAGTCAGATTTCATTTTGGGGATTTTTATGACAAGTCACATGGAGATGAAAATGTAAAGACCAAATAAATCCATGTAATTTATTACAGTAATGCAGTCAAGCTATATGTTCAGTAATATTATTATTAACGATTTATATAGCGCCAACAGTTCATGCAGTGCTTTACAAGGTAGAGGGGGGACAGCACAATTACAGTACAATACAGAAGGGACAGGAGGGTAATGATTTGATGGGGTTGTTAGGTGGGTGTGGGATAGGCTTCCCTGAGTAAGTGAGCTTTCAGGGATCTCCTAAAGGTGGACAGGTTAGGGGCTGATCGGATATACGGGGGCAGGGAATTCCAGAGGATGGGAGAGGCTCTGGAGAAGTCCTGAAGACGAGCATGAAAGGAGGTAACAAGGGAGCTAGAGAAAAAGATAGATAAAAAGCTGGTGTTGGCAGCACTATGAGAATTGGGTCGTTGGCGGTCCAACACCCCCTCCCTGTGAACACCAGTCTAATTAACAGCACACGCTGCCTCTCTTTCTGTGTTGTTTAGTTGCTCTTGAACTTATTCTCTATATTTGGTGCCAGTTTCAATTGATATTGGTGCCTTAATGAACTAGCTTAAGTATATTGCAAAGCTGGGATACCTGCATGTTCCATTGAATTTTATCATCTCTGATATTGTAAATCATTTCACGTTACTTTGCAAGATTATTTACCCAATTGCTTATGGTTCACCAAAATCGCAATTGATTCAAAAATAACGTTCTGAAGATTTCCCTTAAAGCTGAATTGTTGGATAATAGTGTCTAAATAATAGTGTCTAAAAATGGTTTGCAGCTGCACAGATCAGGGAAATGTCTCACTGCCTATGATTAGCCGTGTACAGTGTCGGCTTCCTGGCGGGATCGGGCACGTGGGATATCAAACACGCCCGAGCCCATCTTTACTGTGCAGTGATCCAGTGTAAAACCGCTTCCAGTAATAAAGATCGGTCACTGCTGCTCTCTCTCCTTGGGCAGAGTAGCTGGTCTTTTCCCCTCCCCCATATGTTATTTTTGCAAACAGCCTGTAGTGGTTGGACCTGCTGGGCCCCTCCCACCAATCTGCTCTATGCACAGTCTAGGTACAGTACAGTGATGATGTCACTGCTACCTTTACATGGTAAATATATAGATTTCTAAAGGCACCTGGTCACACAAAGTGGATTAATACCCTTGTGGCTAATGAAGAATATATTTAAATGAGAATATTTGTGCCTGGTGTTCATATCTAATGCAATGTCAGTATATATATATATATATATATATATATATATATATATATATATATATATATATATATATATAGTGGGGACGGAAAGTAGTCAGACCCCCTTAGATTTTTCACACTTTGTTATATTGCAGCCATTTGCTAAAATCATTTAAGTTCATTTTTTTTCCTCATTAATGTACACACAGCACCCCATATTGACAGAAAAACACAGAATTGTTGACATGTTTGCAGATTTATTAAAAAAGAAAAACTGAAATATCACATGGTCCTAAGTATTCAGACCCTTTGCTCAGTATTTAGTAGAAGCACCCTTTTTATCTAATACAGCCATGAGTCTTTTTGGGAAAGATGCAACAAGTTTTTCACACCTGGATTTGGGGATCCTCTGCCATTCCTCCTTGCAGATCCTCTCCTGTTCTGTCAGGTTGGATGGTAAACGTTCATGGACAGCCATTTTTAGGTCTCTCCAGAGATGCTCAATTGGGTTTAGGTCAGGGCTCTGGCTGGGCCATTCAAGAACAGTCACAGAGTTGTTGTGAAGCCACTCCTTCATTATTTTAGCTGTGTGCTTAGGGTCATTGTCTTGTTGGAAGGTAAACCTTCGGCCCAGTCTGAGGTCCTGAGCACTCTGGAGAAGGTTTTCGTCCAGAATTTCCCTGTACTTGGCCGCATTCATCTTTCCCTCAATTGCAACCAGTCGTCCTGTTCCTGCAGCTAAAAAACACTCCCACAGCATGATGCTGCCACCACCATGCTTCACTGTTGGGACTGTATTGGACAGGTGATGAGCAGTGCCTGGTTTTCTCCACACATACCACTTAGAATTAAGGCCAAAAAGTTCTATCTTGGTCTCATCAGACCAGAGAATCTTATTACTCACCATCTTGGAGTCCTTCAGGTGTTTTTTTTAGCAAACTCCATGCAGGCTTTCATGTGTCTTGCACTGAGGAGGGGCTTCCGTCGGACCACTCTGCCATAAAGCCCCGACTGGTGGAGGGCTGCAGTGATGGTTGACTTTCTACAACTTTCTCCCATCTCCCGACTGCATCTCTGGAGCTCAGTCACAGTGATCTTTGGGTTCTTCTTTTGCTCTCTCACCAAGGCTCTTCTCTTCCGATAGCTCAGTCTGGCCAGATGGCCAGCTCTAGGAAGGGTTCTGGTCGTCCCAAACATCTTCCATTTAAGAATTATGGAGGCCACTGTGCTCTTAGGAACCTTAAGTGCAGCAGAATTTTTTTAGTAACCTTGACCAGTTCTGTGCCTTGCCACAATTCTGTCTCTGAGCTCTTCAGGCAGTTCCTTTGACCTCATGATTTTCATTTGCTCTGACATTCACTGTGAGCTGTAAGGTCTTATATAGACAGGTGTGTGGCTTTCCTAATTAAGTCCAATCACTATAATCAAACACAGCTGTACTCAAATGAAGGTGTAGAACCATCTGAAGGATGATCAGAAGAAATGGACAGCACCCGAGTTAAATATATGAGTGTCACAGTAAAGGGTCTGAATACTTAGGACCATGTGATATTTCAGTTTTTCTTTTTTTAATAAATCTGCAAAAATTTCAACAATTCTGTGTTTTTCTGTCAATATGGGGTGCTGTGTGTACATTAATGAGGAAAAAAAAGAACTTAAATGATTTTAGCAAATGGCTGCAATATAACAAAGAGTGAAAAATTTAAGGGGGTCTGAATACTTTCCGTCCCCACTGTATATGTGTATATGTATGTAAAATATATATATATATATACACAGTATATATATATATATATATATATAATTTTTACTTTAAACACTGTGTTGATGTTTACCCAGCAGGTTTGAAGGGGATTTTCAAGAAAATGTAGATTTAGTAGTAATTGGAAAAGTCCCCAGATCTCGCAGCCCTTCCGTGAACATCACCCTCCCTCCTAACCTATAATGAAACTGCTTATATCACTTGGCATACTGGAGTTCAGCCAGCAATTTACATTAGCTTTCATTGTGATCCTTTCTTATTTATGATTGCACTGCAGTAACATTTTCACCTGGAAGCTGCAATGCAAATGAAATCTGTAACTTCCATTGTTCCTGGAAATGCCTGAGACCTGATTGGGGGGGAGGGGGATATGCAGTCTGGGCGTTTCAATCAAGTAATACAGTGTTATCAGCCTTATCTAGTATTCACGTTTTAGCTCCACATGTCTGTATATATTAATTCTTATTGTCTGTGTTATATTGTGTTAGGCTGATAACACTATAGCTGATTGGTTAACTGTGTAAACTATGCATCACCTCAATAACCACCTCTGTTCTAGAACAACTCCTGGAGTTCATGCATCAGTTGCCTGCCTTTGCCAATATGACGATGTCTGTCAGACGGGAACTGTGCGCTGTAATGGTGTTCGCTGTGGTGGAACGGGCAGGGACTGTCGTACTAAATGATGGAGAGGAAGTAAGAGATTTGCTCTTTGATTTCAAGCTTTAAAATTTGACTGATATGAGATGATAGGAATAGAGTTGTGTAAAGGCATGACTGCATGAGCGTTGTTGTGAAAATCCATGTGACAGTGGGATAATATAGAACGCGGTCTATGAAAGTTAGAAGAATATTTTAATGTGCTTAGATTTAGGTAAAAAATACTTGTCATGTGAAAAACATGAAAAAGACCATGTATAAAACTGTGTTTAGAAAATGCCAATCTATGCCATGATGACAACTGCAAAGGATATCTGATAGCTAATAAAGGGTCTAGTTTTTGTAAAGAGGAAAGGATTGACATTACTCCTGATAGCCCAGGTAAATAAACTGTAAGTAGCGTCCTCGGCCTACATGTCTCCACCAAATCACACGCCCTGATGCATTTTGCCCCGCCCACCGAGCTTAGTCATATGACCGGTCGGGAGTAGAGGCGATCCTTTCCTTTTTACATTTACTAGCCCTCTGGATTGGTATTAGGATGAGCCTGTACTCCTTGTTCTGGGACACAGGGATATGCTTTCACCTCTACTTTGAGCGCTGTCAAAAGCAATATAACACACCTAGCTGTTTTTGTTTTGTTTTGTTTTTTTCTTTATCCTATGTGCTCTTTTAGTTTAGTCTAGGTTCACATCTGTGCGTTTGCTGCGGGATGCTTTTGCGTGGGTACAGTTGCCAACCCATTTGTACAGGGAAAATATCCCCAGCCCTTTTCTGAAATGACAGCCGCACAGAAATTGCTCTGCATTTTCCGATGTGTGGGGGTGCTATTGAAAATTACAGGCATCTCCGCGCATTTTGGCATGTAGGTTATCCACATTCCCACACCCGCATCAGCGTGACACTAGATTTATTTGGGAACCACCAATAAATCTGAATCATCTGCCCAACAACAATTAGCTGATGAAACCTAAAATGTGGTTGCTATTGATTTCCACATGACATTGCTTGTTGTCCTGTTTTATGAAATAAAGCTACTGGTATCAGTTTTTACAAAATATTTATGGTACTGTTCCTTAAAGTGTATTTAAAAGCAAAAACTATTTTTATTTGATAAAGTAAAGCACAGGAAGTAAGGAGCTCAGTGGATTTTTGTCAGGATCAACTAGTATACTGTACTTGCTAGAAGAGATGTACTCCCTTGTTTTCTAATTCCTATTAATTTTTTTATTTTATTTTTTGTCCCGACACATTGAGATGTATTACTTTAGAAGATACTCCTACTTTTCAAATGGTGAAGGTGGTATATATGTGATCTTCTACATTATTTAGCTATATTAAATTGCATTTCATATATTGTAGAAGAGAGTGTATGTGTGTGTGTGTGTGTGTGTGTGTGTGTGTATATATATATATATATATATATATATATATATATATATATATAATCACACATTATGGCTAACATGGCTTATAATAAGGCTTGCACGGTTTAGGAGATATCCCTTTATCCCCTGTATCTGCATGTGCCGACTTCATCGGCACATGCGCACTGAAGCAATGGCACGTACGTGCCGTTTGCTTCAGTAAGTGTGCTGTTACTGGCGGCTCCCGTGCGCATGTGCGGGAGTGATGTCATCGCAACAATCACAGCGCCGAAGCCGCGATACCTGGAAGTAACTCTGGGGAGAAATGTCCCCGGCCGGTGCTGTGTAAGGGCACCGCAGCAAGGGGTTCGATCTCAGGTGAGTATTACATAAGAGCTAGTATGTAGCTCATTATGCCTTTGTCTTGCAGGTGTTAGTTTTTTTTTTTTTCCCCCAAAGTGGGTTTAACACTAAATGATACCTGTGTGATTTTAATCATATTGGCTTGTGTCTTGGCCCTGCAGCTCGATTCCTGGTCAGTCATTTTAAATGGCTCAGTGGAAGTGACATACCCTGATGGGAGAACAGAAATACTTTGCATGGGAAACAGCTTTGGAGTCTCTCCAACCATGGAGAAGGAATTAATGAAGGGAGTGATGAGAACCAAAGTGGATGATTGCCAGGTATGTAGGTGTAGAGCAGTGCCAGGCTGCCAGCACACTGTTAGATTGAATCCGACAGCCGGGCACTTCACGTGAGATCATTGGGAATCTCAGAAGCAGTTAGTGGCTTACTTGGGCTGCTGTATGTCATTCATGATGTATTCATCTGTTTATGAAGTGTCCGCTGATTTTACAGTGCTATTAATTAATTAGCTGTGTGTGATTAATTTAATGTGTTAAGCAAAATAGAGCAGCTTGTATTAGTCAATGTTCATCCCATAAACACCTCTGTTTTTCTTAGTTTTAATGAAATTGTCTAAAAGGGGCATTGCTACAAATGGGCCCTAGTCTGTACTTAGGATGGGTTTCTTATGTGCTTGTATATACAATTGACTTTGTACTAAAAAATGTTATAAAGAACCTATGGTTTTCCACCTGGAGTGTGAATACCTTTTGAAACTACAAGAGTAGTTAAAGGCAAAGGGTAGTCAAACCAAATAATTTATTACTTCTGCTGATTTCACTTTCTAGCAAATTTTTAATTACTTAAACCTGTTTATATAGCAGTACAGGCGGTCCCCGGGTTACAAACAAGGTTCTGTAGGTTTGTTCTTAAGTTAAATTTGTTTGCAAGTTGGAACAGGTACATTTTTTAAGTGTAGCTCCAGCCAAAAAAAAAAATTTTTACGTTTTGTGGATAGCATAGGGAAGGGTTAACACCCCATATACCATTTGTTTTGCTGTCTGCGCCCCCGTTCAGAAGAATTCACCTCACTTTCTGTCCCAATGACAATTGGATTTTGAAAATGTTGGGTTGTTGTGGAAACAAGCCTTGGTGATAAACCCTCAGAGGAGACACCTTTTCCCCATAACTCTTACAGGAGTGAATTTCCCTTCCTAGGGGTAGATTTCCTCTCACTTCCTGTTGTCTCCTTCCGTTTGTAAGTAGGAGTCATTTGTAAATCGGATGTTTGCAACCCGGGGGCCGCCTGTATTTATTACAATCATTTCTGATTTCCAGCATATTTTTTTTTTGTTTACAAGTGTCTAGAAAATTTGCTTAGCGTAGTTTGTGTCAGACTTCCACTAGTACAATAACTCACATAAGTGAAGTCATAAATGGCCCTTCAGCACAATACATATAATCAAACCAGGACTTGCCTTTGCAGAGGCACAAAGAACTGGTACTAATCTGCAGTATAAAGTATCTGTTCCAGCTTAACCCATCTAAACATGTAAAGGAACAAATAACATCCAAACAGCATTTTAATATATGATGAAATTAATTATATTTTATATCTTATATATATATTAATATTATTCTGATCATTTGGACCACATGTAAGTATGCACTAACTAAAGGTCCTTTACAGTCTCTACATCTGCCACATATTATTCATCTTGGTGGTTGCCATAAGCCACTACCTGTATAACCCAGGTTTTCCCCCTGTACTTCTCCCATTACTACTTTATTTTTCTAATGCAACAGTAAAGCAGTTATAGATATGTCCAGGGACATTTTTGTGATGTTGGAAATTGAGTATTTTTTTTTTCTACCAGTTTGTTTGTATAGCTCAGCAAGATTATTGCCGCATCCTGAACCAGGTGGAGAAAAACATGCAGAAAGTTGAAGAGGAGGGAGAAATTGTCATGGTAAAAGAACATCGAGAACTTGACCGCACTGGTACAAGGAAAGGTCACATCGTCATCAAGGTAACAATGAACTGAGACACATTACCTTACTGTAAAATCTATGTAAAGCATTTCTTTTCTGCATTTGCTGAATTGTGGACCTCTTGTTTGTGTACTTGCCTTTCTCCACGCAACTGTTAGTTATGTTGAGGTTAGGTGTGGAAAGGTTGAGCAAGATTATAGTTTTGATTAGAGTTAAAGTAATCATGCATCATCATTTAAGACAGATAGGTCTTTAGTATTAGGCCAAGATTAAAATATTGATGGAACCATTTAGAAATTATTTTTACTTATTGTGGCTGCTCTAAAGGTGAAAGCTGCTGGGAGAACATCATAGTTCTTTACACTTTCCTAATAAATGAGTTAAAAAAAAGTCTTGGTTTAAGCAAGAATAAGCTTGAAAATGCACTACCTTATGCTAGCTAGAAATATAGAGTGGCTAAGTGGGTATTTGCCACCATATCCTTCCTTCTCTCAGTATTTATAGTGGTTTCCTCCTAGAACTCGTGCCTCTTCACTACAATCCGTAATGCCTGCTGATATAGTTGGCCCTCTATTATGTGCTTAAACTGCTATGGAAGGATCATTGGTTTACTAGCTTTTCCTGGGCAGGAGCTGAAATGATTTGGTGGTTTCTGAAATACTGTGTAATATTGCTGGCATACATTAGAAATGCACTGGGAATCATATAGTACTCTACCTGGTTTAGGCTTGGAAAGCTTACACGTTAAAAGTAAAAGTGGGTTAATGCACATCATTGCACTTGTCACTATTTTATGAAATAGTCCAAATTGTATTTATCCCTCAAGCATTGAAGCTTATGATATTGTTTATATACAGGGAACTGCAGAACGTCTCACAATGCACCTAGTGGAAGAACATTCTGTGGTTGACCCAACATATATAGAGGATTTCCTGCTCACATATAGGACCTTTCTGTCAAGTCCCATGGAAGTGGGGAAGAAGTTATTGGAGTGGTTTAATGACCCCAGCCTCAGGGACAAGGTAAAAATAGAAAATATCCATAGTACATTCTGTAAAAATATTGTATGAGCTGGTGGTTTAGAGGTAAACATATTTATCCTTTGCATTGCATGATAAACCTTTCTCTGTGTGATTTTTACTCATGTCTTTATAATAACTCATTTTTAAAGGACACCTGTCACTTATACACATTTAAGTTTTTTTTTTATGCAACTAAAAATGTGTCTTTCAAGACCAGTCTTGTGCCTCATGCTTTATTATAATTATATAATCATAGTAAATAAACTAGTCAAAACCAGCATATACAGCGGTCAGTGTACTGTTTGACCATTTCACACAATGACCCTCATCTTCTGTCCTTTACCTTGCAGGTGACTCGAGTTGTATTGCTCTGGGTTAACAATCATTTCAACGACTTTGAAGGTGACCTGGCTATGACTCGCTTTTTAGAGGAATTTGAGAACAACTTGGAACGCGAGGTAAAATTCTTTATCCTCTTCTATTGTGCTATTAAAAACAAAATATAGAGTGAAAATGTATTGTTCCTTTCCATGGTTGATTTAACAAAAGGTAACATTTTTTGTCAAATGAAAGCAACATTTGCTATTGTTCTACATATATAAGCAGATTATCAATAGATATGGATGCTTTCCAGGTTATTGTGCCCTTGTGGAGTTTTAAATGCTGTTTTCCTACTTCTTTTCAGAAAATGGGAGGACACCTGAGGCTGTTAAATATTGCATGTGCTGCCAAGGCAAAAAGAAGATTGATAACACTAACAAAGCCATCCCGAGAAGCCCTCTTGCCTTTCACCCTTCTAGGGGGATCAGACAAGGGATTTGGCATCTTTGTTGACAGCGTGGATCCTGGAAGTAAAGCTGTGGAGGCTGGCTTAAAGAGGGGGGATCAGGTATGTAAGACCACCATCTCCCTAGGAAATCTTTTCTATTTACTGTTAGGGTAGAGACTCAAGAAAGGAGCAGTTCAATAATTCATGTCAATTAAATGCATTACCTTTGCAACTTCTATACATTAAAGGGAAAAAATCCAACACAGAGCCATTCTCTCTCAGGAAGGTAAATGTCACTGCTTGGATTATTAATCACGTTGTGTTCCTTGCCCTTTACTTGTAGATATTGGAGGTGAATGGTCAAAACTTTGAAAACATTCAGCTAACGAAGGCTATGGAAATTCTCAAGAACAATACTCACTTGTCTATCACTGTGAAAACAAATCTATTTGGTAAGCCAATTTGATCCTATATATTATGTTTATTTACTTGTATTATTTAATATATAAGACAATCAGCGCAGACAAAATATTTACAAAAGATTGCGAGCTGAACACTTCAGGTTAATCACATCACCTCGGACACATATAAAAATAGAAATATGCGCAGCGCAACATCAATAATGTCCTTCAGTTTCTAAAATATCCACCAAGTAACCACAAGTCCCAGAAAGGAAATAGTGAAACCACATGAGAGGATGACTCCAATCCACTAGTAATGAGTGACAATCCCTCCACTGGCTGTAAAATGAACGCTTACCAGAGCAGGTAGACACCTGAATCACCAGGAAGTCAAATACACTTGTCTCCACAGGAGAACTGAAAATGGATCGCCAGCACTCCCGTAGTGTGGAACAACCCAAATGAATATGTAAAATAAATGCAATCTAAACGCTCTCCGTTAAGCTTCCCAAAAGTATTTTATTTTAAAAAATATTGCACTTACATAAGATGCCATTTTGCAAGCATAAAACATCAACAGTATGAGGTTGCCATAGCTCCGTAGGGAACTCCGTTGAATGTGAAGAATGGCAGCAGGTGACATCCTTTCTGGGACTTGTGGTTCCTTGGTGGATATTGTAGAAATTGAAGGACATTATTGATGTTGCGCTGCACTTATTTCTATTTTTATATTTACTTTTATTGCAACATTTTTTTTAATTGTTCATTCATCTTAAACATTGATAATGCACTTTTTGAAGCGTCTTTGTTAGTGCTCTGTCAGACTTGCGACCGCAGTTTTGTTAGTTCAACACCCCCCCCCCCAAAAAAAAAAACTCACCCACTGGGTTAAATGGGGCCACACCACAACCACAAGCTTTTTCTTCCTTTTCACAAGCCAAGGCTTGCAATGTAAAATTGCTGTTTCTCAATTTAAAAATAAAAGTAAAAAAAAAAAAAAAACGTTCAGGAGGTGGCAGTAGCGCCTCCTGAATGCCTGTCAGCTGCGGCTATACCTCCCTCTGAAGAGTGATCCACTGTGGATCACTTTCCAGAGGGCGGTTAGCAGTACCGCAAGTCTGAAAGAAGTCTTGCTGCATCTAGGTGGCTGGTTCAGTGTATTGTGTTCAAGTGAACACAAGATCAGTATTAGTATCTGGGTCTATTCTTGCTTTTGTGTTTTCATGCAGCAAAAGACCATGCATTTACTACATGAAAACATGTTTCAAGTAGAAATTCTTTTCATTCCTTTGTGCTAAGCTGTTTTAGTGTTGCAGATTAGAGTATTTTTAAAACCATGACATGCTGCATTTTTGTGCATTTGTGCATGCTAAGTAGCGAAATTAAAACATATGGTAAATGCAAAATAAAGCACATATCGTGCAATTTTGTGTTAACACGTCAACCATGAAAATTTCCTATTCAAAATTTTTCCTTCTATCTTTGTTTAATGCCAAAAAAAATTATATATATGCTGCACATAAGCGCATATGCATTTCTAAAACATACATTTCTGCATATGCTGAGGTGGAAAGGGCCCTTAGGTCTATTTATTTGCTGTGCTGTAATTGCTGGTTTTGAAAAATACATAACCTGGGCATATTGGGGGCGTGGCCTGGATGAATAGAACGAAGGATGCTTTTACCTGCTAACCACTCAGGCTGGGCGAGGTGGGCGGCGGCCGGACTATCTCTTCCGTATGCTTTGGGTCTGGATGAACCTTTCCGCAGCCTGAACACTCCCTAGTCAGCAGCATCTAATTTATCAGACCTTGTCAAACTGAGTGGGGGCCCCTAAGCATTTATTGTGGGTCACAGCAGTACATTTTAAAATTTTATTCAGAAATCTAATGGAAGGGTCCCTGTCTAAGTTTAAGAATATGAAGCAAATTGGGTAAATTATTTATGACCCTTTTCTTTATATACATATATTAACAACATATAAAACTTTGATAGTTTTGTTTAGTTACAAGCACATTAACACAAATTTGTTGCATTTTTTTCCAGTCTTCAAAGAGCTTCTTGCAAGAATGTTGGAAGAAAAAAGAAATAGTGCCCCACATTTGCCCAAAATTGGCGACATCAAGAAGGCTAGTCGTTATTCTATTCCAGATCTTGCGGTTGATGTTGAACAAGTTATTGGACTTGAAAAAGTGAGCAAAAAGGCCAAAGCCAACACAGTCGGAGGAAGAAACAAGCTGAAGAAGATTTTGGATAAAACTCGGATCAGTATTCTTCCTCAGAAACCTTACAAGTATGCATGTTTAGAGAATTAAAAAGAATATTTTACTTCTCAAACATTTTGTTGTTTTCTTCTGAGTTTGCAGCATTTTGTTATTGTGATCCAGGTATAACTTGCAGTGCTACTCTAAGTTGAGACAAAGATATCTTCACCGGTTGCAGTGAAGGGAGCAGAGGTGTAGAAGCATCATCAGAAAAATGAAGGAACGTCGCTCACCTACCCAGTGCATGAATATGTGAATGAGTATGGCCTCAGCCAGTGCCGCTCCAGCCATGCCCTCTGACATGTTTCGGCCGGCACACTAAGCATTGCGTGTGGGACGAAACATGTCAGAGGGCGTGGATGAAGCGGCACTGGCTGAGGCCATACTCATTCACATATTCATGCACTGGGTCAGTGAGCTGTGTTCCTTCATTTCTCTGATTTTGTTATTGTAAATATAAATTGTTATAAAATGTCACATCTCATGTCCTACTCCGTGTTAAAATAAAGTTTTTGTACTAAGATGCCCACTTGCCAAAGCACATCAGTCTAATATCATCTAATCTATTCACCAAAAGGAGCATGTTTATGAGAAGTGATCAGACCTACTGCCCTGATTCTATCACATAAAAAAAATTAATTCGGTTTTTAAACCCACCAGTTGACTTTTTCCTTTAAAGAACCATTAGCCTATAAATTCAGTAATTTATACAAGAAGCCTTATCTGACCTATTGGTTAACTTGCCCGGTCTTCCACAGAAAAGATACAGGCTCTTACCTGACACGGGGTTTGTATAATAACCCAAGCACATTTCCTTTCCAACAATTGGTCTAATGTCACAAACTGGTTTTGTTAGATGAGAAATAATTAATTACACAGTACACACCCTTCAAGTACTGCTTGCTACTTCATGTCCTGAAGTAATAAAATAGTTCATTGTATTGCACCCTTCTGCCCAATCTGCCTACCACAGAGAAATCCTCAAAGGAATCGGGGATCGTTTCCCTGTGAACGGATTTGGGCCTCTCCCTTTTGTATTGTAGTCACAGACAACAAAAGCTGATAGATGTAAGTTGTGCACACTCGTACTCTCTCTTACTCTGTGCTAGAAGGAATCTTTACATAAATGCATCAATCAGTGGAAACTGGCAATTAGTTGCTTGATGGTAAGAAGACTGAAATCTTCGTCGTCCTGTACAGAACATTATGCAAGCCTTTAGCTAATAAATTCTCCAGTAAACGTTTAGGCAGAATGAAGGAGCTCCTGGCTATAGAGTGATGTAATCTATCAGGAGGAAAGGCACCTGTAGCTCCAAGAGTGTTTAACAAAAGCTGGAGTGCTAGTGTCATGGATACCTAATAACACAGCATCATAATATTTCCTCCTGCTGTCGGAAATGAAGGTGTCATAAATGCAGTTTTTACTATTGCTGACTGTATCAGGGATTACATTTAGATCTGTCTTTCCATTTGGCGTTTATGTGCGATTGTTGAAGCAGAGATGGGGGAAGGATTTACACTTGACAGAATTTCTGCTTCTCATTTAGCATTTTCTAAGTGTCAGGTGAAAATACATTTACCTCTTGAAGTTCACTGACATTTCACTCCGTCTCCAAAGTGTTATCGCTGCACAGTGAGTGGGCATGCAACTCCCACGCATACAGCCTAGCAGCAACCATCCATTTGGCCTTAATGAGCTTTTTCATGCTTTCTATTTAAAGGTGCACTAAACCTTATTACAAGCTGGCTTATATAAATACGTTATGACTAATGTATTTCATGCTTTCTATTTAAAGGAACATTAAACCTTATTACATGCTGGCTTATATTAATATATTATGAGTAACTGTTGGTCAATTCATCCAATAGTTCTATGTCTATTGTTGGTAAAGCTTTTAGGCCAAATTACCTCCTGGCTTCTTATATCTCTGGATGTAAGATAGGGACAACCATCATACTTTCTCTGTCATTTTGGAGTCTTAAGCTAGGTACACATGGGCCAAAAACTGTTGGTTCGGAAGTTACCAGGCTGTTTTCGGCTTGTGTGTACAGCTCCTCATCAGGCAGAAGCTGGTCTTCACGACTGTCTTCTGTAGAACGAACATGCTGGAAAACCAGCATGCGATCAGCACTCGCAGCCGACGGCTCCCCTCCCCGAGCGCTGATCACTATGTTCTGGCGTTGGGCTAGTTTAAATTTTGGGTGGATTGACCCTTTAGGGAACTTAATAATCCTTCTAATCTGACAAACTTCCTTGAATCTGGTGCAGTTTGTGATGTACAACGTGCAGATCGATTTAAGGTAGTAGTCACTTCTTGCAGACATTTTTAAGAGAGAAGATACTACTGGCTAGTGTGGATTTTTGTGGCTGATAGTATATTTGTCTCCCGAGATAAACCCCAGCAGCAGGAATGAGTTCACTAACATTAAATACTTATCGGTTTCAGACACTTTCAAAGGTGGGTACACACTATAAGAAAATCGGGGGAGCAATCGTCCGGTTTTCCTTGATGTTTCACAGCAAGTCGGAACCAAGGCAGTGTAATGTATGAAAATTCTCGTACGACAAAGGCTTTTTTTATTTGTTTCTGATCATGCGCAGTCTTTGCTATATGATTTTTCGGGTATGGAAACGGTACACATTAAACGCTCTGTTCACGTACGAGAAAAATTTTGGCGTTTGTCCCTTCGGGAATTTTAATTTGCAAAGTCTGAATCGTATGTCAAAAGTTGTGTACACAATAACAAAATTGAATGATTGTGCCTTGTACGGAATTTTTCTTCTGATTTTCTCATAGTGTGTACCCCCTGAACTTGGGGACTTTTGGGTAGTAGGCTATCACTGGGAATTCAGTAGATCATTTTTGTTCCATAGGCTGTTGTTCTTGCATTATCTAGTCACCATCTCACCTACATCTGTTTTATATGGATAAACAAATTAGTTTAATAACAATAAGCCATCATTGCCTCTACAAAAGAGTTTGATGAAACATAAGTAATATGAAGTAACCAAAAGCTTCTGTAGCAATGGGAATTTGTGAATGTATACATCATGCGTCGGGTCTGCACGAAGATCTTATTTAAATGTTTTTTTTTCCCCAGCGACATTGGAATTGGCCAGTCTCAAGATGACAGCATTGTTGGTCTTCGACAGACCAAGCATATGCCAGCTACACTCCCTGTCAGCGGGACACTGTCATCCAGTAATCCAGATCTGCTGCAATCTCACCACCGTATCTTAGATTTTAACACCACTCCAGGTGAGAATCGCTCTTTCCTATTTTGTCACAACACCTTCCCCCATCTGGGTTTATTTTCCTATAGCGTTACAGTGGCATTCTCAAGGAGCCACCAATGCTGATCTGTTTTCATTAACTATGCTGATTGCACAAGTTCTCTTTCAGCAGCTGCTTACTTATGCCTGTGTTTATTTTTCCACATTTCAGGATATTTTTAGCCTACTTAATGATAAGCTGTACATCATTTAGTCTAATGTAACCTCTTTATTATAATGGATCTTGCTGTTGAATGGTCTGGTAACACTTTACAGGGGATTCCTGCAAGATACTTCAAATGGCGAAGCACATAGAGCTGAGTGTCAGATTTAACCAAATAGAAAAAAAAAAATCTTTAGATTTTTATTTGTCATGATCTCACGTTGTGATCCTTGTCCTTCTAAATTAGTAATGTGTGTAATCAAAGTGGAATCACTGTTTTAGTGTCAACATGCCACAGAGGATAATGTTGTTATGTTCAGAACTATGCATTAGGTATACATATAGATTATGTTTTGTGTGTACTTTTCCACCACTGGACTGCATGTATATTACAGGCTGCAACTGTGAAAGGGTGGGTGTCATGCTGTAACAGTGGGAAGGTGGAAGGATTTAGCACAGTCGGTGTTTGATTATACAGTGGGTCTGAGGCTAATAGTTGCTTTGTAGGCTGAATATTTGAAAGCATTACCAAAGGCAAGGTCCTGTGACACCCAAGGCGAAGAAATCTAAATGTGACACCATCCCCCATAAGCTGAGGTGGTTGAAAATTGCATGTTCATATGTAATGTAAGCCTCGTGCACACAGAACGTCAGGTCACTTTTAAGGACGTTTGACTTCTTTTTTCTGCCTTTAAATGCCCTTTATATTAGTCTTTGTGTCCTTGCACACGGTCATTTACAGGCAGAAGAAAGAAAAATCCTGAGCCAGGGTGCGCAGGAGAGGAGTGTTTTGCCGCAAAAGCCTTGCCCAACTCGCCTAAATGCGCTTAAGCACTAGTCACGATTAGCGTTCATTCAAATGGGCAAAATAAAGGTGGGAATGAGGAGGGGAGGGGGGCACCAGCAAGGTGAGTAGTTGTGCTTTACAGTAGTAAGCAGAAGAGGAGGAAGATGGAGACAAGTTGGATCGGTGATACAAGAACATCATATTGTTACAGTACATTCTGGATGTGTGAACCAAGATGACCATTTAGTGAGGAACTTTAATTAAATTTTTCATGGCAACTAGTCTCTCCATCTTGCATTGGAGTTTCAGATCTGCAATTGTACTGGAAATGAAAGGGGCTTCTGACGTTTTCGAGTTTGATGATATTTAGTTTTGCCGCAAGTAGTAGATGTATTATTGCTACCCGCGATCCTGATGGGAATTTCTCTATCCCAAGATGTAGTAGTGCTAGTCAAGGGTTAGGAGCAGGTGGGGTGTGGGATATTGAAGAGATCAGAGCAAATATCTGTCTCCAGTATGAGCGTATGGATCTGCAGAACCATAAAATCACGATTTAAATCACTAGTAAAAAGGCTTGATTTAAATCAACTCAATTTAAATCATGATTTTTTAAAGAGCCGCTGTCATCTCTGTCCCGCAGCAGCTCATCCTCTGATCCGCTGTTGACTCACCGACAGTCCCATTCACTTTAAAAAGTGAATGGGACGGCTGGTGATGCGGCAGTGACACAACAAAAGGTGAGGGACGTGGCGGCAACAGGTGAGTGGATGCCCGCTAACAGGCGCTGCCATGATGGATCTGAAATTACAGGTGGTCTTTAAATGTAAGGACTCATTCTTGCTGGTAGTTAGAATCTTTAATATTTGCAAACAAAATGAAGGTTTCCTATTTAGAATAATAAGGTTGGTAGAACAGCAATATCAGAACCGCTTTTAGGTTAATCACATATAGTTGGAGAACTACTCAAATTATTTTATTTTATTAAAACATTAACATTGCCGGTGCCTGTTATCTCAGCTTGCAGAGCTTGGATTCATTGAATGATTTTACCAAAAATGTAAATATTGCAGAATATACAGCCTCATGCTACATAACCAAGCTCCATTTCATGCTGAATAAACTAAGTTATTAATGTATCTTAAATAGAAAATCTTTAGGTAGATTTTTACTCCACAAGCATTTTATTAAAATAAATTAGATTTTTAATCAAAAAATCTGATTTAAATAAAAAAATCTGATTTAAATTAAAAAAAAAATCCGATTTATTTTTTTTTTTTTTAATTGTCGACTTTTATCCACCCTGATATTAGGCTTGATGCGCCTAAATGCATTTGCAAAACACGGCTTTAGATGTGATTTTAACGCCTAGGCTCCAGGGGAGGAAATCTTGTCCTGAGACCTTAGGAGTATGCTAGCATTTATTATAATTTACAGCAGACATTACCTGCAGATGAAGATGATACGTGTCTGAAGAGAACTAGTGGGTTGAAAGGTTACATTATCGCTAAATTGGCCAATAAATATTATAACACACACTTTTCCTGCTTTCAAATACCTATGAGTATTTGTAATGAGCAGAACCACACAAAATACATTCTTTGTTAAAGCACCAAGCTATACTTAATAAGCTGCAGGTGTATTCACAGATCATGCAATAACAAGTAGATGTAACAGGGTCATACTTTATGTGAAACAGTGCTACGGGGCTCTAAGCTAGTGAACTGTTTGAAGTAGGTTATTGTATTTAAATCTATTTTTTGATCGATACCTGCAGTCAGTTAAAAGAATAGATGGTGGTTAGGGATTAGTTTTTCTCTTTAATTGCAGCTGTGTTTTGTGCAGCTATCTTTCTTTTAGCATACATTAAATCAGGGGTAGGCAAACTTTTGAGCACAGTATGCAGAAAAATATTTTCAAAGGAATTGAGAGTGCCGATTTTATAACAAAAGTCAACTTCACACTCTCAATCACGAAAAGGATTTTTTATAAAGTAAATGCTGTAATGTAATGTCTGTCTCCCCACTGAACCATCTTGTCATCTGTCTTAACACTGAACTTATCTGCTCATCTGCCCCACCACTGTAACCCTTTTTCTCATCTGCCCCACCACTGTACCTCCTGCACATTTGTCCCACCTCTGTTCCCCCTGCTCATCTGTCCCACCAATGCACCTCCTTTCACTTCTGCCCCACCGCTGTTACCCCCCTGCTCTTCTGTCCCACCGCTGAACCCCCTTCTCATCTGCCCCAACACTGAACCCCCTCTGCTCATCTGTCCCATCACTGTAACCCCCTGCTCATCTGTCCCATCACTGTAACCCCCTGCTCATCTGCCCCATCACTGTAACCCCCTGCTCATCTGCCCCATCACTGTAACCCCCTGCTCATCTGCCCCATCACTGTAACCCCCTGCTCATCTGCCCCATCACTGTAACCCCCTGCTCATCTGCCTCATCACTGTAACCCCCTGCTCATCTGCCTCATCACTGTAACCCCCTGCTCATCTGCCCCATCACTGTAACCTCCTGCTCATCTGCCTCATCACTGTAACCCCCTGCTCATCTGCCTCATCACTGTAACCCCCCTGCTCATCTGCCCCATCACTGTAACCCCCTGCTCATCTGCCCCATCACTGTAACCCCCTGCTCATCTGCCCCATCACTGTAACCCCCTGCTCATCTGCCCCATCACTGTAACCCCCTGCTCATCTGCCCCATCACTGTAACCCCCTGCTCATCTGCCCCATCACTGTAACCCCCTGCTCATCTGCCCCATCACTGTACCCCCCCCTGCTCTTCTGTCTCATTGCTGAAGCCCCTTCTTATCTACCCCATCACTGTACCCCCCTGCACATCTGCCCCACTGCTGTACCCTCCTGCTCATCTGTGCCACCTCTGAACCCCTTCTGCTAACTTTCCCCACCGCTGTACCCTCCGGCTCATCTGCTCCACTTCTGTACCCTCTTCTCATCTATGATATGCGTGATATGCAGAGTGGTGAAAGGAAGCAGGGATGAGACACAGCTTCCTGCCCTGGCACACTCATCCTGCTGATCCACCTCTCGCATCCAGCCCACGTGCTTATATGTGATGTCACATACAAGCATCTGGAAGGGATGTGCAATGATGAGCTCAGGTCAGGGGTATTTTCTAAAATCAGTGGGCCTGTGTGCAGGATCATAAGTTGGGCCCCCGCTGCAGAGAAAAAGTGCGGCGCTCTGCGCCACAGCAAGAGTTGAGTGTGATTTTCATTGCACTGAATACTGGGTATGTCTTATAGGGACACAGAGTGCTGGGGTTCAGTGGTAAGTGACGCAAAGGTTCAGGAATAATTTTTAACAAAGTTCCCAGAAGCTCAAACGTAATTCCACAAACTATCACCTGATTGTGGTTTTCTCAATCACAGTGAAATCCCTTCTTTCTGAGATTGGTAGTGACAACCAAGCGAGTCATCTTCCTCCAGATGGTGGGCGGGGCTAGCAGGACTGTGATTGGCTTTAGCAGTGGCCAACAACAGTTCTCCTTCACCCAAACAGGGACCCCCCCCCCCCCCCCCCCAGCAGAACTGCATCCAATCTCTTCCCCATCACAAAAGCTGACAATCGCAGTTACAATGCACAGTGCCTCCCCCTCAGTGTAGGTGCGGCGTGGGGAATTCTGAAATTGGAATGCATTCCAATCTCTCTGACACTTCCCTACGCTGCTGGGGAGGGAGTCGAGTGCCGGCAAAGGAGACTTTGAGTGCCGGGGGTTGCCTACCCCTGCATTAAATCATGAAACTGGTTTTCATGATGAGGTAATCAGATACATGTTGTGGTTCTTGACTCAATAGTGCCACACAGTGGTAGCAGTTGTGATTTTTTTTTTTTTTTAGTCCTGACTTGTGTGCATTTACTGTACATTTCAAGATTCCTATTAAGATTCTTCCTTCTCCTGACAGCAAAATTTATTTTATAAGATAAAGAAATGTACTTTGATCAGTTTTGTTTCAAGTTAATTTAGGAAAAAATAGTTATAGTTGCAAACTGAATATTACTAATCAAGAAAACACATATGTGCCTTTCTGTTCTGACATCTGATTTACTGATATACTGTATCCTGAACTATAATTTTTCCAGATCTACCTGACCAGGTGTTGCGAGTTTTTAAAGCTGACCAGCAGAGCCGTTACATTATGATAAGCAAAGACACCACGGCCAAGGAAGTGGTTATTCAGGCTATCAGAGAGTTTGCACTTACTGCTGTGCCGGATGCCTACTCTTTATGTGAGGTTTCTGTCACCCCTGAAGGTGTTATCAAGCAGAGGCGACTTCCAGATCAGCTATCAAAGCTGGCAGACAGAATCCAACTGAGTGGCAGGTAAAGTAACATTATTTATTATTACCGCAACTACCGATGATCTTTCTGAGGAAATATTACCAAAGTAGCGTAAGATGAGCCAAAAGTAACAAAAAAAAAAGCACTTTGTACTAAAACGCTATAATACTTTTGGGTCATTATTATTATTATTATTATTATTATACGAGATTTATATAGCGCCAACAGTTTACTCAGCGCTTGTCAAAAAATAATTTTTTTGCATGTATGAATAGCGAATTAAAGGAAAAGTTCACTTTCGGGAACATGTTACATGTTCCACCCATTTTTAGGGCGGAACATGTAGCATTCCCAATCCCGCAGCCGCTCCCCAATCCTGGCACTCCCTGTGACAGCAGGCTGGCTATCCTTTCCCCGTACTAGCTGTCACTATTTGAAAATAGTGCAGCTGTGAGGGGCTCCACCCAGGAGGCCGCGTAGTTGATTCACAGATAACTGTGAATCAATGAACTACAAGTACCTTTGCTGCTCTCTGCTTGTAGTTCTCCGTGAACTTCTAGTGCTCTGTTGAGCGCTCGAGTAGTTCTTTGAGTCTTCCTGTTGGTGTGCCAAATGCCTGCCTGTTCCAGGTTTGGGCAGACAGCACTGATGGCCTGTAAGAGTCCTGCATGGCACTTGCAATCTGCTGATCACAATTGCAATGTTTTCGAGGCTACTACAAAAAAAATAGTAAATGCATGTTTTTTTTTTTACCTGCAAAAACATGTGAATTTATAGTTTTAAAAAAAAGTGAACTTATCCTTTAAGTTAAGGCATACAGATCATTCTGCGTCTGTGTGTGTGTGTGTATATGAATATATATGTACTGCATATACAAATAATGTTCTCTGCACTACACTGCAGCTTGTGATTTCTCAGTTCACAACATTTATTTATTTTGTCGCCTTCACACAGAATATTTCTTTAATAAAAAAATACAAAATTTAGGTGCGGTTATTTTTTGTGGTTTTATAGATCAGTGAAGCTATTTTGTAATTAAGGAATTATGTCATTCTTAAATAACTAATAAGAGTCTTTATTTTTGTAGGTATTACCTTAAAAACAACATGGAAACAGAAACCTTGTGTTCAGATGAAGATGCCCAGGACTTGCTGAGAGAAAGCCAGCTTTCCTTGCTTCAGTTGAGTACCATTGAGGTGGCTACACAGCTCTCCATGAGGAATTTTGAGCTGTTTAGGAACCTTGAGCCCACAGAATACATTGAAGATCTCTTCAAACTGAAGTCAAAGATTAGTTGTACCAACCTCAAGAACTTTGAAGATGTAATTAACCAAGAAACCTTTTGGGTGGCTACAGAAATTTTAAGGGAAACCAACCAGCTGAAAAGGATGAAGATCATCAAGCATTTTATCAAGATAGCACTGCACTGTAGAGAATGCAAGAACTTCAACTCTATGTTTGCAATCATTAGGTAAAGGATTGTGACAGATACTTATAGTTGCTCCCTAATGTCCACTATATCATATGTAAGGCTTGTTAAAGTGTATGTATCTCCTAACAATGAGCTTCTCATATTTGTTCCTTTTTGGTTTGTTAAATATTCAATTCAAAGCATTTTGTTACATTTGTTTGAGAAGTGCAAAAAATACCTGTTGATCATATTAGGTGCCCTGTGTCCTCTCCAGTGGCGGCCCGTCCATAGGGGGCGCATGGGCGCCGCCCCCCCCAAAGCCAGTCAAAAAAAAAAAAAAAAATGTCCCTTTAAAAAAAAAAAAGTTTCTTTAAGAAGAGCACTGTGTTCCGGGCGGGCGCCGGACACGGTGCACTATGGAAGCGTCATGCCAATGCAATCCCGCGATTGCAGGCAAGATGCTTCATTTGCTGTTTTTTTTGTTGCCCTGTGGCGCTGTGCAGTGCGCCTCTAGATGCTGATTGGGGCATTCTCCTTCATGGGCGGTGCTGTCACCGGGCGGCGTGTCACTTCCTGTTTCGGCTGGTGTGAATGGAGAAGCAAGGTAAGTTTATGTGTTACTATCAGCCTTTGTCCACCGTGTTATACTCTTAGTATGTGATCGGAGGGTGGAGGGAGCTGTGCTTCACCTCTGCCCTGCCTGGAATCAACCTCCGGTCCAGCCCTTCACCCGACAATCTGCTGGAGCCTTAATTACACATCTCCTGTATGTGTATATCACGGGGCTCCCAGCACTGCGTCCTACAATCATGCTGTGCATTCTATCATCTCATCTCATCTCTCTCTCTCTCTCTCTCTCTTCTATCTGTATAACTGCATATCTCTCTATCTAAGTGTCTATCTATCTGTATATCAATATATCTATCTATCTATCTATCTATCTATCTATCTATCTATCTATTTATTTATATCTATCTATCTGCCCATCACGGGCGAGTGACGTGGGGGGGGGGGTTGGTTGAGATTTTGTTTGCGCCCCCCTAAAAAAATGGAGCACCAGCCGCCACTGGTCCTCTCCAAACTACCTACGTTTACGCAAAAGAGGTTGCTTAGCCCTTCTGTTTCTTATCCTGGACTACAAAATGATTAGACTTTGTTATACAGATCTGAGAGTGTCCGTGTTTGACCTAGCAAAAGAGGATGGGAGGGCTGACACCCACCACAGAGGAAAAAATACTATGTTGGCAACCCACAATGTTAGCAAACCACTCAGTGCATTTCTGACAAATATATAGGTATATTTCTCTACTTGCAGGATATTTAAAGGGACATAACACTGGGAAATCTGCAGAGGTGTGCTGTATTTTTATTTTTTTTGTCTTGATAGACACTTTAGAAGTAGGTTAATTTGGTTAAAGTGCTACTAAACTCACAACAGTAAAATCGGTGTGTGTATGCAGTAATATGGTATACTCAGTGTGAAATTTAAGCGGTTATTCTTGGCGCATCGTGTAAAAAGGCTGTTTGATCCTGACGTCTCTGATCCTCCCCTCCTTCAATTGTCTCCTAATAATTTCCTGATAACACAAAGTCTATGGAGTCAGGCTACACATGCTCAGTTTTGTGTGAATTGCTAGAGAGGCTTTTTTTTTTTCTTGGCAGGGTGCATGTGATCAGCACAGGGCCAATCAGCACTGTCCAGACAGAGGGTCAGGGGTCTTTCAGTCTCATAGGAAAAAAACTCCTCCTACAAATTTTAACCAGTGCTAGGCTGGACACTGATAGAAGTCACAAGTCGGCTCTAACTACTGATGAGAAAAGATATTTAGCAGTTTATTTACTAAAATAATTGCATTTCCATGTTCTGTGTACTGTGGGTGACCAGATATAGTGAATGCAGGGTCCTGGGTTTAGTAACACTTTAACAACCTCATAAAGACCCAGGGATTGCTATTTCTAACCTGTGGTTACTGGTTGCAATGTAGCCCAAGTCAATGTATCAGGAAGAGAGCAGTAACGATCTAGAACTCTTTAATGCAGGGAAGCTATTATGTGTGGTGTTTCATATATTTGCATATTAAAGGTAGTTAATTTTTGTTTGATTCCAGTGGCCTAAATTTGGCTGCAGTATCTAGACTAAGAACAACATGGGAAAAGCTGCCTAGCAAATATGAAAAACTTTTTCAAGATCTTCAAGACCTTTTTGACCCGTCGAGGAATATGGCAAAATATCGTAATGTGCTGAATAGCCAGAACCTACAGCCACCTATCATCCCATTATTTCCTGTTATAAAGAAAGACCTAACTTTTCTACATGAAGGTACTCACATTGCTGTTATTTCTTTTATATTTTTAAGTGTATATGTTATTTAATTCAGTACTCTACATTAAGGCTTCACCTACACTGGGTGCTCAGCCCCTGTGCATCAAAGGAGGCACAGGTGTAGCATCCAGCCCCACTGCCTGCAGGCTGTCAAAGCCAATCACAGGCTAAACATTGCCACTGCTGGACGCTGTACTGAGTGGTACTCGTATTTAGACACTATTCAGTGACGTATGGCTGGAACATACAGAATACCTGAGCACAAGGCTAAAATTCTGTAATAAAAATGCAAACTAGGGAACCTTGCGTCAGACTTCACAATTTTTTTTTCTTTAAATAAAAATGGTCAACACACCCAAAAAATGTTTGGCTGAGCCACCCTCTAGCTCTTTCTAAGCCGTGCAACAGTGAGGTCTCTTTCAAAAAATAAAAAGCAGACTTGAATTAATCTGTAAAATAAGTTGTCCAAAATTCCCCATCATACGTCCCTCTCCCCCTTTAAAACTTGTACAAGTATGCATTGATTTTCTTTTATCTTGTTTCATTAGGGAGCTACTGATTTTCTTACTGTCTTTGACATCATCAGGCTTGTAAACAACTCTCAATGTGTGGGCAGGCTCTTGAAAATCAAGGGAGCAGCATTGCACTGGAAAGGGAAAGAAACTGGTGAGAGATAGGCAGTGCTGGCAATCCTACTTTTGGATTTCAGTTCAGCTAAAGCAGCCCATAGATGATTCAATTTTCTTTCTTTCCACTATGGGAGATGGTTATCAACTTGGGTGCAATCAGCCTTGCCCATGCAGGGATCAAATCTTGGCCGATCCCTGCTGAACCGGCCAAATTTATATCTTTGTATGGCCAGCTTAATGCAGTGTTGTCAGCTTAAACAGAAAGTTAACCCATATGGATCGAAATTTGGCCGGTTCAGCGGCCTTTTGTGTTTTGCCGAACAATCAGTGCCTCCAGCTATAACCAGCAACACTGTATTCTGACGGCAGGGAAGTTTGCCTGCTGTCGGAACACAAAAGCACAGCGGGAGTGATTCCCCCATCCGCATCGTGTGTGGATGGGGGAATTGGGTAATTTTTTTTTTTTCATTCAACCAGTGGGTTATAGCCAGCCTTAGCCCACTGGATTTCTGGCAAGATAAATAGGTTTTTTTCTGTTCTTGCAGTGTTTTTAAAGGGATATATACTGTGTATATTTTGGATTTTTTCATTGTGCCAATTTCAACTCTTTGGCATCTACCATAATTGAATTCTCAGTTTCAGGTGAACAGACTTTTTGTGGCGCTTTGTTGCTTGGTGCCTGCCTTATTGAATAAGCCTAATTATATTTACTGATTGAATATTTTTTACTCAACCAGGAAATGACTCCAAAGTGGAGGGGCTTGTGAACTTTGAAAAATTAAGAATGATTGCTAAAGAAATCCGGCACGTTGGTAGAATGGCTTCTGTGAACATGGATCCTGCCCTAATGTTCCGAACAAGGTAATATGTCAGGTTTTCTCAGTTAAATGTGAACGCATACTTGATTTCCTCCTGAACTGTGGTATGTAGAGATTAGGCGACAGAAATTCAGTGAGTGTCATTTTGGTAATCTGCATGCAACGCTACTCTGAAAGTATATTTTTCGCTCCCAGGCCAATTACTTGATGTGTTGGGAATTCCCTTCCTCTAGTATAGTTATCAAGAATTGTTTCATTATTTTTCTCTCCATCTTGGGCCTAAGTAAAGTTTTGTGTAGGTTACAGTATTTCTCAGCTGCATTACTACCAATGGTTTTGCACTGAGTGCTGCCAAACCTCCTTTTCTGGGGTTCCCAAAGGCTCTCTTTGCCCCTTTTTTCTTGGTGGGCCCCCATAGAAAGCCACTTCCAATGGGGCCAAACTGCAGGCTGCCTCCCGAGCTGCGCTGCCTGCATCCATATGACACAGAGAGCATTGTTCGGCCCCGCTCTCTGCTCACATAATTTGATTGACTGCAGCAGGATCCAATGGCTCCTGCTGCTGCTTCTGTTAGCAGAGAGAGCGCCGCTAAAGACAAACACAGCGCTGGATCAAGAAAAGACTCGGATAAGTATACAGGGGTGAGGGGGACAATACCGATACAGAGATATTTTTTACCTTTAATGCAGGGAATGCATTGAGGAAAAAAATGTCCAGCATTTACAACCAATTTAATTGTGGAACCTGCTCTTTAAGATGACCCTGTTGCTATGAAAGGGTAAGTTCACCTTTTACAAAAAATAATGAATGCACATGTTTTTGCAGGTACAAAATGTCAGTTTGTTATTTGTTTTCCTCAGCCTGCAGAGGGAAGTAGATCACGTGCAATGTTAGGCTCCTGTCAGACACTTGCTTCAGCTATCTGCCCATACAAGTGCATCTGGAAAGTATTCACAGTGCTTCACTTTTTCCACATTTTGTTATGTTACAGCCTTATTCCAAAACGGATTCAATTCATTATTTTTCTCACAATTCTACAAACAATACCCCATAATGACAACGTGAAGTTTGTTTGAAATCTTTGCAAATTTAATAAAAATAAAAAACGAATAAAAAAATCACATGTACACAAGTACAGCCTACACCCTAATTTATAGCCTTTGCCACCACACTCAAAATTGAGCTCAGGTGTTTCCACTGATCATTCTTGAGATGTTTCTACGACTTGTTTGGAGTCCACCTGTGGTAAATTCAGTTGATTGAACATGATTTGGAAAGGCACGCACCTGTCTATATAAGGTCCCGCAGTTAACGGTGCATGTCAGAACACAAACCAAGCCACGAAGTCCAAGGAAGTATCTGTAGACCTCCAAGACAGGATTGTATCTGGGGAAGGGTACAGAAACATTTCTGCAGCATTGAAGGTCTCAATGAGCACAGTGGCCTCCATCAGTAAATGGAAGAAGTTTGGAATGTGAATACTTTTTGGATGCACTGTACCTCTGTATAGGCTTTCTGTTTGAAAGCTGTAGGAAATGTTGATGAACTACGAGAGCACTCACCAGCACCCTCAAAGCTGAGAACTACAGGCTGTCTGCTGCGGTGGCAGACAGCACTGGTAGTTCATTCATTGACAAATTCCAGTACAGGCAGTCCCCGATTTACAAACACCCGAGTTACGAACAACTCCTACTTACGAACGGCCTCAAATGCCAGCCACTTGTGCTCCACGCTGGTCCTGGATACCTCCGGACACATCCCATACTGCAGCCCCAGATAACATAAACAAGCGCCCGGAATATCCCACATCCATGCACAGGCGGACGTTACACTTATGAATGCAGTGTTCCAACTGGAGTTTACTAAGGATGAGCTCAGGTGTGTTCGCACACCCCACGTGCAGAGCCCGCCAGAAAGTCGGCACTGCACAGCGCTAATCACAGGCAGTGAGACATTTCCTGATCTCTGCAGCCGTGCATCGGGACAATGTCTCACTGCCTGTGATTGGCGCAGTGCCTACTACCTGGTGGGCTCTGCACGTGGGCTGTGCGAAAACGCCTGAGCTCATCCTTAGAAGTTACACTTACAAATGCAGTGTTGCGACTTATGAACAGCTTCAACTTACGAACAAACCTACAGTCCCTATTGAGTTCGTAACTCGGGGACTTCCTGTAAATAAATGAATGACATGGCTGTGCAGCCATGCTACTTCTGAAATCTGACAGCGGTTGTGGGGAAAGGATCCTATACTTGCTCTCACAGGGAAGGGGGAATTGGGGGTGCAGTGGGAGGTTGCTGAACATTGTTACATGTTACACCCTAAATATGGGTGCAACATGTTCAGAAAAGTGAACTTATCTTTAAGTCTTTTCTCCTACAATACGTGCAGTAGGAGCATGGACACAGATCCACCATATGCTTTGCCTTGCAAGTTGCTATATTCTGAGACTGACGGTTTTCCGTTCAGTTTGTACTTCTCAAATATCAGCTGCTAAAAGGGGATGTTTTGGCACTACTCATTTTGTAAATGTATTTGTATATGATTATTGAGGTGACTGGATTGTGGAAAGAAATGCTAGCAGCAGTGGACAATTAGAAGTATGGAGATCATTAATAAAAACACATCATATAAAACTCTGTATGGCAAATACAGCTGTGTGGAGCATAGGTGTATCTTGTAATGAGATCCTGAAGAATAAGTCAGTTAACTTCCCATACCTTTTACAGATGTCTGTTGGCTTCTAGTGTGTCTTGTCTTGAGGACTGGGCCTTTCTTTCTGAGCTTGTGATCTTTCTCTCTCCCTTTTCTCTCCGTCTTTGTACCTGTGCTTCTTCCTTCATGGCTATCACTTGCAGGAAGAAGAAGTGGAGAAGTTTGGGGTGAGTTTGTTGATGGCCTTAATGCTTACTGCTCATAGTTTCATTCTGCTCATTCGCATTTCCCCCTTCCTTTTGCTTTTTTGCTTTTTTTTTTGGTACCTTTTAACCCTCTGGCTGGCAGACTGCTGATTTACCCAACCCATGCTCTTATATCCCTCCATTTAAAAATTGATTACAGCCAGAATAATCCTTGTTCAGGGATCTATAAGGATGTGCAAGCAGATGATAACACACTGTTGTCGTAGAAAAGACAGGATTTTTTTTTTTTTTTTCTGGAAAATGTCTGAGAGACATAATGCATAAAGCACAACCAATCGTCAGATGTGATGACAAAAGATTTTTTTTGTTGTACTTGGGTGCCCTTTACATTAGGCTTTTTTCAGTGTAAAGCAGTGATGTACAGGAACCCGTGTGAAGCAGTCAGAATTCAGCAGCCTTGAAGGTGCAGACTAGTGGAAGCTGAATTTTTACTGGATATTGCAGCATGCCTTTACTCATTGCACGCTATACTGCAAAATGAGCCCACATTGGTTTACAATAACTTTCAGTTATAGTTATCAAAATGTCAAGATAATTATTAAATTATCAGTTTAATTTGATGTTTGGATGCACAATTCTGATAGGAAAGTTCTGATAGGAAAGGTAAGTGGGAAAAATAAGAAGTGGGTAATTACAGTAACAAAAGGGACTGCTTTATTCTTATCCTTAATAACTAGAAAGGGTCCATGTTGCATGGTGATCAATCCAACCCTCCTCATATACTAACTGGCTACTTTACTGACCACAGAACATGAGTACTTAACACAGTAACTGTCATTAAGCCACCCACCAGCCACTTCTCAAATTCCATGACCGCAGTTAAACCATCTTTATTTTGCAGCATGAGCTTTTCTTATTGACAATTACCGTATATATGTTTATGTGTACTTCTATAGTGAATGGTGTGTATGGCTTAGTTTGCACTTAAAAGAACTACAAGAGCTTTCTAGTAGCAAATCTATTAGGGGATGTTTTAAGTTCTAGGTTATGTATTTTGGGATGTATGTACTTTTCTCTGAATCTTCTCTAATTAATAGAGATTTAAAGCAGTATTAAATCCCAACCAAAAAACAAATTATATTGCAGCATATCAGTCATATGTGGTGGCTGCATAAGTTTTCATTTTTTTTGTGTTTTTTTTCTCTGTTTTCACCTGGTAATCTAGCCATTAACACACTTCCTGTATTAGAGTGCCCCCACTCTGGATAAGGGAGCATAGGGGGCACATTTGGACAGCAGCATTGTCAGTCTGGGGAGGGAAGTGTTGGATGTACTAGCAGATTTAGATACACTAACAAATTGAAGCCAAACTCCAGCTCAGTCTTTATAATCGGTTAAAGAGGTTTTAAAGTCAGAAGGTTTTTTATCTTAATGCATATACATTAAGATAAAAAGCCTTCTGCGTGCAGCAGCCCCCCTATAACTTACCGGAGCCCCATCTTTGTCCAGCGATTTCCACAGGTGTCTCAGCTGTCCAGATTGGCTGAGGAGACAGCAGCGGCGCCATTGGCTCCCGCTGCTGTCAATCAAAGTCAGCCAATCAGGAGAGAGAGGGGGCATGGCTGAATCACAGCTCCGTGACTGAATGGCTACACGGAACTGCAGCTTGGCTTGGGACCCCCCCATAGCAAGCTGCTTGCTGTCGGTGCACGCAGGAGGAGGGAGGGGCCAGGAGCACCGAAGAGGGATCCGAGAAGAGGAGGATCTGGGCTGCTTTCTGGAAATCGACTGCACAGGGCAGGTAAGTATAACATGTTTGTTATTATAGAAAAAAAAGACTTTACAATCACTTTTAAAGCAGTTTTTTTTTTTTTGGGATACAGGTTTTACATAAAAGCTGATCATTATAAGCAACCCTGTTAGTGGTGTATGGTTTGTCTCATCCCTCTAACTCCTACATCCACAGGAGGGCTTGTTCTTTTGATTAACTGCTTGCCGACCGACTCACACCGATATACGTCGGCAGAATGGCACTCCTGCGCAAATTGACGTACCTGTACGTCAGTCTGCTAAAGCAGGATAGCAGGCGTGCGCACCCGCCGCGCTGCTGCTGGAGTCTGCCCGCGGGTCCCGCAGACTTGATGTCCACCGGCGGTCAGCGATCACGGCGAGGAGAGGCAGAACTGCCTATGTAAACAAGGCATTTTCCTGTTCTGCCTAGAGATCTTCTGTTCTCTGTCATCAGGAACATCGATGTCATGTCAGTGATAGCCCATCCCCCCTACAGTTAGAACACGCTGAGGGAACACACTTAACCCCTTGATCGCCCCCTAGTGTTTAACCCCTTCCATTCCAGTGACATTTATACAGTAATCAGTGGCTATATATAAATGTCAGTGATCCCAAAATCGTGTCAAAAGTGTCCAATCTGTCTGCCGCAATGTCGCAGTCCCATTAAAAATCGCAGATCACCGCCATTACTAATAAAAAAAAATAAAAATGCCATAAATCTATTCCCGATTTTGTAGATGCTATAGCTTTTACACAAACCAATCAATATACACTTATTGCGATTTTTTTTTTTTTTTTTTTTTTTTTTGCCAAAAATATGTATTATACATTTCGTCCTAAACTGAGGAAGAAATTTGTTTTTTTTATATATTTTTGGGGGATATTCATTATAGCAGAAAGTTCAAATTGTCTGTCTTTTTTTTGTTTATAGCGCAAAAAATAAAAACAGCAGAGATGATCAAATACCACCAAAAGAAAACTCTATTTGTGGGAAAAAAGGACGCAAATTTAATTTGGGTACAGCATTGCACGATTGTGCAATTGTCAGTTAAAGTGACGCAGTGCTAAATTGTAAAAAGTGCTCTGGTCAGGAAGGGGGTAAAATCTTCCAGGGCTGAAGTGATTAAAGTGCCTAAGAAAGAAAACAAATGCAGCAATAACATTAAAGAATTTGTAAGCTGCAATGTAATAAATGTTTGCTTTTGGGATTAATACCACTTTAAGCCAATAATGTTGCTTAGATGATATTCTCAGTGCACACTTTCATGGGTGCTTTTGTACCAGAAGCAGTATCTGAATGATTTATTTCATTTTTTCCTGTCTTTTTTTCTGCAGGTCTCTTAGTCAAGGGAGCACCAATGCTGCTGTCCTGGATGTGGCACAAACAGGTGGTCACAAAAAACGAGTACGTCGTAGCTCTTTTCTAAATGCCAAGAAACTGTATGAAGATGCACAGATGGCTCGCAAAGTGAAGCAATACCTGTCCGACCTGGATCTTGAAATGGATGAAGAGAATCTTCAGACGTTATCTGTCCAATGCGAGCCTTCAACAAATACATGTAAGTAACGTGCTTAATTTTCGTGCGTAGCTCATCACATGGAAGAAGCCTTGTTGACTTTGTGACACTTCACAAACCTCAAGAATTGCTTTTTATTGATTAAGGAACAGTTCACACTAGAACGTGGTGCAGGAATGGCACCCCAAATGCTTCTTGTAAATGCAGTGCGTTTGCGCCCACCAATTGGCATGGTACTGCAGTACCATGCAGTTTGGTGTGCAATTTTCAAAAGTAGGGCCTACACTACTTTTTTGCGTGTTCCAGTGTGTTTGTCGGCCTTTTTGTAATCAATGGAACCCGCAAAATGGTGCACATGCTAGTGTGAACTGGCCCTAAATGTACATATTTGAAAAAAGATGCTGTTGCAGAAATCTATTAATACTCACACTTGATTGGTGGCAAAATAGACATAATATATGTTAGCTAGCAGATCTCTTTAAGTACAATTAAAGTCACCTAAATAGATACACTATACTAAAGCCAGGTACACACTACAGTTTTTTTTTTTTTGTATGTGCAACTGACAGCTCCGGTCAGGAGCCACTGTACCAACCATGCAAGGTTAGGCCCCTTTCACACTTGTGCGAATCGTCCTGCGACTTGGGACTGCAAAGTCGCATGACAAGTCGTACCCCATGATTTCCAATGAGTACCATTCATATCTGTGCAACTCCAAAGTAGTCCCTCTACTACTTTGGTCCGACTTTGTTGCAAGTTGAGGTCCATAGACCTCAAATTTATGCAGGCAGTCTCTGAAATCGTGGCAAAATTGTGCGACTTTCAAGTCGCGGCAGTGTGAAAGGGGCCTAAGTTTAGCGATCTCCCCCGCTGAGCTGTGTTCTGACAGGGGGACGGCCCCTCGACCAGAACATTCAAATCAGCGCTCTCTGCCATTGGCATAAAGTGATGAAATAAAAAGGTGTGAGACTTCAAATGGGCTTTTACGTTTTCATGTGTGTATGTGTATATATATATATATATATATATATATATATATATATATATATTAGCAAAGTTGATAAGTGACTTGGTCCTTTTAAAGAATGGGATTATAAACCATTATAACCAGAGCTCAAATGTTTCCTCAGTGCCAAAAACGCCTTGTGACAAGAGATCAGGGAAACCAGACACATCACCAGTAGCACCGCGAGCAGCAACTCAGCAGAAACAGCAACAGCCAGTGAAGGTGAACCAAGCATTGCAGGTGCCAGCTGTGGCTCTCTATCCTTCCAGAAAGAAGGTGCCAGTCAAGGATCTTCCGCCTTTTGGTAAGTGTTGCTGAGTTTTTTATAGAGTCCTTTGCATTTTAAATAGCTTTAGTATAACATACATTTCATCTTTATTAAGTCCATCTACCTGTTATGGGTAAATGTTAGTGGCCTTAATTATCTTCTGGCTACTTGTGCCTAATGCCTGGCATTGACTTGTCCCCCTGTATGTGTCTCAGTCTTCTCCTTTGTTCTCCTTTAATGTAAACTATACTAAACATTTTAAGGACTAATCCTCAATTACAATGATTATAATCTTCTATAAAAATTTGGTATGCACGTTAGTCTGTCCTCATCTACCTAAAACATTTTTTTCAGATCCATTAAAAACTTAAAATCTGGTGCAGCTGATGTATGGTAGTCAATCAGCTTCTAACTTCAGTTTGTTAAGTTAAGCTTTGGCAAAAAAACCTGGAAGCTGATTGGTTTCTATGCAGAAGTTGCACCAGATTTTGCACACTGCAGTTTTAGGCTGGGTTCACACATGTGCGGTGCGAATTCCAGCTCCGTTTTCTCTGCGAAGAGAAAAACAGCTGCTCAGCGGTTCCTCTCCGCTGTAGCTGCGGATTAGTGAGCAGGGAGAGAGGGGAGGTGTAGTGAGGAGAAGGAGAGAATTTGTGTTCAGAACGGAATGCATCTGCAAATCAGATGCATTCCCATAGAAGATAATGTGCTTGTGATTCACACTGCAATGCCCAGAAAACGCACACATTTCTTGGGCAATGTGCAGTGCAAATGCAACGCACATATGTGAACCAGATGCATTCAAATGAATGCATTTAAAAATTTCTTGCGAATTGGATGCAATGTAAGCCGCATCTAATTCGCATAGGTATTTAGTAAATAACCCCCACAGGCTTTAACACATAGCTAGTTCTGTGATGACATCTTTTTCTGCATTCATCTGCTAATTGATGCAGTTCATTGCACTCCTCCATCCACCCTCTGCCCCTGCCCAAAAAAACACCCTACACATAGTTTATTTTCATATCTGTCTTTTCTGTAAGGCATCAACTCACCACAAGCGTTAAAGAAAATTCTTTCCTTATCAGAAGAAGGCAGTTTGGAACGACACAAGAAGGCAGCAGAGGACACTATATCCAATGCGTCATCGCACCTTTCATCTCCTCCCACCTCCCCACAGAGCTCTCCAAGAAAAGGTAATAAAGCATTCTGAAAATTAAAGCAGTTGTATAATATTGTGTGAATACACTGTACACAAGGTGTAAACTTCTGAAATAAGTAGCAGAGAATCGTATTCTGTGTATGCTTTTATGTAACCTAAGAAATTATACTTACCATGAAGAGCCTACATTATGAGTCTACCTGTTTTATATTTGCCATTCTGTTGGCTCAATCCATACAATTAAATATGACATAAATGTACCTTGAAAACCTTATCATTGTGACCCTGGGTTTTCATAGCTGTTTTTATCTTACAGGGTATTCCATGCCAGCAAGTGGCACTGTGGATAATTTCTCTGATTCTGGGCACAGTGAGATTTCTTCCCGCTCCAGTATAGTCAGCAATTCCTCATTTGATGGCATGCACCTCCATGACGATAGGCGGCAGCGACATTCAGTGAGCATTGTGGAGACTAATCTTGGTGTTGGGAGGACAGACAGAAGAACAGTAATGGAAGCCGAGCCTTGCTGTATGGGGTATGCATCTCTCTTTTGCTTACATAGGACGTACCTATTTGTTCAATATTTAGTAAATAAATATATGTTTTAAAATAAATGTTATTTTGACCATTATGGTTGTTTGTACAAGCCCATAGCTTCAAAAGAACTATAGGTGATAGTGAATGCAAAATTCTTCAGGGCCTGTACACACCAGCAGGGCATGTTATTATCTGTATAATGTGCAGCCTCTGGTGTACATTGGTGTGAAGGAGCAGTGCAATGTGTTTAGAGTGCTTTGCACTGTTTGTTTTTTTTAAATGTATTCAAATATCACAAAAATTACATTTCATTCATCTGTATGCAGAATATTGCAATGTAATGTAGAGTGTTGAAATGAACTGCATAAAAATATAGCACGTACTAATTTTTTTTTCAGCTCACATCACCACAGCATGGTGGTGTGAACCGAACGAATAGCAAAATAAGGCAAATTGCCATGTCTGTACAATGGGACTACGTTTGGTTAGTGTGCCAGTTTTGTCACTTTTTGAGAACAGTACCTTGGCCTTACATCAGTGGGGCTGGCTTGAAAGGCTTGCTTTAAGTATTGATACCTGCATTTGACACTCGCTTTGGCATGTGGCAATGTATGTAGTTACCCAAAAAGGTGCTATAGAGGGCTCAGGGCCGTGGTTCATTCCTATGGCAACCAGAACCAACCAAACAGGCTCTAGTAGGCACTAAACAGCTGTCAAAATATAACATTACCTCTGCACACACAAGCAAACTGTGCTTTGCGTGAAGATTGGCCAAGTCTTGACAAGGTATTTTTTCCCTCCAAACATTCTTTGCCGAGTTATATCCCATGAACAAATTGTCTTTTTCTGGTAGTAAATCCTGTTATCTCCGCTCTCAACAAGGACCTTAAGCTGGGTATACACATACTGAAAGTCGTCCAGGTCAGCAGGAACCAGATGACTTTTGCTTAGTGTGCACCACTGTCTGCTCATCAGAAGCCGGTCTAATGATCGGCATCTGTTGAATGGTCATGCTGGAAAACCAGCATTCAGTCTGTGTTTTCTAACGGTATAGGGGGAGTCGTCCACTCCCTCCCTCCCTTTCTCCTCTCCTCCCTCCCCTCCCCCCTCCCCTTCCCTCCTCTCCTCCCCTCCTCTCCTCCCCTCCTCTCCTCCCTCCCCCCCTCTCCTCCCTCTCCCCTCCCCCCTCTCCTCCCTCCCCCCTCCCCTCCCCTCCTCTCCTCCCTCCCCTCCCCTCCTCTCCTCCCTCCCCCCTACCCTCCCCTCCTCCCTCCCTTTCTCCTCTCCTCCCCTCCCTCCCTCCCCTCCTGATGTCTTCAGCAGTGCTATTTTTTGTTGATGCTCTGGATAATGTAATTCACCAGGTCTCTAGGATGACATTTCTTTTTGTTCACATGCACAGAATTTTGTGGTTAAAGACTCGGTCTTCTGAACCTGCTTGTAAGAGTTTTCTTTTTATGCATGCCTTTGGATGGTGAACACCTGTTTTTATTTTGTTACCTTTGTGAAGAAAGTTACTTAGGCCTCTTTCACACGGATGATCCGTATGTCCGTTTTTCATCCATCCGTTTTCGGATGAAAAACGGACATACAGTCATCCCTATGGAGCGTCGGATGTCAGCGGTGACATGTCCGCTGACATCCGACCCCGCTCCGATCCGAAAAGTGTAACGGAGGAAAAACCTACTTTTCCCTCCGTTTTCGGATCGGATCGGATGACGACGGACACTACGGACCGTCATCATCCGATCCCCCCATAGGGGAGAGCGGCGCTCTGACAGGTCCGTCGCTGCACAGTGTGCAGCGATGCACCTGTCATCTTCCTGCTCAGCGGGGATCGGCGGAGCTATCCCCGCTGAGCAAGCGGATGTTCACGGGGCGGATCATGACTGATCTGCCCCGTGTGAAAGAGGCCTTAGGGGAAAGTATTTCTACCCCACAAATAACAGCCTAAGCCTATTACTACAAAGGCTATTATCTCTTCTCACCAAAAGGGGGCCTTTCTCTTCTCCCAGCATCCTCTTGTAAGGTAAAGGTGAGTCCATCCTTTTGCCACAAGCCTTGGACCCCAATACACTCCAATTTGCTACATGTTTCTCCAAAAAAACTGATTCCCTTTTCATCCTCTTTTGAGGGTCCAAAAAAAAAGGGGTATTCCGCTTCCTCTTCAACCATAACTAGTTGGTTTAGGCAGCTCATTTCCAGGGCTTATGCCTTCAAGGACCCCCACCTTCGCCGCCCCAAAACCACAAGTGTAAGGGAGGTTTAAAACATTTTTGGATTTATTTAGTAAACAGTACAAAGAGGACCATTTTAATTGCAAAGAGCAATAACTCAAAGCAGCCAATCAGGATTCACTTTTCTGAAGACAGACCAATCCCAGACGGTTTTCTATTGTTTACTGGATTTCTATTGAGTGCCACAGATTGCTACATCTTGCTTTATGCCCCTTGCACTATTTTATTGGCTATTAATTCAATGAAATAAGTGCATTTGTGGTTGTGTGGAATTTGCATTGATGAATTAATTACTATATGCAGCCATTACTGTTTGCTTATTTGTATTTTCTTAATACTCTTCTAGGCACTATTCACATTTGGTGGAGAATAGAGGCTTGTACGCGAGTGGAACGGTTTTGTCCTCTCCCAGCATGGAGGAATTGTCCCAAGATCAGGGTGATAGAGCTTCACTGGATGCTGCAGACAGCGGACGAGGTAGCTGGACCTCTTGTTCAAGTGGCTCCCATGACAACATACAAACTATACCACATCAGAGGAGTTGGGAGACTCTGCCATTTGGCCATGTTCATTTTGACAGCACATCAGATGGGGCAGGTTATTGGCCCTCGGGAAGTCATATAGACCATTTAATATTTTCTGATCATAGCACAAAGCATGGCAGACACAATCAAGGAAGAGAAGCTTTAGAACAAGCACAGTCCAGAGCAAGCTGGGCATCTTCCACTGGCTACTGGGGTGAGGACTCTGAGGGGGACACTGGCACCATTAAGAGACGAGGGGGAAAAGACGTTGCTCTTGAAGCAGAAACAAGCAGCATATCCTCACAAACTGCAGAAGAGACAAAGCCTCTACCTGTGCCCACACACATAGCTGTGACAGCAGCTTCCTCAAAGGGTCTTATTGGTAAGAACAGCTTATTTTCTAGTTGTGTCATACTCATTACATGCCTTGATATTGGGCTTTCACCTTAGATTTTAGGTGGCAGTTTAGTGTTTTGCTTTGTATTCTGGTGTTGATTTACACATGTTAAAGGAGAACTCCATGCAAAACTGTAAAGTCAATTTTGGGCTGAGGCCTTCTAGTCCAAATTGTAAGGGATCAGGGTGGGCCCTAGATCTGATTTGCTTTTAAATATATAAGTAGTATATTTCATCATAAAGTAGGGCTTATACAGTATGTTTAATGTGTGTACCTTTCATTAACTTGTTTTTGAAATCACATTATTAATCATATGTCTTTCTTAGATTGGGCATCTTGTGGATGTTAGGGTGATAGGGAACTGGTCTGAGTAACAAACCCTCTAGTTCCCTTTTATAGTATATTTCCCTGAGAGCTGGTGAAGGCACTTCACCTGCTTGGGTCATGCATAATATTTAAAGGGGTTGTTAAGACAGTGCTCACAATCACTGCCAGCCCCTCTGCTAGGATAACATGTAGTATATAGTGTATGTGGTTTTTTAAAATTCATCTTCTAAATGCCTTATTTTTTCTCGCCGATCAAGCGGTCAAGTGACCGCCCATCGCTCTCTTCCTCCAATGTATGTACTACAGAGGGAGGGGCCAAGATCTCCCTCTGACATCTACTGGGCAGTCACGTGACCTCCCTCTGTAGTACATACATCGTAGAAAGAGGGTGAGGGGGCATATAGCAGATGAATTTTAAAAAACTATATACACAATATACTACATGTTATCCTAGCAGAGGGGCTGGCAGTGATTGTGAGCAGTAATTTTTGCACTGCTCAGAACACTGCTAGAAGGGTAGGGAAGGCTCACACACAGAGCTCACAGGTAGGGGAGGGAGGGGGGAGAGCAGACGAGAGCTGCAGATGACAGAGGCACATAAACTGACCATGGTGTCAGGGCTCAGCAGCCCTGATAAACCGTGGTCAGTTTACAGGGTGGAGGGCAGAACCAGGCAGGATCAGCCAGGTATCACAGGTTATAGAAGGGGCCAGATTACACAGCACAAGCACTGTGCTGTTATTCATGCTGAAGTATAGAGAACTCTTGCCAGCCACAAGGATATATTGCCTCAATAATAAAGAAAACACCTAGCTGCCTGCGTGAACACGTCTCATATACTGTGAACCACCATGAAGAAAATAAAAATACGCTGCGCTAAAAGTGTAAAGGCAAGGGTGCCAAATAATGTGCAAAAACGATTTTTTCCATAAAGTAAAACTATATAATGTAGTATACCTGCTACTTACTCACAATGGTAACGTAATCTAATAGTGTTAGGGATCAGTGCAAATGTCCATATGAATCAACAGATATAACATCTATAAATCATTAGATATGCATATATAATAAAATAAAACATAAAGTGCCTTGTGCAGAGAGCCTACAGCAGTAGATATATAATGTGCAATATACAGTAAAGATGCCAAGTGACCACACATAAGTGAGAGTATAACAATTTTCAAAGTCTATAAGCCAAGTGATCCGTGTTCAATAATAAAGGTATTTAAATTGTCCATAAAATCCAACATGCTCCAAAAAAATCTGTGCTTTGAAAACCATGCTCCAGTGTGCATCCAGTGACCCTCCAGGGAAAGCTGCTCACCTCAGAGCGTGTGACTCAGCTGTGACACTGAGTCAAATCACGCTTTGGAGCCCCTCCACGGCTCGGTATATATATCCAGGTACACAGCTCTGGCAGTGGTTCCACAGTAAGGGAAGATGAGAAGAAAAGACTGGATAGTGTATTACCGTTTATAAAATTTATTGTAATAAAAACCTTCCCCTCAATGGGGTACTCACAAGCTCCGGGTGCGTCAGTGCACCACTCTAAACACAGCCTCCAAATGATGAGTGTCAGGCGCGGTCACACTCGTTACTTGGAGGCTGTGTTTAGATTAGTGCACTGACGAAAAAATCGTTTTTGCACATTATTTGGCACCCTTGCCTTTACACTTTTAGCGCAGCGTATTTTTATTTTCTTCTGTTATTCATGCTTAAAAGGAACAGGATCCTTTACCTAAAAAAAAAAAGCTTTAATGGAACTTTCTGGTTGTCACAGCGATTATCTGTGTGCCTATATACCAGCCCTTCATTACTGAACATTTGAAAGAGAAAGCAGAATAACTATGTTGCTTCTCTGTTCCCTTTAAAAGAGCATTGAGGATTTATGTGTTTACAGTATTGCACACAGCTATACGAGTAAGCCATTAAGAATTATAATTTATAGATTTACAAATGCCAGTGGTCTGTAACATTGAACAGTAGCAGAGTTAATGTTATTTTACTGTTATTTAGCCTGGGTTTACATACATGCATCTTTATGCTATTTGCACATGGTAAAAATGTAAGAAGAGCATGACTTTAAAAACATACACAACATGAATTTGTTCTGTATTAATGCATTCTTGAACAAAACTAAAGTTCATCCAGGTGGCTTGGAAATAATTTTCACAGAAAGTTTTCCACTTATTACACCTGATTTTACACCTGAGTTCCAAGTCCCTGTTTTTTTTTTTTTTTTTATTTAATGACGCCTTCACTCGCTACAAAATGGAACCCTGATCATCTCAGGTTAATTACGGTATTTGTAGTGCTTAGTTCTCAGAGATGAGTATTTGTCTTATTATTTAATTATATTCTCTCCCTTTCATCATTTAAGTGTCACCTTTCTGTCGCTGGAAGGCCCCCTTAAAAGCTCATATTCCCTGCCTTGTCTCTATTCTGAAAACACTAGCTCTCTCAAGACTGCTGAAATTGTTGATCAGCACACTGGTTGTTTTCACCATTAGATAGGGGCAAGTGATATAGCTTTTGTAGGGCTTTCAGCCAGCCACTGAGTTCATAGAAAGTTAGTGACTGGCTTTACAGCCAGTTCACTGAAAATGAGAGAATACAAGTCAATAACATTATAAAGATCGTTCTCTGAGAGGTAAGGCTTCATTGTTATAAAATTCAGAGTATATCTCTTTAAAGGGCAAGTTCAGTTTTGCCCTCTAATCTGATCTAATTAAGACCCCTCCCTAATGCTTTTTTACTTCTCTATGACCTTGGAGACCTTCTCTGTACAAAACACAGGCTCTGGCCATAGCTGCACAGTGAATCCCTATAGACTTGGAGCTTCACTCACTAGGTTCTCTAGTGTTGTCATGTCATCCCATTCAAGAATATGAGCACTTACTTTTCCTAAAATATTTATTAAATATATATTACAAAAGAGTAAACCATTCCTTTTTTTTGTTAGTACTACCTTCTGGGTGTTTAATTATTTGCTTTTGTTTTATTGTTTTAAATGTATTTGTACTTTATTTGTACATTAGAACATATGTTTATTTTTTTTTATGTTACGTTTCTGTTGTGACAATAATTGTCTCTTATGGTAGTGTATTGTGTTACCACAGCACGGAAAGAAGGCCGGTATCGAGAACCACCACCAACACCGCCTGGATATGTAGGAATTCCTATAGCAGATTTTGCAGAAGGACACCCACAATTATCCAGAAAGCCACCAGATTACAACGTAGCACTGCAGCGGTCCAGAATGATGGCTCGGAGGAGTGACAGTGAAGGAGCACCTGCAACATCCCCACCATCACACAGTCAGCCTTCTAGCAAGATCGTTAACAAGCCGCAGTGGCATAAACCAAATGAGGCAGACCCAAGACTAGCTATATATCAGGCACAAGGGGTTACCAAGGATGATGGTAAGTATACAATATGTGAACTGTTTTACCTGTCAAAATATTTGTAATATTCTTATACTACTAGTGTGATTCTCAGGCCCCTTCACAATGTATAGCACAGAGGGTGACACCATAATTTCTTACTAGCTACCTGTGTCACCTGTCTGCTTATTGGCCCAGCCTAAAACTTTTAATTGTTTGCACGCGTCAGCAGAGCCTTTGTGGTTTATAGTGCACACACTCACACCCAAACCTTTGTGTGAAGACTTTATTAAACAGAATTTCATAAAATACCTGTTAATAAATGTTAATATATATATATTTTTTCTAATGAATACGCTAGCAAAAGTGCACCTGTTTCAGAACAGCCAAGGTTCGTGTGGTGAGAATATGAGAGGGGTGGCAGGCTCTGTGGTTAGATTGGGAGAAGATGAGGTTCAGGGGTATTCAGTGCCATACAGACGCTAAATGATGGGGGATTGTCCATAGGCTTGATGAGAGAGGTAATGTAGGTAAGGGAAGGGGGGGGGTGCAGTCCTGGTAATGAGATGAAAAGAGGTGGGAGCATGCAGGTGCAGTGTTGGGGGCAAGTTGTACAGATTCCTCCATCTGGTCCCTGTCTTCGTTTTTGATCAGGATTCGGCAGAACAGGCTCCCAATCATGTGACCACTGTGAGACTTGGTGGGAGGGACAACATTTACAGGTGCAGTCATGCGAAGCATGGTATAAGTGCTTTGATGGATACAGGCAGTACAGATCTGGTGGGTGGAGACAGAAAGGGAGGTACAAACACAGAAGGTGGTGAGAGAAAAATAGTAAAGAAATGTGTAGGCATTGCCGTTGCTGATAGAAAAATTGTGGCAGTGTTAGGAATGAAACTCAGCAGCATTTTCACGTTAGTTTATTTTACTTTGTAGTATGATGTCTTTATTTAAATGTTTTATCACTATTACATTCTGTCCCCCTAACCTATTCAAGCTACTATATTAATCATTTGGACATACAATCGGTATAATGGACTGAAACTAAGGGGGGACTTAAACTCCATTCTACTTCCTGTATTTTGCTTTTAATATAATTATGGGATAACTGGGAAAAAACTTCACAATTACATGATCAATGTGATTGGCTGTCACAGTGGTCACTTGATCAGGAGCCTTCCCGCCGATTCCTTATCAAAAACAAAGACTAGGAGCTGTCTGTGACGGCTGAATCAGTGTGCTGTGAGTGCAGTCTCAGAATCCTCGGCTGCCATTAACATGTGTGGCATGTAGATGTTAAAGCTGAACAAAACCAATTGATTTACATGTTTGCCAAAACCGTTATGTTCAAGGCATGCCGTGAATCACATGTGCTTTTGCTTTCAACTGAACTGTCAAGCCACCAACTGGATGATGTCATAACTGATCACATGTGCAACGCTGTGACAATTGCAGATCAAAAAGAGGCTAAGATAGCAGCTCCTGTGGCTATAAAGGATTGGAGGGTTTAGTTACGCTTTGAGCCCCACCCTCCCTGCCACCATCCATATGCGTTACGTGGTCAGCAACAGGGAAAATGTTGGTTTGACATTATTGCTATTAACTAAAAAATAGAACTATCGTTCTTGTGCTCTCTGTATGCATTCTTTTTACTCCTGGTGACACCTGATGAATAGGGTAGGGGCACTGTGGTATGTTTGCCTTATCATCCCCATTTAATCAAAACATAATAAAAAATGATTAGCTGTTAAAACATTTTAAAAAAACACATAAATAGTATAATGTACAGTAGAGTAATACTTAAAGATTGATATCGCCAATGACAACTGACCTACAATAGCTTTCAATGGGATTCACTACATTAATGTTCTTTTGGCAAAACTCAAGCAGCCTCTTTATAAAAAAAATAGCATGGCTTTAAAACTTTCACAACAGATAACTTTTGTACGTTTTAGCATGATTGTAAACTCCATATTTCACTAGCAGCTCTGCCAACAAACCAACAGTTACAGTTTTGCTGTTCAGAGTAAAGTAAATGCTCCCCTCATGCCATGTGGTGCTCCTTCTCTTTCCAGATAAGCCATGAGGTAGCAAATAATGGTGTTTTATAGCATTTCTGTCAATAAGGGAGACACACTTCGCTCATTCAGACCGTGTAGGGGCAACACAATGAACTAAGTATTTGCTCTTTATAGTGATCCTGTTGCTGGCTAGTTGTTACAAGCGTCAGGATCATTAGTGTGACATGGCCCTAGGACAAGTTTACTTTTACAGTTCACATATGCAGTCCAAAACCTACAGACATTACTGTTGAAGCCATTGATAAACAGTGAAAAATTAAATAGTTGTACGCTGCCCCCTAGTGGTAAGTAAAAATTAAAAAGATAAGTTGGAAAGGCTGCGGCTATCACCTATGTGTTCCCACAGTGACCGCAATATGATATAATGTATGTGATAGCGCTGCTAACAACGAATAAGTGTCAGTGCCAAAAAAATACAAAACAATCAACATAAGCATAAATTCTTAAAGGTTCATAAAGGTCCATGATCATATTAAATAAATGGTGATCCTCCTAAAGCCAGTGTATAACAAACTTCGCCGTGAAGGGCGTGCATCACAAAAAATTCATTGACTTGTGCTCCCTTCACCAGGTGCAATGCAAGCTCACCTCCTTATTATACCCTAAACAGGGTCAAATGCGCTCTGGATAATAACTGATGTTCCTTAGGAAATGACTCCACACTAATCACCAGCAGCTCCAAGCAAACATGAAAAGACAAGAATGCTTCCAATAGTGCAGTACCTGGGTATTAGTCTTGTATAAACCTCACAAACCCAACTTCATACATTGCACTCACATTTATTGAATATAAAAACTGCATGTACAATAAAAATCCAGCAGGTCTCACGTAATAGCGTCACTACCACCGCCAGGCTCTACTTCTACACATTACGCCACCATCCTTGTGGCTTCGTCTGGAGGGCAAGATTGATAAACAATGGCACTGGAAAGCATGTAAATAGTCTTGTAATAGTAAAGGTTGCTAAATAATTTTTATTTTTTAATTGTACTTTCTATTATGGCAGATGATGAGCAAGTATCTGCGGTGTGAAGATGAGATCTCGCCCTGTGATAGGATAAGCCGCCTTGAAAGGAGAGCACAAAAGGACATCCCATATGACTGTGGAGCCTGTGGACCTGTTTCCTCCTCTTCTGCCTTAAAGGAGCACTGGGATACATCAGACCCTCTGTCCCACTCCCTGGCATGTGAAATACTGTGAAAACATCATTCTGGCACTTTTTGTCCTTGGCAAAGCTGTGTTGCTTGAAACGGTGCAGGAAGCTGCCACCCAATGGTAGCTGGCTGGACCTTGCACATTATCATTCCAAACTCCACAACTACCACATCAGCAATGACCCCGACCCTGATTACACTCCCACATGCTGTGAGCGTGTCTTTATTTTTAAATACATTTTAACTTTTATTCACTTTCTTGGCTTTGTCTGCTGTTGTAGGCCAAGCTAGTCATGTGCTTCTATCAACCTTTTTTAACGTGAGCTGAGATTGCATTTCATAAACCTCTGTGCACAGATTCTTGAGATGGTTTAGCTTCGTTTACAGTCCCGTTTGTTACACTATGATACCTTTAATGCGCGAGGAGCCCTCTGCGGTAAAGGAGATGCACACTTTGCGCTCAGAGAGCTTATTTGTTACATCAGGATACTTACAGTGTTATTTCACACATAAGTTATGAATTATTTTTATGTTTATATAGAGATTTTTAATTCTGATAAAAGAACTGGATTATATTAAAGTGATGGCAGCTTGGGACTCTCAACAAATGCTATTAGTAGTTATTAATACAAGCTCTCTCATTGCTCATCTGAAAACGGAAACCTCTTCATCCACCATAGTCATGTTTTTTTCTAGGCCATCCATAATGACGCAGCACATTCATGTAGATGGGAGGCGGACTGGTCAGATTGGCCATTGTTGGACACTGCACTTGTAGAGAAGACCAATGTGTAGCATTTACCTGCTCACAGCTGCTATTGCACACCTCCATGACTCAGATCGCCATCTACTCCCTTTGCACAGACTCCGGATATCTGAAGGCTGCCAATCCGAGTTAAACTCCTGTGTGAGGAACTTGTGATCTTGGATTATTATGAATATTATTTTTTTTTTCCATTTGAGCTGAGCTGATCATATTGATCAGTGGTTAAACATATATATATATATGTATGTATACAACTTTAAAGAAAACGATGAAACAGAATGCAGTGTTTTTTCACTGTTTATAATAACATCAGTGCTTTATTTAATGAATCTTTATCCTGTTACCATGGCTTTTGTCTACCTTACTACTTCACAATGTCAGTTATGCCTATGTAATTTTACATGTAACATACATTTATTTGCCAGCTTTTTTAATTTTATGTAGGCGATGGAGCTTGTGCATCTAAGCAGACAGAAGCCCAGCTCGGTGACACATTGCACAAACGTTCTCAGCATCATATAACGGTAGAATATAGGACCGCTAACCTCAGTTTGCTCTGTGATGTCAAGTGCAGAATGTACAACTAACTGTTGATTTCATCATGCTTTTGATACTACTTGTACCTGTATGTCTTTTAGAAAGACATTGGTAGAGTCTGTATCCTTTTGTATTTTTAATACAATAATTGTACATATTGGTTATATTTTTGTTGAAAATGGTAGAAATGTACTATGTTTATGCTTCTACATCCAGTTTGTATAAAGCTGGGAAATAAATAAATATAATAACAGAGTTTGATAGTCGATTCGTTGACAAGTTATTTTCCCGTGAAGTGTCAAAGGCAGGGATCTTCTGTCAGGTTTGTATTGCTGTCTGTGGTCCCAATGAAGAGATTCCCCCCCACTTCCTGTCCAGTGAAAACCAGAGATAGATTCTTTACCACTCGCAAAAAGGCAATGTTCAAAAAATGAAAAATGTTTTAGATTGTTAGGCTGTACAGTTGTATGCATACGTTTAGGAACCCCTGACAATTTCCATGATTGTCATCTATAAATATTTGGGTGTTTGGATCAGTAATTTCATTTTGATCTATCAAATAGCTGAAGGACACAGTAATATTTCAGTAGCGAAATGAGGTTTATCGGATTAACAGAAAATGCGCAATATGCATCAAAACGAAATTAGACAGGTGCATAAATTTGGGCACCCTTGTCATTTTGTTGATTTGAATACCTGTAACTACTTAGCTCTGATTACTTGGAACACACAATTGGTTTGGTGAGCTCATTAAGCCTTGAACTTCATAGACAGGTGCATCCAATCATGAGAAAAGGTATTTAAGGTCGCCAATTGCAAGTTGTTCTCTTTGACTCTCCTCTGAAGAGTGGCAACATGGGGGCCTCAAAACAACTCTCAAATTACCTGAAAACAAAGATTGTTCTACATTATGGTTTAGGGGAAGGATACAAAAAGTTATCACGGAGATATAAGCTGTCAGTGTCCACTGTGAGGAAATGGATGACCACAGGCACAGTTCTTGTTAAGGCCAGAAGTGGCAGGCCACATAAAATATTGGAGAGGCGAAGGATGGTGAGAACGGTCAAAAACAGCCCACGGACCACCTCCAAAGACCTACAACATCAACTTGCTGCAGATGGTGTCACTGTGCATCCTTCAACAATTCAGCGCACTTTGCACAGGGAGAAGCTGTACAGGAGAGTGATGCGAAAGAAGCCTTTTCTGCACGCATGCCACAAACGGAGTCCCTTGAGGTATGCAAACGCATATTTGGACAAGCCAGCTTCGTTTTGTAATAAGGTGCTGTGGACTGATGAAACAAAGATTCGTTATTTGGTCATAACAAGGGGCGTTATGCATGGCGGCAAAAGAACACAGCATTCCAAGAAAAACACTTGCTACCCACAGTAAAATTTGGTGGAGGTTCCATCATGCTGTGGGGCTGTGTGGCCAGTGCCGGTACTGGGAATCTGGTTAGAGTTGAGGGTTGCAGGGATTCCACTCAATATCAGCAGATTCTTGAGAATAATATTGAGGAATCAGTCATGAAGTTGAAGTTACGTCGGGGCTGGATATTTCAACAAGACAACGACCCAAAACACTGCTCAAAATCTACTCGGGCATTTATGCAGAGGAACAAGTACCGTATATACTCGAGTATAAGTCGAATTTTTCAGCACATTTTTTTGTGCTGAAAGTACCCCCCTCCACTTATACTCGAGTCAAGCACTTTTCTGCAGCAAAAAATATTATTTTCCGAACCGACTTTGGGGCCCCATATCTCAGGGCCACTTAGTGCTAGGAACCCCAAATTTGGTGTGCTAACCCAGTGGAACTGGGTCCACAACATATCCAAAGCAGGAGTTCCTAGCACCAAGTAGCCCCGAGATACGGGGCCCCAAAATAGGTTCGGAAAATGTCATTCTCTGCTGCAGAAAAGTGCTTGACATTTTCTGAACCGATTTTTGGGGCCCTGTGTCTCGGGGCCAGTTGTTGCTAGAAACCCCAGCTTTGGATATTTTATGGTGCTAGTTCCACTGGGTTTGCACACCAAATTTGGGGTTCCTAGCACTAAGTGGCCCCGAGATACGGGCCCCAAATTCGGTCAACTGTGTCCATCTGCAGCAATGTCATTTCTGGACCCTTTGGGTTCAGAGACCCCAAATTTTGGCTGCAGCTAGGGCCATCTAGGAACCCTTAACTACCGAGTTTGAAGTTCGGGGGACCTATGGCTGCAAATGGGCACAGTGAGGCATGCAAATGGGCACGGTGAGGTTGCAAGTGGGCATTGTTGACCCTCTTTTCCACTTACAGTAGCTGTGCATTTCTCACCCTCGTCTTATACTCGGGTCAATACGTTTTTCCCATTTTTTTTGTGGTAAATTAGGGCCTCGACTTATACTCGGAACAACTTATACTCGAGTATATACAGTACAATGTTCTGGAATGGCCATCCCAGTCCCCAGACCTGAATATCATTGAACATCTGTGGGGTGATTTGAAGCAGGCTGTCCATGCTCGGCAATCATCAAACCTAACTGAACTGGAGATGTTTTGTAAGGAGGAATGGTCCAAAATACATTCATCCAGAATCCGGACACTCATTACAGTCTATAGGAAGCGTCTAGAGGCTGTTATTTCTGCTAAAGGAGGCTCTACTAAATATTGATGTGATTTTTCTGTTGGGGTGCCCAAATTTATGCACCTGTCTTATTTCGTTTTGATGCATATTGCGCATTTTCTGTTAATCCAATAAACCTCATTTCACTACTGAAATATTACTGTGATCTTCAGTTATTTGATAGATCAGAATGAATTTGCTGATCCAAACACCCAAATATTTATAAATGACAATCATGGAAATTGTCAGGGGTTCCTAAACTTTTGCATACAACTGTAATCTGTATGCCTCCCATAATTGTTTTCACAACCTTTTTTCACAACCTTTTTTCACCACTAGCTTTACAACACTTTTTTTATTTTTAAAAAACTTTGCAAGTAATGCTGATGACAAAGGTGCACTGGGATCCATAGCAAGTTTTCAGCAGGCAGACTAAAGAAAGTGATATACTAAAAATGAAGAAATTAAATCTCAGGACACCAGACTGGAGTATGGGGGTGTAAATGTATCACAACACACAAAACTAAAGTAATATTAAAAATAAAAAATATATTTATAATAACATAAAAAATTTCATATTAAAACTTAGTCCAAATCAACATGATAGATGTACAGTCAGGTCCATAAGTATTGGGACATTGATACAATTCTAATCTTTTTGGCTCTATACACCACCACAATGGATTTGAAATGAAACGAACAAGATGTGCTTTAACTGCAGACTTTCAGCTTTAATTTGAGGGTATGTACATCCAAATCAGGTGAACGATGTAGGAATTACAACAGTTTGTATATGTGCCTCCCATTTTTTAAGGGACCAAAAGTAATGGGACAATTGGCTGCTCAGCTGTTCCATGGCCAGGTGTGTGTTATTCCCTCATTATCCCATTTACAAGGAGCAGATAAAAGGTCCGAAGTTCATTTCAAGTGTGCTATTTGCAATCTGTATCTGAATATGAGATCCAAAGAGCTGTCACTATCAGTGAAGCAAGCCATCAGGCTGAAAAAACAAAACAAACCCATCAGAGAGATAGCAAAAACATTAGGTGTGGCCAAATCAACTGTTTGGAACATCCTTAAAAAGAAAGAACGCACCGGTGAGCTCAGCAACACCAAAAGACCCGGAAGACCACAGAAAACAACTGTGGTGGATGACCGAAGAATTCTTTCCCTGGTGAAGAAAACACTCTTCACAACAGTTGGCCAGATCAAGAACACTCTCCAGGAGGTAGGTGTATGTGTGTCAAAGTCAAGACTTCACCAGAGTGAATACAGAGGGTTTACCACAAGATGTAAACCATTGGTGAGCCTCAAAAACAGGAAGGCCGGATTAGAGTTTGCCAAACAACATCTAAAAAAGCCTTCACAGTTCTGGAACAACATCCCTATGGACAGATGAGACCAAGATCAACTTGTACCAAAGTGATGAGAATAGAAGAGTATGTAGAAGTAAAGGAACTGCTTATGATCCAAAGCATACCACCTCATCAGTGAGGCATGGTGGTGGTAGTGTCATGGCGTGGGCATGTATGGCTGCCAATGGAACTGGTTCTCTTGTATTTATTGATGATGTGACTGCTGACAAAAGCAGCAGGATGAATTCTGAAGTGTTTCAGGCAATATTATCTGCTCATATTCAGCAAAATGCTTCAGAACTCATTGGACGGCGCTTCCCAGTGCCGATGGACAATGACCCGAAGCATACTGCGAAAGCAACCAAAGAGTTTTTTGAGGGAAGAAGTGGAATGTTATGCAATGGCCAAGTCAATCACCTAACCTGAATCCGATTGAGCATGCATTTCACTTGCTGAAGACAAAACTGAAGGGAAAATGCCCCAAGAACAAGCAGGAACTGAAGATAGTTGCAGTAGAGGCCTGGCAGAGCATCACCAGGGATGAAACCCAGCGTCTGGTGATGTCTATGCGTTCCAGACTTGAGGCTGTAATTGACTGCAAAGGATTTGCAACCAAGTATTAAAAAGTGAAAGTTTGATGGATGATTGTTAATCTGTCCTATTACTTTTGGTCCCTTAAAAAGTGGGAGGCACATATACAAACTGTTGTAATTCCTACACCGTTCACCTGATTTGGATGTAAATGCCCTCAAATTAAAGCTGAAAGTCTGCAGTTAAAGCACATCTTGTTCGTTTCATTTCAAATCCATTGTGGTGGTGTATAGAGCCAAAAAGATTAGAATTGTGACGATGTGCCAATATTTATGGACCTGACTGTACATGAAATCAGATTTAGAGCCTAGTGGACCGAATCGTTTCACATACAAAGCTTCTCCAGGGTCCACACGCTCTCAAAATCAAAGATATGGATATAATGTCTAAAAACATTACTGAACAGCCAGCCAGTGCATCCAGGTTTAACAAGTTGTAGAACGATACACAGTGGGCATCTCAGACGTTGGCCAGGATGGAAGAAGCTCTAATATCCTATGTTGAAAGATGCTCCTATACAGTCAGGGGTGAATATAGCCGTTACCCAGTGTCAAAGCAAGATAAGATTTAAGGGAACCCACAGAAAATTAATAAAGGGTCTCACATCCCAGAGTATGCAATTCCATTCCTTCAGCAGATGAAATGACTGGCATGCATTGGCTACCAAACACACCAAACAATGGCGGCTCCAAATTCTTTTATTTGAAGGTTAGTAATTCTAGTCGGCAGGTTGCCATATTCAGGTTGATTTAACAAAACTGGAGAGTGCAAAATCTGCTGCAGCTCTGCATAAGAACCAATCGGCTTCCTGTTTTTTTTTTTCTTACACGATTACACGATTTCAGGGCATGCCTGTGTAAACTTGAGGTCTATGGACCTCAACTCGCATCAAAATCGGACTAAAGTAGTACAGGGACTACTTTGAAGTCGGTGTGACTTGAAGTCGCACAGATATGAATGGTTATCATTGGGAATTATGGGGTACAACTTGTCATGCTACTCTGTTGTCCAAAGTCGCAGGAAAAGTCGCACAAGTGTGAAAGGGCCTTAATTAAACAAGCTGAAGTCAGAAGCTCATTGGCCACCATGCACATCTGCACCAGATTTTGCACTCCTAGTTTTAGTAAATCAACCCTATTGTGTGCTCCTGTTCTGTATAACCTGAACACTGAAATTGTTTCAGCCTGCTAGTCTGTTATAAAAGATGGGACTGTGGAACATGGTTGGCTTGTGTTTTCTGCTTTAAATGAGTCCATGCATTTCCAGCAAGTTCAAGTGCTGCAGGATCTGGAGCTTTCCTGATTAAAAAATGGATACTTATCAGGTGAGTATAACACATGCATCTGCTTTTCACCATGTTACATATTATGAATGCAACATGGTCTTAGAATTGAACTTAGGTTTTCATACTGATATTCTTCTTCCATTTTTGCGGAAGAAAAATGCACAACCGTTAAATCCTGTGGAACTCTTCACACTGGTCAGCTGCGGGCCAATTGCGTTTTCCTGCGAGCTGTATTTTTGGTGCGGTGAGGCAGTGTGAAAGTAGCTTTAACCTTTAAGGATACCCTTCAGAGTGACACAAATTGCATCTCCATTATTTCACTGTAGTATTTTTTTTTAACTGGTATAGTTACTATGATAAATATCTCATAGTGGAGTTACAGCTTCTTATATTTTACGTTTTTCACCTTTGTTTTTTTCATTGTATTTTTATTTCATTTTTTTGGTACAGTTTTTTTGTTTTATATTTTCTTATACATAAGGAACATAATTTGCACCAGTATGTTCTATTTTATATGTCGATAATGATTGTTTACCTCGCTAAGCTTCTACAATGTTGTTTGTGTTTATTATCTTTGAACATTCAGTGTTCCTAGTCAAATGTTCACAAAACTTGGCTGCAATCTCATGATTTTTACTACCCTCTGAACTGTGTTTAGGGGTATGTGATCTTGTTCTCCTCAATAGTGACAGGCATACAAGAAATGTTGTGATGTCTCTTGTGTTTCTTGATGTGCTTGAAATGGACCTGTGTAGGGAACACCTAGACTAACTTTTCCTCAGAAAGTTAAGAGAAGTATGGCCAAAGCTTTTTTTGGCCATACTTCTCTTCTGGGCCACAGGCCTGCACTTGCTTTTGCTCTCCTGTGACCCAGAATCAGCTGACAGTGGGCTTTAGCCTGATAGGCAGCTGGCTCAGCTTCTCAGCATGCGGCTCAGCCCAGCGCTTCAGTTAGTGCAGAACGGGGCAGAGCAGAGAGCGATGACAGTCACCACTCTCCGCTCCAATTGGTCCAAAAAATGAGAGATCAGCTGTCATGTGATCGCTCAGTTCCCAGGCTTAGAGCCGGCAGGGGACAGCTGTAGCATGGAGGCGAGAATCTCCATACTTCTCCTTTTTAAAGCCTTTTTATTTCTTGATTTGCCTGATTTCACTAGAAGAATAAACTGTCATATACCTCAATCCTCAACATGTCACTGTACCTCATAGATATGCATTTATATTTGCTAAACCAAAAGGTATAATGCATGAAAAATTGCATCAGTCACATTAACTCATTACCTTGGCTTTATCTAAAACCTGAGTTAAATCTAAATGGCTTCCTATCCTAGCTCAACATCTACTCTTTTTATGGGAAAAATGCTTTCAAAATTTCTTAACTGTGTTTGAGAACACAGCACTTCCCCAAGCTGACTGTTCCTCTAAATTCCTGGGATCACTCATATCCCTGTCAACTTTCTCAAGTCCTCCCAAACAATCATGTTCCCTGTTATTTCATCATGCCATTTCTTTCAAATATAGGCGTCATGCACACAGAGCATCCGTTCAGCCCCTCTGAAAAAACAGAACTCCTGACAGGAGAAAAGCTGCTTTAAATATGGTAAAAGCTGCGTATTGCACACACCTTTTAACCATTCAGGCGTGTCAAGCGTTTGAGCATTAATTGATATTAACTTACTCTGGCCATTGGGATGCATTAACGCTCAATCGCTAGTGGTTTTTCTGCTCTTCAACATCTCTCCTGAATGCGCCTTTGGTGGGCTTTTTTTCAGCCTGTAAACGCCTGTGTGTGAATCGTTTTCCAGGTCAGCATCCGAGAGATAGGCTCTTCCTCTCTGGAACAGGAAACACATTAGTCCACCATTATAAATTTCACAGTCTTACCTGCGTGCCTCAGTTGTTTGTGTTACCTCCAGACCCACAGGAGCTGCAAAGAAACGTTTTTTATTTTACTTGTCTCTGTGCTAGTTGCAGGAGACCCCCTGCCAGCAACCAATACAGCCCAGCGGGCCTTGGGAGGGCGAGCAGGAGCAGCAAATTTGAACAAGCTTGTTCTGCCTGAGATTTCACCCCTACAGAGGGGTCTGCAATCATCCCCCAAGCTGGAACAATGCACTGGCATTTCCCCCATACAGTTTTTCCATGCTGGTGGAGGGACCTGCTGCAGCTTCCATCTGGGATCTTTCTCCAGGTGACAAGCAAGACATCGCCCATGTGACAGAGGTGGAGTGAGAGTCTGGATGCTTTACCCCCTGCCACAGGTGCCGCCGAACGGGTAGGTGTTGGATAGCTTCCGCTTTTTCTTTCCATGGGGTAGCATCCGCGCCCGCCTGCCCGATTTACTCTGTTTGCCACCGCGTTCGGCGTCCTTCACACCCCGCACAATCCGGTTTCCTCCTTGGAGGCTCTGTGGGGTGTACCAAGATGGCGCCGACGCCGGAAAAACGTCACTTCAGCAGCCATTTTCCCGGAGACTAGAAGACTTCTAGAAGAAAACAGCCAGGAGGCGGAAATTTAAAAAAATAAAAAAAAAATTGAGAAAATTTAGAAAAAAAAAAATACATATAACAGCAGAGTCCCCCTCCATAATGGAAGCTCAGGAAGGAGGACACCAGCAGCAGCGGTATGTGCAGGTACATCCACCAACCTGCACGGGATCAGCTGGGGGCAGGGCCGGAGCTTAAGCAGGAAGCAGTTAAGGCTCCTCTAAGCAGAGGATCCTGGTGGCTAACCATGTCTGATGCTACACCACCCTGCCCTGCAGATCCTGCAAGCCAGGACAGCTCCAAGGTAAGCCAGAATACTCCAGTGTCACCTCTGTCTTAGCCTCACTGCAAAACTACCTACTTACCTACTAAATGCGTTCCTTCAGGGAACAGGCAGAACGACAGGAACAAGAGGAGGATTCGGACGAATCCGAACAATCCGAATCGGAGGTTGGCCCTTGCTCAGACTCTGACGAGGAAGATCCAGCTTCAGAGGGCAACCTATTTCTCTCAGAAGACACGGATAGCCTTCTAAAAGCCATAGCCGACGGTGGGAAGACCCAGAGAAAAAACTCCTCTTACCAGCTGCGGTCAAGCGCAGATATCCATTTGCAGAGACAGACACCAAAACCTGGGCTGAATGCCCCAAAGTGGATGCCTCTCTGGCAAGAGTTACAAATAAATCTGACTTAGCCTTCGATGACACGGGTACTTTAAGCGACCCCATGAATAAGAAAATAGAAGCCCTTTTAACCACTTCCCGACCGGCGCACAACCGATGTACGTCGGAAGAATGGCACGGCTGGGCAAATGGGCGTACCTGTAAGTCCCATTTGAATTCCCTGCCGTGCCATTGCGTGCACACCGCCGGCAGCGGGAGTGTGCGCCAGCCGGGAGCTCCATGAGTCGGGCCCCGGACCCGCAGACTCTATCGCCGTGGGGATACCCGCGATCGCCTCACAGAGAGGACGAAAGGGGAGATGCTGATGTAAACAAGCATCTCCCCGTTCTGCCTAGTGACAGGCTCACTGATCTCTGCTCCCTGTCATCGGGAGCAGAGATCAGTGACATTCCACAGCTAGCCCATCCCCCCTACAGTTAGAAATCACTCCCTAGTACTGACTTAACCCCTCCCCGCCCCCTAGTGGTTAACCCCTTCACTGCCAGTGTCATTTACACAGGAATCAGTGCATTTTTATAGCACTGATTGCTGTATAAATGACAATGGTCCTAAAAATGTGTCAAAAATGTCCGATGTGTCCGCCTTAATGTCGCAGTCACAATAAAAATTGCTGATTGCCGCCAATACTAGTAAAAAAAAAAAATTATTAATAAAAATGCCATAAGACTATCCCCTAACTTTTGCGCAAACCAATCAATAATCCCTTATTGCGATTTTTTTTTTTACCAAAAATATGTAGAAGAATACGTACTGGCCTAAACTGAGGAAAAAAAAATATTTTTTAATTATTTTTTGGGGATATTATAGCAAAAAAAAATAATGCGTTTTTTTCAAAATGTTTTTGTTTATAGCGCAAAAAAATAAAAACCGCAGAGGTGATTAAATACCACCAATAGAAAGCTCTATTTGTGAGAAAAAAAGGACGTCAATTTTGTTTGGGAGCCACGTTGCACAACCGCGCAATTGTCAGTTAAAGCGACGCAGTGCCGAATCGCAAAAAGTGCTCTGGTCAGGAAGGGGGTAAATTCTTCCGGGGCTGAAGCGGTTAAAGAGGCCCTGGGAAGCAGGGGCTGCGAACCTGAATCCAGCAATAGCTTCCACCTGCACAGCCCGCAGCTTACTAATCTGGTTAACCCAGCTACAAGATCTACTGGAAAGTTACACACCTAGAGAGGAGTTAATAAAAACTATCCCTACACTGACCAAAGCGGCAGCTTTTTTAGCGGATGCCTCAGCAGAAACCATCGGGATAGCTTCAAGGGCCACAGCGCTACTCAACTCAGCCCGGAGAGCCCTGTGGCTGAAGTCTTGGGAAGGTGATATTCCTTCTAAGAACAGACTGTGCGGAGTTCCATTCACTGGAGACCTGCTGTTCGGGCCTGGACTAGAAACAGTACTAGACAGGACCGCAGCAAAGAACAAGAGTTTTCCCCAAACCAAAAAGAAACAAGGGAAGGCGCCCTTTCGGCAATTCAAAAATTTCAACAAGCCGGGAGCAAAGAAGCGCTGGGGACAACAAAACAAAAAAGATAAGGGTGAATTCATCCTCAAGCCTCCTAACCCAAAGAACAAAGAAACAATGTCGGTCATCAGGTGGGGGGCAGACTCGCAGCTTTTGCCCACCAATGGATGGAAGCAACAAAAAACAAATTCATCATACGCACCATAACAGATGGCTACGCAATAGAATTTTCCGCCCGCCCCCAACCAAGTACCTAGTAACCATGCTACCAAAGGAAGAAGATTGGGCAAAGGCCTTTTTGGAGTCCCTGGAGAATCTACTAGATCAGGAAGTGATTCGCCATGTACCTCAAGAAGAGGAACAGACAGGGTTTTATTCCTATATCTTTGCAAAGAAAAAAACGTCAGGCAAGCTAAGTCTCATACTGAACCTCAAGCCACTCAACAGAGGAATAAAATATAAAAGTTTCAAAATGGAGTCTATTTACTCGATCAGAAACATCCTGCCACGGGAGACATTTATGGCAACAATAGACCTATAGGATGCCCACCTACATGTTCCCATAAAGGATAATCATCAAAAATTCCTGAGGTTCGCAATACAAGGTCCAGCAACCACTCTGCACCTGCAATATACAGCTCTACCTTTCGGCATCTCTTCGGCACCCAGAATCTTCTCAAAGATAATGGCAGAAGCGCTAAAAGGTCTAAGACAACAAGGCATTGGAGTATTACCATACCTACATGATCTACTGTTCTTTGCAGATTCAGCAGAGACCCTAGAGAACAACCTGCACACAAGTATGCCCTATCTACAAAACCTGGGGTGGAGAGTGAATGCAGAAAAATCACAGATGACCCCAAGCCAGAGAGTGGTGTATTTGGGCTATGTACTAGACGCCAGACTAACCAAAACCTTCCTAACAGAAGAAAAGAACGAAAAAAATCACAGACAGTAACCTCTCTAAGAGGGACCAACGCCATTACAATCAGACAAGGAATGGCAGTACTAGGGCTGATGACATTCCTCTCACTGGATCCCACAAATGGCAACAGCGGCGTAGATGCCTTCAGCCAAAGCTGGGGATGGCAACTGTTATGCATTCCCTCCAACTGCCATAATACCAAGAGTGATTCAAAAAATAAAGAAAGAGCGAGCAACGGTGATACTAATAGCACCGCACTGGCCGCAAAGGGCATGGTTCTTTCACTTGAAGAATCTCAGCATCCAACCTCAACTGACACTGACGGACCGACCAGGTCTCTTATCACAGGGTCCAGACAACCATCCGAACCACAGAATGCTGAAGCTTTCGGCTTGGTTACTGAATGGGTAAGACTCCAGAACAAAGGGCTGTCAAAGTGATCAATACCATCCTAGACAGCAGGAAACCCGTGACTAGGGCAATCTACGAGAAAGTGAGGAAAAAGTTTGTCTCCTGGAAAAAAACAAACTGATTCCCAACAATTCTGGACTTCCTGCAAGATGGAGCAGACAAAAACATCTCCCAAGGTACGCTGAAGGTACAAGTGGCAGCACTCTCCTCGTTCATGGACATCAGACTCGCAGAGGATCCGCTGTTAAAGCGATTCCTAATATCACTTAAAAGAGCTAGACCTGCTAAAATGAATAGAACTCCAACTTGGGACATGTCCACGATGCTTAGAGGGTTTCTCTCTCCTCCATTCGAACCGATAGAAGATAGCGCAGACAAAAACCTTACACTAAAAACAGCACTTCTTGTGGCCCTAGTATCGGCTAGAAGAGTGAGCGAAATCCAAGCCCTGTCTATGATGGAACCATACTGCCTAATAAATATAGACAAAATTATTCTCTCGCCAGACCCGGCCATTCTACCCAAGGTTTCTTCAACATTCCATAGAACCCAAAATATCATCATCCCTTCGCTTCCAAAAACTATGAACAGCAAAAAAAGAGACACTTACAACAAACTAGATGTAAGAAACACACTCATAACATACCTCGAAAGAACGAAGGATTGGCAAAGAATGACCTCTCTTTTTGTCCTCTATGCGGGAGTTAACAAAGGGAAGCAGGCATCCAAGAATACCATCAGCAGATGGATAAGAATGGCAATTCAGACAACCTATGAGGCACAAAACCTCGCCCCTCCAGGCGAGCACACACAACCAGAGCCTGGGCTACCTCTGTTGCAGAGAAAGCAGGGGCAACTCCAGAGCAGATCTGCAGGGCAGCGACATGGTCGAGCTTCAGTACCTTCGCAAGGCACTATCGTATAGACCAGCTGTCTGACCAAGACTAGGCATTTGGTCGCAAGGTGCTCCAGTCTCTATCCCCACCCTAGTTAGTATTGCTTGATACATCCTCTCGGATGCTGCCCTGGAAGACGATTCGAGAAAATAGAGTTAAGTACCTGGTAACTCTTTTTTTTAAGTCTTTCAGGGCAGCATTAGTTCCCACCCTTAAAACGATAAATACCAGGTACAATGAGGGAGCTTTAAGCTTACTGAGATTTCCTTCGGTGATTTAATACAACTGAGGCACGCAGGTAAGACTGTGAAATTTTTAATGGTGGACTAATGTGTTTCCTGTTTCAGGGAGGAGGAGCCTATCTCTCGGATGCTGCCCTGGAAGTTTTCTTAGAAAAACAGTTACCAGGTACCTAAGAGCCTGTAAAAGCATCTCTATGTAAGCCTAACACTAAAAGTGGTGTTTGTTAAGCCTAGTCTGCATAAGGCAATATAGTTACTGAAAAGGAACTTGCTAATACCAATGTATATGATCTCATCAAAATAATCAATTGTGTGTCATTGTCTTAACCACTTCAGCTACGAAAGGTTAACCCCCCCCTTCGTGACCAGGCCATTTTTTGCGGTACGGCACTGCGTTATTTAACTGACAATTGCGTGGTCGTTCGACGCTGTACACAAATAAAATGTATGTCTTTTCTTTCCCACAAATAGACCTTTCCTTTGGTGGTATTTGATCACCTCTGCAGATTTTATTTTTTGCGCTATAAACAAAAAAAGACCGACAATTTAAAAAAAAATATATATATATTTTTTTACTTTACTGCTATAAACCATACCCAATATTTATTTTTTAAATCTAATTTCTTTATCAAGTTAGGCCAATATGTATTCTGCTACATATTTTTGGTAAAAAAAAAATCCTAATGAGCATATATGGATTGGTTTGCACAAAATAGTGTCTACAAACTATGGAATATTTTTTTTTATTCTAATGTAATGGCGGCAAACCGTGACTTACAGCAGGACTGCGATATTGCGGCAGACAAATCGGACACTGACACTTTTTGGGGACCAGTGACACTAATTAGGGGTTCAACGGATCAAAAAAACTCACGGATCGGATCGTTCCTCGGATCAGAGTCATGGATCGGATCATTTTTCGGATCGGCAAATAATTGAATTTGCAAAAACCTGTGAAAATTCCACCACCATATAGTCCCCACAATCTCCCCACTGTAATATCCATGTCATCTCTCCCCCACTGTAATATCCACGTCATCTCTTCCCACTGTAATATCCACGTCATCTCCCCCACTGTAATATTGGCTGGGTACGGCTGAGCATGGCTGGATACGGCTGGGTATCGCCCAGTATTGCAGAGTATGGCTGGGTATTGCAGAGTATGGCTGGGTATCACCGAGTATTGCAGAGTATGGCTGGGTATTGCAGGGTATGGCAGAGTATTTGCAGGATTTTGGCAGAGTATGGCAGAGTATTGGCAGGGTATGGCAGAGTATTGGCAGGGTATTGGCAGAGTATGGCAGGGTATGGCTGAGCATGGATGGATGGATCCATTGATGTGACTGCAATTGTCACAGAGCAGCGCTGTGGGCACTACAGATCCAGCCCACAGTGCTGCTGCCATCCGATCTCTCCCCTCCACTGTACAGATCAGTACACAGAGGGGAGAGAGGAACCAGCGTCATGACGTGATGCTGGTTTGTTTACAAGTGATCGCTCCGTCATTTGACGGAGCGATCACATGGTAAATGGCCGCCGGGTGTACCAAGATGGCCACCGCTCCGGAGCTAGGCTGAAGCCGCGGCCTTTCCTAAGGCCGACCCAGCGGAGCGCTCCGCGGATCGCATGGTATGCCGATCTGAACAGGTTGACCCGTTCGGATCACAGATCGGTGATGATCCGTTGCACCCCTAACACTAATACAGTGATTAGTGCTAAAAAATATGCACGAACACTGTACTAATGACACTGCCAGGGAAGGAGTTAACACCAAGGGCGATCAAAGGGTTAAATATGTGCCTAAGATGTGCTTACTCACTGTGTGTGTGGGGGGTGCTTTGACTAGGGAAAGGTAACGATCCGTGTTCCTGCTTAGCAGAAACACAGGATCAGTGCCTTCCCTTCTCACAGAACGACAATCTGCCTTGTTTACATAGGCAGATTGTGGTTCTACCTGTGTCCTGTCTACCCACTGCTGGGCTCCCACTGTGTAGCGTCATAGCATGAGCGGGTTGCTGGCAGCGCACGCTCTCCTCAGACCTGGAGGTGTCAGATCACGTACTAGGTTTGTGATCTGGTGCAGATCAGCCGCCCTGCACCGTATATGTACTGTTGGCTGTCCGCAAGTGGTTAAACCAGCCAGGGCAGACATCCCTCTCTACTAGTATTCACAACAGGCTCCTTCATTGGCTGAAAAAGTTACTGAAATGGTTGCCATAATGAGTCTGGACAATGTAATGGTGAAAGTGTATGATATGCAAGAGAGAGGTTCATCCAAACTTGGGCCTCATGGATTTGATCTGACTGTCAAATTGAAAACTTGTTATGTTCAACCATATTTAGGACACAGGTCCTTTTATTCTCCTTCTACTTCATCCACTTTTTCTTTAATTCATGCTATTTTTTTTTTCACTCTCCCTTTTTCCCTCCTTTTTCTGCCTGTTTGCTATCAGTTTTCTCTTTCTTAGTAGCCTTCACACCATCAGTGGATGGCAGAAACAATACCTTAAAGCAGGGGTCGCCAAACTTTCTAAGCAAAGGGCCGATTTACTGTCCTTCAGACTTTAGGAGGGCCAGACTGTGGCAATCGGGAGTACAAAATTTCCCATTGCCAGTGGGAGTATACAATCCCCCATTATTGGTGTCATTGGTAGCAATTGTGCCCCATCATTGGTTTCATTGGGCCCCATTGTGGGTGTCATTGGTGAGAAATGTGCCCCATCATTGGTGTTATTAGTAGGAATTGTGCCCCGTCATTGGGTTCATTGGGTCCCATTGTTGGTGTCATTGGAAGGAACTGTGCCCCATCATTCATGTCATTGGTAGGAAAGGTGCCCCATCGTTGGTGTCGTTGGGAGAAAATGTGCCGTTCATTGGTGTCAGTGAATAAAAATAGCATCCCAAGGGCTGGATAAAAGCAAGCAAAGGGCCGCAGTTTGGAGACCACTGCCTTAAAGGATAAGTTCACCTTTTAAGAAAATATAATAAATGCTTATTATTTTGCAGGAAAAAAATGTGCATTTATTATTTTTTGTTTCTGGAGCCTCTAAAGCATTGCACCAATGATCAGCAGATCACAAGTGCCATGCAGGTCTCCTGCAGATCTGTCAGTGTATCTGTGTGTCCGTACATCCCATACAGGTCAGCAGATACAATCTGACAGGAAGAGAGAATGAACCACTATATCGCCATGCTAGTTCATTGAAAACTACAAATAGACAGCCGCAAAGGCCACCAGACCTTGTAGTTTTCCAGTCACAGAACACTGTGAATACGTGATGCAGCTGGACGGGCCCAGAACCCTGCTGGCTGTCACGATTTGCAGGGGGCTGGTCCTTTCGTAGCATGTTACACCCTGAATATGGATCTAACAATACAAAAGGTGAACTTATCCTTTAAGCAAAAGTATGGTATTAACTTTTGCTGTTGTTCCCCACAATGCACCCATACATTGCAGGGGTATTTCTCTGTTTACAGGCGCATGCCCCCTGCTGCTGTGGTGTGGTTAAACTCAGCACAAGTTTGTCAGTAGGTTCACAGCCAATGATTTTGGCTGTGAACCTGCTGATTGATGGTTGTGATCAACCACAGTACAGAGATCATCAGTGTGTTAGTAAACACCAGTGGCAGCTGGTGAAGTTTTAGGATGGGACCCCGCCCTTCCTTTTTGACCCCTCCCACTTGGTGAAATTGGGCCTGGTTTCAGCAAAATAGTGGGCGTTTCTCTAAGGTGGTGTGGTTGGCATCTGAGATGAACGAGGGATGGAGGCACAGCAGGCCCAGATCCTACACAACAATAGAAATATGTGTATTCTAGAAAGTTTAACAATCAGCAGATAAAGATATTACAAACACCTGGTTTTAGCACTTCAATCATCTCGGCACCATGGTTGTTATGGTGCCTGGATGATTGAAGCGCGTTATTTCTATTATTACATTGTAATATAAAATGAAATCATTCAACTCACCATAATGCAGAATCAGTGGGAGCCCTGAGCGTGTCACTATCCACGTCGCCTGCCATCAGGTGCCCCCAGCGGAGTCCGTCCTTACATGCAGCCTGTGTCCCGCCAAATGCAGCCTTGCCTGTGTCCCGCCAAATGCAGCCTTGCCTGTGTCCCGCCAAATGCAGCCTTGCCTGTGTCCCGCCAAATGCAGCCTTGCCTTTGTCACATCAAATGCTGTGTCCCACCAAATGCAGCCTTGCCTGTGTCGCATCAAATGCAGCCTTGCCTGTGTCGAATCAAATGCAGCCTTGCCTGTGTCGCATCAAATGCAGCCTTGCCTGTGTCGCATCAAATGCAGCCTTGCCTGTGTCGCATCAAATGCAGCCTTGCCTGTGTCGCATCAAATGCAGCCTTGCCTGTGACCCACCAAATGCAGCCTTGCCTGTGTCGCATCTAATGCAGCCTTGCCTGTGTCCCACCAAAAGCAGCCTTGCCTGTGTCACATCAAATGCAGCCTTGCCTGTGTCCCACCAAATGCAGCCTTGCCTGTGTCCCACCAAATGCAGCCTTGCCTGTGTCCCACTAAATGCAGCCTTGCCTGTGTCCCACCAAATGCAGCCTTGCCTGTGTCCCACCAAATGCAGCCTTGCCTGTGTCCCACCAAATGCAGCCTTGCCTGTGTCCCACCAAATGCAGCCTTGCCTGTGTCCCACCAAATGCAGCCTTGCCTGTGTCCCACCAAATGCAGCCTTGCCTGTGTCCCACCAAATGCAGCCTTGCCGTTGTCCCACCAAATGCTGCCTTGCCTGTGTCACATCAAATGCAGCCTTGCCTGTGTTCCGCCAAATGCAGCCTTGCCTGTGTCCCGCCAAATGCAGCCTTGCCTGTGTCCCGCCAAATGCAGCCTTGCCTGTGTCGCATCAAATGCAGCCTTGCCTGTGTCGCATCAAATGTAGCCTTGCCTGTGTCCCACCAAATGCAGCCTTGCCATTGTCCCACCAAATGCAGCCAGCCTGTGTCACATCAAATGCAGCCAGCCTGTGTCACATCAAATGCAGCCTTGCCTGTGTCCCACCAAATGCAGCCTTGCCTGTGTCCCGCCAAATGCAGCCTTGCCTGTGTCCCGCCAAATGCAGCCTTGCCTGTGTCGCATCAAATGCAGCCTTGCCTGTGTCGCATCAAATGTAGCCTTGCCTGTGTCCCACCAAATGCAGCCTTGCCATTGTCCCACCAAATGCAGCCAGCCTGTGTCACATCAAATGCAGCCTTGCCTGTGTCCCACCAAATGCAGCCTTGCCTGTGTCCCACCAAATGCAGCCTTGCCTGTGTCCCACCAAATGCAGCCTTGCCTGTGTCCCACCAAATGCAGCCTTGCCTGTGTCCCACCAAATGCAGCCTTGCCTGTGTCCCACCAAATGCAGCCTTGCCTGTGTCCCACCAAATGCAGCCTTGCCGTTGTCCCACCAAATGCTGCCTTGCCTGTGTCACATCAAATGCAGCCTTGCCTGTGTTCCGCCAAATGCAGCCTTGCCTGTGTCCCGCCAAATGCAGCCTTGCCTGTGTCCCGCCAAATGCAGCCTTGCCTGTGTCCCGCCAAATGCAGCCTTGCCTGTGTCGCATCAAATGCAGCCTTGCCTGTGTCGCATCAAATGCAGCCTTGCCTGTGTCCCACCAAATGCAGCCTTGCCATTGTCCCACCAAATGCAGCCAGCCTGTGTCACATCAAATGCAGCCAGCCTGTGTCACATCAAATGCAGCCTTGCCTGTGTCCCACCAAATGTAGCCTTGCCTGTGTCCCACCAAATGTAGCCTTGCCTGTGTCCCACCAAATGCAGCCTTGCCTGTGTCGCATCAAATGCAGCCTTGCCTGTGTCGCATCAAATGCAGCCTTGCCTGTGTCCCACCAAATGCAGCCTTGCCATTGTCCCACCAAATGCAGCCAGCCTGTGTCACATCAAATGCAGCCAGCCTGTGTCACATCAAATGCAGCCTTGCCTGTGTCCCACCAAATGTAGCCTTGCCTGTGTCCCACCAAATGCAGCCTTACCATTGTCCCGCCAAATGCTGCCTTGCCTGTGTTCCGCCAAATGCAGCCTTGCCTGTGTCCCGCCAAATGCAGCCTTGCCTGTGTCGCATCAAATGCAGCCTTGCCTGTGTCGCATCAAATGCAGCCTTGCCTGTGTCGCATCAAATGCAGCCTTGCCTATGTCGCATCAAATGTAGCCTTGCCTGTGTCCCACCAAATGCAGCCTTGCCATTGTCCCACCAAATGCAGCCTTGCCTGTGTCACATCAAATGCAGCCTTGCCTGTGTTCCGCCAAATGCAGCCTTGCCTGTGTCCCGACAAATGCAGCCTTGCCTGTGTCCCACCAAATGCAGCCAGCCTGTGTCCCACCAAATGCAGCCTTGCCTGTGTCGCATCAAATGCAGCCTTGCCTGTGTCGCATCAAATGCAGCCTTGCCTGTGTCACATCAAATGCAGCTTTGCCTGTGTTCCGCCAAATGCAGCCTTGCCTGTGTCCCGACAAATGCAGCCTTGCCTGTGTCCCACCAAATGCAGCCAGCCTGTGTCCCACCAAATGCAGCCTTGCCTGTGTCCCGCCAAATGCAGCCTTGCCTGTGTCCCGCCAAATGCAGCCTTGCCTGTGTCCCGCCAAATGCAGCCTTGCCTGTGTTCCGCCAAATGCAGCCTTGCCTGTGTTCCGCCAAATGCAGCCTTGCCTGTGTCCCGCCAAATGCAGCCTTGCCTGTGTCCCGCCAAATGCAGCCTTGCCTGTGTCCCGCCAAATGCAGCCTTGCCTGTGTCCCGCCAAATGCAGCCTTGCCTGTGTCTCACCAAATGCAGCCTACCCGTCTCCCACCAAATGCAGCCTTGCCTGTGTCACATCAAATGCAGCCTTGCCTGTGTCTCATCAACTGCAGCCTTGCCTGTGTCCCACCAAATGCAGCCTTGCCTGTGTCGCATCAAATGTAGCCTTGCCTGTGTCCCACCAAATGCAGCCTTGCCATTGTCCCACCAAATGCAGCCAGCCTGTGTCACATCAAATGCAGCCTTGCCTGTGTCCCACCAAATGCAGCCTTGCCTGTGTCCCACCAAATGCAGCCTTGCCTGTGTCCCACCAAATGCAGCCTTGCCTGTGTCCCACCAAATGCAGCCTTGCCTGTGTCCCACCAAATGCAGCCTTGCCTGTGTCCCACCAAATGCAGCCTTGCCTGTGTCCCACCAAATGCAGCCTTGCCGTTGTCCCACCAAATGCTGCCTTGCCTGTGTCACATCAAATGCAGCCTTGCCTGTGTTCCGCCAAATGCAGCCTTGCCTGTGTCCCGCCAAATGCAGCCTTGCCTGTGTCCCGCCAAATGCAGCCTTGCCTGTGTCCCGCCAAATGCAGCCTTGCCTGTGTCGCATCAAATGCAGCCTTGCCTGTGTCGCATCAAATGCAGCCTTGCCTGTGTCCCACCAAATGCAGCCTTGCCATTGTCCCACCAAATGCAGCCAGCCTGTGTCACATCAAATGCAGCCAGCCTGTGTCACATCAAATGCAGCCTTGCCTGTGTCCCACCAAATGTAGCCTTGCCTGTGTCCCACCAAATGCAGCCTTGCCTGTGTCGCATCAAATGCAGCCTTGCCTGTGTCGCATCAAATGCAGCCTTGCCTGTGTCCCACCAAATGCAGCCTTGCCATTGTCCCACCAAATGCAGCCAGCCTGTGTCACATCAAATGCAGCCAGCCTGTGTCACATCAAATGCAGCCTTGCCTGTGTCCCACCAAATGTAGCCTTGCCTGTGTCCCACCAAATGCAGCCTTACCATTGTCCCGCCAAATGCTGCCTTGCCTGTGTTCCGCCAAATGCAGCCTTGCCTGTGTCCCGCCAAATGCAGCCTTGCCTGTGTCGCATCAAATGCAGCCTTGCCTGTGTCGCATCAAATGCAGCCTTGCCTGTGTCGCATCAAATGCAGCCTTGCCTATGTCGCATCAAATGTAGCCTTGCCTGTGTCCCACCAAATGCAGCCTTGCCATTGTCCCACCAAATGCAGCCTTGCCTGTGTCACATCAAATGCAGCCTTGCCTGTGTTCCGCCAAATGCAGCCTTGCCTGTGTCCCGACAAATGCAGCCTTGCCTGTGTCCCACCAAATGCAGCCAGCCTGTGTCCCACCAAATGCAGCCTTGCCTGTGTCGCATCAAATGCAGCCTTGCCTGTGTCGCATCAAATGCAGCCTTGCCTGTGTCACATCAAATGCAGCTTTGCCTGTGTTCCGCCAAATGCAGCCTTGCCTGTGTCCCGACAAATGCAGCCTTGCCTGTGTCCCACCAAATGCAGCCAGCCTGTGTCCCACCAAATGCAGCCTTGCCTGTGTCCCGCCAAATGCAGCCTTGCCTGTGTCCCGCCAAATGCAGCCTTGCCTGTGTTCCGCCAAATGCAGCCTTGCCTGTGTTCCGCCAAATGCAGCCTTGCCTGTGTCCCGCCAAATGCAGCCTTGCCTGTGTCCCGCCAAATGCAGCCTTGCCTGTGTCCCGCCAAATGCAGCCTTGCCTGTGTCCCGCCAAATGCAGCCTTGCCTGTGTCCCGCCAAATGCAGCCTTGCCTGTGTCTCGCCAAATGCAGCCTACCCGTCTCCCACCAAATGCAGCCTTGCCTGTGTCACATCAAATGCAGCCTTGCCTGTGTCTCATCAACTGCAGCCTTGCCTGTGTCCCACCAAATGCAGCCTTGCCTGTGTCCCACCAAATGCAGCCTACCCGTCTCCCACCAAATGCAGCCTACCCATCTCCCACCAAATGCAGCCTTGCCTGTGTCACATCAAATGCAGCCTTGCCTGTGTTACATCAAATGCAGCCTTGCCTGTGTCACTTCAAATGCAGCCTTTCCTGTGTCACTTCAAATGCAGCCTTGCCTGTGTCCCACCAAATGCAGCCTTGCCTGTGTCCCACAAAATGCAGCCTTGCCTGTGTCCCACAAAATGCAGCCTTGCCTGTGTCCCATCAAATGCAGCCAGCCTGTGTCCCACCAAAGTGCAGTCAGCCTGTGTCACATCAAATGCAGCCTTGCCTGTGTCCCACCAAATGCAGCCAGCCTGTGTCACATCGAACCCCCCTCCCCCCCTTCTCCGTGCAAATGCAGCCTTTCCTGTGTCCCATCGAACCCCCCTCCCCCCCTTCTCCGTGCAAATGCAGCCTTTCCTGTGTCCCATCGAACCCCCCCCATTCTCTGTGGGAGCAGCACAGCGGTACTTACCTTGCTGTGTCGTCCTCTCCTGTGGTTTCTCCTTCCACAGCGGCGATAGAGGAGTCTGCTCCGGCTCCTCTTACTTCTGGTTTTCTCTCTCCCGGGCGCAATGGAAGAGAGAAAACAGAAAGTGACATCAAACTCAGATGTCAATCAAACCGCCCGGGCGTAGTAATAAATACTACAAGCGCCGGGCGAAAGCTACTCCGCACATCGGAAAGCGCTGCAAGGCGGGATAAAAGCCCGTAAATGAAGGGCCGCGTCTGCATTCTCCTGATTGCATAGACGTGGCGCTTCCCCTAGTGCACTGTGTCCGGCGTCCGAACATATTGAACTTAAGGACCTTTTTTTTTTCTTTTTTTTAAAGGGCCAGTTTAAAAAAAAATTATTTTTTTGACTGCTTGGAGGTGGGGGGGCGGAGCCTGTGCGCCCCCTATGGACGGGCCGCCACTGGTAAACACATAACCCAAATCTGGCTGGTTCAACTCTGTGATCTCACTTACCGTTCTGTTTACCATACTGAGTTTAGGAAGATAAGCCAGCCAGTCTGTGCGTAAAATCAGCACACATACACTTGCTAGGCACACAGTTAACCCCTTGATTGCCCTTCTGATCACCCCTGTCACCCATCCAGTGTAATTTGTACAGCGACGGTGTACAGTATTATCACCGATCACTGTATTAGTGTCGCTAGGGACTTCAGTTATTGTCCCTCCCAGCAAGTGTCAGTGCAAGTCCCTTATTGCCCACCACATTATCAAAGTCACACTATTTGCAGAATACCTCCATTACTAGTATAGTGTCTGTCTGGGTCAGTATCCTGTCACGGTCAGAACTATACTAGTGTCCCCAAAAATGCAGTGTTAACAGGATTAGCCCCAATCACTGCCAGTACTTGCGTTTAGCTCCCCCCCCCCCCCCCGCCACAAGTACAGTGTCAGCATAATTTTTGTGATCACTGCCACCTCTGATACATTGTCCACAAAACCGCAGTGTTAGCAAGATCAAGCCTGATTTCTACTAGCACTAGCTGTTCATTTTATTTCTAATGTGCGAACAGTCCCTGATTGCTAGCCAGGAATTCTTTTTTCACATAGTCACCACTAGGTACCTGTAAAGTTAGTGCCCAAAATGTCTAAAAAAAAAAAAAAAAAAAAAAGGTACACTAGTAAGGACATGCAGAATTCTAAGCATGACAGATGAGAGCGATGAGGAGGCCTCACTGTCAGAATCAGGCGCAGATTATGAACCTGTAGAAAGCAGCGGCACCCTGACAGCTAACTTGGACGTTATTGAAGAGGTTGCTACAAAAAATTTGTGTACTCAACCCCATGTTGCTAAAGTCCTAGAAATACATGATTATGCTCGAATGCAGCAGGGTGCAAGTACTAGTGCTGCACTACTTTTTGGTGACCTGGCAAACACCAGAAGCGTAGTACATCCTGGCCTTTTAGACACCAGCACTGCAATATTTCATGGTGAAGTGGAGAGCACCAGCAGTGCAGTACAAGCTGGTGAGGTGGCTAGCACTAGTAGTGTAATGCAACTGCAGGCACCAAGAATGCGAGTGCTTGCAAACCCTTATTAACTGCCCACAGATTCAGCAGCACCCGTTATCCCCTCACTCACAGTCCAGCCCGGGGTTCAGGTGGAAACAGCCAACCTAACGCCCCTTGAATTTTTTGACCTGTTTTCACAGAAGACCTCTATAATTTGATTGTTGAGTGATGTTTATGCCTTACAGTGCACTAACCCTAACCCAAATTCATAGCTTGCCAGGCCATTCAAGTGGAAACCATCACGGTTTCTGAATGTAAAACTTTTTTTTGGACCTAACCCATAAAGAAGTTGTAAAGGCAGAAGGTTTTTTTTATCTTAATGCATCCTATGCATTAAGATGAAAAAAACTTTTGTGTGTAGCAGCCACCCCAGCACCCCCTAATTACTTACCCGAGCCCCATCTCTCTCCAGCGATGTCCACGAATGTCTAAGCCGTCCGGAACACTCCTCCTGATTAGCTGAGACACAGCAGCGGCGCCATTGGCTCCCGGGGCTGTCCATCAAAGCCAGTCAGCCAATCAGCGGAGATAGGGGGTGGGGCCTTGTCGGGCTACGTGTCTGAATGGACACACGGAGCTGTGACTCTGCTCCAGTGCCCCCATAGGAAGCTGCTGACTCTGGGGCACTCAATAGGAGGGAGGGGCTAAGAGCAGCAAAGAGGGACCCAAGAAGAGGAGGATCCAGGCTGCTGTGTGCAAAGGACACAGCATCCACCCCTCCTGTTTGTGTTTGCTACAGGCAGCTCAGTTCATTACAAAGCAGTACAGAGTGGGGGGTTACTACCAGTAAGGACCACCCCTAGGCGGTGCTGTGTTTTGTTCTTTTTTCTGCCTAGTCCTACTCCTGAAGGTGGTGATATAAACCTAAGGTCAAGAATGAAAGTGCTGTATCCGTCAATGAACTCAGAGAAAGGGATATTATGGCGAGTAGAAAAAAAAAAAATCACGTTTTCCATGAAGGGATGCACTTGGTCAGCAACAATGTTTAGGTAGGTGGTAAGGTAACATCCACACAAATGGAAGGACCAAGCTTTCCCAGCACAACATTGAATCACTGCATCTGCCGGCTTTTTCCCCCATACTCTGACCAATCTGAGGCTAACCAGCCCCACACACAACAATTTATGAAATTTTCTGCTTTCAATACATTCGGCTTTAATGGTTGGGTGCTGGTGGGCTCAATACTTGACTGACATTTTATATTTGAAAATGCAAAGCACAAGCATTGTCTTACTAACCTGAGCAAATATGCCTGGAAGAATGACCTAATATCAAGTACAAACCCAGAAGTGCCACAAAAGATGGTTCTACAAAACACTTTAGTGTTCACACCAGTGGTGGCTGCTGCTCAAAGTTTTTGGGCGGTGCAGACAAACTGAAAAATTCTGAAAAAAACCCCCAATCAATTGCAGCCTTATTGTGCCCATCAAACGCAGCCACTGTGCCATCAAACGCTGTCACTGTGCCCATCAAAGGCAGCCACTGTGCCATCAAATGCTGTCACTGTGCCCATCAAACGCAGCCACTGTGCCCATCAAACGCAGCCACTGTGCCATCAAACGCTGTCACTGTGCCCATCAAATGCAGCCACTGTGCCATCAAACGCTGTTACTGTGCCCATCAAACGCAGCCACTGTGCCATCAAATGCTGTCACTGTGCCCATCAAACGCAGCCACTGTGCCATCAAATGCTGTCACTGTGCCCATCAAACGCAGCCACTGTGCCATCAAATGCTGTCACTGTGCCCATCAAACGCAGCCACTGTGCCATCAAACGCTGTTACTGTGCCCATCAAACGCACCCACTGTGTACATCGAATGCTCCCACTGTGCCCCCCCAAGCCCGCTGTCTGCCCAGCATTTACCCTGTCTCGGTGGGGCAGCGGGTGACGGCGGCGAACTATGTCCTCGATGTCTTCTTCTCCCGTCCTCTCCTCTTGTCCTCTCCTATGATTGGACGCCTGATAGGCATCCAATCACAGCACCTGTCGTTTCAGCCAATCAGATGACGGGTAACAGACCCAAGCACCTGATTGGCGGAGAGGTGGTTCTGTGTTAGGAAAGCGAATATTCATTTGCTTTTCTAACACAGCTGGGTGAACTGCAAGCGACAAGCAAGGCGCTAGCTGTTTACCTATTTTGACACCTATTAGAGCCTATGGCTCTAATCAGGTGATACAAAAACATCCCCCGCCGCTGTAATTCAGGCGCCCGGCGCCCGAAAATGGGACGGGCGCCTGAATAGGGGATGGCAGCAGCGGCCATGGATAGATTCATGCAATGCATGAATCTATCTATTGTTAATATAGGGGGCGTGGCTGGAGAAAGGCGGACCGCCCATGCGCCCTTAGGGATGCACCGCCACTGGTGCACACTCAATTCTTTTTTTTTTTCCTTTTTCTTTTTTTTTTTTTTTAACAGCGATGCTCTTATAAAGGAATCAAATATTTACATAGTTTTACTTTTACAGATAGCCTTGTTTGTTACAAACCGTTTTAGATGCAAGTCATATAGAACAAAAAGGTCGTCGATGATTAACCTCATGCCTTGCTGAAGAGCAAAGAATGCTAGCAGTTAACATTCTTTTGTTAGTTTGACATAGGTATGTGGGTATTTGGTAGTGTTCTATTGTATGGTGCTGCCAATTCAATATACCTATAGTGACATCTAGTGTTCAGTATGAGAAATGCAGAGGAAAAGTTAATTTTTGCAGCACAGCAAGGCAGTGTAAAACAGGAATTGTGAGAGTTATATATCCAGGCCCCTTCTTATTTGTAAGAAAATGACTTTAGGCCTGGGAACAAGAGGTAAGAGGCCATCTAAGGTATTTTCACCTGCTAATAGCACACCCCATCTCCTCGGAGATCAGTGTCCATAAGGGTAGATCATAATAGAGACATGTATTTAAAAATAATGTATTTTCTCCGTGTTTAATAAGGTTCTTTTTACTCCCTACTACCCAGAGATCCCTGCACTCTTTTCTATGAAGAAGGACTTTAATCAAGTTTAGTCCCAGTTATTTAAATGGTACAAGCGCTCTTACTGACACAAAAAAAAAAAAGCAAATTGTCACTGTTGTTGAGCTTCACCTCTCCAACCAATGTAAAAAGCTTGATAGCCACCAAAAACATTTGCCTTAACCACTTCAATACAGGGCACTTTCACCCCCTTCCTGCCCTTTTCAGCTTTTAGTACTGTCACAGTTTGAATGACAATTGCGCAGTCATGCAACACTGTACACAAATTAAATTCTCGTGATTCTTCTTCACACAAATAGATCTTTCCGTTGGTGGTATTTAATCACTGCTGGGCTTTTTTTTTTTTTTTTGCTAATAAAAACGAAAAAAGACTGAAAAAAAAAAAGTTCTTCTTAGTTTCTGTCAGAAAATTTTGTAAATAAGTCATTTTTCTCCTTCACTGATGTGTGCTGATAGGCGGCACTGATGAGAAATCACTGAAGGACACTGATGAGAAGGCACTAATATGCAGCACTGATGAGCACTGATAGATGGCACTAATGGGCAATGCTAGGTGACACTTATGGGCACTGACAGGCGGCACTAATGACTAGGCAATGATGGGCACTGAAAGGCAGCACTGACTAGCATCACTGATGGGCACAGATTGACATCACTGATGGCGACAAATTGGCATCACTGATGGGCACTAATTGGACACAGCTGATCACATGGGTAAAGAGACTTGTCATTGGCTCTTTACCCGAGATTGGGGTTACGCCGTGTCCCAGGGAGAGAGACTGGGGCGACGTCATATGACATAGTCCCAGAACAAGAGAACATCCTGCCCACCGTCATTAGTCCATACGGCGGGCAGGAGGTGGTTAAAGTGGTTGTAAACCCTTATATATAACCAGTGACGTGAACAGCCTCAGGTGATACAAAGCCCGAGAGGCTGCAGTTACAGTGTGTTACAGATACAGCTGATTGAAGTAAAGAAACACACCTCCCTCCACAGGGCTGAATTAAGAGCATCATGGGCTTGGTGCTGAGGATTTTCGCGAGCCTTTTTATGGAAATAAAATGAAAACAATTTTTTGTTAAAACAAGTTAAATATTTTAGTTACTAGCTAGTTAGGTTTAAGCTGGAATTCTACTTTAACCTCTTCCATACCGGGCCTATTCTGGCACTCCTCTCCTACATGTAAAGATCATATTTTTTTTTGCTAAAAAATTACTCAGAACCCCTAAACATTATATACATTTTTTAGCAGAGACCTTAGGGAATAAAATGGTGGTCATTGCAACTTTTTATGTCACACGGTATTTCCGCAGTAATTTTTCCAAACGCTTTTTTTTTTGGAAAAAAACTTTCATGAATTACAAAAAAAAACATAATACTAAAGTTAGCCTGATTTTTTTGTATAATGTGAAAGATGATGTTACACCGAGTAAATAGATACCTAACATGTTGCACACAATCGTGAAATGGCGCCAAACTTCAGTACTTAAAAATCGTCATAGGCGACGCTTTAATTTTTTTTTACAGGTTACCTGTTTAGAGTTACAGAGGAGGTCTTGGGCTAGAATTGTTCCTCTCACTGTAATGTTAGCGGGGATACCTCACATGTGTGGTTTGAACGTGATTTACATATGCGCAATATACGTTTGCGTTCGCTTCTGCGTGCGGGGACGGGGGTGGTTTAATGTTTTTTTATTTTATTTTTTTTTATTATTGTTTATTTTACTTTTGATCACTTTTATGCCTATTACAACAAGGAATTTAAACATCCTTTTCAATAGGAATAGGGCACGACGGGTCCTCTTTACAGTGGGATCTGAAATAAAGAATAAAAAAGATCCCATCCGAAGAAACGGCGGTGTTTACATCTGCTGAGGCCGGACATGACATCATAATGTCGCGCCCGGTCTCCGAAGATCATAGAGATGACCGGGGACCATCTGGTTTGTGGCCACAGCCGGTAGAAGCACCAGAGGGGGACGTGAGGGAGAGGATGTCCCCTCCCGCCACCAGTAAAAACAATCAACAGCCGCTATGATTGCTTTTACATGACAGGGAATCGCCGGGAGAAAAAAAGAAGATATCTGAATGATGCCTACAGCTGCAGGCATCATTCAGATTTAACCACTTAAAGTCCAGAATCTTCACTCTACAAAACTTTATTCCTCTGCTGTACCTCTCCTCCAGCTCTCTGTATGTAGAGCAAGCTTTTTTTTTTAATAAAAATGTTTGCCCCCCGTACATCAATAATTTAGGTGAATGGCAGCACTGTGCTCCCTTTACCCACTGAGATATGCATGTTACATATTCCAGGAGGCATCCAGGAAAGCATCATTGGGAGGTGTGTCGGCTGAATCTGAAACAGATCATCATCTGACATCACAATAAAATATGGCGGTGTGGGACCGAGCACTACCAGAAGAGAAGAGGTTCTCAGCTGGTCAAGGCTGGATCTGCTGGGTGTGGGTATCTGAAATGTGCTAAACACACCACCAAGTAAGCAGGGGTTGTTTAAAAAAATAAATAAATAACAATGCTATTAGTAATATGCAGCATTAAGGGGTTCATGTATTGCTACAGGTCACTGATACATTAATGACCAGTGGCAGTTAATGAATACCTCTGTGCTCTGTTAGTGGCACCATTGTCAGTGTTTATTAACCCCTTTATGCTATAGAAACATTTCCACATTGCCCCACACAGAGAGAGGGAGAAAGACAGCTTTGCCCCCGCCAGGGCTGCTGATGGGCCAGTACAACTGGCCCTGTTGTACCGAGCTCGGCTCAGCGCGCGCGGGGGGGAGGGGGGTCGGGCCGGGCAGACAGCGCAGAATAAAAAAGCAAACAAACCGGCTTTCTAAACTACACCCTCCCCGCTCAGACTGGCTTAGGAGGATGTATTATTTCTATCTTCCGGGCCCCTCCTCTCTGATGATGTGGGAGTGGAGGGACTTTTTTTCTCAGTTTTGGGTGCATGCACATTGCATTCTGCGCTAGCTGCACTGCTTAAAGTCCCGGGCGCCAGCCTGCCACTGTGGCTACCTGTTTCCTTCCCTGGCGGATTGATGTTCTCTGCTCAGCTCCCCATTCAGAAAGTAGTTGGCCCGTGAGAGACGGAGAGCGGGAGGCTGTGAGGCGGGCAGTGGCAGGCAGCTGACAGGGTCCAGAAGCCGTGGAGGAAGCTGAAATTCGTGGCTACTGCTGGGGGTGGGTGAAAGATATACTGCAGTGCACTGTACTGTGTACACATACCTCCCAATGTTTTGAGATGGGAATGAGGGACACCTACTAGCAAACATATGTGGGCATAGGACATGCCCCCGCCACACCCCTTAAAGGGGACATAACCAAAAAAAGGGTTAATTAAATCCACAAGTGCTTTTTTTTTACCACCAATAGTCCTTTATATTGGCTTTTAAAATTGACAAATGCAGCAATTTAGAATTTGGATGAAGAGTTTAGCACTGGGAAACACTTTTTGAAAGATAAAAAGTGCATTTTATATACAACTATATAAATCAGACCAAAATGAGGGACAAATGAGGAGGAAAGAGGGACAGAGGGACATTGCTCCAAATCAGGGACACATGGGAGCTATGTGTACATTCCTATAATGTCACCATCTATAACACACAGGCAGCAGGTTCTGTCACATAACATAAGTTAACAATGTCAGCACCCAACAGCCATGTTATGTGACAGAGCCAGCCATGACAGAGCACCTGCTGACTACTGTTTGATGTGATATATGTAAAGAGACAGCACAAGCCATTACTGTACAGAAGCTATGTTTACCGAATGAACCAGCAGGAACTGGAAACGCCACACAGGAAGAACAACAGATATGCACCGTAGCTCTGCTCAGGGTATCGCTGATATACATTTCACATCCTGGCTTGTACACAACATTGAGGTTGTAATGCTGCAATGTAAGCATCATGCTCTGCAAACGCTTGGGAGCACACAAAAGGGGCTTTTTGAATATGGCTATCAGAGGTTTGTGATCAGTTTCAGCTGTAATTGAATCCCATCCATAAAGATAATGATGGAAAAGCTGGCAAGCAAATACAATGCTTAAACATCCTTCTCAATTTGAGCATAATTTTGCTCAGCTGAGGAAAGAGCTCTGGACGCATATGCAACTGGCTGACCTTTCTGCAAAAGGCAACAACCTAGACCATTTTAACTGGAGTCACTTTGTATCCTAACTGGCTTTGCAACATCATAGTATTTCAACACTGGGGCAGAGGTGACCAAGCGTCTTATATCCTCTACTACCCGGCCATGCTTGGGAAGCCAGTGCCAAACTGCATGTTTATCCAGAAGTCGCCTTAATGGCTCACACACCTCAGATAAGTGTGGCAGGAATTTTGCTAGGTATATAACAAAGCCAATAAATCTCTGTACTGCTTTGGCATCAGTAGACTGTGGCATGTCCACAATGGCTTTAATCTTATCCGGGTCAGCTTTTAAGCCTTGTGAAGACAGGAAATGTCCATGGAAACGGACTTCTTCCACCTTGAACTGCAATTTCTTCACACTAATGCCCCGTACACACGGTCGGATTTTCCGACGGAAAATGTGTGATAGGACCTTGTTGTCGGAAATTCCAACCGTGTGTAGGCTCCATCACACATTTTCAATTGGATTTTCCGACACACAAAGTTTGAGAGCAGGCTATAAAATTTTCCGACAACAAAATCTGCTGTCGGAAATTCCGATCGTGTGTACACAAATCCGACGAACAAAGTGCCACGCATGCTCAGAATAAATAAAGAGATGAAAGCTATTGGCCACTGCCCCGTTTATAGTCCCGACGTACGTGTTTTACGTCACCGCGTTCAGAATGATCGGATTTTCGGACAACTTTGTGTGACCGTGTGTATGCAAGACAAGTTTGAGCCAACATCCGTCGGAAAAAATCCTAGGATTTTGTTGTCGGAATGTCCGAACAAAGTCCGACCGTGTGTACGGGGCATTAGCCTCAGCATCATCTGCCTACAACGATCCAGTAGCGCTATTAACTTTTCATCATCGTCATGCTCAGCCTCCTCATCTGTATTACCGCAGCCAACTTTCGCTGGTATACCTTAGGTGCTACAGAGACTCCAAATGGTAGTTTGAGCCATGTCTTTCTGCCCCAATGAGTCCAGAATGTGGTCATGTAGCTACTCTTTTCATCCAGTTTGCACTGTAAAAAGGCATCTCTAGCATCAACAAGTGTGAAGACACGTGCTTTAGGTAGTTTGTGCAAAATATCATCGAGTGTTGGCATTAAGTAGTGTGACCATTTCAGGGCCATATTCTTGGGATCAATGCATATTCTGATCTTCTCAGGCTTTCTGATAACAACCATGTTACTGATCCAATCTGTAGGCTCTGATACTGAAGTTAGATGTCCTTCAGCTTCATATTTATCTAATTGAGCTTTAACCTGAGGCTTAATAATGGCGATAGGCACATTGCGTGGGGCACATTGTACAGGTTGAATGGTAGGATCAAGCTCAAAATGAACCTCTCCTGGAACAAAGACAAATCGGGCCCTCAAACACATCACTGTAGGTGTGAAGAATTTGCTGTTTTGTCAGTGGCCTAGTCAGAGATTGTGCAGGCTGATTATCAAAATTATGTAGCTCAGCAGGATTGGTAAACAGCATCAGTCCAAGGCGCTCACATGTTGAACCCGATAATAGCGGTTTCTGGTCGGCGTCAACAATTTCAAAGTTCAGTTTGTGTATACAATCACGTATGCTGCATTCTGTTTGGAATAGCCCCAATGATTCCATTAGTTCCCCTGAATACAACTTTAGTTTGGTGCTACTAGGCTGAAGGGGTGCTCTGGGTGCCAGTTTCACTTTGTCCTTTATACTTATGACATCACACGTTGCACCCGAGTCCAGCTGGCAGGGTTGGATTATATTGTTTAATCTGAGGTTTACAAACCATTTTTTGCCCTTTGTGTTTACAGCACCAATGCATTCTGAGGAGTAAACCATATCAGTGCTAAGCAGGTGTGCGTCCTCCGGATCTGACATTTGCTCAATTGTGTGCAGCTTCCTTGTTTCAATTTTACTGGAGAGACACACTCTTGCAAAGTGATTTGGTTTACCACATGCAGTACAGATTTTCCCATATGCAGGACACTTTTTTTTCTCTTGTACACGAAGAAACTCTGAAGAAACCCACGTCACAAGTGGGTGAAACATGTCGGTGTGTGTGCCTACACATGCCCTCTGCCGATAGCCAACTTGGGATTTTCAGCACTCTTTAGCCCTCATCCTATCTCCGCAAATTGGAAATCCACAAACAACCGAAAACTGGAAGTAAATGGCCAGGCGGTCCCATGCTGGTTTTGAGTGGATAACATCCTGTGCGTGTCACCAGAACTAGGAATACAGAGATTCGCATCCTGTACACCTGTGGACCCCTGCAAAGGACTCTGGATTCACCACCTTGTCGCTGCAATTGAGGACCAATCTAATATCATCAAGACAGTGAGTCTCTTTTCAACTGGTATATCCAGCAAGCAATCACAGCCTGAACATATTTTTTTTTTGAGGCTCTGTGTTTTGACTCAGCTGACTATATTTTCCTATCCAAACTATATGCGGTGCTATCTTTAATGTTTCATGGAAACATGGTGCTGAATGACTAACAGGCTTGTTGTGGATCTATTGTTTCTCCTTGACTCAAGTCGCATGCTTGCATCACAGCGTGCTGCATTTTTAAAAAATTTATATTATCTCTATGATTGACAGTGCTACATCCAGAAATCAAACCTGTCCTGTTCACTAACTATCAGGAATACTTTCTAGCCAGAATTGCATTTATTTGTCTGAGATAACCAATGCTTTCTTCAACATTGTAAAGACTTAATGCAGCAGCTCTATAGGCATATAGGGAGTCTGGAGGTCCATGGTTAAGCACAATATGGATACCGACTTGTGCTACCAAGGTTTCTCTGAACTCACCTCGCCTAAACACATATAAGCATTATATATTAAGTCACACTTAATGACTTGAGATGATTGACACGCGTGGATGACTGTGATATGGCTGAGCTCATGGGCATGCGTTTTTAAGTGACAACGTTGTCAGTTTTTACCTTATGCAATCTCCTATTGTTTATGCTTTCCTTTCAAAGATTAAAATGTTTTTCTACTAATTGTTCTTATAAAGTTATATCCGGTTAAACCGCAGTTTGTTCCTTTTCCTTCACTGAAGATAAACACACCTTGTGTCCTATTCCCACTCCCCTTTTATTTTGACACTTTTCTTTCTCTTGTACATGCACATTGCCGCAATACTTGCATGATGCAGGCTTCCTCCCAAGTGAGTTGTGTAGGTGAGCCTTGTGCTGAAACTTATGCTGGTGGTTTGTGAAGCTTTGTTGTTGTTTAGAGGCTGCATTGATTGTCAATCAGTTTATCCTGCTCCATTGCTTTCATATGTTTGTCAGTAAGTTCTGCAGTGCGACATAGCTCAATTGCTGTTTGTAGATCTAAATCATGTTGCCTCAAGAGGTGGTGGCGTGTGCTTTCACTGGTGATACCCAAAACTATTTTATCATGAATAAGTTCATCTCTCAGAGAGCCATAATCACAGCTTGCAGCTTTTTCTCTTAGCCCTGTGACAAACCTGTCTATAGATCCACAGTCTTCTTGCTTACAGCAGCCAAATATATATCTTTCATATATGACATTTTTAGAGGGTCTGAAGAAAGCTTCTAATGCATCCAGAATGGTTTTGGTGTCACTCTTTTGCTCCTCTGTGAGGTCCAGTTTATGCTTGTAAACATGGAGGCATTCACTGCCCATCACCCTTCTCAGTGTGGCTGCTTGCACTGCTGCAGGCTTCTCATTTAACCCTGTGGCTAGGGAGTAGTCCTCAAACTCTGCCCTAATATTGTTCCAGTTACTGCTGACATCTCCACTCGCCCTCATTGCCTCAGGCAGTGGAATGCTGTTAGCTGCCATGATGCTGTTTTCCTTGCTGCAAATACTCAGCATCCAGGACAGGACTGCAATTGTTAGGAGGCACCAAGTTCCAAGAACACTCACATCAAGGCTAGCAGGCTCTCAGCATCAAATGTTTAGAAAGAGCATGGATCCAGAAATCTTCTGACAACATGTTTGATGTGATATATGTAAAGAGACAGCACAAACCATTACTGTACAGAAGCCATGTTTACTGAAAAGACTCAGCAGGAACAGGAAACACCACACAGGAAGAAGTACAACAGAGATGCACCATAGAGTTGCATTTAAAAAAACATATCATCCATAACAACTACTGCCCGTGTGTTGTGTTGCTGTTTGTTATCAAGACTTCTTTCACACGGAGTGGAATCCTCTTGTTCAGCGGGGGATCTGTCCGCTGATCCCCCACTGAGCTGCGCGGGCAGATGACATGTCCATGTCCACCCAGCTAATGCAGAGAGGACACGGACACAGCCCACTCTGCTCTAAGGATGGCTGGTGTTAACAAACTGGCTGTCTGTTTACACCCAACTGTCCCCAATGTTTTGTTTAGCGCATCGGAGGTAGGTGGGTGTAAATTAACACAACTCCGTTTAAATCCATTGCGCTATAGCAGTGAATGAAAGATCAGATCAGGTCCAACTGAAAAATGGACAGACGGACCTGATTAGACCTCTCATGTGACCCCACTCCTAACCTTTTCCCTTTAACTGCTTGCCGCCCGCTCTCAGTACCTTTACTAGACTTGTGTACAACAGAAAATTTCGTTTTGTTTAGTTTCATTGTCATTCATAAAATACATAATTATGTTCTGTTATATTCATTATGTTATGTTAATTCGTTTTCCGATAATTCATTATTTCTGTAGAGTGTCGATATTCATTATACTGAATCTCGAATCATGTCGAAATCATTTGTTATATCCGCTATAATTTCTTTCGTATTAGTTGAAATTAGATATTTATGTATGTATATATATTCGTAATAATGATTCGTAGTTTGGAAAGTCGTTTGTTTATTGAATCTAACACACAAAATGACAATATCTCTTCTCCTCTGCTCAAATACAATACAACACCCTTCTCACTCAGTTCTCAGGAATGCACTTTGCCAGTAATCCAACCTCCAGCGTAAAATTAATCAGCTGATTGGACTGGACTGTAAGATTTACTTTGAGTTGACCTTTTGTTTCATTAGATCTTTAACCAATTACCGAATCATGTCGAATTTATTCCTTATATCCTCTATAATTTCTTTTGTATTAGTTGAAATTCGACATTTTTGTATGTACCGTATTTATCGGCATATAACAGGCACTTTTTTCCCCTGAAAACAGAGGGTAAGTTGTGCCTGCGTGTTATATGCCGATATTTTTTTTTTTACCAATGGGGGGGGGCGGGGATCGGGCGGTCCGCCTCATTGGGAGGCTGTCGGGCTGGCCGCCCTGCCCTTCCTGGCCCTGGTTCAGAAAATAACACTGCCAGCCCCCTCCCACACACACCATATCCCCCCACCTCACCCCCGATGCCTGTACCTGTAAATAGGAGCCTAAGCAACGCCGCTCGTTCTGGCTGCTCTCCTCCCGCTCCGCCTCCTCTTCGATTATAGATTTTGATTGGAGGAGGTGGCTTCTGTGTGCCTCAATTGAGCTCTTTCGTATACCCAGTCATTTGACTCTCCTCTGCTCATTGATGGTCACATGACCGCTCTCCTCGATTGTAGCTTTTGATTGGAGGAGAGTGGTCATGTGACCATCAATGAAACAGCAGAGGATAGTCACATCACCAGGTCCACGAGAGAGCGGCGTCAATTGAGGCACACAGAAGCCCCCATCGACAATGAGCATGGCACAGGAGGAGCTTCTCAACCCCTAAAGGTATGCTGGCAGCGCTGTCCCAGGAGGCTTGTACTGTGCAGGGGGGCTGTGTGCAGCTGTGCAGGGGGGCTGTGTGCAACAGTGCAGGGGGTCTGTGTGCAGCTGTGCAGGGGGTCTGTGTGCAGCTGTGCAGGGGGTCTGTGTGCAACAGTGCAGGGGGTCTGTGTGCAACAGTGCAGGGGGTCTGTGTGCAGCTGTGTAGGGGGTCTGTGTGCTGTGGAAAGTTTTTTCCTTAAACTTCCCTCTTGAAATCAGGGTGCATGTTATACGCCGATAAAAACGGTATATTGATTCGTGATAATGATTCGTACTTTGGAAAGTCGTTTGTTTATTGAATCTATTAACACACACAATGACAATATCTCTTCTCCTCTGCTCAAATACAATACAACACCCTTCACCCTCAATTCCAGTAATCCAACCTCCAGTGCAAAATTAATCGGCTGATTGGACTGTAAGATTTACTTTGAGTCGATGTTAATTTTGGCAGCAAATTTCGATTTAGTCTTAGAACTAAAATGGCATGGTCCCATTTTAGTCTTCTGCAATTGCTTTAGTTTTTGTCGTATTTAGTCAAATAAATCTCCAGTACATTTTAGTCGACTAAAATCTCCAGTACATTTCTGTCGACTAAAACTCATTTTAGTCGTCTGAAATCAAATGGGTGTAATTAAATTGTAATGCATTAGTTAACATTTCTCTACAATTTCCAAACCCATATACTGCTGGAGTGAAAAATCTCATATGTTATTATTTAAGGTATTGAGGCAGAGGCATAGCTTGAAGCTTGTGGCCCCCCACAACTTCCAACGTGCATGCAGATACATCCACCGCACGCCAAGATACTCAAAGTGGCTTAAGAGTTTTTAGTTCCCAGAGTTCCTCTTTACATCAGAGGGTGCCGTAATGAGAAAGGAGCTCAGCAGCCAGACATAGCATCCAGGGTGGAGGGGGTGGTCAGGGGGCTTTGGGGGGGGGGGGCAACTTAGATCTGGGAGGGCAAAGCCATGTGACACAAAATCTGGAGCCTGCAGCCCTTCAGGGGCCCCCCGAGGAGGTGTTAGGGAATTTGTTTAAGCAATTTCTGAAGGTTTCTCTGTCATTGTTGGGGGAAGGTCACCTCCCGGAGGTGTGTGTCTTTTGCCCAGTTGTCAGGGAAGTGGGGTAAGTACACATCCCCGGATGGGGGGGGACAGAGAATCCCAGCTAGTGACTAGAAGACACTGAGCAGTGTCATACCTCACCAGTTACATTGGTCCCATCGTGGCTACAGGACGGCACTCTCCACCTCTTGCCTTGCTGAGCTCGGTTACCATTCAGCAGCCCACAGCACAGACACTTCCCCATCCTGGGCTGTTCTCACCTCATGCTCCTATCCATTCAGGAAATGGCTCACAGCTTCTCCCTAGCCAATGGGACCAGAGGGGTGTGGACTGTGGAAGGCAAAGTGGAAGCCCAGTATTGGAGCATGGCTGTGGGGCTCTAGGGCAGATCGGAGTTGGACTTTGTGGAGGATATGATAATATGACAGAGAGGCTGCAGGGGCCCCTTGGAGCTAGGGTCGGGGTTGCGATTGTGACCCCTGCAACCCCTTATGCTACGTCCATGTAATGAGGTATAAACAAGCAGTAAAGGCCAGTGTTAATTTTGAAGTCAAATTTCGATTTAGTTTTAGTCTTATGCCCCGGACACACGGTCACACATTGATCGGACATTCGAACAACAAAATCCTAGGATTTTTTCCGACGGATGTTGGCTCAAACTTGTCTTGCATACACACGGTCACACAAAGTTGTCGGAAAATCCGATCATTCTGAACGCAAAAAACACGTACGTCGGGACTATAAACGGGGCAGTAGCCGGTAGCTTTCATCTCTTTATTTATTCTGAGCATGCGTGGCACTTTGTGCGTCGGATTTGTGTACACACGATCGGAAATTCCAACAACGGATTTTGTTGTCGGAAAATTTTATAGCCTGCTCTCAAACTTTGTGTGTCGGAAAATCCGATGGAAAATGTGTAATGGAGCACGGTCGGAATTTCCGACAACAAGGTCCTATCACACATTTTCCGTCGGAAAATCCGACCGTGTGTACGGGGCATTAGTCTTTTGACTAAAATGCCATTTTCATTTTAGTCCCATTTTAGTCTTTTGACTAAAATGCCATGTTTTAGTCATTTTAGTCGACGAAATTAACACTGCTTTGAGTTTCATTAGATCTTTAACTAATTACCGAATCATGTCGAATGAATTCGTTATATCCACTATAATTTCTTTCGTATTAGTTGAAATTCGTTATTTTTTTATTTGGACATTCAGATGCGACTGCTCCTAATAGTCCCACACACAGAGACTGCTCCAAATAGTCCCCCACACAGAGACTGCTCCAAATAGTCCCCCACACAGAGACTGCTCCAAATAGTCCACCACACAGAGACTGCTCCAAATAGTTCCACACACAGAGACTGCTCCAAATAGTCCACCACACAGAGACTGCTCCTCATTGTCCCACACACAGAGACTGCTCCTCATTGTCCCACACACAGAGACTGCTCCTCATTGTCCCACACACAGAGACTGCTCCTCATTGTCCCACACACAGAGACTGCTCCTCATTGTCCCACACACACAGAGACTGCTCCACATTGCCCCACACACAGAGACTGCTCCGCATTACCCCCTATTCACAGAAACTGCTCTGCATTGCCCCACACACAGAGACTGCTCGGCATTGCCCCACACACAGAGACTGCTCCGCATTACCCCCCATACACAGAGACTGCTCTGCATTGCCCCACACGCAGAGACTGCTCTGCATTGCCCCATACACAGCGACTGCTCTGCATTACCCCCCATACACAGACTGCTCCGCATTACCCCCCATACACAGAGACTGCTCCGCATTACCCCCATACACAGAGACTGCTCTGCATTGCTCCACACACAGAGATTGCGTCGCATTGCTCCACACACACAGAGTCTGCACTGCAAAGCCAAAGAGAGCATCAGGCTGCCCAAAGAGACTGATGACTGCCCCCCGCCCCAGCATGAGACTGACATTGACTGAATCTGTGTCTGACTCGTGCACCTGCCTCCGGTACACCAAATACTCTGGGTGGTTCCTGTGATATGGTTTCTGTCGGGAAAAACATATTGAGGGGCGGGGCTTTTATTCAGCCCCCGATGTGCACCTATTAGTCATGGTGCATGATGATGTTACATGCAGGCGTCCTGGAACGGCCCCCCCTACTGAGCAGACAGTAGCAGCAGCACTCAGTCTGAGCCCCCAGTCGGCCTCGGCCAGCTCTGGGCCTGCACCACATGGGCAGCAGAGTCGACCAATAGAGCAAAGCCATGTTTTTAATGGCCACTTTTCTCCTGTCACAATACATTTACTGACAGGAGAAAAGTGCCCTGTTTTTACAATGCTGGCAGCCGGGCCTATATTAAGGTTGGGGCCTGGAGCTGCAGCTCCAATAGCCCCTATGTTAATCGGGCCCTGACCTCCACACAGCAGAAGAAATGTGTTGTGAATAGACAAGCTGCTTGCTGAGCTCCCTCCCCAACACAAATTTTATCTTATGTGTCCTCATTCTGATAACAGAGGAACGAAGCACCAGAGAGAAACGACACTTAGGCTGAGTTCACACTGGCATTAAAAGCAGGCGTTTGAGGGGCATTAAAAAGCCCCTCAAACTCCTATGCAATTGATTCAATGGACAGCACATAGTGCTGTTAACATTATAAAAACATGAAGCATTAGTGTTGCATTGCTTTGCTTCAAAATCGAAGCCTCATATCCAGGGGCGTTGGGAGGGGGTGGCTAGGGGGGGCTGAAGCCCCGAATGTGACCCCGACAAGCCCCAAGTCTCAGGCATGCAGCTCTCCATTGTTAGCCCCAAGCGGCGAGCTCCGGGACCAATCTGATCCCGAGCGCCGCCGAGTGTGGCCGAGTGCGGCCGAGTGCCATAGAAGGTCCCGCCTTCTGGAGCCTGCAATGCCTATGATGGACGTCACATTGGTCCAATGCCGGGATCGCGGGACGTGTGACGTTCATTATAGGCGCTGCAGACTCCAGAAGGTGGGAATTACAAAACGCCCGCTGCACCACATCCCTGCTCGGCGCTCGGGCGGGCCGCTTTCCTCTCCTCTTCTCCTTCTCGTCTGAGGACTGACTGACTGCCTGGCTGCTGTGACACCGCACACCACAGCTGAGCTGAGGTAGGTCCGACACTCAGGCTGACAGTGTATGTAAATGTCAGTGTATATGGGTCAGGCAGGTCAGTGTAGGCAGGTCAGTGTATGTAAATGTCAGTGTAGATAGGTCAGTGTAAGTAGGTCAGTGTAGGTAGGTCAATGTATGTAAATGTCCATGTAGGTAGGTCAGTGTATGTAGGTCAGTGTAGGTAGGTCAGTGTATGTAAATGTCAGTGTAGGTAGGTCAGTGTATGTAGGTCACTACCATCAGTGTATGTAGGTCAGTGTATGTAGGTCACTACCGTCAGTGTATGTAGGTCAGTGTATGTAGGTCAGTGTAGGTAGGTCAATGTATGTAAATGTCCATGTAGGTAGGTCCAGTGGCGTAGCGTGGGGGGTGCGGGGGGTGCCGTGGCCCCGGGCGCAAAATTTGGGGGGGGGCGCAGCATCAGGTGCCAGTGACACTCCGTCCAAATGCTGTGTACGGACGGTGTCACTGGCTGTGCTCCGTCCACCAGGTTCCGGCATGGGCAGCGGGTGCCCGGTGATTGGATGAACGGGGTGGCAGGGCAGGATTGCACCAGGAGTCCCGCCTCCGCCTTACTGTGTGAACCGCCGCCGACTTCTCCCTTGCCCCTCTGGACTGGATCTCCCATTTCTACAGTGCGGGAGCCAGTCCAGCTCTACCCCACATGCAAAACATCTCCGGGGAACCGGATCTTCCTGACCAAGTGAACTGCGGTATGTGAAACAGATGTACACTTCACATACACAGAGCATCGCCCGCCCCCCCCCCCAATGTCCCTTCTGTCCTTCCACTTATCCTCAATGTCCCTCCCGCCCCCCCAATATTCCTCCTGTCCCCCAATGTCCCTCCTGCCCCCCACTTATCCCCAATGTCCCTCCTGTCCCCCAATGTCCCTCCCGCCCCCCGAATATTACTCTTGCCCCCCCTGAATATTCCTATTGTCCCTCCTGCCCCCCACTTATCCCCAATGTCCCTCCTGTCCCCCAATGTCCCTCCCGCCCCCCCCCTGAATATTCCTCTTGTCCCCCAATGTCCCTCCTGCTCCCCACTTATCCCCAATGTCCCTCCTGTCCCCCAATGTCCCTCCTGTCCCCCCCTAATGTCCCTCCTGTCCTCCCACTTATCCTCAATGTCCCCCCTGCCCCCCCAATGTCCCTCCTGTCCCCCACTTATCCTCAGTGTCCCTCCTGTCCTCCCCCCCATGTCCCTCCTGTCCTCCCACTTATCCTCAATGTCCCTCCCGCCCCCCAATATTCCTCCTGTCCCCCAATGTCCCCCCTGCCCCCCCCACTTATCCCCAATGTCCCTCCTGTCCCCCATTGTCCCTCCCGCCCCCCAAATATTCCTCTTGTCCCCCAATGTCCCTCCTGCCCCCCACTTATCCCCAATGTCCCTCCTGTCCCCCAATGTCCCTCCCTCCCCCCCGAATATTCCTCTCGTCCCCCAATGTCCCTCCTGCCCCCCACTTATCCCCAATGTCCCTCCTGTCCCCCAATGTCCCTCCCGCCCCCCGAATATTCCTTTTGTCCCCCAATGTCCCTCCTGCCCCCCACTTATCCTTAATGTCCCTCCTGCCCCCCCAATGTCCCTCCTGTCCTCCCACTTATCCTCAATGTCCCTCCCGCCCCCCCCCATGTTCCTCATGTCCCTCCTGTCCTCCCACTTATCCTCAATGTCCCTCCTGCCCCCCTCAATGTTCCTCCTGTCCCCCACTTATCCCTGATGTCCCTCCTGTCCCCCAATGTCCCTCCTGTCCTCCCACTTATCCTCAATGTCCCCCCCCAATGTTCCTCCTGTCCCCCACTTATCCTCAATGTCCCTCCTGTCCTCCCACTTATCCTCAATGTCCCCCCCAATGTTCCTCCTGTCCCCTAATGTCCCTCCTGTCCTCCCACTTACCCTCAATTTCCCTCCCGCCCCCCTATGTTCCTCCTGTCCCCTAATGTCCCTCCTGTCCTCCCACTTATCCTCAATATCCCTCCCGCCCCCCCATGTCCCTCCTGTCCTCCCACTTATCCTCAATATCCCTCCCGCCCCCCCATGTTCCTCCTGTCCCCCAATGTCCCTGCTGTCCTTCCACTTATCCTCAATGTCCCTCCCCCCCCATGTTCCTCCTGTTCCCCAATGTCCCTCCTATCCTCCCACTCATGCTCAATGTCCTTCCCGTCCCCCCCAATGTTCCTCCTGTCCCCCAATGTCCCTCCTGTCCCCCACTTATCCCCAATGTCCCTCCTGTCCCCCCAATGTCCCTCTAGTACCCCCAACTATCCTCAATGTCCCTCCTGTCCCCCCACTTATCCTCAATGTCCCTCCTGTTCCTCCAGTGTTCCTCCTGTCCCCCCACTTTTCCCCAATGCCCCTCCTCTCCTCTCACTTATCCCAAATGTTCCTCCTCTCCCCCCATTAATCCTCAGTGTCTCTCCTGTCCCCTCAATGTCCCTCCTGTCCCCCCAATGTCCCTCCAATGTTCCTTATTTCCCCCAATGTCCCTCCTGTCCTCCCACTTATCCTCCCACTTATACTCAATCTCCCTCCCGCCCCCCCCCAATGTCCCCCAATGTCCCTCCAATGTCCCTCCTGTCCCCCCACTTATCCCCAATGTCCCTCCTCTTATTTATTCCAAATGTTCCTCCTCTCCCCCCACTTATCCTCAATGTCCCTCCCCTCCTCCCACTTATCCTCAGTGTCCCTCCTGTCCTCCCACTTATACTCATGGTCCCTCCAATTCCCCCCAATGTCCTTCCTGTCCCTCCAATGTTCCCCCTGTCCCCCCACTTATCCCCACATTATCCCACTTATCCTCACTTATCCTAAATGTCCCCCCTCCCCTCCCACTTATTCGAAATGCCCCTCCTCTCCCCCCACTTATCCCCAATGCCCCTCCTCTCCCCCCACTTATCCCCAATGCCCCTCCTCTCCCCCCACTTATCCCCAATGTCCCTCCTGTCCCGACACTTATCCCAAAGGTTTCTCCTCTCCTCCCATGTATCCCCAATATCCTCCACTTATCCCAAGTAACCCCTCTCTCTTCACTTATCCCAAACATCCCCCCACTTAGCACCAATGTTCCAACTCTCCCCCAAGTTAGAAATTAGCACATTGCCCCCCCCCCCCCCATTTAGCATCAATGCCCTATTAACTTAGCACCAATATCATTGCCTATACCCCCTCATTGCACTAATGCCCCCTCTCCCCACCTAACAACATTGCACTCCTACTGTAAGCTGTAGTTGCACTTCTGTAGCAGCCCCTCTCCTGATACTTTGTAGGTGGGGAAGAGAATATTTGGGGCTGGGAGGAGCGCTCTGTACTGGATGGGGAGTTACTGTCCTGTGAGACATGCATTCCTGAGCCCTGCAATCTCCTGAACTATTTGCACTTTTGATCTCTTTACTCTGTATGTAGTGCACTCCTGAATCCTGCACTCAGTACATAGGACAGTCCTGATCTTTGCACTCAGTGCGTAGTAGAATCTTAATCTTTTCTCTTTGTATTTAGCACACTCCTAATCTTTGCACTCTGTACGTAGCTCACTACTGAATTCTGGACGGTGTATGCAGTACACTCCTGAGTTCTTCACTCTGTATAAATTGCACTCTGAACTCTGTACCTAGCGCTCTCCTAAACTTTACACTCTGTATATAGGGTACTCCTGATTTTTGGTACGTAGCATAATCTTGATCTTTGCACTTTCTATATAGCACACTCCTGATCTTTGTACCCTGTACGCAGTACACTCATGAACTCTGTACATACTGCACTCCTGAACTCTGCGCAGAATGCACAAGTAGTATTTAACAATGCTCTATTAAGTCTCTGATCATCTCCTGTAGTATGTCTGCAGTCTCTGACCATCTCCTGTAGTACGTCTGCAGTCTCTGACCATCTCCTGTAGTATGCCTGCAGTTTCTGACTGTCTCCTGTAGTATGTCTAGCATTAAATAATATGCACAACGCTTACGTCTGGGTTACTATTGGCTGCCTCCTCTGCTGTATATAAGGTGCTCCTTGTTATGTACAACCTAGACCTCTGATTGGCTGCCCGCAGCCTTTTATTATTGGCTGATACTGAGAAGATATCTCTTTGACTACTGTAATCAAAGAGATATCTCAGATCTAACCATTAATAAAAGGCTGCAGGCGGCCAATCAGAGGCTCAGGCTGTGAGTGGAGGAACCTGGGCCCCCATTCTTGGGTGCTAAAAGCCCACAGGTTAGGGGGCGCAAATTACTCGCCTTGCCCCGGGTGCTGACAACCCACGCTACGCCACTGGGTAGGTCAGTGAATGTAGGTCAGTGTAGGTAGGTCAGTGTATGTAAATGTCAGTGTATGTAGGTCAGTGAATGTAGGTCACTACCCTCAGAGTATGTAGGTCAGGTAGGTCATGACCCAGCCAAAAAAAAAAGCCTGCGTCACGTACATTTACACAGTAATCAGTGCATTGTTACAGCACTGTTTGCTGTATAACTGTCAATGGTTTAAAAAATGTGTCAAACATGTCCGATGTGTCCGCCATAATGTCGCAGTCCCGATAAAAATCGCAGATCGCCGCCATTACTGGTAAAAAAAAATAATAATAATAAAATTGCCATAAACCCCTATTTTGTAGACGCTATAACTTTTGCGCAAACCAATCAATATACGCTTATTGTGATTTTTTTTTTACCAAAAAATATGTAGAAGAATACATATCGGCCTCAGCTGTGGAAAAAATTTGTTTTTTTGATAAAAAATGTGGGATATTTATTATAGCAAACAGTAAAAGATATTGTGTTTTTTTCAAAATTGTCGCTCCTCTTTTGTTTATAGCGCAAAAAAACAAAAACGCAGAGGCGATCAAATACCACCAAAAGAAAGCTCTATTTTTGGGGAAAAAAGAATGTCAATTTTATTTGGGTACAGCGTTGCATGACCGCGCAATTGTCAGTTAAAGCGACAGTACCGAATCGCAAAAAATGGCCTGGTCATTAAGCAGCCAAATCTCCCAGGGCTGAAGCGATTAAAATGGATGTAAACCCAATTAATGAAATTTGAGCTGGGCACATATATCTGCAGTGTTTACTTATCTCTCTCCAAAGCACTGAGTCCCCTGTCTTTCTGCTGTTTCATTGCTCTGTTATCAGCAAGATAACTTCTGGCAAGTTCTCCATCAACCAAGATTAAACCAGCCTGATTTTTGTGTTGTGGGAGGTTGCTATAAATAGATTAGCAGAGAGCTTGTCTTGTCCCAGCACAGCTCTGTGCATTCCTTCCTTCCTCTGCCTATGTGGAGGGAGGGTGTGTGCCTTTCCTCCAATCAGCTGTCACATAGAGTAAGCCAAGACTACACTCCTACTGCTGAATGAGTAAGTAAAAATTCTAACCTGATGTTAGAATTCTAAAGACTATAGCAAGCTGAAGACAGCAGATATACATGTAAAACTTATGTAGGGAGATTTGTTTAATCTCTGTGTATCTGAGGCTGTTCCCTTCACTGGGTATATGTGAGAGTTTACATCCACTTTAAGTTCCCCTCAGTAAAATTTTTCCTGTGTTATATTGGGCCTTATGTAATCACTGCCAAGATCAATCCAGTCTGCTACAAACTTTGTCTGCCTCAACATCTCAAGCTACTGAATGCCTTCTATGTTTCACAGCTAAAACATCCAGTTCTAAATAGATTCTCTCATCTGTTATCTATAGTTTCTACTTCAGCCAATGCATCTTAAAAATATAAGGTTCATCACATCCTGAACTTGAAGAATTCCTATGGAAAACTCCAGTACCTAACTGACCGGAAGGGTTTTGGCCCTGAAGAAAGATTCTGGGTTTCCCACATCTGCTATATTGGCTCCCCACCTGATAAAATGCTATTTTCCACTAAAACCAGACACTGGGTTTGAAGGCCCTGTAAAATGGTGGGAAGGGTGTAATGCTGCATTTATTTACTCCTGGATCCAGCACTGGGTTGCACCGAGAGCATCGGTGCTGCAGTTATTCTGGAGACGGCTCTCCAAAGTGGCATGGCTTCAAATTGTGAAGTGTGAATGATTTTTCCTGAGCCCCCACTGCTGTACCTGCTGCGACACTGACTGACCTCCTGTGCACCCCTATATATTTTTATAGACATGCAGGGCTTTTTTTTCAGCTGGAACTTGGTGGAACTCAGTTCCACCACCTCTGGCTTAGGCACCCTGCCTACCACTATCACTTGTAAACACAAGTCCGACTCCTGTGTTTACAAGTGAAAGCTTGTCTCCCACCAGCTCCCAAAGATCTGATCTCCTGAGTTCCTCCCACTGAATGCAGGATGTGGACAAGGGAGGTGCAGTGCTGATCCCGACATCCCCACTGGATGATCTCTCTGCAAATGAGAGAGGCGAAGCCACCTACAGTGTGCGAAAAGTAATAGAGCCGGTTGGGTGCTCCAGCTTAATACAGCAACAAAAGTAAGACATGTGGACGATGGTGGAGCTTTTAAGAGGGAGGGAGGGATTGTATGGAGAGGTCAGAGCTGAAGAAGGGTGAAAGTGAGATGTGGATGGGGAATGCAGCGGTAAGCGGCTGTGGAAGAAGTCTGAACTCTGCACTCCCTATGTAGCTCACCCCAGGTACGTATTTAACCACTTCAGCCCCGGACCATTTGGCTGGCAAAAGACCAGAGCACTTTTTGCAATTCGGCACTGCGTCGCTTTAACTGACAATTGAGCGGTCGTGCGACGTGGCTCCAAAATTGACGTCTTTTTTTCCCCCACAAATAGAGCTCTCTTTTGGTGGTATTTGATCACCTCTGCGGTTTTTATTTTTTGCGCTATAAACAAAAAAATAGCAACAATTTTGAAAAAAAAAACCGCATTATTTTTTACTTTTTGCTATAATAAAAATATCCCCAAAAATATATAAAAAAACGTTTTTTTCCCTCAGTTAAGGCCGATACATATTCTGCTACATATTTTTGGTAAAAAAAAAAAAATCGCAATACGCGTTTATTGATTGGTTTGCGCAAAAGTTATAGCGTCTACAAAATAGGGGGTAGTTTTATGGCATTTTTATTATTATTTTTTTTTTACTAGTTATGGCAGCGATCTGTGATTTTTATCATGACTGCGACATTATGGCAGACACATTGGACATTTTTTACACTATTTTTGGACCATTGTCATTTATACAACGATCGATGATATAAAAATGCATTGATTACTGTGTAAATGACACTGGCAGTGAAGGGGTTAACCACTGGGGGCGGGAAAGGGGTTAAGTGTGTCCTAGGGAGTAATTCTAACTGTTAGGGGGCGTGGATTACTGTGACACGTCATTGATCGCTGCTCCTGATAAGAGGGAGCAGACGATCAGTGTTGTGTCACTAGGCAGAACAGTGAGATGCCTTGTTTACAAAGGCATCCCCCTGTTCTGCCGTTCTGAGACCCGTTCGTGGGACACCGATGGACATCGAGTCCGCGGGTTCCATGGGCTGGGTCACAGAGACCACAGCTGGCGAGCGCGCACCCCGCCGGCAGCGCACCCGCTAGGGGGCAGGTTCTAAGCAACGTATATAAACATTGCTTTGCCTGCCCGTGCCATTCTGCCAACGTAAATGTGCATGAGGCAGTCCGCAAGCAGTTAATATTGATTGGACCCTGGGCAAACATTTTCTTGGGCCCCCCATGTAATTTTGCTCTCTACCTGCTCTGAGGCATCAATAAATAGCAGCTAGACTCAAAATCAGTTTATTAAATCAGATCAGGCAGCGACTTTGATTGGTTGCCAGAGGTATCTTTACCACTCACTGACTGGCTACTAGAAGTTGCAGCACACATTATGGCTTACTGATTATTTACTACAGCACATGACTTCTGCTTGTTGATTGGTTGCTAGAGATTACTGTACATCAATACTGCTCACTGATTGCTTGCTAGAGGTTACTGGACAGCCTTACCACTCACTATTTGGTCGCTAGAGGCTACTGCACATTATTACTGCTCATTGATTTGTTGATAGAGATTACTGCCAGTCTGTGGCTATTTACATATCAATGCTGCTGATCTGCGGCTATTTGCATATTAATGCTGTCTATATTTACATATCAATGCAGGTTACTTGCATGTAAACACAGGGTCTGCAGGTGAGTCATCTGTACATGGCTATAGGGCAAAGCTGGGCAGCATTAGTAACAGAACTTCACACTGAGATATCAGGACAGGGCACAGGACTAAAACTTCAAGGGACAAGAGAATTTAAACTGGGGTAGTTGGCGAGTATGACCCATGGCAGCTGCCCCTTTTGTTTGTCTTTGAAGCACATGATTAGAGCCAGAGGCTGTCGGTCTTGCAGCTGATTGTTCAGTTTATCAGTGGTCATCTGAAATCTGTTACTGCATTTTCAGCACATACTGCCTCCTAGTTTATGACAGTATAAAACAATGTCAGATAACAGAGTCCCATAGGAAAGTCCCATGGGAAAAGTAAACAACTACAGAGCTCTGTTAATCACTTGTTATTAAAGCAGTATTAAACTCAAAAGCAAAATTGTCTTATTTTTGCAGTTTACCAATTCTTAGATGTGGTGGCTGCATTTGTTTTCTTTTTTTTTTTAAACTTTTTTATCCTTTATTTGCACCTGGTGATCCGGCCAGTAAGTCTGTTATTTTCCAGCTTTCTTTAGCACACCAAACTGCCCAGCAAAAATTGGAAGGATGAGACAAATCCTTTAACACTGATGGGGTGCTTACAATGGTCAGTTTTATTCGTTTATGTAAAACCTTTATCCCCCCCAAAATAAATAAATAATAATTGCTGTAACTGCTTAAAAAGTTTTGTGAGTTCAGCTTTAATTATAATCAAGATAGATGGACTAGGAGTGCAGAGAGAGAGAGCGCATGGAGGCGAATCACATGGAACATACGGCCGTATGGACGTACAGGCGTGTATTGGGGAACTTGGGTGTACAGGAGGGGCAGCAATAGCATAGAGAAATAGTCCACAAGGCAACAATATATCACAGCACTGATGAGTAGTCCGTGGAATGGCAAAATGGCACGGCAAGGGATAACAGTCCACAGTGCACTAAGGAGGCACGGCAAGGGAAAATGTTTCTCAGGGAGGTAAAATGGCACAGCAAAGGAGACACAGTCCACAGGGCAACACAAAGGCACAGCACGAGAGAATGATCCACAGGGCAGTAATATGGCACAGCAAAGGAGACACAGTTCAAATGGCAACAATAAGGTATGGCAATGGGAGGTAATCCTACGGGCAATAGTATGACACAACAATGGTGGGGCATTCATGGAGAGGAAATATAGCACAGCAAAGGTGAAACAGTCCACAGGGCAGCAGTAGGCACAGCAAGGGGAAAGACAGGAAGGTTCAGGAACTCATACTGGGGAGATTGGCCAGCTCCAGGCTGCTGGTGAGGTGGTCTGGGTGATGACTGGCAGGTCCATGAGTAAGAATCATCTGGGTCTGAATTGAAAGAAAGAGGACCGCTGGGCATCCTGGCCACAGATCAGGGGCGAGGAGAGCAGAGGGCACAAACAGAATGGTGGCTGGGCACTGGGAGGCAGCTCCTTTAGGCCCAACCTCAGTCTGAAATCCTCACAGGCACAAGGAGCATCCAGGGAGACTAGCAGAAAAAGACTGAAACTGTTTTTCCCAGCCCAGGTAGTTGGACCTGAGCTGGGGTGCTATCTCGCAACCCAAGAAATCAGATGCTTCCCATCAGATTGCCCGGGCAACAGGCTCCACCCCCTTCCTGTTGCGGCACTTGGCTAGGTGTGAGCTTTTTGTTTCCAGCGGGGCACAGCACAGGTAGAAGAACGTTCTGTGCCCGCTAGATTCTGGCGCCTGGAGGGGAGAAAGTCTGTGGTCGGTTTGAGAAGATTAATACACTGGCTGCAGCAGAGGACCTGACAGCCTAGCGCCTCGCACACAGTAGGTGTGGAGTGGTCGGAGCTGTGCGTGAGGGACAGGTGTGTGTGTGACACGTGTGTCAATGCTGCCCTCCAAAGGTGTCTTCATTGTCTCCATAGAGTGGAGCCACCCTAAGATAGAAAGTGTGTTACTGGCTAGATCACCAGGTGAAAATAGGAAAAAAAGATTAAAAGAAGAAAGTAAATGTAGCCATCACATTGAGGAGTGGTAAACTGCAACATATTAAATGTTTTCTTTTTGGTATTATACTGCTTTAAGAATTAGGAGTATCACTCACTGAAGGTCTCATCATCTAACAGGATATGGTCTTGTTATAATAAATTCATACTTTTATTTATTTCATTTATTATGATATATTAATTGCTAAAGACCATTTATACATCAGAAATAGATTGACATGCCATACATGGGTTGAATTTAGTTCACCTTTTAAAGTGTTTGTAAACCCTCACATATACCCAGTGAAGTGATTTGCCTCAGGTAATACACAGTGATGAAACAAATCCACCTACATAAGTTGTACCTGTTTGTCTGACATCTTCTCTTCTCTACATCCATTCAAAGTCCAGAATTTATAAAAATTGTCTGAGCTGGCTGAAGAAAGGGGGTAGAGGGCTAAAGTTACACTCTGCAGAGCTCAGTGAGGAGAGCTCTGAGAGCTGATTGGAGGGAAGAGACACACTTCCCTTCACACAGCACACAGGAACAGAGCTGAGGCTGTCAATCAGCTGTGGCTCCCTCCCCTGTCACCTTTTTTTGCTTAGTGTAAAAAAAAACCTGTCAGAATTATTTAATGCTGATAGCAGAGGAACAAAGCAGCAGACAAAAATGACACTTATTGCTCTTAATTGAGAAAATCACACACTATAGAGGGATATGCTTTGTTCACATTTCATGCCTGAGGGTTACAACCACTTTAATGAACTCCTCTAGACCTTTATACAGTATATTGTTAATCATAGAGCATATGATATGCATCACAAGCATCTATCTTGCATATGTTAAAGGATAAGTTCACCTTTTTTGGGGAGAATTTCATCCCAATGAGCTTATCTCTCACCTACCTCATCTATAGCTTTGAAATTTCTTCTGTACAATCTCCTTTAGATTTACCAAAACTATATAATAAGAGGACACAGCATCTATCCAACCACTCTGTATTCAATCGGGTGGGCCCTTGCATCACATAGTTGATGATCTAAAGGAGAATGTACAATCAGATTGTATAGTGCATAGTGAGCTTTACAGACTTCCAGGGACACACTTCTGCTGTTTACAGTACTACAGCTTTGCTCTACAGGCTGTTACCTGATTGTTCAGCTCCTGTACACTCTGCCAAATGAACAAGATAAAGAGAAGGTAAAAAAAAAATCAATGGCTGTGTATTTAGTGAAAACGGTGATTGTATTGAAAAAGTATGCACCTGCAGGGGTGGGTGGGAGTGATCTCCTGGAAGGGGAAGGCAGGTGCAGGGTGTGTGTTAATGAGGTCAGCTGGTGCACTCCTAAGTGTGTCATAGGCTCAGTTCACAAGCTTTGCTTTTGATCATTTCTGCAGTGCTTTTTGCTGTGCATTTTGGGCACACGTGACTTTGCTGCAATTTGCATTTTTTATGCTTTTTTTTTTGACAATTTGTTGTTGGTGTTGGGCAGATTAAAAAATAACAACGCAATAGCAACAATGCACTACATGCTTATCTGCAGCTTCTCTATTGAAGTCTATTGAACCAAAAAAGAAAAAAACATTGTTTCGCATTTAAAAAAGTCTCAGACAATTTCCAAAAACACAGTGGCTGGAAAAAGCATAGATGTGAACATGTCCCATAGGAAACTTTGTTAAATGAACTATAGTGAGTTTCTGCAAAAAGCACCAAAAACGCATTGGTGTGAACCCAGACCTTAATGGTTTTCTTAACCTAAGGGCTGGCCAGGAAGTAATGGAGAAGTTTTTTTATACAACAAACTGGAGCCTGAGGTAATGCCTGGTAAGGCCTAGGACAATAAGAAAACATTTTCCCCCCACAAAAGAAGTACATTAATGCTATATTGGTACATAGGGAATCGGTGATTTAGGGAAAAAAAGGTGAACTTAGCACTTAACTATGAGGAGTTTCATGTTGATGACAAATGTTTTCACGTGTTTCATGTCTGTTCAAGCCTGCTTCTTCAGACAGAGTAACACGATAAACCAGTGTCCTTAAAATGTACAATGAAAGTGATAATTATACATTTCTTGTTTCCTGCCCCCTCTGAATGTTACTTTCCAGCAAGTCTGCAAGCCTGGCATATGGATGTAAAGAACTGAAGGGGAGGTGAATCCCCTACCTTGTCAGGCCAGCTGTGTGACGTACAACAAAACAAAAACTCTTGCGCATAAATGTGTAGGCCCGACAGTTCAAAGTTCAGGATGGACGAAAGCTTTCGGCTTTGCTGCCCTTAAGGATAGGGATATCCTAACAGTCAACGAAAAACAAAAGAGAGAGGGTGCACCAACCTAGTGCATTATCCTTAAAAAAGTTTATTAAAATGTACATAAAAAACTACTCACAAAGGTAGATGAAAATCACGCTTAGAACAATCTTTTGATTAGTGGTGATCAATCCACTGATGACAGTCTCCAGATCCTACGGGGAGGACGTGCAGATCGCTGCCGGCTGACGCGTTTCGAAGGTAGGCACCTTCTTCTTCAGAGCCTCTGTGTGACGGTCCCAGAGAGCAGGACACTAATGAGGGGGGAAATTCAAAATGATTAGCAATGAAATAAGGGCATTCACAGTCATTGTGAAACAAAATATAATCAGCGCAGTATTGGAAAAACTTAGTGAAAAATGTATATATACTCAGTGCAAACAATACTATGCAAATTGATTTATCAATAACCTTCAGCTAGGCTTATTGTGATTGTTGCCAACACCTATAAGAGTGTATCCACACGTGACTCTCAGATAAAAAACAAATTAACAAAACTAGTGTAGCACAACCAATATATGATCAAAAACAAAGTCCCAATATTGTAAAAATGTCACCGTTGTGCAACTCTGGGTTATAGTTTATAAAATGTATTTTTTTATAAACTATCACCCAGAGTTGTACAATGGTGAAATTTTCACAATGTTGGGACTTTGTTTTTGATCATATATTGGTTGCTCTACACTAGTTTTGTCATTTTACATTCACAGTCATTGCCAATGTCACAAAGTAATTCTATGTCAACCAATAATGCCCCTGATAAAATGGTGGTAATTTGGTAATTATAAATGCCCTGCTTAGCAAACCTTTGTACTGGCCTGGATTGGAACTGAATTCATTTTTTTTTTCATTTTCTGAAGCTTGCAAAACTGCATTGCAAAAGCCACATTTTGTTACCTGGAAAATGTTTAGTGTGACTTCACATTTCTCTGAATGCATAACATATTCTGTGGATATTTTCTCATTCATTTTTAGTAAAGTACCACAAGAGGGCACTCTAGTACATACATCTGGAATTGTGATACGAAAAGGGATATTCCTGTAATTTGGAGCACTACATCCAAAGTACATTACATATATAAATTGTTCTAATGCTGCCTATTTCATTACAGTTTTCAGTAATCTGCTTTGCACTCCTCCTTATAAAAAAAAAAAATAATTTTTTTTCTAACATTGCTAGTTTTTTTTTTTGGAATTGTTACTTAAAAGAAGCACTTTTTTGTCTTTTTGTATTTTCTGATTGTTCCTTTTAGATCCCATTAGACCTGTGCAGAAAATGTAAGCAGATTTTGAAGAAAGGAGATGGCCTTTGCATGGCTAATAGAGATACATACTTAAAGCACTGTAAATGTGAACCCTCACCTTGTAAAGCAACCCATTCAGTTTAAAATAGAAATGAAAGGCAGAACATTTGTGAATAGATATAAAAAAATCTACAAATATCTTTTTTTTTTTTTTTAATAAGTGATCATATGACCTTCTCAGCTATAGAATGGGCTTGGAGCTGTGGGTGGAGACAGCAGGGGGTCTGTCAGCAAGAGGCTGAGCAGTACACTGATCCTGCTAGTTAATGGTTAAACGGGGGAGACGGGGAGGTTTGTCGACACAAAGCTTACTGTTGGAGGACAGACAGTCTGGTTGATGAGAGATGGTTCACCTTTCTTTTCATCATCTTTCCTTCTGTCCTATTCAGGAGATCAATGTTTGTAAGGGGGGGATGTAGGTGTATGCTCTGTCCAAATGGAGATTGTCAGTATGTTCAAATATTGACCCCAACCCCAAAATATAACCTTAGATCTTAAAACGACTTTATTTATAGATTTATTATCACTATTTATCAGAAATCAAAGAAATTCAAAGGCAAAAACCTTATACAAACTGTAGTAGTACTTTAGTACTTTTGTACTTCTATAAGAAATCATTGTTGCCCATAGTTTTAACATATGTAATACAGGGGAAAGAACACAAATCTTGTTGTATCACAACAAACTAGTACAATATATTTACATTAATCTAAATACAATTTTCTTTTTAATTCGGTGGTACATCCATTTTTTTTTCTTGTCGTTTACCGTATATTAGGTTTTTATTGCCGTTTGTGTCTGTTGAGGAAAATCACCATCTCACTGGAAAGTAAGGGAAAATTTAAAAGAAAGTTGAGACAGAAAGTCTTCCAATGGGGTCACCTGTTGAGGTGAAAGCTCTCTAAGAGGGGACTTTCCTCACTTTTATCTTCTTCATGCTGCAGCCCCTGACCCCTGCTTTGCCCAGGGGAGGATGACGTGGTCTCTGCTCCTGGTGCCTCATTGACATTGGCTTCCACATTTTCAACCTGAGGAGGCGGGACCTGGCAGCATGTTGTTAGGGGGCTGGCTCCCGATGATGTACAGTAGGACAGAAGATGGTGGTGTGGGAAACAACATGATAGTAGAGCAGGGGATCACATTAGATCAATACTGGATTCACTGGTGGTGTCAGTATGTTTATAGTGGATATCTAGTGAAAAAGGTAAGAAATGGATGATAAAAATAAAGCACTTGGAGTGAAGCTTCTACTTAGGACCCATCCAGAAGCATTGGCCAGCATCAATATATGTTACCCATGGTTGTAATGCAGCCCCATTGATTGGCTCACATTTGGTGGCGTATTGTATTGTACAATCTCAAAGTTGCCAACAGTCCTGATTTTCCCAGGACAATCCCAATTTTGGGACCCTCGTCCCGATCAGAGGCCGTCCTGATTCGGGATTTTGCCTTTTGTCCATGGGAAAACGGGAATGATTGGCTCTGTAGCAGTTCTGTAGCAGTTCTGGCTCCTGGCTCCAACAAAATGGCCGCGGGCGCCGCCGCCGCAAGAGCTTTCCCCTTGTGTTCAGCTACATCTCCTCTCATTCCTGGAGAGGGGAGGGGTCGATCCGTGCAGCCAATGAATTGGCTTCTCTCTTCACAATTATCCAGCTGGTTAGCTGCACGGATCGGCCCCTTCCCTCTCCACTGAACATGAGGAATGAGAGGAGATGTAGCTACACTGCAGCCAACACTCCGTCTGCAGCCAACACTCCGCTGGGGGCATTGATTTAAGAGGCACTCCACTAGGGGCACTGATTTAAGAGGCACTCCGCTGGAGACACTGACTGCTGGGGACACCTGATGTAAGAGGCACTCTGCTGGGGACACCTGATGTAAGGAGGCACTCGCTGGGGACACCTGATGTAAGAGGCACTCTGCTGGGGACACCTGATGTAAGAGGTACTGTACTGGGGACACCTGATGTAAGGAGGCACTCCGCTCGGGACACCTGATGTAAGAGGTACTGTACTGGGGACACTTGATGTAAGGAGGCACTCTGCTGGGGACACCTGATGTAAGAGGTACTGTACTGGGGACACCTGATGTAAAAGGCACTCTGCTGGGGACACCTGATGTAAGAGGTACTGTACTGGGGACACCTGATGTAAGAGGCACTGGGCTAGGGACACCTGATGTAAGAGGCACTCCGCTGGGGACACCTGATGTAAGAGGTACTGTACTGGGGACACCTAATGTAAGGAGGCACTCCGCTGGGGACAACTGATGTAAGAGGTACTGTACTGGGGACACCTGATGTAAGGAGGCACTCCGCTCGGGACACCTGATGTAAGAGGTACTGTACTGGGGACACCTGATGTAAGGAGGCACTCCGCTCGGGACACCTGATGTAAGAGGTACTGTACTGGGGACACCTGATGTAAGAGGCACTCCGCTGGGGATGCCTGATGTAAGGAGGAACTCTACTGGGAATGCCTGATGGAAGGAGGGACTCCACTGGGGACACCTGATGGCATCTGGTGGCAGGAGACACACTCAGGGCTCCCACTGAGTTCAACTCACCATAATGTAGAATACTTCATTTTATATTACAATGTAATAATAATAATAATGCGCTTCAATCATCCACACACAATAACAACCATGGTGCCGGGATAATTGAAGCGCTAACAGCAGGTGTTTGGAGTATCTTTATATGCTGATTATTAAACTTTATGGAATACACATATTTCTATTTTTGTGGTGTAGGATCTGGGCCTGTTGTCCCTCCATCCCTCTTTCTTTCCTTCCTTCTCTCTCCTTCCCTCCCTCCCTATATCTTTCTATCTCCCTCCATCCCTCATTCATCTCAGACTCGGACCACACCCCTTTAAGCCACGCCCACTATTCCGTTGAAACCACAACGCATTTTTCTTCCCCCTCTATACCACACCTTAAAACGCAATATTGGCAACTATGCAATCTCCTTCCAGCCAGACATGACATTACTGCATGGATAAATGCCACATTTTACTACATAGGAAGTTTCACATCTGGCTGGCAGTACCTTATGCTTATGCCTTAAAGCTCAGAGCACTGTTTATTTTTGCTTTTAAACTTTATTGGAATGGTACATGTAACATTACATTCAATTCTATGCATTACAGCTCAGATGCTGTATGTGGAAACACAGGGAGAAATGCAGGTGCGGATGAGCTGTGGTGTGGGATGGAAAACGCAGACATGTTGCAGATTTCTGCACCATAGCTCACCCAAACACTGCGTTCATGTATGAACATGGCACACAGTAAACAATTGTGGGCTCTTGTGGTGATTGGTGTTTTGCTAGTGCAGATCAACGCTGATGAAAAATTAGGACAAACCAAATTGATTCAATCAATTTTTGTACAATGAGGCTGGCCCCCGCACTACATAGCTGATAGTAGATGTAATGGAGATTGCACAATCAGGCTACATTGTTTGTGGTCACGATAACGATTTAATGGAATGATTATTTACAGAATTGGACAATGTAATAGAATCTATGAAAAACCAAAAAGACGCATACTGAGTTATTGTTTTATTTTAAGCACCATAATAATTTTGATCGGTCTGGACAGAAAACCCATAGAAAAATAAATAGACCAATATGAGTAAGTAGCACAATGAACCATCTTTTCAATCTTCTGATGTTATTTTTCTTTCTGACAGTAATCTGCTGCTCAGCTGTCATAGTCTTGGTTCCACACCGCCATCTTGATCCTCATCTCTCACTGGGAGCTGGCTGTCTCTTCTCAGTTCAGGCAGACAGCCCCCTGATGACTCGTGCCAGTTCCACCAAGCAGCTGCTGTGAGTCCCTGCTCCTTCTGCCTCCTAGGATATATAAAGTGGCATCCCAGGAGAATGAGAGCAGGGCCAGAGTAGATAATTTCAAAAAAGTTAAGCAAAAATTGCAATTTACTTAAAGAGGGAGATGGGGGATGAATGCAGGGAGTGTAAGTTTAGATGAAGGTCCACGCTAAAAAATAATCTCCCAACCAACTCTCACAAGGTGTCCCTTCTCATTGCCATCATGTCTACTAGGTGAGTGGTAGCAACCAATGATGGCTGGTGTATTTTTTTTTTGAGGGGGAGCGGAAAACAACCATTGCCCCCCAGCGCGGCACTACTACAACCCCCCCCTGTGGCTGGCAGTGCGGCACTACCACCCCCCAGAAGGCTGGCAGGCCAGCACTTACCCGATCTATGTGGCGGGCTGTGGTTCCCTCCAGCACAGTCCTTGCGGGTGCAGGCAGCAGCTCCGGTGTCCGCTCCTCCAACGGCTTCCTCCGCCACTCGTCTCCTCTCTCTTCCGCCTGAGTGCTAGGCATCCAGTAGGATCGCCTGACGCTTTGGCCAATCAGGAAACAGGTCTCACAACAGGTCTCAGCTTTAAAGTAATTGCAAAGGTATATACTTTTTTAAAAATAACAAACATGTGTATACTTACCTGCTCTGTCCTGGCGCTCCTGGCTCTTCCTCTCTTGCTGGTGCTCCCAATAGGAAACCGATTCCCAAGAGGCCCCCCATGTGGGCTCACATCCGAGCCCTGCTGCTGCATCCATTGACCTAGACACTGGGACTCGACCCTGCCCCTGCTCCCTTGTCACTGGAGTTGATTAGCAAGAGCCAATAGCTCCCGCTGCTATCAATCTGCCCAGTGAGGAGGGAGACAGCATCGAGAGCCCCTGCTCTCATGCACATCGCTGGAGCGGATCAAGCTCAGGTAGAAATGGGGGGGGGGGGGGGGGGCGCTGGGGGTATCCTGCAGCAGAGAAGGCTTTTTTTACCTTAATGCATCCCATGCAAAAACCTTGAGGCTTTAGAACCACTTTAAGGATAAGGTTCCAACTTTTCCAGTCAAAATGCAATTTCTTAAAGATAATCAACCCTTTGTGTTCATGATGTACTTCTATTCTGCTTTTCTAAAAAATGTAAGCATTGCATCGTGGGAGTGGGAGGGGTTATACCTGGCTGACCGATGGATTTTTTGTTTGCCATTGTGAAATTTTTTATAGTCAGCAGCATAGCTCAGTAGTCTCATTTTCTACTGATCCTGTGTCCTTTGAAGAATTCAAGAGAAGAATTTTATAGTGTGTACAAAAATCCTGTTTTGTTGCTGTCTGGGTAGCTGTTGTAGAGATTCTGCTCACTTCCTTTTCCGATGACTCCACAGGAAGTGAGGCGAACCTCCCCAATGGGGACCCAGACAATAATAACAAATTTTCAAGGGATCTAACCTGTTCACACTCTACTAAAAATGTATGCTTTGTTCTATTCTGCTGCCAAAAAAAAAGATCCCTCAATGTTCTCAATAATTTTTACAGAAAGAAAACAGAAACTAAAAGTTCAATTTAAAATTTAAAGTGAGAGTATACAAATTAGGATGAAAAAAAAAAAGATAGACAAAACGAAAATCCCAGTCCAAAAAAGATGTTTAGACACCACTAAGAGAATGGAAGTGTTTGTGATATCAGAAGATGAGAGAAACAAAACCAAGAAATAATGCACACAACAAAGGGCTCCTTTTAAAGTTTCATTTTACATGGGTACTTTGCATTGATTTCCAAACAACCTTTGCAGATCTTGTGTGTCAATACTGCTTGGGCCATAGAAGAAGATGGTAGACCCCTAAAAGCGTGTCCTGAAAAAGTAACTGTAAGTGCAAATTTAAAAATTATAATGAACGGTACTTAACTGTTAAGCTTAGTTTGAATCCAGACTTATTCCTTTATAAACTTGGTGTGTTGTGTAATATTACTGTCTATATCTCCCACATTTGCTACCAGTCATCCTGCTGCTGAGGAAAAGCCTAATTCAGATCTCCATTTAGTCACACCATATATGTTAGCCAGGATGGAGTAAATATAGGTGATTTGGGAAATAGGTCAAGCTCAATGGAAATATTTCTGATGTTTCCGTGTAAAAAATGTTAACACTCAACCCAACCCCTATTTTTATACTTATATTCCTACAGTAATATTGAAAAAATATATTTCTGTCTCTAATGCTTGTCTCCTCTCAGGAGTTGAATGACAACAAGACCAAAGACATACTGTATAGGGTATATACAAAAGTAGATAACCTGAGGAGCAAAATGTTATTGGTTATTGTTGCACTATTAAAGTTATTTAACCTTTGCCGTCCGCGCTATAGCCGAATGAGGCCACAGCGCAGACTTGAATATCCAGGAGGCCGTCATATGACGTACTCCCCTTTGCACGCGCCCCCTGCAGGGCGCGTGCGGCGCGCACTGTGAACACAGAGTCACCGAGACTTGGGTGATCACAGATCCGAGTAAGGGGCCGGTCCCGGCCCCTTACCACGTGATCAGCCAAAATCTTTTTTTTTTCTCCTCACGCTGACAGCGTGAGGAGGAAAAAAAGCCGATCGCCGGCTTATCATGAGTGCCACCTATCAATGCCCACAAGTACCACCTAGCAGTGCTGCCTATCAGTGTAACCGATCAGTGCCCATTATTGCCACCCATCAGTGCTCATCACTGCCACCTATCAGTGCCCATCAGTGCCGCCTCATCAGCGTACATCAATAAAGAAGAAAAATTACCTGTTTGCAAAATTTTATAAAAAAATATTTAAAAAAAAAATGTTTTCAATTTTTTAATTCGGTCTTTAAATTTTATTAACAAAAAATAAAAACCGCAGAGGTGATCAAATACCATCAAAAGAAAGATCTATTTATGGGAAAAAAAATTATAAAAATTTAATTTGAGTACAGTGTAGCATGACTGCGCAATTGTCATTCGAAGTGCATGAGCGCTGAAAGCTGAAAATTGGTCTGGACAGGAGAGGGGTTTAAGTGCCCAGTAAGCAAGTGGTTAAATTAAGCATGATATTTTAAAATAGAGGATTTGACAATTGTATTGGAGACTAGAGAAAGGCCCAATACTATAGTATAGATTGTGGAGGGCAGAAAAACTCTTCTGAATAGAGCAAATTCTCTAGCCCTGGATAAAAGGAAAGCATTCCCTACTATCCCTAGATGCTTTGTGAAGGGAATTTGTAGGGATATACCATTCCCTGAGAATGTGATATCTGTTCCTAGTTTAAAGGAATGTTTCATTACAGGATTCAAAATGACATTTTGTTCTTTGGGTGAAGTTAATAGACCCCTGATGTCTCCATAAAGAGGATCTTGTCACTACTCTTAGTACACACATACTGTACATATATGGTTAAGACACATGGTCAATACCTTGTATACATCCTTAAACACACACCAGAAGTGGAAGAAAAAATGTAGGGCTGTTATTTTAACTCTGGTGGGTTGCCTACTTATTTGCAATTTTAGTTATCTTTGTATATTGCCTTTCACAGGATACCTATTGCATACTGGAGCTAAAACTGCTAAATGTGGCCCCTGCATTTAAGTGTTAATGACCCCTGGTCATGAAAGGGTTAAACAAAAGTTCATTCAAATGAAAACATACCAACTTTTATTGTGAGTTTATGAAAGTATAATCATGGACCTATAAACATCCATTCCTTATACAACTAATTTCATGTACTCTGATTAATCCAAGAGTCCTTTGGTGAAATCAATTGGGCAGAAGTGAAGATGTAGTGATCCTCTCTTCCATTCACTGACACACTTTTGACCAAGAGATTCCAAGCCTGCCCACCACGACAAGGTAGACTCTTCTAGGGCAGGACCTACACTAAACTACACTAAGCTACCCTACTGGATGCTAGTCATCATTTTTCTAATGTTGGATGTATGTTTGTAGTAGGCCTCATCCTATAATCTGTGTGTGTGATCTACTCTCTCCTAATTTGGTTGTGTGTCTGTGTGCTCTCTAAAGAATGTACCAGTCAGTTTATGTACATCTGGATGTCTTCTGTTAGTGTAGGTCAGTGCATGCCAGTCAATGTATGTTGACCAGTGTGTGTTTTTACCTGGGCACGTAGCCAAACTCCTCTGCAATTCGATGTTCATCTTGCCTTCGGTCAAAAAATCTTGGCCCTCCTGATCTGAGGCTGAAGGAATCACATGCTCAGTCCATCTGTGCATAGATCTTCAGTCTAAGGATCTCCTCCTTCCTCTCAGGTGGAAATGGCTTTGAAATCTCTTTGTCGGTTGATTTAATGCCTTAAAGTGAAAAATGCAATAATGTTAAATTTGCTGCACACAATATAAGACCCAACATGTCAAGCATCAAAATTTCAAAACAACAAAAAACTTCAGTACCCGGAATTTTCCATAGGTGACATTTTAAAAGCCCTGCAGGTCATTGGTTTAAAGTTAAGGTGCTATTAACCACTTCAGCCTCGGACCATTTGGCTGCCCAAAGACCAAAGCACTTTTTGCGATTCGGCACTGCGTTGCATTAACTGACAATTGCGCGGTCCTGGCTCCCAAACAAAATTGACGTCCTTTTTTCCCATAAGTAGAGCTTTATTTTGTTGGTATTTGATTGCCTCTGCGTTTTTATTATTTGCGCTATAAACAAAAAAAGAGCGACAATTTTGAAAAAAAGCAATATTTGTTACTTTTTGCTATAATAAATATCCCCAAAAAATATATAAAAAAACGTTTTTTTTGCTCAGTTTAGGCCGATACCTATTCTTCTACATACTTTTGGTAAAAAAATCGCAATAAACATTTATTGATTGGTTTGCGCTAAAGTTATAGCGTCTACAAAATAGGGGATAGTTTAATGGCATTTTTAATAATATTTTTTTTTTACTAGTAATGGCGGCGATCATCGATTTTTATCATGACTGCGACATTATGGTGGACACATCGGACACTTTTGGCACCATTTTGGGACCATTCAAATTTATACAGCGATCAGTGCAATTAAAAATGCACTAATTACTGTGTAAATGTGACTGGCAGTGAAGGGGTTAACCAGTAGGGGGCGAGGAAGGGGTTAAGTGTGTCCTAGGGATGTGTTCTAACTGTAGGGGGGATGGGCTACGTGTGATACGACCCTGTGATCGGGAGCGGTGATCAGTATCCTGTCACTAGGAAGAATGGTGAAAGGCTTGTTTACATTAGCATTTCCCCGTTCCTCCTCTCCGTGAGATGATCGTGGGACTCCCGGTGGACATCGAATCTGCGGGACCCGCGGTCAGACTCACGAAGCTCACCTGCGCGTTGATCTGCCCAGCCGTGCCATTCTGCCAATGTATATCGGTGTGAGCAGGTCGGCAAGTGGTTAAAGGCTATTTTTTTATAATTAAAGTAAAAAAGATGTTATTTTTATCTGCTTTGTGCTATAATATTTCACAGAGCAGTCCTCCTCTTTGGCAGTCCCCCACTGACGCTGTCCTCTCCTTCCTCCTCCGAGTGCCCCCTTAGCAAGCCATGCGCTATGGAGTTACCCATGGAGGTGTGCTCCTGAGCCAGGCTGTATGCATCCATAGACACATACAGCACTGGTAAGTCATGCCCCGCTCCCTTTCCCATTGGAGTTTAACTGACAGCAGCAGGAGGCTAAGGCTCCCACTGCTCTCAATATCTCCTGTGAGACTAGGAAATCAAAAGAGAAGTGCTGCAAACGGGACAGAGCTGGAGTGGTAAGTGGTGACAAAAGTCAGGTAAGTGCTTAGGGGCAAAGGGGCAGAACAAATAGTGGAGTGTTTTTATACCTTAAAAAAAATTTTGACTTTAGAACCACTTTAAATACACATTAAAGGCTGATTTTTTTAAATTAAAAAAAGAGCGTATACTTACCTGCTCTGTACAATGATATTCCCTTCCCTCCTCTTTGGCGGTCCCCCGCCAGCGCTTCCTTTTTTTCTCTGAGTGCCCCCTTAGCAAGCTGGGTGCTCAAGGGCCACCTGTGTGGGCACACTCCTGAACCAGGCTGTGTGTTTCCCTAGACACACACAGTGCCTGTAGACCATTGCCCTGCTCCCTCCCCACAGGAGTTTGACTGAAAGCAGCAGAGACCTATGGCTCCTGCTGCTCCCAGAGCCTCATGTGAGTCTAGGAAAAGAAGAGAGTGCTGCTGAAGCCAGGACAGCAATGGATTCAGTGAGAAGAGTCAGGTAAGTGATTAGGGCTGGAGGGAACAGTTAGTGGGGTGTTTTTTACCTTAAAGTGATACTAAAGTCTCCGTTTTTTTCATTTACAAGCCACAGTTAGGTCCCGCCCCCTCTCTCTCCTCATTGGCTCACTGACTTTGACAGCAGTGGGAGCCAAAGGCACTGCGCTACTGTCTCAGCCAATGTCTCAGCCAACATCGCTGGATCGAGATGGGCTCGGCTAAGTATTAGGGGGGCTGAGGGGGGCTGCTGCAAACATACGTTTTTTGTTTTTTTTTATCTTAATGCATAGAATGCATTAAGATAAAAAAACCTTCTGACTTTGCAACCATTTTAATGTACAAAAAAAATTAGCCTTTAGAACCACTTCATCGTGAAAAATTAGCCTATGATTATTGCTTTTACCACCTTGGCATGCATGGACCCAGAACACAATATATATTATTATATATATAATATATTAAGCATATATACTGTGTCTCCATTAATGATCAGTTTGACGTTCTGTATATAGTGTTGCTCAAGACAAGGTTGTCTGTTTTTACTGGTGCTAGAGGGGTATAGGTATATTCATATGTTCCTTTTTATAATTTGTGGCACTAATCATAAATGTATACAATAATAAAGTACATTTTTGTACATATTTATTCAATTATTACATTTTTTGATACACCACTTGAGTCCCTTCTAGGCATCTTCCTTTTGGACCATAGTATTGACACTTTTTTCATTAATTTGTTTAATGCTTTTTCTGCTGCCGAGACCGCACTAACTGAGTGAATTGGCAGTAATATACTTCATGAATCTTTCATTTGTTTTGGTTGCTCATACCATGCTTAACCACCTGCTTACTGGGCACTTAAACCCCCTCCTGCCCAGACCAATTTTTAGCTTTCAGCGCTGTCACACTTTGAATGACAATTGCGCAGTCATGCTACACTGTACTCAAATGACATTTTTACAATTTTTTTTCACACAAATGGAGCTTTCTTTTGGTGGTATTTAATCACCTCTTGGGTTTTTATTGTTTGCTAAACAAACAAAAAAAAGAAATAATAAAAAAAAAAGCATAGTTTGTTATAAAATTTTCAGGTAATTTTTCTCCTTCATTGATATTCACCGATGAGGCTTCACTGATGGGCACTGATGGGCTGAACTGATGGGCACTGATAAGATGTCACTGATGGGCCCTGATGGGTAGCACTGATGAGTGGCACTGATGGGTGGCACTGACAGATGTCACTAATGGGCACTGATAGGTGGCACTGATGGGCACTGGTAGGTGGCACTGATGGACATTGGTAGGTGACACTGATGGGCACTGGTAGGTGGTATTGATAGGCAGCACTGGCGATGAGACTGACTGGTGACATTTATAGGTGGCACTGATAATTGACACTGTGGGCACTGATAGGTGGCGTTGGTGGGCATTGGTAGGCAGCACTGTTGTGCACTGGTTGGTGGAACAGGTGGGTACAGAAGCCTCTGCAGAGGCTCTCTATGATCGGAACTGATGTCCCTCTCACAGCTGCCGGTGATTGGCTGTTCACGTGGTAAGGGGTCAGGATCGACCCCTTACTCCGATCTGTGATGAGCTGAGTCTCATAGACTCGCTGGTCACAGAGCGCGCCGTGCGCGCCCTACAGGCAGCACTGGCGATGAGACTGACTGGTGACATTTATAGGTGGCACTGATAATTGACACTGTGGGCACTGATAGGTGGCGTTGGTGGGCATTGGTAGGCAGCACTGTTGTGCACTAGTTGGTGGAACAGGTGGGCACAGAAGCCTCTGCAGAGGCTCTCTATGATCGGAACTGATGTCCCTCTCACAGCTGCCAGTGATTGGCTGTTCACGTGGTAAGGGGTCAGGATCGACCCCTTACTCCGATCTGTGATCAGCTGAGTCTCATAGACTCGCTGGTCACAGAGCGCGCCGTGCGCGCCCTACAGGGGGCATGCAGGGTGCTCGAGTAGGAGAGGACATCTATGGACACCCTCCCGGAAAAGTAGGTCTGCGCTGTAGCCGTCTTTCAGCTATAGCATGGACGGGAAGATGTTAACGATATGTAACATGTGTGATACAATCAACGTTTTTTATGCGTAGGAGCCCCTGACATATGTATTTACATTCATATGTATGTAGGGGTGGGGGTGGGATGGGGGAGTTCCAACATTTTTTTTTGTAATTATTTGGAATTTAAAGCATATCTAAAGCCATTTTTTAAATTTTGGATAGAGTAGGCCATGCAAATTTGTCGCTGAGACAAAGAGAGTGAGTTAGTCTCTCTAGCGGTGATACAGACAGCAATAAAACCTTGACAGGGGTTCTAGATGATCCCTACTCAATCTGAAACACAGAAAATGTTTCGGCTTTAGATACACAGTGTCTGATACCCTCTTCCCACACACTACCTCTAACTCTGGTTTATATAGATATTTATATGTTTGTTCCTTTGTTGTGGTCACTCTTCCTCTAGGTGATTATTGTTTCCATTTTCCAGGCCATTCCAGTTTGATTTGTGTGTTTTACCTCCCGGTTGTCCCTCTTTTGGAACCAAATCCTTCTGTCCTTCTTTCCTCCATAGGTGCCCCTCTTTTTTTGGACAGATGTGTATACCTGTATAATAAATGCAATACTTAACTGCCACAAATAATATAATACATTACTTTAAACCTTTCATACAGACCTTTTCATTCTCACATTCTCGTTTTAAAAAGACATGACAAAGGAAACATAATGATGAAAAGAGCGTTTGTGTGTTTATCTATTCATTTTTTTTATTTTTAATTCTTCACGGTATATGTAACTCACTCCTGGACGTATGTCCTTTTTCCTCTTTCTCATCTCAAAAAGTTGGAAAGTTGGTGAAGATACCAATATGAACACTTGAGATCCTACCAAAATATTTGGAAGGTGATTGTTTGAATGTGTCAGAAAAGGCGAGCCAATGATTATAAGTTTTTACTTGATGCCCGTCATAGTGTCTGCATCACTTACAGGGATCCATCACAATCATTCTGCAACTAAACACTACATTTCCATTTTGTCAATTCCTTCTCCCATGAAGACAATACTATCCAACCATTGTGTGTAGATAGGCAAGGGGCTACCGTCTGGACCCAGAAGGCACAGCCAGTTCCCAGATGATGTGAGTGAAGAAGATGGTGGTGCAGGACCTGGCATGCGCTGGCTTTGGGCAGATTGCTGCAGGACAAAGCTGGATTCGCTGGTCCGGTGTAGAACAAAACATTACACTCACTTTTCCTGCTGTTTAGAAAAAGTTATTTTTGACCCATGGATAAGCTGAGATGCATGTGTTAAAATGTTCATCAAACAGCAGAAAGATTGTTGTGTTTGTTTTTCATGTGACTTCAGGGGTGAACAATTTGGATTGGTAAGGCCCAGCTATTTTTTTTTCTGTCCCCCTACGGATGCAAAAAGAATAAATAGCATAAGCTGCAATACTCACTTTCAACCCGGAGCTGCCACAACCCTTGCAGTACTCTGTTTTCCTACTAGATGACCTCAGGCTTAAATGATGTCCAGTGCAGCTTAAAGGAAAAGATGTATAGAAGCCATTGGATCAGCCAATTTCTTCCACTGCTGTCTCTGAGTAATTAGGAGGGAGAGAGCAGAGAGAGTATCTGCTCCTATGCACATGGCTGGATCGAGATCAGGCTCAGGTAAGTATAAGGGGGGGCTGAGAGTAGAGCTGCATGCAGAAGGCTTTTTTACTTTACTCCATAGAATGCATTAAGATAAAAAAAAACCTTCTGCCTTTAGAACCACTTTAAGAAGTAGCTCATATTATGCATTAATCCTTTGAGTTAATCCTTACTGGTGTGAATCTGAGCAGGGTGTATTGAACTCTGCAATAGTTAGTTGTGCATTGTTAGTTTGGTACATGTTCCATGTACTTGTTAGCCGGGGAATACCCCAAAGGCTATGTTTTATGCTTCACTTAAAATTCTGTAATAAAAGACATTTCCAAAAAGGAAGTAGCCCATATTCACTTTTCAATGGATTTTTCACTTATGTCAGTGAATAAGGTGAAGCTGTGCTGCCTTCAAATCTTAACTATAAGGCCTCATGCACACAGGATGTTAAAATAACGTTATGAAAACGCCAGTATCTTTGCAGTGATTTTTTAAAACTTTTTTCAGCTTTTTTCAACGCTTTTGCAATAACGTTTTTTAGCGTTTATTAGCGGTTTTCAGCGTTTTTCTGCGTTAGCGTTTTTTAGCGTTTTTTTTTTTCAAAAATTTTTTTTTTTTTTAATGGATCAAAAACGTTAAAAACCGTTGGTGAACAACGTTTTTGAGCGCTTTTGAGCGTTTATCAGCATTAGAGCGTTTTTACAGCTGAAAAACTTCTCTCAGAACCCACTGGTCCTGGGTTTTTTTTACAGCTTTTTACAGCTTAAAAACGCCTATGCCATTTGCAGCTCAAAAATGCCTAGGTGGGCATGAAGCCATAGACTAACATAGACAGGCGTTTTTAAGCTGCAAAAAACGCTCAAAAATGCGGCTGTAAAAACGTCCGTGTGCATGAGGCCTTATGTGCGAGCAGCAATCATTTCCTTTTTCATTTTCTTTATGTGTGATTGGGTACTCTTTGCAAAGTGAAATTTTGCTACTTTCACTAAGCAAAGTTAGAATTCACTTTGACCAGTGAACAAGCTTTACTCCTTTAGTAATTCAGGGTCACTGTATGTGGCGGGTGTTCTGGACCTGCCATCACCACAGTGCCCTGCATTCACCCTCCTCATCATTGAGGATTGCTCAGCACTACTGGTTGGATGTGAGCATGGAGTTTTTCTTTTCAGGTAGTAGTTTAAAATAAGGATTAGGAGGGCAAAAGAGAGTAAAGGCAATTGAGAAGGAGAAAAGAAAAACAGAAAAAAGAAAAAAACACATCAATATTTGAAATATCATACACAGCCTAGTGAACAATTATATACTGCAAGACCCAGTGGCGGCTGGTGGTTTTTTTTTGATTGGTGGGGGTGGCAAACATCCCAAACCCCCCCATGGCAGCACAAACCCCCCCGCTGTCCACCGGTCGGTCCACCGCCACTTACCCCATCTAGGCAGGGGGGAATTGGGCATCCATGGAGCAGCGGCTGGGATCGGGTATCCATGGAGCCGCGGCGGGGATGGGGCGGCTCTTCTCCTCCTCGCTTCCACTGTGCGTCTCCTCCCCTCCTCCTAGGCATCCAACAGGATCGCCAGTCCTTTTAGCCAATTGGGTGACTGGTATCAGATCCGCTTCCCAATTTTGCCGCAAGCAGGATTAGTGTTGCAACAGCGAATATTATATATATATATATATATATATATATATATATATATATTTTTTTTTTTCCCTTAGTTTGGCTATTGTAGAGAAGAATTAAAATCCCTGTGGGGTTGTTATTGCTGGTAAATGGGAGGAAGTTTTTTTGGCGCTGTTTAGTACTTCTAAAAGAAATAATTGTTGCCCATAGTTTTAACATATGTAATACACAGGAGAGAACATAAATCTTGATGTATCACAACAAAATAGTATATTGTATTTACATTAATGTAATAATGTAAATACAATTTTCTATAATTTGGTGGTACATCCATTTTTTTTTTTTTTGTTGTTGTTTACCGTATATTAGGTTTTTATTGCTGTCTCACTGTCTTTGAAAGGGAAAGTAGGGGAAAATTTAAAAATAAGTTGAGACAGAAAGTCTTCCAATGGGGTCACCCGTTGATGGGACTTTCCTCACTTTTATCTTCTTCATGCTGCAGCCCCTGACCCCTGCTTTGCCCAGGGGAGGATGACATGGTCTCTGCTCCTGGTGCCTCATTGACATTGGCTTCCACACTTTCAAACTGAGGAGGCGGCACCTGGCAGCATGTTGTTAGGGGGCTGGCTCCCGATGATGTAGGACAGAAGATGGCGGTGTGGGAAACAACATGATAGTAGAGCAGGGGATCACATTAGATCAATACTGGATTCACTGGTGGTGTCAGTATGTTTATAGTGGATATCTAGTAAAAAAGGTAAGAAATGGATGATAAAAAAAAATCACTTGGGATGAAGCTTCTACTTAGGACCCATCCAGAAGCATTGGGGTTCCACTGACAGCTGTTCACTGCATTCTCAGAGTGTTTGACACTGGAAGGTGTGCTCTCCTCACTGCCTTTTTACCCTGCTATAGGCCAGCATCAATATACATTACACATGGTTGTGATGCAGCCCAATTCACTTGATTGTCTCACATTTGGTGGCATGTTGTATTGTACAATCTCCTTCCAGCCAGAACTGACATTCCTGCATGGATAAATGCCACGTTTTACTACACAGGAAATATCACATCTGGCTGGCGGTGCCTTATGCCTTTAAAACTCAGAGCACTGTTTATTTTTGCTTTTAAACTTTATTGGAATGGTACATGTGACATTTCATTCAATTCTATGCATTGGAGCTCAGATGCTGTATGTGGAAACACAGGGAGAAATGGAGGTGTGGATGAGCTGTGGTGTGGAATGAGAGCAAGGGGGGACTGTTTTAAAGCTACCCGGCGCATGGGATTGTGGCAGAATAAAGGTCCCCCGGCAGTGTTTCTAGGTCAGGTAGTGTATGGGCGGAGCCTGTTCTTCTAGCAGTTAGGTAAGGTATAGTTAGGTGAGTAATAGGAATTCAGATAACCTAGGTTCAGGTCAGCTGGCCTTTGGAGGTCAGCTGACCTTTAAGAACATTCCAGAAGTTTTAAATCACATGACCCCTTGGAATGTTCTGGATAGGTCAAAGGCTAAATAAGGCAGTGCAATAGTCATTTTGGCTGCCAGTTCCTCAAGACCCACACCTGAGGAGCTATTCCAGCACTATGAAGAGCCTTGTGTGGCGCCTCCTTGAGAGAGCAGGGGCAGAAGATGGCAAGGAATGGATGCAGCATTGCCTCTCTTTACCTTAGCCACTTCTACACCAGCACCAGCCGTGTCAGCAACGCTCGCCGCCGCCTCTGCCTCCGCCCCCTTCTCTGCCTCTGCCCCATTTGAAGTCTCTCCCCCTTTGGAACTTGAAGTATCCTCCCCTTGGTGTGAGGTAAGGGCTATGGGCAGCATGGAAGGAGGTTCCCTCAGCGGTGGGCGGGGTGAGCAGGCCGCACTCAAGGACGCTACTTCAGGCACAGCAATAGTAGGTATCCCGGCCAAACGGAGGAGGTCTCTCAGGCGGAGGTTTTCCCCTGCACCTAGGAGAGGGTCTGTTAATCCCAGGGGCCGTAGGTCGGTCAGAGCGGAGCAAGTAGGCGGAGCTTCAGTTCATGATGGCAGCGCAGAGACCAGCAGAGGACGCAGGGCAACCCCCAGCAGACCTTCCTTGGGCGCCAGGTCTACCACTCTTCAGGATAGGGGGACAACACTGTCTTTATCATCTGCCATTAACCCCCTGAGTCCAGGCATTTCTGCCAGGGACACCAGCAGTCACAGCCAGCACATCGCCAGAGAGGTGACTACAGGAGGCTCTTCTGGATCCAGCATTCATACTCCTTCAGAGGCACAGCATATCCCTGTTGTGTGCTCTCAGTCAGTTGCAAACACAAATCCAGGTAATAGTGAATTATCTCAATTGCAATTGCTAACATTTTTAACTACTTCTTTGTCTTCCCTAGTAGATAGTTTTAAGTCTATCCCGCCTGTTATTAATCAAGACGTTGCAAATTCTGCTGCTGCAGTCTGGGCTAGTCCTGCTGCAGCACTTAGCAGCAATAATGGGGACTGCTTTACCCATGTCTGAGATTTCCACAGGTTCCAGCTAATGTTCCAGAAATTTTTGGTAAGGAAGCATTGCCATGTACTCTTTCCCCGCTGGGTTTCCATTTGTCTTCTAGTGTAAAAGAAAAAATTATCCGTGGGGAATTTGTGGATCTGCTGTCTCTTCTGCCGTCCTCAAAAGAATTTCTTTTTAAAGGGGACAAAAAAGAGTAGAGAGCAGAAGAGGATAGACGCAGACCAGTGGCTAGGAATTTCAACAATTGGCTACAAGCCTTCTGTATATATTCCAGTATTATTTGCGAACATAAAAGTGTGGGTCTATTCCAGCATCTGGACATTGTTCTGGAAGCGTATAAACATTTTGGAGGTATATCATGGTTTGTTTACGACGAATCAATTAGGCAGAAATTATCAGTACATCCCAGTTTGAAATGGGGTTGCGAAGATATTGGGCTGTGGCTCAGTCTTTTAGCGATTGTTCAGTAGCAAACAACAATTTCCTGTACAGTCCACAGTTACCGCTTATAAAAAAGGTATATGTTTCTCATTGAACAACACCCAATGCAAATGGCCAGGTTCTTGCAGGTTCAGACATGAATGCGCATTTTGCGTGGGGGCACATCCCATGTCAAAATGCTTTAAAAAAATGGCGGTTGCCAGCCAATCTAAGGGTAGAGACCCCTTTTCAAAGGGCCCCAACACCGGTGAGGTTGCAAAAAATGTCCCCCTGGCTTCATTGGTAAACAGACAGACAGACAGACGGCACTTCTGCTGTTTGAGGGTTTCAATGAGGGTTTTTTACTCCCGCCTTTTCAAGGCCAAGGCTGTGTGTTTGAGAGAAATTTGAAATCTGCCTTGGATTTTCCTGAGGTGGTGAGAGAAAAGATTTTCAAGGAAATACAGGAAGGTAGGGTTGCAGGGCCTTTTCTGCACCCACCTTTCCACAATTTCAGAATCTCCCCGCTGGGGGTTGTTCCTAAAAAAGAAAAAGGTTCTTATAGGCTGATACACCACTTGTCATTTCCTAAAGGTAATTCCTTGAACGATCAGATAAGTAAGGAGTCAGCCTCTGTTCATTATTCCACATTTGAGGATGCATTGTTACTAATCCGTAAATTAGGCCAAGGAGTTTTTCTTGCAAAAATGGATGTTCAGTCTGCTTTTCGTTTATTGCCCATTAACCCTTTATCCTTCAATTCTCTAGGTTTTTGTTTTGATGACTGTTTTTTCTTCGAACGTTGCCTCCTAATGGGTTGCTCACTTTCATGTACATATTTTGAGGCATTTGCAACATTCATTGAATGGGTAGTTACATTTCCTTCGGGTTCCTGCTCTATATTACATTATTTGGACGATTTCCTTTTTTTTGGGCATTCCTTTTCTGATTGTGCCAATGTTCCGAATTCTTTTATAAAAACTTGCGATGAATTTACCATTCCACTAGCTCAAGAAAAAACTATACCCCCCACCACACGTTTAATTTTCTTAGGAATTATTATTGATACAAAGGCTATGGTTTTCGAACTTACAGAGGATAGGATTGCGAACCTGAAATATATGATTAATATCACCATTAGAAAGAAAAAGGTCATTCTGAAGGATATGCAAAAATTACTTGGTTTATTAGCATTCGCGTCCAGAGTGTTACCTATTGGCAGGATATTCTCTAGGCGATTGTATTTGGCCATCTGAGGGTTCAAGTCACCAACATCTCACATTAGGATTATGCCCCATACACGCGGTCGGATTTTCTGATGGAAAATGTCCGATCGGAGCGTGTTGTCGGAAATTCCGACCGTGTGTGGGCTCCATTGGACATTTTCCATTGGATTTTCCGACACACAAAGTTTGAGAGCAGGATATAAAATTTTCCGACAACAAAATCCGTTGCCGGAAATTCAGATCGTGTGTACACAAATCCAACGGACAAAGTGCCACGCATGCTCAGAATAAATAAAGAGTTGAAAGCTATTGGCCACTGCCCCATTTATAGTCCCGACGTACGTGTTTTACGTCACCGCGTTCAGAATGATCGGATTTTCCGACAACTTTGTGTGACCGTGTGTATGCAAGACAAGTTTGAGCCAACATCCGTCGGAAAAAATCCTAGTCCAACCGTGTGTACCGAGCATTACTTCTGAGATTAGGGAGGACCTTCTGGTATGGGCCCAATTCTTGGAGGTTTTCAATGGTAGGGCGATATTTCAATCTGAATTCGTAGAAGATAAGGATTTCTGTCTTTTCACGGACGCAGCGGGCTCAGTGGATTTTTCAGCCCTATGGAATACTCACTGGTGCGCTTCTCTGTGGCATCCAACTTGGCAGAAAAAAGGCTATTTAAAAAATGTAGTGGTTCTTGAACTGTTTCCTATTTTGGTAGCATTGGAGGTTTTGGGGGAGTGGTTTGTATATAAAAGGATCCTCTTTAGCACAGATAGCAAGGGGGTCTTTTTTGCTATAAATTGCTTGTCATCCGAATCCCCTCCTGTCATTATTTTAATAAGATACCTTGCCTTTAAATGCTTAAGTCTTAATGTCTGGGTTAAAGCCAGTTACTTACCTGGTAAGTTTAATGAAGTTGCAGATTCTCTTTCCCGTTTGCAGATGGAGAGATTCAAGTCTCTGTTTCCAGCTGCGGATGAGATAGGGATCCTGTGTCCTTCACATCTATGGAACCTGATTTAAAGTGGGTTTGTGCGAATATTAGGAGACTCATCGCCCCCTCTACTTTTTCAGCATACTCAGCAGCATGGCTGCTGTGGTTATCTCATCTACGACTATCTGGCGGCCCCCAGCCTTCGTTTTCTGAAAATTTAGTTTTGTCATTTTTAGACAGCTTAATGTCAAAATCTTTATCGTGGTCCTATATTAACAAAACATTAGCGGGTATTTCCTTTTTTCTCAAATTGAATAAATACCCTTCTTGTTCCTCCTTATTCTCAGTAAGACAGGCACTTAAGGGTTATAAAAAAGTTTCATGAAGATACCACAATTGCGATTACTCCAGACATCCTTTCCAAATTATGTACGGCTGTTGGCAAGGTCTGTTTTTCGCCCTATGAAGCAACTCTCTTTCGGGCCGTTTTTTCGTTACTCTTTTTCGGGGCATTGAGAACTTCAGAAGTATTATCTACAAATAAAAATTCAGAGTCAGGGCTGTTGTTGTCGCATGTTTTATTGGATGATGATACCGTCAAGCTCTTTATTCCTAGATCAAAAACGGACCAGTTCGGTAAGGGTGTTTGGGTTCACTTGCATTCATTTCCAGGTTCACCTATTTGCCCGGTCCTATTATTATGGAGTTTTCTTAAGATTAGATATAAACACAGCAACCTATTGTTCATTCATTACAATGGCCTTCCCCTGTCAAAATATCAGTTCAATGCCGTTTTTCAAAAATGTTTGTCTATCTTAAAGCTGGACAAATTGGCCCTGTCATGCCATTCTTTTCATATAGGGGCAGCAACTGAGGCCGCCAGGTTAGGTCTAGATGTAGGTATTATTAAACGCATCGGCAGATGGCAGTCGGATTCTTATAAGTTATACATTTGTCCTAACTGTTTATTCTAATCCACAGGTCAGTCCCTGTCCGTTTGGATCATAGGGCACTCGTTCATATTCTGGGCTGAAAGGAGAGCTTTGCAAAGAATATATTCCGAAAGCTTGAATTTTGATCCTTCTTTGGTCCATATATATTGGCACGGTAGGAGAGGTATGCGTTGGCAGGATCTCTTTGATAACCTAAGTTTATTGTTTCAAACGTTACCAGTACCTAATGTTTTCATTTTGCATCTAGGTGGGAATGATATAGGAGTCATCAAGAATTAAACTCGATCTACATCAGTTTAATTTGTCATTTCTAAATGTACGATTGTTTTTTTCAGAAATCGTTCCAAGGTTGGTTTGGTTAAACTCTCCTTTTGATAGAGTACGGAAGCGTATTAATAGGTCCTTGGCAAAGTTTTTGCCCACGATTGAGGGTTTCTTCTTTAGACATGTAGATCTGGAAGGTGGTTTAATTGGCCTTTTCAGACCTGACGGAGTTCATTTATCTGACATAGGTTTAGATATATTTAATAATAATTTACAAACTATAGTGGAGTTGGCCGCGATGCGGGGTTAATGGGGCCAGGCTTGTTTTTTATTTAAGAAAAAAAAAAAGAAAAAACATTCCTGGCTTATGGGAGTGATTATTATAAATTGTTATACGTTTCATCAACCTGAGTCGTAGTGGCTGGGTTGCTTAATGTATGGTTGTTAAGAAAGAAGTTATTTGTGAATTCATTTATTTAACTATGAAGGATTTATGTTGTATAAATTAAATTGTACACCAATAATAAAGGCCGCGGCCAAGTTTACTCCACTATTCTGTTTGTTGGTATTTATTTTAAGTTATTATTTCTGTCTACATTCCCATGGAAAACGCAGACATGTTGCAGATTTCTGCACTGTAGCTCACCCAAACGCTGCGTTCATGTATGAACACGGCATAAAGTAAACAATTGTGGGTTCTTGTGGTGATTGGTGTTTTTCCAGATCAAGGCTGATGAAAAATTAGGACAAACCGAATCGATTCAAATCAATCTTTGTACAATGAGGCTGGCCCCCGCACTACATAGGTGATAGTAGATGTAAAGGAGATTGCACAATCAGGATACATTGTCTGTGGTCAGCCATACATGTAACGATCTAATAGAATGATTCTTCACAGAATCGGACAATGTAATAGAATCTATGAAAAAACAAAAAGACGCATACTGACTTATTGTTTTATTTTAAGCACCATAATAATTTTGATCGGTCTGGACAGAAAACCCATAGAAAAATAAATAGACCAAGATGAGTAAGTGGCACAATTAACTATATTTTCAATCTTCTGATGATATTTTTCTTCCTGACAGTAATCCGCTGCTCAGCTGTCATAGTCTTGGTTCCACACCGCCATCTTGATCCTCATCACTCGCTGAGAGCTGGCTGTCTCTTTTCAGTTCAGGTAGACAGCCCCCGATGACGCGTTCTAGTTCCACCAAGGGGCTGCTGTGAGTCCCTGCTCCTTCTGCCTCCTAGGATATATTTAACGTGGCATCCCAGGAGAATGGGAGCAGGGCCAGAGTAGAAAATTTCAAAAAAGTTAAACAAAAAAGGCACTTTACTTAAAGTGGTTGTACACCCTGTACAACCACTTTTACCTACAGGTAAGCCTATATTAAGGCTTACCTGTAGGTGCTTAAAATATCTCCTAAACCTCCACGGTTTAGGAGATATTTACTAAAAAGACGAACGCCGAAGACTACAGCGCATGCGCTGATGTCATCGGCGCATGCGCCCTAAAGAAAGGACACATCGTGCCGTTTCTATTAGGGGTCATGCCGTGACTGGCGACTCCTGCGCGCATGCGCGTGAGTGACGTCATGCGACTCCAGCCAGTCACAGAGCCGGAGTTCGCGGCCCTGGAAGGAAGAGGGGTGAAGATGAAAGCTCCCTGCTCCTGGGGACAACGGCGACAGCGTGGGCTTCTGTGTCAGGTAAGTGACACATAATGGGCTACTATGCGATGCATAGTAGCCCATTATGCTTTACCTTTGCAGGGAAATAAAGAGGAGGTAAAACACACCAGGGTTTACTTCCTCTTTAAGGAGGGAGATGGGGGATGAATGCAGGGAGTGTAAGTTATTTAGATAGTGAAGGTCCATGCTAAAAAATAATCCCCCGACCAACTCTCACAAGGTGTCCTTCCTCATTGCTATCATATCTACTAGTGAGTGGTAGCAACCAGTGGTGGCTGGTGTTTTTTTTGGGGGGGCGGAAAACAACCACCACCCCCTGACGCTGCACTACCACCACCCCCCCGGTGGCCGGCGGTGCGCCACTACCACCCCCTCGGGACGCTGGCAGGCCGGCACTTACCCGATCTATGTGGCGAGCTGTGGTTCACTCAGCATGGTCCTTGTGGAAGGAGGGTGCAGGCAGCGACTTTGGTGTCCGCTCCTCCAGCGGCTTCCTCCGCCGTGTGTCTCCTTTCTCTTCTGCCTAAGTGCTAGGCATCCAATAGGATCGCCTGACACTTTAGCCAATCAGGAAACAGGTCTCACAATCTGCTCCCTGATTGGTGGGGAGGACTTTAGTGTGAAAATAGTGAAAATTAATTTGCTATCATCACACAACTGGGTTGACTCGGAGCGCAATGCTCTGCACTCCGAGCCCACCCTTGTTTGAAGCCTATTAGAGCCTCTTGCTCTAATCAGGTGCTTCAAAAAACACCCTCCACGCATTGTAATCCATAGTCCGGTGCCCTGATATGTATATCCGGAGGCCGGACACATGGATAGGGGAGGTATCACCTGTGCGCCCTCTATGGATGGGCCAATACTGGTAACAACCTTGTCTTGTATGGAACCCCTTCTAGTTCTCCACAAGAACAAGGTTATCTTGAGGCCTAAAGGCTCCTTTCTCCTTAACCTGGGTTTCAACTTTTCACCTTAATGAGGACATTTGTTTGTCTGACTCTTACATACCCTAGAGAGATTTCAGTCCATTGTTTGGGTGTTGTCAGAGCTCTTGGTGTTTTCCTCTTAGCTGCATCTTTCTTCACAAAAACTGACTGTTTTTGTTATACCCGAGAGTCCCCGTAAAGGACTACCTGCTTCCCAGTCCACCATTTCTTGGTGGCTTTGGCCCCTTATCATAAACACCTGTAGTCTTTAAGCTAAAAACCGAGAAAACAGAGACACTCCTCCATTCAGAAGAAGCCTTGACAAGAATTACAAGTTTTTTTCTGAATGGAAGAGGTGTAAAGATTGACTTGCTATGATCTACCGCAGCTGGAATTACAAGTATCAGGGCCAGACATTGAGCACTTACAGTAATGAGGGGGCTGAATGAATGTAAACATTTTACCAAACAGAGCAGCAGCAAACATGGGACAGGTATTAGTAGAGATAATCCATTTTTAAGCAGCAAATGGATCAAAATTGTTCTTCTTCCCTGGGGTTTAGCTTTATGAATAAGGTTTCATATGTTCACATCAAAATGCAGTTTCTTGAAAGCAATCAAGGGACACAGATCCACCCCTCTAGGTTCTTGGTCTACTCCTACTACTTTAAAAAAAAATTGAAGTGGGAGGGGTTATACCTGCCTGACTGATGGCTGTTTTTTTTTTTGGTTTTGTTTTTTCGTTGTTCCGTTCTTCATAAAGGCAGCAGCATAGCCCAGTAGTCTCAGATTCTACTGATCCCGTGTCCCGCGATGAACTTCAAGAGAAGGATTTTATGGTGAGTACAGAAATCCTGTTTTATTGCTGTCTGGGTAGCTGTTGGAAAAATCCTGCTCACTTCCTTTCTTTCTGGCACGACAGGAAGTGAGGGGAACCTCCCCAATGGGGACCCAGACAGGAGAAAATTTTTCATGGGATCTAACCTGTTAACACTCCACTAAAAATGGATGCTTTGTTTATTTCTGCTGTCTATAAAATGATCCCTCAATAGTCTCAATATTTTTTACAGAAAAAAAAACAAAAGCAGCAAAAAAAGGTAAACATACAATTTAAAATGAGAGTACACAAATAACTATAATAAAACAAGAAACTAACATTCCAATCCAAAGAGAGATGTTTAGACACCACTAATGCCCTGTACACATGGTCGGACATTGATCGGACATTCCGACAACAAAATCCATGGATTTTTTCCACGGATGTTGGCTCAAACTTGTCTTACATACACACGGTCACACAAAGTTGTCGGAAAATCCGATCGTTCTGAACGCGGTGACATAAAGCACGTACGTCGGGTCTATAAATGGGGCGGTAGTCAAGAGCTTTCATCTCTTTATTTATTCTGAGCATGCGTGGCACTTTGTCCGTCGGATTTGTGTACACACGATCGGAATTTCCGACAACGGATTTTGTTGTCGGAAAATTTTATAGCAAGCTCTCAAACTTTGTGTGTCGGAAATTCCGATGTGTGATGGAGCCCACACGGTCGGAATTTCCGACAACAAGGTCCTATCACACATTTTCCATTGGAAAATCCAACCGTGTGTACAGGGCATAAGAGGATGCAACTATTTGCGATATCAGAAGATGAGAGAAAAAAAAATCTAAGAAATAATGAACACAACAAAGGGCTTCTTTATAAAGTTTAATGCTACATGGGTACTTTCCATTGATTTCCAAACAACGTTGCAAATCTTATATACATTCTAGACAAAACTAACAAATATGATGATACATTTTGAGGCCTCAAGCACACAGGTTAATGAATAAGCAGCATTTTTTCCCCCGTAATTTGTCAGAAAAAACATCTCTTAATGTTACAATATGTATGCGCGTATGGCGTTTGAGCATAAATCCATTCTACTGGCCAGAATATTCATTTATGTTGGCCATTGAAATACATTTACGGTATGTATATACATACGCGTTTATGCACATCTAATGCGTTTAACCACTTGCTGACCAGCCGCCGTAGTTGTACTGCGGCAGAATGGCATGGCTGGGCAAAATGACGTTATATAACGTTGCTTCGCCCTGTGGCACACGGAGGCTCGGGGCACACAGAAAAAGGGGATCTGTGTGTGTAAACACACAGTTTCTGGTTCTCTGAGAGGAGAAGTGACAGATCGTCTGTTCATACAGAGTATGAACAGCGATCTATCTCTTCCCCTACACAGTCCCCTCCCCCCTTCAGTTAGAACACACACTAGGGAACACATTAACCCCTTGATTGCCCCCTAGTCGTTAACCCCTTCACTGCCAGTGACATTTTTACAGTAATCGATGCATTTTTATAGCACTGATTGCTGTAACAATGCCAATGGTCCCAAAAATGTGTCAAAATTGTCTGACGTGTCCGCCATAATGTCACAGTCCCGATAAAATTCGCAGATCGCCGCCATTACTAGTAAAAAAATTAATTAATAATAAAAATGCCATAAAACTATGCCCTATTTTGTAGCTGCTATATCTTTTGCGTAAACCAATATACGCTGATTGTGATTTTTTTTTACCAAAAATATGTAGAAGAATACATATCGGCCTAAACTGAGGCAAAAAAATTGTTTTTTTTATATATTTTTGGGGAATATTTATCATAGCAAAAAGTTAAAAATATTTCGTTTTTTTCAAAACGGTCGCTCTTTTTTTGTTTATAGTGCAAAAAATAAAGACCGCAGAGGTGATCAAATACCACCAAAAGAAAGCTCTATTTGTGGGAAAAAAAGGACGTCGATTTTGTTTGGGTACAACGTCGCACGACCACGCAATTGTCAGTTAAACAATGCAGTGCCGATTTGCAAAAAGTGAAGGGGGTAGGAAGGGGGTAAAATCTTCCGGGGCTGAAGCGGTTAAACTCCTCTCAGAACACGCCTTTGGTGGATTTTTTTTCTGCCTGTAAACACTCCTCTTCAAATACTCCTGTAAATACCTAGGTGTGCATGGCCACTTAGCCTAACATAGAGATGCTTTTACAGGCATTAAAAATGCTGAAAGCCATGTATAAGCAATGTTTTTTAGGCTTGTGTGCATTAGGCCTAAATGTTGAAGACCCTAAGCAGTTGCTATGGGGGCAGACATGCAGGCTCGCTCCTGAGCTGGACTCTGTGTGTGCATAAACACACATCCCTGCTCCCTCCTCATAGGATTTGATTGACAGCAGCAGGAGCCAATGGTTCCTGCTGCTGCCTTTGCGACTGTGAGACAAACATGAAATATGAACAAAGCATATCCCTCTATAGCAATGTTTCCTAAGCAGGGATTCCGTGGCACTCTAGGCTTCCTCCTGACTTTGCCAGGGGTTCCTTGAGTAATAAACAACTTCTGACTCTCACATAAGTAAAATCAGGTAAAAACCTATGCGCTACCACTTTAAATTATTGGAAAGAGATTAAAAAAAGGAATTTGAGTAGCTGCTCACATTAGTTATATGTGTCCCTGCTGCAGGTCGCATCCATCTTCGTCCGTCTTTTTTCTTCTAGGGCCATGGATTTCGGCTCTGTGACTGGCTGGAGCAGCGTGACGTCACTCCTGTGCATATATAGACAAAAGGTTATATGTTAAAGAGCATAGGTGTGCACAGCCTATTGCATTAGGGTGTACACCCCAAAGCTCAAACACATATACCTTTCTCTGCAGCCTCAGCTGCACGGGGCAACAGGGATGTGCAGTCAGGGGAAAAAAAATGATCAAGCTTCGAGGGTCATAGCTCAGTGGCCTGGAGTCACAGAGACCCCACATTTAGGGGTATGTAGCTGAAGTCCTGCCCCACCACTGGGGCTCCTATGATCTATTTTTCCAGGGATACGGGGCTCTTTGCGCAGCCTGTCAGAAGCTACATACAGAGCGGTCAGTTTAAATACAAGCTGGCACACTCTGTTTGCAGCAGACTGAGAGGTCACAGTGCCTCTCCTCACTTCTTGTCAAAGGCACTGAGCTCAATGGACAGCTTGGAGTCTTGGCCCAATAGTAAAGTACCATTGGCCCAAGCTGTCCAATAAAAATGCTGCAGTGGAGGCACGCCTCTCACTGCAGTGTCATAGAAGTGGGCATGTGTCTAAAAGACAAATGCTCCCTCCCAGCCCTCTTAACTAGAAGGAAAAACATAAGTTTATGTGTATAAGATTTACCCATATTCCCATGTTTTTCTCACACAGTTAAGAGGGAGGATCTGGTGCTGTTGAAAATTTACTTTTTTAATTAAGCTAAATCATATATTACTGTATTAGGCTATATGTTATAACATAATAATGTATTATTTATCTATTTACTGTGAAATGACTGGTTTGAAGTCATATAGTTTTTGAAAATATAGTAAATTACCCTAAAAATAATATATAATAATAATTTTTATATTACTTACTTATGGTAATTAACCCCTTGTCACCCAGGCCAATTCTGACACTTCTCTCCTACATGTAAAAATCATATTTTTTTTGCTAGAAAATTACTCAGAACCCCCAAACATTATACATATTGTTTTAGCGGACACCCTAGGGAATAAAATGATGGTCGTTGCAACTTTTTATGTTACACGGTATTTGCGCAGCAATTTTTCAAAAACCCACTAAAGTTAGTCCGATTTTTTTTTTTTTGATCAATTTGAAAGATGATGTTGCACCAAGTAAATAGATACCTAACATGTTACATAGTTACATAGTAGGTGAGGTTGAAAAAAGTCCATCAAGTTCAACCTATGTGTGTAATTATATGTCAGTATTACACTGTATATCCCTGTATGTTGCAGTTGTTCAGGTGCTTATCTAATAGGTTTTTGAAACTGTCAATACCCCCCGCTGAGACCACCTCCTGTGGAAGGGAATTCCGCATCCTTACCGCTCTCACAGTAAAGAACTCTCTACGTAGTTTAAGGTTAAACCTCCTTTCTTCTAATTTTAATGAGTGGCAACAAGTCTTGTTAAACTCCCTTCTGCAAAAAAGTTTTATCCCTATTGTGCGGTCACCAGTATGGTATTTGTATATTGAAATCATATCCCCTCTCAATCGTCTCTTCTCCAGAGAGAATAAGTTCAGTGCTCGCAACCTTTCCTCATAACTAAGATCCTCCAGACCCTTTATTAGCTTTGTTGCCCTTCTTTCTACTCGCTCCATTTCCAGTACGTCCTTCCTGAGGACTGGTGCCCAAACTGGACAACATACTCTAGGTGCGGCCGGATCAGAGTCTTGTAGAGCGGGAGAATTATCGTTTTATCTCTGGAATTAATCTCCTTTTTAATGCATGCCAATATTCTGTTTGCTTTATTAGCAGCAGCTTGGCATTGCATGCCATTGCTGAGCCTATCATCTACTAGGACCCCCAGGTCCTTTTCCATCCTAGATTCCCCCAGAGGTTCTCCCCTCAGTGTATAGATTACACTCATATTTTTGCCACCCAAATGCATTATTTTACATTTTTCTACATTAAACCTCATCTGCCATGTAGTAGCCCACCCCATTAATTTGTTCAGATCTTTTTGCAAGGTTTCCACATCCTGCATAGAAGTTATTGCCCTGCTTAGCTTAGTATCGTCCGCAAATACAGAGATTGAACTGTTTATCCCATCCTCCAGGTCGTTTATGAACCCGCTTTAAAATTGCACACACTCGTGGAATGGCACCAAACTTCAGTACTTAAAAATCTCCATAGGGGACATGTTACATTTTTTTAGAGGTTACATGTTTAGAGTTACAGAGGAGGTCTAGTGCTAGAATTATTGATCTCACTCTAACATTTGCGGCGTATGTAATCTGTGTATGTCTGGCTCTGATACTAGCCAGTGCCTCACCAGCCACTGACCTCACCGCACGTCCCTGCGGGGCAGTGAATGAATGGAATGTGCTCTGTGCTAAGCGGCTTCCTGTTCATTCACAAACTGAAGCATAGTAAAAAAAACTGTTTACTATGCTTTAGTTATAATTGAACACAGTGGGTGAGTGTGTTCACTGTGTTTATTTAGAAAAGGAAGGGGCTGATAAATGACATTGATTAGCTCCTTACCCCGCTCTCCATCCTGAAACATCTCCCCGCAGTAGCCGGGGGGAGAGGAGGGAAGCCACACCCCCTGCGCATGCCTATGTCAAAGAGGCTGTATACCCTCCTGTATACTTTGTGCCTATAGGTAAGCCTAGAATAAGGCATACCTATAGGTACCTATGGGTACTGTCATCATCGCATGTGTTCTGAAGGAGCAGCCACTCGTGCTGTTTCTTCAGGAGCATGTGCCGTGACCGGCGGCTCACGGCACATGCTCACGGGAGTGACGTTACGCGGCTCATGCCAGACACAGAGCCAGAGTCCGCGGCCCCAAAAGGAAGACGGGTGAAGATGGATGCGGATTGCAGCAGGGACAGTGTGGGCTTCGTTTGCAGGTAAGTGTCACATAATGGGCTAGTATGCAATGCATACTAGCTCATTATGCCTTTACTTTGCAGGTAAGAAGAAAGGAAGAAAAACCCATCAGGGTTTACTTCCTCCTTAAAATATATCTTTCTTACACTTTATTACATTAAACTAATAATTTATATATACATATATGAATTATTCATTTGATGTATTTAAAGCGGAGTTCCGACAAAAAACAAAAAAATTACAAGTCAGCAGCTACAAATACTCTAGCTGCTGACTTTACATAATCAGACACTTACCTGTCCCAGGGTCAAGCGATGCGGGGGAATGAAGCCCTGCTCCTCTCCCCCTCCTCTCTTTTGTGCGAGCCGCGATGCGCTCTGTGACTGGCCGGGCAATCATCTGGGACCTGTGACGTGTCCCAGATGATTGCTGAGAGGGAGGGGTGAGAGGTATACTTACTTCCAGCACCACGGTGCCCCAGGAGAAAGTGGGAGCTGGGACCCTCTAAAAAGAGGTTTTCCGCTCCCTCACCAAAAAAATGACATGCCAAATGTGGCATGTCAGGGGGTCACCTTCCCTTAAAGCGGAAGTTCCATTTTTGGGTGGAATTGCGCTTTAAGTATGAGCAAGATATAGAATTCCTCTTTTGCTATACATTTACTTGAGCAAGTGCCACATTTTAACATCTAACCTTTTGACTTTCACATAAGTAACCCCTAAACCAATGATTTTTTTATATATCTGTATGGCGGGCATTCTTCCTAAAACCACACAATTAAGGAGCATTCTTCTAAGTGCCCATCATGCCAATGTACTGTGAACTGCAGATGGAGTAATTATTAGCAGGGGTTCCCTGAGACCAGAAAGTTATTTCAAGGGTTCCTTCATGTCAAAAAGGTTGAGAAAGGCTGCTCTATAGTGTGTACTTGTCTCAATAAGAGCACTAAGGCTGGCAATACATAATGCATTTTTTATATTCAATTTCTTTTAGATTTATCTTCAACTATGTAGTGCAAGGGCCTGCCTGATTGCATACAAATTGAAAGTGTTTAGGTATGACTTCATATTACATGGTTTTGGTAAATCTAAAGAAAAATTGTACAAAGAAATTGTATAATGTATGGCCAGCCTAAGTGTCATTTCTGTGTACTGCTTCGTTTCTCTGCCGTCAGCATGAGTCACTTCTGACACATTTTCCTGACACAAAGAGAAAAATGGTAAGTGTAATTTTAACTCTCTGTACCCTTTTTTCTGACAGCTCAGACAAGCTTTATAAATTCAGCACTTTGAACAGATGTAGAGAAGAGGGCAGATAGACAGGTACAATTTAGGATTTATTTAATCTCTGCGTATCACCTGAGGCCAGTGACTTCACTGTGAAGTATATGCAAACGAGAAGATCTGGACGGCCGCACTCCAGGAAGTAATAATTCAAGTTTCTTTATTTTAAAATCAGGAACACATCAGATAGGCTAACGTGTTTCACACTTGTCCAAGTGCTTACTCATATGAGTAAGCACTTGGACAAGTGTGAAACGCGTTAGCCTATGATCTGTACACTCTGTCTATGATGTCCTGTATCTGATGTGTTCCTGATTTTAAAATAAAGAAACTTGGATTATTGCTTCCTGGAGTGCGGCCGTCCAGATCTTCTCGTTTGCATATAGTCTCTACTAGCATGAGCCAGCACCTGGAACCTCTCATCTCTGGAGAGCAAGATCAGCTTTACACCTGGTGAGATCTAAACTAGTGCGGGGATAACTTTTGTATTTCACTGTGAAGTATGTGAGGGTTTACAATAGACGTGTGCAATTTGTTTCGCCGAATTTGTTTTTTAACTAATTTAGAAAAAATGAGTTAATTCAGAAATATCTGAATTAACAAAAACCTGTTTAATTCATTTTCCCAAAAATTCCTAAATTCAAATATTTGAAAATTCGGAAATTCGAACATTCGGAAATTCAAAATTCGAAAATCCAAAAATCCGAAATTTTGTAAATGTGAAAATCTGAAATAATAACTAACTAATAATAACTTAACTATTACTAACTATTAAATTATAGGTATTGGAATTTCCTTTCAAATTTGGCTGTTAGTGAATGTTACGGTTTTGGGAGTCTTGCAACCAAAGAATGGGACACACTTGTTTTGTCTATTTGTGCTAAATCGCTCGCTCCAGCAGTTCAGGCTAGAAATGAATACACCAAAATATTTCCAGAAACGTATTGGTTATGTCCATCCGCAATGGCCGTATTGATGTTTTTCAGGATATTTAATCCCGCTGTGTGTGCGGCAGGCTGGGCTCCTCCAGATGAATAATATCCTCTTTCTTTCTCCGGCTGCTGGATGTCACACTCCTCTCTCTCCCCGGATCTCCTATGCCGCCGCTCTCCGGCCCTTATTCCCCCACACACAATAAAAGGAGCCCAGTGTTACTGGGGGAATAAGTGACTCAAGTAGCAGGGAGCTAGTTGATTGACTCACTGCCGCTAGCATGTGAGTCCACTCTGTCCAGTAAGAGTACATATCCCATTTCTTTGGTGGAGGACACACTATCCCTGGCGTTTCAACGGCAGTGACCTGTTTCCATTTTACAAGTGTCACCTCAAGAGTGGATCCTGAGTCCTTCACATCTATGGACACTTGTTTTAATTAGCTCAATACAGTGGTGAATTCACGTTTTCTCTAGTTCATAGTCACTGGACTGTATTAATATCATTTTCACAGTATATATCATTATTATTTTTTTGTGGCTTTTTTATTTTTTGATGCCTCACAGTATGCTGTTTCTTTGATGGTTTTCTAGTGCTACACTGTGTTTTTACAATAATAATAAATAACAATAATAATAATAAAAACTTTTTATTATTATTAGTATTATTAATTCATTCCGTCCCATTTGTTTAGATGCGGCATTTGTTATTTCGGGTAATTCGTAATTTCAGATAAATCTGTATTCGTTATGTTGACTAATAGCCAAATTTGAAAGGAAATTCCAATACCTATAATTTAATAGTTAATTATTATTAGTTAATGACATGGAATTTTATAGATAGGCAACTCCTATCCTCATATTGATTAATGGTTCCAAATTAATAATAACTACTGCAGTAGGGAACAGACACAAAAGATACACTCATCATCTTTATAAAATAACTGTTCTGCTTTATTATGACGCAATTGAAGGTTTTCATACACATCATTACGTAGGTATTGAAGAGAATCAAACAGTATTTCCGTATACCTGACAAGACCAGCTAGGTATAATCACAGCAATTACCACGCTCACAAGACCCTCTCAGTACTGAGGAGATAGCTTCTTGCTGAACACAAAAAGAGATGATGCAGAGGTTATGTTCAAAGCTATCTGATTTAATTCTGGGTGGGTATACAATTTATATACCTTATCATTAACCAATCATTATATGGAAAATGAGAGTGGTTAATACAGGGGTGTACATTTCATATCATTACATATCAATACATATCATTAATGGTCAGATGATTAACCTTTCACAAAATGGTCACTAGAGTAACTTATGCCATCTGCCTTCATGACTCATAGTCATGACTCCTGCTTCCCTGTTTCATGTCTCATTACACAGGAAAGGTGGCCCAGACATATTGAGCCACAATTCTTTATTTAGACAGTACAGAATAAAACTGCTTATGCAGGCTATATTTTCCTATATGTGTGCTTTATAGAAAACCTGTTATAAAGCTAAAAAAACAGAACTAGTTGGCTTTAACTAGAGCAGGGATATGCAATTAGCGGACCTCCAGCTGTTGCAAAACTACAAGTCCCATCATGCCTCTGCCTCGGCGTGTCATGCTTGTGGCTGTCAGAGTCTTGCTATGCCTCATGGGACTTGTAGTTCTGCAACAGCTGGAGGTCCGCTAATTGCATATCCCTGAACTAGAGTCTTAATATACAAGTTAAGATATATGAATCCATATGAATCTATGGTCGCACAAAATGGAGTCACCTTTGTTCAGTCATATTACTACAGGTATCACATCAATATTAAACTTGTACGTTTATGGTAACAAGGGGCGTAACATCGGCAGACTAATTCTAATCAGGACTCAAAAGAATGCAAACATGTAATGAAAACATTATTATTGCCGTGTGCACAGTGAGTGCGGTGTGTAATACATACTAAATAGAATACAATTATATACAGCACTTACAAATTTCCTTTACAATCTCCTCTCTTTTGATCAATATTTTGATCACTAACCATATCTGCTATCACCTTTAACCTGGAACCTCCATACGCTTAGGTGGAAGTAGTCCTGCCCAAAGAGGCAAAACTCCATTGTGAAGAATATAATAGCTGAGCAGCTTTTTCATTACCAAATTACTTTTCATTGTGAAAAACAAATGATTAATAAGACACACTTACAGAGTATTGGCTTTACAATCCTGCGGCCAGAATTGCCTTCTAGCTTAATTGTTGGCATGCTGACTTATCAGCATATGTAAACACAGACAATTCTACAAAAAATGAACAAAACAAAAGACAAATGTGACTTCAACATGGCTAAACTACTTTTCAAATCACTATATATATATATCCATTACAGTCTAGTACCCTAGACTGTGATCGCAAGAGGGAAACAAATCAAAGAGATTTCTTTATTTTAGTCATTTTTGCAGTGTCTGGTGTGGATCCAGGTGACTTTTCCTTCAAGTTTTGCACAACTGTACATGAAATAGATACTGTATTGAGTCTCCAAACATTTCCTTATATATAAATGTCTCCTAACAATTCACAAATCACCTGGCTTTAGTTTTGGATCCTTTCAAACTGTTGGGATCTGGAATTGGGGAGAAAACACATAAATAAGTTTGTCAAAGACCTTAAAAGATCAGCAACATTCTCTGTGAGATCCGAATGGAGGACTTCAGCTGCTGAGACAAAATATAAGCGAGTGAGTAACACACTCCCAAACAAAATCTCATAGGGAGAGTCCAATACCCCATTAGGGGCATAATAAAATATAAGAAAACATTCAGGCAATAGTTTTCTAGTTTCTTACTTACTTTTTCCGCTACATTGTAGACAGTAGGTGGTGTAAAAATAAAACCTCAAAACTTCTAGTAGGGACTCTCCTATAAAAATGATTTCCTCTGTTACTCTTTGTAGATTCTGGCACTCTGTAGTTACAAACTACTTCTGATGACAATTTTTACTGTGGCCTTTGCAGTAGCATTTGCCACTGGACATCCAGAAATCATGCCCATACAGACAAAATGCATACTTGTAAGATCCTGACTTGGGCATTTCTTTTTGTAATCTCTGGAAGGAAAGTTCAGCCTTTGGTAACAGGTAAAACAAGAAGTGGTATGTTATAAAAACAACTATGGTGAACCCTGGCTCTATCCCATGCTCATTTACCAAGGCAGCCATAACTGCTTGTGACTGATGACACAGTCCATGTGTCAAGCTGGAAGGGAAAGAGTGGCTGGCAGACACAAAAGATCACCTTTTTCCAAAGTCTTGTTTCATAAGAAGTTGCCCCCTGTGGACCACTTGTTGTTCTTGTTCTGGGGTACTTAAAGTTGAATTATTAATTCCAACTATACTGGGCCAGAACTAGGGTGGAATCTGTGAGTTTCACAGACCCAGCAAGTGTCCAGGGCTGTAATGCAGCATCCTTAGTCACCTGGTCTGCTTCCATATATGAGTTTTAATGTTAGTATGGCTACCTCAGCTAGAAGCTGGAAGGCTGAAGACAGCCAATTAATTAACTTAACATACTTGATTGCTTTACATGCCAAAGTAAAAACAAACTGGCCCTTGAAATGGAACCAAAAGCTCTTTAATTCTCTACTATCTATATAAATATATATACTCTTTTTATAGCTCACAGGCTTTGCTAAAACATGGAGCTCTGCTTCTTGAGCTGGGGAAAAGGGATCCAATGACTCTGAATAATGAGTATCCTTCTGGGTGATAAACTGCATACTCGGTATGGGTATTGCCATCCTCAGTATAAAACCGGGATCAAATCTACAAAGAATCGAATATCTGGGTCTTCAGGGAGTGTGTCCTCCACTGGGCTCACAGCAGCTGATTCCTATGTCATCAGTTTAACACATGTGGTTTTTCTTTGTCTTCAGCCTCCTCCAATAGAGGCAATAAAGTGGCTGAATTCAAATGCATGCATTTTTCATTGTTAGATTTGTACATTAACAAACAAATTCATATTTTGAACCTTTCATTAGACAAACATTTAGCTACATGTATATTTGCTGCCCAGAATGTGGGACCATTAAAACTTTTATATTTGACCAAAATAATGTCTGTAACTTTGTCTAATAGCACCTTTGCATAAAGCTACAGCTCTGATATATCGTGGTGAACCCTTCATTACTGGGTCCAGCTTGCATAAATATATTACAATGGCTTGTTTTCTATCATGCTGTTTGTGTAAGAACCCCAGTTTTATGTTTCAAAAAGACAACTTTTTCCTGGCAATATTATAATTTCTCATTGCTTGCTCTGTTGCTAGTTTTAGCTAGATAACACAATTCCTTAGTTTCCATCTAACATTATTTTCCTGATGTCATGACATAATAAGTATTCTTCTGCTTATACCACGGCACTTACAAGGAAAAGGGGAACATCATTTCACAATCCACACATTCTGCTTTGGATTTCAAAAATAAAAATAAATTAAAACAAAAGGACCAACAATCTGTATATGACAGAACAGAAAGCTCTCAGCCAGATCAACAACTATAAAACAACTGGCTGCAGGTGGTATCTATCCTAACAGGGTGTGTGGACTTGATTTGATGGGTCTGTTATATTTAAATTTTATTTATTATTGCTCTCACATCGTGGACCGCACATCAAGTTATTTTCAGACCTTTAGATTTCATCTTTGTAGAAAAACTTCTTATGTATCCCATCCATCTTGGCTTTGTTAAATATTATGGCAGCTGTATTCCAATTAACAACCTCATCTTAATCTTTTTTTTCTCCCTCATTAAGGGTTTATTGTATAAATGTAAAATTACAAAATTGTTATCTTAATCCAAACTAATCCCATTTTACAAATTTATCCAATAACCTGGATTTCATTTCCAACCAAAGGTTGTCTAAACCAGGTACAATATATCTATATTATTAATAAAATTGTTAAACTCATATCAGAAATTAATACTTAAGTGATAATCTCAATATCACACCCTAATTCTAATATAGCCACAAATATATTTCCTTAAAGGAGGACATTTTACTTAATTTCCCTTTTTTAAATGCATTTCCACTATCAAAGGATATTCAAATTGTGTAATACACTGGTAAATGTAACCTTCATTCTACCATGTTTGGAAAACAGATTCAAAAATAATTGTGATCACATTGTTTATCATTAGATTAATTGACCCGGCACACTTTGTTATTAATTTTATGTCTAAAAAAAAGATACTGGCCAGTTACATACTTTCATGAGAGTGCAAAGGAGGGGGTCAAATCTGCATACATGAAACACAAAAGAGATATAACTAAAGGTTCCAGCATTCACACACATAAACGAATATGTTTCTAAAATCGCTTACATTTTTTACATTTTTACACAGCACATGCATATCATTCTCTCACTTTCCTTTAACTCTTTAATATTTCCTTGCTTAAATTCTGCTTTCCTTATTTTGTTCTGATATCCTTTGCATCCCATGTATTGTAACCCCATACTTCACATACTCTAGCTTCTATGATTCTTTGATCAGACGGGCAGCCATAGTGCTCATCCCATCTTCCCTCTCTGACAACATATATTCTGTTTTAACAAGTATTCTGTTTTAACTCTCATTTCTCTGTTTTGACTGACCCCAAATTCATCCCACAACTTATCAAAATGTCCCTTTCTGTCTCGTGTTAATTGTCACCCTTGATCCATCCTGCTCACATAGATGTTTCTCTAGCTGTTTACGCTGCATGATTCTTAGTCTACTTTGGTAACCCAGTTACCCATTGTGGGTCCTTGTCCACTCTAACTATTTATCCAGGGGCTCAGTATAGGCGGAACCGCACCTTCGGTTCATATATTTTATAGCGCTCCTCTTGCGATGGACATTTTTTTAAGGGCCTCTTACTCTTCATTCCCTTACTTAATTTAATGCCCATAATGACTGGCCAGTCTTTTTCTCTTCTCTACTTGTGCCTATACCCTCTTGCCTCTAAACTACTTTATCTAGCAGATGTATTACATATACAATGGGGGTGGAAAGTATTCAGACCCCCTTAAATTTTTCACTCTTTGTTATATTGCAGCCATTTGCTAAAATCATTTAAGTTCATTTTTTTCCTCATTAATGTACACACAGAGCCCCATATTGACAGAAAAACACAGAATTGTTGACATTTTGCAGATTTATTAAAAAAGAAAAACTAAAGTATCACATGGTCCTAAGTATTCAGACCCTTTGCTGTGACACTCATATATTTAACTTAGGTGCTGTCCATTTCTTCTGATCATCCTTGAGATGGTTCTACACCTTCATTTGAGTCCAGCTGTGTTTGATTATACTGATTGGACTTGATTAGAAAAGCAACACACCTGTCTATGTAAGACCTTACAGCTCACAGTGCATGTCATAGCAAATGAGAATCATGAGGTCAAAGGAACTGCCTGAAGAGCTCAGAGACAGAATTGTGGCAAGGCACAGATCTGGCCAAGGTTACAAAAAATTCTGCTGCACTTAAGGTTCCTAAGAGCACAGTGGCCTCCATAATCCTTAAATGGAAGACGTTTGGGATGACCAGAACCCTTCCTAGAGCTGGCCGTTCGGCAAAACTGAGCTATCGGGGGAGAAGAGCCTTGGTGAGAGAGGTAAAGAAGAACCCAAAGATCACTGTGGCTGAGCTCCAGAGATGCAGTTGGGAGATGGGAGAAAGTTGTAGAAAGTCAATCATCACTGCAGCCCTCCACCGGTTGGGGCTTTATAGCAGAGTGGCCCAACGGAAGCCTCTCCTCAGTGCAAGACACATGAAAGCCCGCATGGAGTTTGCTAAAAAAACACCTGAAGGAATCCAAGATGGTGAGAAATAAGATTCTTTGGTCTGATGAGACCAAGATAGAACTTTTTGGCCTTAATTCTAAGCGGTATGTGTGGAGAAAACCAGGCACTGCTCATCACCTGTCCAATACAGTCCCAACAGTGAAGCATGGTAGTGGCAGCATCACGCTGTGGGGGTGTTTTTCAGCTGCAGGGACAGGACGACTGGTTGCAATTTGAGGGAAAGATGAATGCGGCCAAGTACAGTGATATGCTGGACGAAAACCTTCTCCAGAGTGCTCAGGACCTCAGACTGTCGAAGGTTTACCTTCCAACAAGACAATGACCCTAAGCACACAGCTAAAATAATGGAGTGGCTTCACAACAACTCCGTGACTGTTCTTGAATGGCCCAGCCAGAGCCCTGACTTAAACTCAATTGAGCATCTCTGGAGAGACCTAAAAATGTCTGTCCACCAACGTTTACCATCCAGCCTGACAGAATTGGAGAGGATCTGCAAGGAGGAATGGCAGAGGATCCCCAAATCCAGGTGTGAAAAACTTGTTGCATCTTTCCCAAAAAGACTCATGGCTGTATTAGATCAAAAGGGTGCTTCTACTAAATACTGAGCAAAGGGTCTGAATACTTAGGACCATGTGATATTTCAGTTTTTCTTTTTTAATAAATCTGCAAAAATGTCAACAATTCTGTGTTTTTCTGTCAATATGGGGTGCCGTGTGTACATTAATGAGGAAAAAAATGAACTTAAATGATTTTAGAAATGGCTGCAATATAACAAAGAGTAAAAAATTTAAGGGGGTCTGAATACTTTCCGTCCCCACTGTACCTGTGAACAGCACTAATCTTCCCTTACTTATCTGTAACACTCCGATGGACAGTAGACAGTGACGAGATAACATATAACCACCAATCAATACAATTCGATTAAGGGGAGTAAAATAGGTACCCTTTGTCCCGAAAATGCCTTACCGATCAAGGAAGTCTGATAACTCAAATGTAAGCAAAATGCTTACCTCAGCCGGCTGATTATCAGAAATTCCCGGATCGTCTCAAGCTCCTCCTTTCAGATTCTCAAGGTCACCTGTAAATAATAACTACTGCAATAGGGAACAGACGCAAAAGATACACTCTGCATCTTTCCAAATAACTGTTCTGCTTTATTATGACGCAATTGAAGGTTTTTATACACATGATTACGTAGGTATCACATTAATATTACAATTGTACGTTTATGGCAACAAGGGACATAACATAGACAGACTAATTCTAAACAGGACTCGAAAGAATGCAAACATGTAATAAAAACATTGTTAGTACAGTGTGCACAGTGAGTACGGTGTACAATACATACAAAATAGAATACAATTATATACAGAACTTACAAATTTGCTTTACAGTTAATTATTTAGAATTTTCGAATTTTCTGATTTTAGAATTTCTGAATTTTCGAATTTACAAGTTTATGAATTTATGAATTTTTGAATTTCCGCATTTTTGTATTTTCAAATTTTTGGATTTTTGAATTTACAAGTTTACAAATTTTCAAATTTACGAATTGCGATCATAACGAATGACCCAAAAAAAAAAAAAAAAATTAAATGAAGACGAATGAATTTTTCAGTCCGCTTTAAGGTAAATAAATTTAAAAAAAAACCCTTAAACCTTTAGAACCACTTTAATTAAAGAGAGAGGAATTAAAAAGAAAATATACCAATTTTTTTTGTTTTATTGTGTGTTTATGAACATATAATTATGTACCTATAAACATCCATTCCTTATACAACTAATTTCATGTACTCTGATTAAACCAAAAGTACTTTGGTGAAATCAAATGACCTAAAGTGAAGCTCTCCAGAGAGTAGTGATCACTCCTATTCACTGGCACACTTTTACCAAGAGATTCCAAGCCTGCCCACCACTAGGGATGAGCTTGATGTTCGGGTCGAACATACATTCGACTTGAACATCGGATGTTCGCCCGTTCGCCGAAGAGCGAACATTATGGGGCGTTTGCGGGAAATTTGAGCGCCGCGGAACGCCCCATAATATATTTTAAATAAGATAAGATACCGTATTTATCGGCGTATAACACGCGCCGGCATATAACACGCACCCCAAGTTTAGGAGGGAATTATAAGGAAAAAACTTTTTAAGGAAAACAAAACTTACATTTAAATGTCCTTCAATGCAGCCTTATCAGTGTCCATCTGCAGCCTTTCAGTGTCATTTGCAGCCTTTCAGTGTCATTTGCAGCCTTGTTGTTGTGTCATCTGCAGCCTTGCCCAGTGACACTGCAGCCTTGTAGTGTCACTGCAGTTTTTTTAAATATGGCGCCAGGACCAGCTCTGTGTCTCTCGGCGGCTCTCGGCTGCTTTCGGCTCCTCTTGTAGTCCTGTGGGCGGAACCGAGCGCCGCCGACATTTATACATAGCCGAGTGTACTCGGCTAGGTTCGGCTAGCTCCACTCACAGTCATGCCCAGTCCCTGTGTTATGTCCATCTTAGGGCGGGACTGGGCGTGACTGTGAGCGGAGCTAGCCGAACCTAGCCGAGTACACTCGGCTATGTATGAATGTCGGCGGCACTCGCTCCTCCGCTCACTGTCAGCGGGTGATCGGCGTATAACACACACCCGTGATTTTCCCCTGATTTTAAGGGGAAAAAAGTGCGTGTTATAGCCGATAAATAATTTTTCCTTGATGGACAAATGTCTTTTTTTAAACCTGACTAGCTATGTAACTATACTCTTCTAATCTCTGCATGTTAAATTCATAAGAAACCCTTACACAAGCTCACTAAAGTGACTGGCCTCAGCTGATACACAGAGATGAAGTAAATTCTCCTACATAAGCTGTATCTGTTTATATGAAGCCTTCTTTTTTTCAGAGCACAAAAGCACACAGCTCAAAGGGTATTTCTCAGCTTGCAGGAGGCAAGCTGAGAAATACACTTTACACACTGCACAGAATAGAGCTGAGTGTATTCTGAGACCCGAGTGGAGGGAATACACACACCCTCTTCCACATAGGGAAACGTGCACAGCTAAGGCTGAGGCTGCTAAATGGTGGGTGGGCCGGTCTCCAAGGATTGCCTTGTGTCGAGAAAAACTGTCAGAAGTGACTCATGCAAAAAGAAAAGAAGATAGAGAGCGCAGACAGGATCTACAGTATGTGCTATAGACTGAGGCAAGTATACACTATAGAAGGATATACTTTGTTCATTTGTAGCGTCCTGCTCCTGAAGAGCAGACGCTATTCTTTTCAAATTTAAGTCAGTTGAAGCTACAGTTCGGCTCAGCTTATTATTACCTAAAGTTACTGGTTTCTGTACCAGTTTGGCTGTGCAAATTTCCATCCGACCATGGGTGGCGCTGTCACCATTGGTGGGTGTTGTACATACAGTCTGGTTGGACATATTCAATACTCTTTGCCCAGAGACAGTCGGTGGGAGTGGTTCATCCGCCGTGCATTCTGAGTAGGGGTATTTAAGGAGCAGACACCATTTTTTAGGGGTTCGCGCTTCCTGACCTCATGGCCTTCCTGGCCTGGGGGAATTGCTGCTGCCTAAAATTCTGCCTTGGGGTCGGCGAACCCAAGGCCCAGCTACTAGAAGAAGGCCCAAAGTTTTAGTGGCCTATTGGTTTCATAGGATGGTCTTTTTGCTGTCTGGCCTGTGGGAAGAAGCAAGGGACTGTAGCAACCAGGGGAGGACTCTTCAGGAGAGGACCGAGCATAAGGCTGGTATCTTGAGAAGAGCCTGGGAACTCAGTCTGAGATGCATCTGGGATCAAGCATAGCAACCAGTTTATTCACGATTGTCAGGTCTGTGGCAGAGACCGTATCAAGCACAGCAATTAGTTTATTCACGATTGTCAGGTCTGTGGCAGAGACCGTATTCTAGCTTCGCATCGGCTGCTATGTTGGTGAGAGAGACCTATCTGGTGGTTGCTAAATCCAGCTGTGGAGCTGCTGCTCGCTGGATACAGGAATTACCTCTAACCAGGTACCTGAATCCCTTTCACCTTCTACCCTGCTAATGCATATTTTGTTTCTTCAATAAAACTTGGAAAAAGTGTTGGAGCCAGTGTCTTCAATTGAATATCTACTATGGGACCCCTTTGATGAACACTGTGAAGATGGTAAAGGTAAGCCCAAATCTATTCAGCAGCTCCTTCGGGGGTTAGTGCTTCACATTTTTAATTCCAGGGGTTTACAACCACTTAACCACTTAACATGGGTGTAAACCTGATTCATGAAATTTGAGCTGGGCACATATATCTGCAATGTTTTCTTATCTCTCTTCAAAGTCCCGTGGCTTTCTCCTGCTCCGTTCTTCTATCAGCATGATAACTTCTGTCAAGTTCTCCGTCAACTGACATAAAACCAGGCTGAATTTTGTGTTGGGGAGGTTGCTATAAAAAGATTAGAAGAGAGCTAAACTATTTACAGCACACCTCTGAGAGTCTCTGCCTATGTGGAGGGGGTGGAGGGGGGGGGGGGCTTTCCTCCAATCAGCTGTCTTGGTTGTATGCCCAGACCTCACTTCCAGTGAACAGGAAGAGAAAATCTAACACAATCTGAACTTTCTAACCCATATATAAAGCTGAAGACAGCAGATATACATGTAAAACTTATGTAGGGAGATTTGTTTCATCTCTGTGTATCATCCGAGGCTGTTCACTTCACTGGGTATATGTGAGGGTTTACATCCACTTTAAATAAAGTTTATATATTAAAAGTACTGCAAACAGCATTGTTGATGCATTTAAAAAACAAAACCAAAAATCTACCATAATGATAAATTAAACTGCATAAAAAAACACAACACATGCACTTAAATACAAGCAGTATCCTGTACTCCTGAAAACACATGAAAAAAACTATCTTGAAATGTGAAAAAATGCATACATTTTGAAATATGAATTGAAGTGTGAGTCATCCCTATTATCTACACAATTTATACAAAAGTAGAACATCTAGCTTTTGCCATAACGCAAGTCATTGCGCTGATGTGGAAAAGCCTTTACCAATTTATTACATATTTATGTCGCAGACATCAAGGAAGTTGACATGTTTATTTCCATGTTACACAGAATAATGTCAATTCTGCCACCAAAAAGACATCAACAACTGAGTTTGTATAAAGATGAATTTGCAATGAGAATTCACCTGAAGAGTTGCATACATTCAATTAAAGATGTGAGTGTCATCAGTGACACAGGTGCCTCTAAGTTCTATAATCTTCTCAGCATGGTTCCTGTCTCACAATTTGTGTGACCTCAAGATAATCACTGTGGCTAAATAGGAATAAGAGGTAAAATGGATATTCTACTTAAAATCATAACTATAATAGTCACACAGCTGGAAGCAGATGATGAATTCTTATCACCTCAGTGCATCATACAATGGACTCTAACAGGAAGTTTCCAGCAACTGAGCTGATTTACAAAACCTATTTGCAAAAACTGGAGTAAAATATAGCAAACTAGTCAGGTTTTGTGTTTTTATGAAAAAATGAAAGCCAGTTGGTGTTGGAATAAGCTCTACTTTTGTTCTACTTTTTTTTTTTTTTATAAATGACCTCTTTGCTGCATTTTGGGTGAGCTTTACATTCAACACAACCAATAGACCAAAAGCAAATCTACTTTTATTTCTTAGCGGTCGTTTTTATAAATGGGACAGAATAACCCTGGAATGTGGCAGACACATGGATATTTTATCACCTGCATACCGCTGAACTCATCTGATTTATCTTTACAATCTGCCAAATTATTGCACTGTCACTTGCTGCAGTTTTATTAATGTTATGGGACTTGGCTGTTGTCATAATGACAGAATTAATCACACAAAATAAGTTTTAGTTTTTCTTTCCCCACTGTGCTTAAACGACCCAGGAGCACATTTTCCAAAGTACTGGAAATTAAAATCTGGATCCTTGAGAAAATCTAAATACCAAATGGTTTATAATTTGATTAGATGTGACATAATTACCTTTATTGCTGTGTGCCTTCTGAAAGCCTTTATCACATTCATTACAAATATTAAACACATTTTTTTAGCAGTTCAATCAAATAGCTGTTGTATGCTACAACTGTTTACTCTAATTTTTATATTGCTAATGCTTTTTCGGTTGCTGAAATGGCTAAGCTGTACATGGAAAAATATATGCTAATAGTGCAAAGGGACAGATTTTCTAAAGAATATGTGTATACAATGTTGCATTGCAGAATCCGCAAATCAGTCTAAAAAATAAATTATATTATCACAGTATTTACTATGCTTGCCATCAAGTACAGCAAATCTAATGCCGCGTACACACGAGCGGATTTTCCCTTCGGAAAAATTTTGGATGGTTTTACCGACGGAATTCCGCTCAAGCTTGCCTTGCATACACACGGTCACACAAAAGTTCGCTGAACTTTCGACCGTCAAGAACGCGGTGATGTTCAACACTACGACGAGCCGAGAAAATAAAGTTCAATGTTTCAAAGTATGCGTCAAATTGTTTCCGAGCATGCATAGGAATTTGCGCGTCCGAATTGGTACAGACGATCGAAATTTCCGATCAAAACTTTTTCTGACCGAAAAATTGAGAACCTGCTCTCAATCTTTTGCTGGCTGGAATTCCGCCAGCAAAAGTCCGATGGAGCATACACACGGTCGCATTTTCCAACCAAAAGCTCTCATCGGACTTTTGCTGGTGGAATTTCCTGATCGTGTGTACGCGGCATAAGTCCAATTGACTAACAAATGTTTCCTAAGCAGCACATTTTTTTGGGCATCATACATCTGTTAGCTATTTTGCATGCATATTTCATGCAGGAACACTAAAGCATGAAGTGTGCACTGATATCATTAAGACCCCATACACACTATTAGATTTTCTGCAGATTTTTATCTTCAGATTTACCAAAACCATGTAGTGCAAGGGCCTGCCTGGTTGCATACAAATTGAAACTCCTAAGGTTTGACCTCGTATTATATGGTATCTGAAGACAAAAATCTGCAGAAAATTGAATAGTGTGTATGGGGTCTAATGCTGGTCATACACGGGTCGAATTTCGAAAGAACTTTCTTTTGAAAATCAGAAAATTTGTGTGTTTTGTGATCCGATGGTGCCACCATTGATTTTGAAATTCGACCAACCAAACCTTCAATTTCACCTGATGTTCCTACAGAAAAGAATTTTCGTGTCTGGGAATCTACTTTTCTTTCCGGGAATTTTCTCTTCTTGCACATGCGCTTTTCTTTTTTGATTACATTTCTCGCATGATTCTCCCATCATTGATTAGAAAATCGTTCGTTTTTTCAAAAAATTTCCAACTTGTCCGATTATTAAAATTTGATGGCCGCCCGAAAATCGGCTGTTGCTGCAGCCCACTAATGGTGCGAAATACGAACGAAAATTCTTAGATAAGATTTTTCGAAAGAAAGTTCTTTCGAAATTCGACCCGTGTATGGCCAGCATTAGGCTAGCGTCACACTTTTGCATGGCAGTAATGAGCAATCTGGTTGTAACAGAGGTTAAAGTGCAAAATACTGTGTGTTAAAGTGGAGTTCCAACCCAAAAAAAAATAAATTAGTAACGTGTTTAAAAAAAAAAAAAAAAAAACATTTGTAGAAAATTTTTTTTTACTCACCTCTAAATACCTGTTGCTAGGGGGTCCCTCGTAGTCTGCCTCCTTCGGTGCCTGGGCTCCTGACGTCACTTCCCTCAGCGCAGGAAGGGAGATCGCCTCTCTCCCCTCCCTCTTGTCAATCATCTGTAACACGTGACCGGTCCCAGATAATTGCGGGGCCAGTGACAGCGCGTGGCGGGGCTCGAGCATGCGCAGTGGGTGCCCGGCTGTGCAGCCACAGCCGGGTGCCCACAGTCAGAATGCCGCGCCACAGAGCGGAGGGGGGGATGAGCGGGGCTTCGATCCCCCGCATCGCTGGACCCTGGGACAGGTAAGTGTCCAATTAAAAGTCAGCAGCTGCAGTATTTGTAGCTGCTGACTTTTAATTTTTTTTTATTAAATGGGAACCCCACTTTAATGTGCTTGCAATAACGCAGCAACTATGAATGTACAGGTGTGAAGGCAGCCTAAATGTGATTGTAAAAATACTGAGAGCATAAAGGCTATAGTATAATATAGTACATTCCTCCTGGAGCTTACCGCAGTGCTTATGCCCAAGCCTGCATACAAATTTTTTATATTGCTTCTTGTGAATAAATGTAGTAGGGATAGGTAGTTATGTGTTTTTTTTTTCGCAGCTGCATAAACCTGGTATGCTTCCTAGAACAACGTATTAACATCACAAGCACCAGGGCTAGTGCATTTTTAAATGTGAGTGGAACAGTTGTATGTTTTTTTTTATTAAACTACGTTTATAGTACTACACTATGTTAGTTCCTTCTTTACCCATATGTTGCCATCACCTATGAGAGACCACACTTGCAGGAGCCCATTGATGGGAGCTTAAAAAGATATCTCGGATTGTGACCCCAAGAGGGGAAGGTGCTACTATGACAAATAGGGGGCCATTCTGGGAAGTGAGCGCATAGTGTGACTGGTGGAGGGTCCACTTGGTGTTTGTCACTTACTTGCTATCTGTCACTTACTTGTCATCTATTCACGGTTGGATACCTTGCGGATTGAAGAAAAAGATTGCACTTATCATATAGACTTTGTTTTGTTTATTTAAAGTTCCAAGTATCATATTTATTACTCCCACTATGGGCCACTGTTGTGCACTTTGTTTTGTGAAGTTATAAGTGTCATATTTACTACTCCCACTAGGGGTCACTGTTGTGCACTTATTGTTCATATTGCTGGGTAATCGTTATATATGTGTGATATAAGGTAGCGCTCCATATCTTTATATTTTTTTCACCTTTCATCATAGGCCTTGTTGACTCCTCTCCAAATATAGCTTTTATGGTTGTATCCAAAAAGCTCAATTTTGGTCCTATCACTCCAAATTATATTGTGCCTGAAGTTTAGAGGCTTGTCTCTGTGCTGTTTGGCATTTTGTAATTGGGATACTTTGTGGCATTTGTGTAGTAATGGCTTTCTTCTGGCGACTCGATCATGCAGCCCATCTTTCTTCAACTGCCTCCTTATTGTGCATCTTGAAACCGCCACACCACATGTTTTCAGAGAGTCCTGTATTTCTCCTGAAGTTATTTGTGGGTTTTTCTTTGCATCTCAAACAATTTTCCTGGCAGTTGTGGCTGAAACTGTAGTTGGTCTACCTGACCGTGGTGTGGTTTCAACAGAACCCCTCATTTTCCACTTCTTGATTAGAGTTTGACCACTCCTGATTGGCATTCTCAATTCCTTGGCTATATTTTTATATCTCTTTCCTGTTTTATACAGTTCAACTAACTTTTCCAGCAGATCGTTTGGCAATTCTTTTGCTTTCCCCATGACTCAGAATCCAGAAAGGTCAGTGCAGCACTGGATGAAAGATGCAAGGGTCTGTCAGGAGTCCAGAAACTCATTGACCTTTTATACACACACACTAATTACAAGCAAACAGATCACAGGTGAGGATGGTTACCTTTAATACCCATTCAAACCACTTTGTGTCAACTTGTGTGCATGTTATCAGGCCAAAATCACCACGGTATGCAAACTTTTGATCAGAGTAATTTGGGTCTGTTGTGATTATGAATTAAAAAGAGTAAACACAGTTGATTGATAATAAATGGCTTCATCAAAACACTAAGGCTACTTTCACACTGGGGCGGGCGCCGGCGGTAAAGCGGGGCTATTTGTAGCCCCGCTTTGCGGTAGTTTTAGCGGCACTATTTGGCAGCTAGTGGGACGGTTTTAACCCCTGCTAGCGGCCGAAAAAAGGGTTAAAACCGCCCGCAAAGCAAAGCTGCCGGCGGTTTGGTGGCGCTGCCCCATTGTTTGCAATAGGCAGGGCCACTGTAGGAGCAGTGTATACACCGCTCCTACAGCACTGCAAAGATGCGGCTTGCAGGACTTTTTTGACTGTCCTGCAAGCACACCACTTCAAACCCTCGGGCTTTCACACTGGAGAGACAGGTGAGGCTCTTTACAGGCGCTATGCAGGCGCTATTTTTAGTGCTGTAGCACCTGTAAAGTGCCTTAGAGTGAAAGTAGCCTAACCATGAGTGAAAGAAAAGTTTTTGTGTTATCATTCATATTCTCTGAAAAATGGCCAAGAAATCATAAATTCTGCCAGGGTATGTAAACTTATGAGCTCAACTGTAGCTTGAAATATTTTGGCAAAGGAGACAGTCTTGCCACACCCCTGATCATACGGACCATGTGCAAAACAAAAAAAAAATGCATTACGCCAACTGGTGCTATTTTCTCTAACACCTTTCTTTCTCCTAGTGTTTAAAAATGAGTGATATACTTTGAAAAGTTTAGTGTAATATAAACACTTTCTGCACATTTGCTGGGTTTGCAAACGTGTGTGCTCATGCAAACCCTTGTGCTAAAAAATATGTAGAACAGAAAGTACCCCCTGTACTATGGGACTTTATGGACTTTATGGGCAGACTATAATAGACAGAATCATATATCATAGACTATAATAGACATTTGTATTAAATCATGAAAAAGGTTTTATTAAAGTATTAAAAACATAGTGGTGCAGACATAACCAATGAAATACATGATACATAATACAGATTGTAATACCAAGTTCATAGAGACCTAATGAAAGACATGAAGATTGCTTCTCATACATGCTGACTCGTTTCGGGAGTCACGGAATATATCACTTCTTCAGGGGCCTCTGTATGTGGCCAGGCTGTGCAAAAGTCTCACACACATGGTCTCCCCATACTTATACATAGGAGGAGTAGCAGAATGTATTCTGGGTGTAATTTTTGCTATGTATATGCTATGTGTTTGAAAAATCTTATAAATTGACAACCTTATGTAAAAAAAAATGTTTTCATTTTCTTTCCACATTTTCCAAAAACTTGTGGAAGAAAAAAAAATACATATTCAAAAGACTCATTATGCCTCATAGACTATATGTTGTGGTGATTTGATTTCCAAAATGGGGTAATTTTGTGGGTAATTCCACTGTCTTGGTGCTCCAGGACCTTCAAAAGGTGTGATAGGTTGTCAGGAAATTATATGTGTAATTTATGGTCCTAGAATGCCTGACGGTGCTCCCTACATGTTGAGCCTCTGTATGTGGTGAAACTGTGTAAAAGTCTCACAGATGTGGTATCGCCATACTCAGGAGGAGTAGCAGAATGTATTTTGGGGTGTAAGTGCAAGTATACATATGCTGTGTGTGAGAAATAACTTGCTATTATGACAATTTTGTGTAAAAAAAAAAAATTGAATTTCTTAATTTTCCCCAAAAATTGTAGGAAAAAAATTACAACTTCAAAAAACTCACCATGACTCTTACTAAATACCGTGGGGGGTCTACGTTCTAAAAATGGGTCATTTGGGGGGTATTTGTACTGTCCTGACATTTCAGGGCCTCAAGAAATGAGATAGGCCATCAGTACATCAGGTGTGATCAATTTTTGATGAATGGCACCATAGCTTGTAGACGCTATAACTTTCACACAGACTAAATAATATCCACTAATTATTTTTTACCAAAGATATGTAGCAGTATAAATTTTGGCCCAAATTTATGAACAAAAATTACTTATTTGCAAAATTTTATAATATAAACTAAAAAAAAAAGTTTTTTTTCAAAATGTTCACTCTTTTTACTTATATCACAAAAAAATAATTAAAAAAAAAAAACAGTGGTGATTAAATCCCATCAAAAGAAAGTTCTATTTGTGTGAAAAAATGATACAAATTTTGTTTGGGTATAGTATTGCATGACTGAGTATTTGTCATTCAAAGTGCGACAATGCTGAAAGCTGAAAATTGGTCTGGGCAGGAAGGGGGTGAAAGCGCCTTGTATTGAAGTGGTTAAAAAAAAGTTAGTTTATATGTAAACTCAGCATACTGTCAGTTTTCACTGAGTATGGATATCATTCGGCTTTGTAACTTAAGCCATAACATTTAAGATCAATCACCTATTGACTTGTTAATCCTTCATTTCAAGGGTTTTGTAGCCTGAAATGGCTGACTTTATAGAACTGAATGTCTAAGAATCACATGGAAGCTGTACAAATAAAAAAATACAGTATTATATTCGTTCTGGAATAAACAACTCTCATTTATAATGGGATCAGGGCCTGATTTTTTTTTCTTCTTTTTTTACTTATCTCTCTGTCAGAAATTGCCTTCTGTTCTGGCATAGGAATAGACTTTTGTATACATCTGTGCACATGGATTTATTATAATATTATATTGTGCACCAAATATCACTCTAAAAACTATGCTGGGCACTTTTTTCTTTTTTTTCTTTTTTTTTTTTTTAGCTGGGCACTTTTTTCTTTTTTTTTTTTTTTTTTTTTACTATAAATGAAGAAAATAGTACTCGTTTTATAATGAGCCCTTCTCATTAGATCAGCGGCTGACTGGTATAAAATATAGGCCCCTGCCTAGAGCAGCTTTCATTGCGTCTGCTCTGTTCGAGTGTCAGGTAGTTTTGGTCTGGTGAAACTCCAACTGTACCTGATAGTGTCAGAGCTGCTTCATTATAAACATCTGGTGCACCGTCACAGTTCTGATGAACTTCACAAAAAAAAAAATCTAATTTCTGTTGCTGATGATGCCTAAAATCTGACTTGTGTCAGACTTCTGGGAAAATCAGTGAGGTGAGTTTATCACACAAGTAGGTAATGACATGATGGTGTACAAAATAACTCCAGGTTGCGATATTGGATTGAATTTTACAGAAAATTACAGAACTGCAGATTGAAAAGGAAAGGTAATTTTTGATAACATTAAATTTCAGTATAGCTTGTGCAGCAATTGTAAATATAATATTTTTTTATTTGCTATATTTTTTCCCACAGTGGAGTTACCCTTTAAGGCTGGATTCACAGAGTTATGATGCGGTAATGTGAGTGTTAAGCCTCATACACAGGATAGGACTTTGTACAAACTTTCCCGTGGATTTTTGTACAAAGGGCGTTGGCTGCAAACTAATTAAGCATACACACGGCAGGACTTTTTCAGCCAACTTTCACCAAATCACGTGGTTTTTCAGCTCTTTACTGCCACCCTTTAGTCAACTTCTGTATTCTTGTCTGATCTTTTGCATTGGTTCTGAGCGTGCGTGTTTGTACTTTGGACTAAAGTTCTATGGACTTGTGTACACACAATAGGATTTTGCACCATAGGACTTTTGTTGCCAGAAAGTTTGTCTGTTTGCACAGCCAACATTTGTCCGATGAAAACCGAAAAAGTTTGTCCGATGGAGCGTACACACGGTCAGATGTTGCCTTAAAACAGCTAATTTGCATGTTTGTTGTCAAAAAGTCCTATCGTGTGTATGGGCCTTTACAGTGTGTGTTACTACAACATGTGGCAACCTATGTTATGTGTGGTACCTCAACATAAAGAAATGCACATATATGTATGTTGGTGCACTGCAGTGCTGAATGGCACCTCAGTTCCCCTTTCTCAAAGCACCTGTGTTGCAGCGTACCACAATGCACTATGTTGCTAAACATTTACCTTTTTTAGTGTGCTTTGGTGCATTAGGAAGCTGTCTTAATACCACACACATTTTATATAATATTTCTGACTTGATTCATTGTAGCTAAATAAAAAAAAATGCATACATTTTTATACTTTCTTTTCAAAATGACTTTAGAAAAACACGGATAAGAAATCTTAATTAAGATATGAGAACATTACATTAATCAGGCAACAAATGCTATTATAAAAATACTTAAAGCAAGCAGAAATTCTAATCCCATAATTGTAGCATACGGAACATTACGAAATCCACTTATTGTACATAACTGAAACTTTTGTTTTACTGTATAGAGTAGTTGGTTGTAAAATTATTGGGATTAAAACAATCTTCTTACTCATTTTCATGCAATTTCTTTTTATGGTCCATTATTATGGAAAAATCTATTTAATAAGACGAGGTAAAATCACTCAGTGAAATCTGCCTTGTTTTGCATGAAGTTATCACATACTCCCTGCTAAAGCTATTACCAAATAATTGGATCTGAACAAATGACATACTTCAGACAAGCTCGCAAGAGGCACTGAGCTTTTTTTTAACGTTCATTAAGCTCAATTGTGTTTATGCAGTATGTAAGCTCACCAACAGGAGCTTAAATTGAGGAATACAAAATGTTTTCTAGAAGTACCAAGATTTTTCAAAGCTGGATGCCAGAAGATGAAAGAGAGTTCACTCATTAACTTCACCCATGTTTTCTCTAAAATATAAGCCAATTACCCTCTGTGAAAACATGCATAAAAACGGTAAAGAGCCCACTGTAGATGAAAATGGCATGTACACTGCTGTAAGCAGAAGCTGTACATTTACTATCAACTAGAATGTTTAACACAGTCAGATTATTCATTGAAGTAGTATGATTGTACACCTATGAAAACAGAGGAGAAAAGAAATGGGACTTTAAATGAGGGATGTCACTGCTGACAGATATTGCATAGAGTATAAATGTATATTTTATTGATCAATTACAGGTACATTTGAACATTCTATATTCTGGAGATACATAATGCGTTTATAGATGGTGATTAATCATATGCAAAAGAGCTGCCATGTACACACACAAGAATATACATACATAACATTGGACTTGATAAAATGTAGGTACAAACAGGGCCGTCTTTTCACATGGGCACATTGGGCAGTTGCCCGGGGCCCCACTTGCCTGGGGGGCCCCACCTGCCCAGCGACCCCAGCCAGGGCCGGACTGGCCTACCAGAATACCGGGAAATTTCCCAGTAGGCCGCCTGCCCTGGGGCCGCTTTGAGTTGCAGCTGCAGCACTCTGCTCTTTCCCTCTCTCCACCTCCTCCTGTGTATCACAGAGCTGGCTGGGTCTGTGTCCGGCGGCCACTCTGTAACAAGGTCCCATCCCCCTAGACTGGCTCATGTGATAGTAGATTAAATCAGTGTTTCGCCTATCACACGAGCCAGTCTAGGGGGGCGGGACCTTGTTACAGTAAGGCTGCAATGGTGGGCACAGTGAGGCTGCAATGGTGGGCACTGTGAAGCTGCATTCACGGGCACAGTGAGGCTACAATGGTGGGCACAGTGAGGCTGCATTCATGAGCACAGTGAGGCTGCAATGGTGGGTACAGTGAGGCTGCATTCACAGGCACAGTGAGGCTGCAATGGTGGGCACAGTGAGGCTGCATACATGGACACAGTGAGGCTGCATTAATGGACACAGTGAGGCTGCATTTGATGGGCAGCGTGAGGCTGCATTCACGAGCACAGTGAGGCTGCATTTGATGGTCAATTGTGCATGATTGTGTAGACAGGGCCCCAGTGCACTGTATTGCCCAGGGGCCTATAATGCTCTTAAGATAGCATTGGGTACATAAGTTGTGTATACGGGTCAATAAAATTGATGTATAGTATGCCGACCTTGTCAGGGCACCCTAAAAAACTCTACGTGTTTCATGGTTCTTTACCATTTGTCAGGAGTTGGGTGCAAAGCTATAAATGCAAAAGATTTGGGTTAATGAATGCTACCCTTTGAAAAGGGAGAAAAAGCTGTTAGGGAGCAAGGGATCTGTACTCACAAGTCGGCTGTGAACTGTGCCTAGCTAATATCAAGGGAGGAGGAGCCCCAGACAAATTGTCTGTCCTGGGGCTGAGATGGGGTGCCCCGCCCCGAACCAAAAAGGGAGCCCAAAGGCAGGCCAGATCTACATGACACATTCCCCATGTGTAGAGAGTGTGTAGACCGTGATGATCTAGAAAAAAGTGTGAAAAATATGAAAAAAAAGAAACTGTGTGGAAGGATGTGAGTGCAGACATGAGTGAATAATGGACATGATCCAATGTGTGTGAATGGGGGTAGGGGGGTCATAAAAATGGCCTCCCTGTGACTTACCTGTAGGATTCCAAGGGGTGAACTGTGTGTGGTGCCTCTCTGATGGTAGACACATAATGAAAGGTCTCTCGTTCTGCCCTGGCTATATATGAGCCCGGTCAGGGGCGTGTCCCCCACCAACATTATGTACAACCTGACCACCACCGCAATGACAAGCCTCTATCCCTGGTATAGATATAAAAACAGAGGAGAGAAATAGTGGGACTTTAAATGAGGGATGTCACTGCAGACAGATATTGCATAGAGTATAAATGTATATTTTATTGATCAAATACAGGTACATTTGAACATTCTATATTCTGGAGATACATCATGCTTTTATAGATGGTGATTAATCATATGCAAAAGAGCTGCCATGTACACACACAAGAATACACATACATAACATTGGACTTGATAAAATCTAGGTACATACAGTCAGGTCCATAAATATTGGGACATCAACACAATTCTAATCTTTTTGGCTCTATACACCACCACAATGGATTTGAAATGAAACGAACAAGATGTGCTTTAACTGCAGACTTTCATCTTTAATTTGAGGGTATTTACATCCAAATCAGGTGAACGGTGTAGGAATTACAACAGTTTGTATATGTGCCTCCCACTTTTAAGGGACCAAAAGTAATGGGACAATTGGCTGCTCAGCTGTTCCATGGCCAGGTGTGTGTTATTACCTCATTATCCCATTTACAAGGAGCAGATCAAAGGTCCAGAGTTTATTTCAAGTGTGCTATTTGCATTTGGAATCTGTTGCTGTCAACTCTCAATATGAGATCCAAAGAGCTGTCACTATCAGTGAAGCAAGCCGTCATTAGGCTGAAAAAACAAAACAAACAAAAGCTCCTGACAGCAACGACCTCCACAAGCCGCGCCATTGGCCAGCGCGGCGTCGGGTCTCCGCCCCACAAGCCGCGCCATTGGCCAGCGCGGCGTCGGGTCTCCGCCCTCCAACTGGCACACACCACAAATAGGACGCCAAAGACGGCAAATGGCGCCATTCTTTCCCGGACACTCATCCAGGTACATGGGGCAGGCTACAAATCTTGGACACCACGAAAACCCCCCCCCCGGTTCTTCATTCAAGTGACCAGCTATTTACCTTAAAGTAAGTGTGCTTCACCCTGCATACTTGGGACTCCCCATCCCTGGGAGGTATGGGCGCCCCACACCCAGGACCTAGGGGATATCCTTTCCCCTATGAGACTCATTGGGGGGCTTGCCCACACTCATTACTTACTTATATATTTTTTTGCTCCATCATAGATAGCCATCAAAACTTTTTTGAGGCTAAGAACACCGAACTTTTGGATCGTTTACTTACATCCAGCCGCCTTGTAGAGTACTAGGACAGTCCAGGCCTTTCTGATGTGGGGTGTTCCCGGTCTTTTGGCATATAGCCCCCTACCGAGTTGTCTTGGGAGAGCGTAAGTCACATGAGAATACAACCTTTGCAGGGGATATGTATGGTAGTCATCTGTACAGTTCATAATAGTTTTGTTTTCTGATTTCTTTAGATTGTGATGTATTTTCCCTGAAGAAGACTTGTATCATTATGATCTAAACGTTGAAACGCGTTGGAATTCCACTACCACATACCAGGGTGGCCATCTAGGGTGACCACACTGGGTAGTGGGATACATCACATTCCTTCTCAAGCTATTGTTCACAGTTTATTCTCTATATTCATTTCTGTATTGGATGTTTTTGTAGAATTGCTATATGCTTTGGAAATTATTTTACTCTTTTTTTTTTCATGACCACTGAGTCACATGATCATTTGGATAAACTTCATAAACCTACATTTTTAATGTTGTATAATATTAAATAAATTGATTTTAGCAATACTTTTGTTTTCATTGCCTTAAAAATCCCGCTAGAGGTATTACTTATTTTTCTATAGAAAAAACAAAACAAACCCATCAGAGAGATAGCAAAAACATTAGGTGTGGCCAAATCAACTGTTTGGAACATCCTTAAAAAGAAAGAACACACCGGTGAGCTCAGCAACACCAAAAGACCCGGAAGACCATAGAAAACAACTGTTGTGGATGACCGAAGAATTCTTTCCCTGGTGAAGAAAACACTCTTCACAACAGTTGGCCAGATCAAGAACACTCTCCAAGAGGTAGGTGTATGTGTGTCAAAGTCAACAATCAAGAGAAGACTTCACCAGAGTGAATACAGAGGGTTCACCACAAGATGTAAACCATTGGTGAGCCTCAAAAACAGGAAGGCCAGATTAGAGTTTGCCAAACAACATCTAAAAAAGCCTTCACAGTTCTGGAACAACATTCTATGGACAGATGAGACCAAGATCAACTTGTACCAGAGTGATGGCAGGAGAAGAGTATGGAGAAGTAAAGGAACTGCTCATGATCCAAAGCATACCATCTCATCAGTGAAGCATGGTGGTTGTAGTGTCATGGTGTGGGCATGTATGGCTGCCAATGGAACTGGTTATCTTGTATTTATTGATGATGTGACTGCTGACAAGAGCAGCAGGATGAATTCTGAAGTGTTTCGGGCAATATTATCTGCTCATATTCAGCAAAATGCTTCAGAACTCATTGGACGGCGCTTCACAGTACAGATGGACAATGACCCAAAGCATACTGCGAAAGCAACCAAAGAGTTTTTTAACCACTTCCCGCCCGGCCTATAGCAGATTGATGGCCGGGCGGTGGTTCCGTTATCCTGACTGGGCATCATATGACGTCCAGCAGGATAACATGCCGCTGCGCGCCCTCTGGGGGCGCGCATCGCGGCGATCCGGCAGAGGCTCTTTACCACGTGATTAACCGCGTCCAATCACGGCTGATCACGATGTCAATAGGAAGAGCCATTGATTGGCTTTTCCTCACTCGCGTCTGACAGTAGAGGAGAGCCGATCGGCGGCTCTCCTGACAGGGGGGGTCTGCGCTGATTGTTTATCAGCGCAGCCCCCCTCAGATGACCACACTGGACCACCAGGGATGCCACTAGGACCACCAGGGAAGGGGGCAACTTGTGGATGGCCAGGTATGTACTCCATGGCCATCCACATGTACCCAATGTGCCCAATCTGGGCCAATCAGTGCCCACAAATGGGCACTGATTGGCACCATTATATTTCAGTTCTGCCCAGTAATGCCACCAATCAGTGTAATCAATGCTACCAATCAGTGTCATCAGTGCCACCTGTCAGTGCCCATCAGTGCCACCTGTCAGTGCCCATCAGTGCCCATCAGTGCCCACCTATCAGTGTCCATCAGTGCCCATCTTTGCCACCTATCAGTGCCATTCATAAGAACCCATTAGTGCCACCCATAAGTACCAAACAATGCCACATATGAGTGCCCATCGGTGCCACCTATGAGTGCCCATCAGTGCCGCATACCAGTGCCCATCAGTGCCGCCTAAAGGGGCCCATCATCAGTGCCCGTCAGTGCCACCTCATCAGTGCCACCTCATTGGTGCCACCTCATCAGTGCCCATCAGTGCCGCCGTATCAGTGCCCATCATTGAAGAAGAAAACGTACTTATTTACAAAAAATTTTAACAGAAACAAAGAAAAACTTGTTTTTTTTCAAAATTTTCGGTCTTTTTCTATTTCTTGCGCAAAAAAAAAAAAACTGCAGAGGTGATCAAATACCACCAAAAGAAAGCTCTATTTGTGGGAACAAAATGATAAAAAAATTGTTTTGGTACAGTGTAGCATGACCGCGCAATTGTCATTCAAATTGCGACAGCACTGAAAGCTGAAAATTGGCCTGGGCGGGAAGGTGTGCCTGGTATTGAAGTGGTTAAGGGAAAGAAGTGGAATGTTATGCAATGGCCAAGTCAATCACCTGACCTGAATCCGATTGAGCATGCATTTCACTTGCTGAAGACAAAACTGAAGGGAAAATGCCCCAAGAACAAGCAGGAACTGAAGACAGTTGCAGTAGAGGCCTGGCAGAGCATCACCAGGGATGAAACCCAGCGTCTGGTGATGTCTGTGCATTCCAGACTTCAGGCTGTAATTGACTGCAAAGTATTTGCAGCCAAGTATTAAAAAGTGAAAGTTTGATGGATGATTGTTAATATGTCCCATTACTTTTGGTCCCTTAAAACGTGGGAGGCACATATACAAACTGTTGTAATTCCTACACCGTTCCCCTGATTTGGATGTAAATACCCTCAAATTAAAGATTAAAGTCTGCAGTTAAAGCACATCTTGTTTGTTTCATTTCAAATCCATTGTGGTGGTGTATAGAGCCAAAAAGACTAGAATTGTGTCGATGTCCCAATATTTATGGACCTGACTGTATATACGGGCCATATGCATACGATTAATCAGTAGCTATAAAAGCATTATGTATCTCCAGAATATGTAATATTCAAATGTACTTGTATTTAATCAATAAAATACACATTTATACTCTATGCAATATCTGTCTGCAGTGACATCCCTCATTTAAAGTCCCACTATTTTTCTCCTCTGTTTTTATATGTATACCAGGGATAGAGGCTTGTCATTGTGGTGGTAGGTCAGGTTCAGTGGCAGCTGGTGCTCAAAATTTTTCGGGGGGCGCAAACAAACTGAAAAAAATAAAAATAAATTGTAACCTCACTGTGCCTATCAAATTCAGCCACTTTGCCCATCAAATGCAGCCACTGTGCCCATCAAATGCAGCCACTGTTCCCATCAAATGCAACCACTGTACCAAGCAAATGCAGCCACTGTGCCAAGCAAATGCAGCCACTGTGCCATCAAGTGCAGCCACTATGCCCATCATATGCAGCCACTGTGCCCATCAAATACAGCCACTGTGCCCACCAAATACAGCCACTGTGTCCATCATGTGCAGCCACTGTGCCCACCAAATACAGCCACTGTGCCCATCATGTGCAGCCAGGCGCGTCCCCCGGCTGTCACTTTAACCTACCCCCCACGCGGCGGGTCCGGTGGCACTTACCGCTCATGTTGCGGGGCTCTGCTCCTCTCCTTGAGTGACGGGGCTCTCCTCCTCTTCTGTAGCAGCAGGAAGTGGTGACTCCTGTGTCCCCTCTGCTCCAGTCCTCAGGCTTCTTCTGCCATGTCTCCTCTTCCGCCAAGGCATTAGGCATCCAATAGAATCGCCTAAAGCTTTGGCCAATCGGGAGACAGGTCTCACTGACCATTCATAATACAGCAAAATTGCCTTTTGACATATAGTACATCACCTATTAGACCAATAGTAATAGACTGTCTATTCATCAAAAGGACCATGAAAACTAGGTCCATTGGTATTGTTGCATCAGACTTGGCGTTTGTGGAGTAGGAGGTGTGCCGTAACTCAGCTCAGCTCTACATGTTATGCGTGAAAATGCTTCTTCGGGAGCTTAGGCATGAGTGAGAGAGATAACACCAAATTTTACACACCTGCTCCCCATTCTCACATGAGACCTTGTAACACTAACGAGTCACATGACACCGGGGAGGGAAAATGGCTAATTGGGCCCAATTTGGACATTTTCACTTAGAGGTGTACTCGCTTTTGTTGCCAGCAGACATTAAATGGATGTGTGTTGAGTTATTTTGAGGGGACAGCAAATTTACACTGTTATACAAGCTGTACACTCACTACTTTACATTGTAACAAAGTGTCATTTCTTCAGTGTTGTTACATGAAAAGGTATAATAAAATATTTACAAAAACGTGAGGAGTGTACTCACTTTTGTGAGATAGTGTGTGTGTGTGTATATATATATATATATATATATATATATATAAAGATTGTGCTTACTGCTGTTGGCAATAACGCTCTATGGTGACGAAACTGGCAGATGCACATTCAGACTATCCGAATCTTCACCAATACTGTACAAGTGAGTGTATTTCCTATTATATGGTCCTGGGATCAGCATGTCCGTTTCACTGCAGCACAACTGATTCACTGTTTGTGCTGCTTCTCCCTCCCCAAGTCAAGGGCGGATCCAGGGGGAGGCAACGGGGCAATTGCCCCCTCCGAGAAATTTGTGACAGATCAGTCAGCGGATGGATGAGTGAGCGGGCGGGAGGCCGGGTGTGCCGGTTAACTAGCAGGCGGGCCAGGTGAGAGAGAGCCTGAGCGGGCAGGTCGGCGCCAGCGGACGAGTGAGGGGGGGGTCGCCAGCCAAGTGTGCATGTTAACGAGCGGGCAGGTCGGCGCCGGCGGACGAGTGAGGGGGGGTCTCCAGCTGAGTGTGCGGGCGTGCAGGGCAGACATTGAGTGAGGGGGCGGGCCGGTCCACAGGTGAGCGGAGAGACTGGCCAGTCAGTGAGCCAGCGGGCGGGGAGAAGAGAGATGACATCATCTCTCACCGCCCGCCCTGCATCACTGCAGTTCTGCCCTCACTGTACAGCCGTGGGCAGCAGAGAGATTACATCATCTCTCTGCTGCCTGCCTTCACTCTGACAATCTGCACCTTAGCAGGCCAACAACGAGCAACATGTGGCAGGTGACGTGGCAAGTGTAATCCGCAATGTGTAGCAGGTGACGTGGCAAGTAACAATCAGCAACATGTGGCAGGTGACGTGGCAAATAACAATCAGCAACATGTGGCAGGTGACGTGGCAAGTGTAATCTGCAATGTGTGGCAGGTGACGTGGCAAGTAACAATCAGCAACATGTGGCAGGTGACGTGGCAAGTAACAATCAGCAACATGTGGCAGGTGACGTGGCAAGTGTAATTCGCAATGTGTGGGAGGTGACGTGGCAAGTGACAATCAGCAGCATGTGGCAGGGGACCTGGCAAGTGACAATCAGCAGCATGTGGCAGGTGACGTGGCAAGTGACAATCAGTATCTGGTGGCAGGCAAGTGACAATCCGCAGCTTGTGGCAGGGACGTGGCAAGTGAAAAGCTGCATCTGAAGGTAGGTCGACGTGGAAAGTGACACACTCGGGGCTCCCACAGATTCTGCATTATGGTGAGTTGAACCATTTCATTTTATATTACAATGTAATAATATAAATAATGCTCTTCAATCATCCTGACATCATAACAGCCATGGTGCAGTGATAATGAAAGCGCTAACACCAGTCATTGCCTCAATAAATTGCCTGCAAAAAAACATATTTTCTGGCAGTGCCCCTCCCGAGACTAGACTCTGGATCCGCCCCTGCCCCAAGTCTGAGTTCTGCTGTACAAGGACTGCAAGAGGCGGATACCTAGTCAAATTTAGGTACTAATACTAAGTACACACTATCAATTTTTGTTCGTTCAACCCAGTGGGCTTCTCTCGAGAGGAGCTCGCTGTACTAGCTATCCGATGTTAGTACAGCGATCTCCTAGTTGAGCTATTGTGTTTTGACAGAGGGATTGCCCCCTCCACCTGATCAGATGCTGATCGGCAGATCTTTTTCGGTCATGCCGGCTTCTGTCAGATAGGCTGTTGTACACACGGGTTGAATGTTGGCAAATTTCTGTTAAACTGGCTGATACCAGACAATATTTGGCCCAATAATGCGGGGCTTTACATTGCTTGTATTTAAAAATAAACATTTGTTAATTTGGTCTTTTATATCTGCCTGGAGTTCAGCTTTAAGTATTGTTTCAACACAATCATTTTTGGAAAGATAAACATGATTTAAGTAAAAACATATCTAATGCGGTTGGAATCTCCTTCCAACAACAATATAAAATACTTTTACAAATGACCACAAAAAATCATAAAATTAAAATATGTTTTAATTACATTAAGTGGATAGTAGATGTTTTTCAGGTTCTGAAATGATGCTAAAAGAGGCCAAATGTAATTTTATAACTTCATTGGATATGGTTATGAATTCTCATCTATAAATCTAACTTCACCATAAGGCCATAAACAGTGGGAAATATACCCTCATTCTGTAGTACATAAAGAAGATCTATGATTCGACCTACAGTAATACTCTTCTTACCTGGTGTAAATTTCAGTCTTCAGTAATAAGCCTTTCTTTTGCAAATATGTACTATAAAATCAGCTTAAAGCGTATCTAAGGGCCTGTACAAACAAGGTGTGCTTGGACTGCACTTGGCAGCCTTGCCCAGCGCAGTAACAATGCAGTACAAGGCAAGAAGTCTTTTTCCCTATAAAGCCATTTCACAAGACTGCATTGCAGTGGAGGGAGCTAAAAAAAAATCACTGCATGCAGTCCTTTTGTTCACTGCAGTGTCGTGCGACTCAATCCTCAGCTGTGCGCTGCACTTCTGGCAATAGAACTGGATGACATCTCACTTGGGGCTTGCTGATGTGAACAATTACAGAAAATAACTGTTGATCTTGCCAAAAATGCATCGTCCTTGTTACGTCTTGTGAGCTGAACAGAAAACACAAACATCCTTATCTTTCTTGTGTAAAGTAAAAGTCCCATTAATCCACCATGTAAAGGAATTTAACTAAGGCGGACGTGTTTGAAGTTCATCTTGTGTGACAACCATGAATTCTTCCAAAGATAGAGTGGACTCAGTGGAGAAATGAACATAAGGTGCGTTTTTTTTTTACAGGATTTCGAGGTGGAAAGAAAAGGAAATAAATGGTATGCTGAAATATATTCCATTTTTGTTTTTGAGTTTAGATACACTTTAACAGTAAGCTTTACACAGAACTGTGGGGGGGGGGAGCGGTGATTCTCCTCAATAAAAATTGTAATACAAAAAAAACTCCTTTATTGATCCAAAAGTTAATTGTAAATATAACCAAAGATGGACAAATGAGAAGAGAAATAAGTTTCTTTTCAGGTTTCTGTCCAAGAGATCAGGTCTTCCAAACAGATGTGTTCTTTACTTTCCCACTTCCAGGTGTGAACCTTATTAAGTGCTTTTACGCCTTGTAAGGCCGATAAAATGATCCCCATTATGGCTTTAAGGAGTGTTTTTTGGCAGTGAAGTTACTGAACTTTGTTTGGGATAAACCATAAATTTATTCTGGTCGTCCAAGAAGCTTGGTCTCAAAAAAGTAAGAGTACATGAACAAGGTTCATGTACATGAGTCATTTACAAGCATTTTCTATGCTTCGCGTAATATCCTGGCACTTTCCTACAATCAGGAGGCTGCATCTGTGCTAAACAGCCTGCCATACATTGCATCTCATACATACACACTCATCCAAAATATTTTCCAAATGTGGAAGTTTTGCATTCATAAAATATGCCAGATGTGCTTACTCGGGTAAATGCAAAGAAGGATCAGCATATACAGTACATTTGCAAGTGCATGGCCGCATACAGCTTTTCACTTGTATGGCAAGATAGGTAGGCTGTACACAGGTGTGTCTCCCCGGACGCAAGAAAACGCTGCGAAATTACGCTAGGCAAAGAAAATGCGTTATACTGTGGCCCCTGAACCCTTACAATTATTTTTGGTTCCTAGAAGTTAGACTTTAGGGAATGAGAGTCTAAAAGCTAACTAGCCCTGGTTTGGAATTAGCAAATTCCTTTCTGGTCTATGCACTCTTTGAACTGAAATACATTTTGAATGGTTAAAAGCTTTCACTTTTTGTGGTATAGAGTCAGAGTGAGTGCAGCAAAACTTTTTGTTTAACCAATGTTAAATGCTTTCATTTTCTAAATGAATCTAAATTGTAATTTTTTGTAGAGAAGAATTGAATGCATTTTGCTTATTGTTTAAGATTGTTGATGGGATTCCTCAATATCCAATATCCTGTGTCCTGCTTCAGTAAAGTGACTTTGTGGTGATTCAAACATTAAAAAACATCCTTTACTTTGCTGATGACAAATCCCAGTCCTTAAATGTCAGAACAATTTCCATTTACAGTGTCTTATGAGCTCTGAATACTGGTGTAGCAGACCCCTGACTTGGTCCACCTGTCTGATCCCAGGTTCTGATCCCTTCAAGAAGCAAGCAGCCAGGCACAAGGAATTTTCAGCCAGATGCATAAAATCTCCCTCAGTCCTCAGACAGTAGTCAGGCAGATGGTGTCTTTTTTATTGTTGTTTTTATTGTTTTGTAGAACTGGGATAGGCATTGGGAAGAGCTTTGGGATGCCCAGAACTAAACAACTTGAATGAGGACACTATCTTGAAGCAGCTATACAAAATAAAGCAGAGTTTCCCTCCACAAAAAGGTAGCACACGGTTTCAGTACAGGGAACTTCTCTTCTCTAAAGCACAACCCTGGCCTGAAGTCTGGAACAATCCCACTATCAGGAAAAGGGTGTACAGGCAACAGTCTTTCTCCTGAGAATTCTCTAAGGCCTACTCACTGTGACCCAGGCAGTCTGAAGACCTCCTCTTAGCTTCAGCTTGACTCTGCCATGAATTCTCCAAAGAAGATCCCCTTCGGATGTTGCCTTGAATGTTCCTGCCAATTTAGGGGTGACTCCCACTGAGCGAGAATCATCCAGGACTTCTCCTTAGCCTTGGAAGGTTTAAAAGCATTTCCAGGCTGGGTCACTCTCAGAAAGCAAAAGGACCCTGCTACTCTCTGCTCTCAGCCCTATATACACCTGTCAACCACCTGCTGGCCATTCCTCTTGACCAGGGATTGGCTGAAGCTGAAGCCAAGGCCAGCTCAGACTCTGTCCTCACCTGCTCAGTTTGTATCCAGAAGATTCTGGAAAGACAGGGGGAGACCGACAAGCTGCAGAACTCAAAGTGGGCAAAACACAATTAAATCACTACTTCTATCAGTAGAGCCAAAAACTAAATTTGCCTCACTTCTAGCACCTGACCCCCCAGGTAAGAGGGTGCTACACTGGAAAATTCTGACATACAAATAGTGTATCTAACACAAAAAGCTCAAAAACAAGCTGGGAGTTTATTAATGTTGCTATTTGTATTTACATCCATCTGATTAAAAAAAATTCTTATTAAACTTTAAACAGTAGATCATATATATGATTCCTGGCAATAAAAAATGAAAACTTCTTGTTGGGGTAAAGAGTTATTGCACTTTCTGTCTTTCTGATGACCACACAATGAGATTACTAACAGAAATATAAATAAATGTGCTACCTGAAAATTGCAGTTTATAGGGGATCCATCCCTGCTTATCTACAGACTATAACATTTCTGTGCTTGAATGACAGGTGATCTAAATTCTAGGGGGTCAATGGAATTCTGACAGATTTATGTCCAGGCCCTTTAAAATGCCCTTACTGCCATAAAGGTGGCCCTGTAAAAGGGAATTAATTTCATGTGAACAGCATTACCTGGCAAAAAATCTGTACTTCTCTTCAGGCAGTTTCTCTATTCCAGACCCTATAAATGACCAAAATAACACAGATCAAGCAGCAGTCACCCAAGGTAATTTCTGTGCTCCCTCCTCCAACCAAGCTTCATTTGTTATATTCACATAGCATTTCATATTGCGGGAGTGCGATTATCCATTTATTTTGCATGTACTTTTTTGTGGCAGATAAGGGTGAACCGTTCTGGAGCGTTATTTATCTTTTTTACTGATTGTATATCTGCTGACATGTTTATGGCAGATCCAGTATAGTACAATTAACGGAAATGGGCTATCGAGGGGTACACAAATGAACAAAGGTTGGGAACCACTGTATTTGGATATAAGTAAGGAACCAGAAGCTTACTTAGTTTATGATCCATTACACAATAAAGAAGTAATATAAAAGATTTCTTTGAGGAGAAAAGATTTGTGCTTTTTTATTGTTGTATTATGTGAACAGGGTATGCATATGAAAAGTGACTTTGGGTGAAGTGAGGTGGTAAAGCTATAAACCTACATAGGGCCCTGTTTAGTCTAATCTGGCTCTGGGACTGAGCTATTGTAAGAAACCAGTTCTAAACTTCATATAGTTATTAGTTTTGAGCACAAGTAACTGTAAACAATGTATGTAGTACTATGTAGTGTTAAGTGATGCAGAGATATATCACAGAAAAAAAGAATAAAAAATAAATATATTTTTCATATTATATACCTATGAACCCTCTAACATACTGCCTAGTAAAAATATCTACTATTTGATCCTCAGAAGCAATTTTGAGAAAAAGATTAACAGTGTTTTCTAATGTGCTAAGTAATAATCCAAGCAAGTCCGACCATTTACCTCTTTTCCATTTTTGTGGAATGGTTAAATACATTTTCAATAGAAGGACACATAAAAATTGTTGTTTGAATAGTGCAGTTAAAAAGTAAAGCTTTAGAAAAATAGAAAAAAAAACATATATCCAACATTTATGTAAATTCTCTGATTTGGTGTTATGCCAGCAAGGCTCAGTATAAAAAGTGACAGAGGATACTATGTCAATTCATGAAAACTGATAACAGAGATGAAGTTTGGCAGCTTTCCTTATCTTTTTTTTTTCACCTGAATGCTGGGCTGTTTGGATTTGGTAAAATTCCAAAGTCCTACCCCACCACTGGTCTTTGGGACTCCTGGGACCTATGGTTCCAGAGATACAGGGCTCCTTGTGCAGCCTGTCAGAAGTTACATACAGAGGGGCCAGTTTAAATACAGGCTGGCACACTCTGTTTGCAGAAGACTGAGAGGATGAGCTCATAGTGCCTCTCACTTCTTGTCAGAGGCACTGAGCTCAATGGACAGCTTGGAGCCTTGGACCAATAGTAAAGCACCATTGGTCCAAGCTGCCAAAAAAAAAATGCTGCAGTGGAGGCTTTCCTCTCACTGCAGTGTCATGGGGGCATGTGTCTAAAAGACACATGCTCCCTTCCAGCCCAGTAAATTACCTTAAAAACGATATATAATAATTATTTGTGTATTACTTATGGTAATTAACCACTTGCCAATTCTGAGACTCTCTCCTACATGTAAAAATCATAATTTTTTGCTAGAAAATTACTCAGAACCCCCAAACATTATATATATATTTTTAGCAGACACCCTAGGGAATAAAATGGTGGTCATTGCAATTTTATATGTTACACGGTATTTGCATAGCAATTTTTCAAACGCGCTTTTTAAAAAAAAGAAACTTTCATGAAAAAACCCCCCACTAAAGTTAGCCCAATTTTTGTTATATAATGTGAAAGATGATGTTACACTGAGTAAATAGATACCTAACATGTCACGCTTTAAAATTGTGCACACTTGTGGAATGGCGCCAAACTTCAGTACTTAAAAATCTCCAAAGGTGACGCTTTAAATTTTTTTTACAGGTTACCTGTTTAGAGTTACAGAGGAGGTCTAGTGCTATAATTATTGCTCTCACTCTAACATTTGCAGCGTATGTAACCTGTGTGTATCTGGCTCTGATATTAGCCAGTGCCTCACCAGCCACTGACCTTACTGCACGTCCCTGCTTAAAAGTGTACTCACTTTTGTTGCTAGCGGTTTAGACATTAATGGCTGTATGTTGAGTTATTTTGAGGGGACAGCAAATTTACACTGTTATACAAGCAGTACACTCACTACTTTACATTGTAGCAAAGTGTCATTTCTTCAGTGTTGTCACATGAAAATATATAATAAAATATTTACAAAAATGTGAGGGGTGTACTTACTTTTGTGAGATACTGTATACCTTTATAGTTTGTAAGCTCTTCCCTCAAAGTACTGAAGAATGCCCGCCCCTTCCTGCCTTCCACACATTCCTAGTGGTCATTGAGGCAAACCACAGTACTGATGGGTCAAAAACAATTTGTTGGATTGGGCTTTTGGCATACTTAAATACTATCTGGAAATGTTGGAGCATTGGCCAACCAGAAAAGCTCTCTATTTCAGCAAAACTGAGGATACTGGAAGTTGCTACAGGTATGTACAGGAACCTCTGGGAGTCTGTACTTCATGCCTGTCAGAAGCTTTCACTATTCCTAAAGTGACAGAAACTGTTTAAGACTTTCGATATGCACTATTTCAATCCTGACTTCCATCAACTGAGGATGCTGTATATGATTGCTGACTACGATCAGGTTAGTGATTTCAGCCTCTATACACATATCAGCTCTAGTTATACATATTACAAATAGCAGTCAGCAAAATCTGAAAAAGTAAGTGGCCAGAAGGATACAGCAAAGTGAAAGGTTAAAGAATGACACTTACAAATAACTAAGGAAATAAAAAATATACAAATATGTAATATGGTACGTAGAAAATGTAAAAAAACCCAGACTTGGTCTCCAAGATGGCTAGCACTATAATCCTAAATGAGACATTGGAATGATGGAGATCTGGTAGGAAATTGGATCTTTCTTTAGCAGGAATACCCAGTTGTATTATAAATAGGGTTGCACCGATACCGATACTAGTATCAGTATCGGTGCCGATACTAAGCATTTGCACGAGTATCAGTACTCGTGCAAATGCACCGATACTGGGAACCTATACCTTCAGGTTCGATTCTTTCATCCGTCACTGGGATTCCCCCGATGACAGATGAAATGTATACAAAAGAATGCTGGTAATTATCAGTTGTTAAGGAGCGGCCCCCTTAACAACCGATGATGTTTTAGCTGTGAGTGAAATTTCCCTTCCCTGCCTCCTCCTTTCCCTCACACCAGCTCTACCGGGTACCTTCCTTGCCTCCTTTCTCTCCCTCCAGCTGCCAAATGTTTTCCTAGCTGCAGGGGTGGACTGACCAGTCAGTCATTTTGGCCCTGGTTCGAGGGACCGGCCGTGAAAGGGGGTCCGCTGGCAGTGGCGTAGCGTGGGGGGGAGCATAATTATAACTGTGCCGCGCCGAGTCTGCCAACAGTGCCATCCCAAGTGTGCTGTGGAGCGGCTGGGTGGCGGGACTCCAGAACAGTACCCTGTGCTGGGGAGAGCCCCGATCAGATGGAAAATCATGGAGGCCATGGAGAGGCAAGCAAAATCCACTGATCTACACTGTACATGGGGGGGTTGTGAGTAGTGCAGGAAGTAGGAATCAGATAGGTCAGTGTAGGAAACAAGTAGGTCAGTGTAGTGGTCAGGTAGGTTAGTGTAGGGATCAGGTAGGTCAGTATAGGAATTGGGTAGGTTAGTGTAGGGATCAGGTAGGTTAGTGTAGTGGTCAGGTAGGTTGGTGTAGGGATCAGCTAGGTAAGTATAGGAATCAGGTAGGTTAGTGTAGTGGTCAGGTAGGTTAGTGTAGGGATCAGATAGGTAAGTATAGGAATCAAGTAGGTTAGTGTAGTGGTCAGGTAGGTTAGTGTAGGGATCAGGTAGGTAAGTATAGGAATAAGGTAGGTTAGTGTAGTGGTCAGTGTAGTGGATCTGTGTGTGATTGGCTGCATTGGAGGCCAGGGGAGAGATTTGGGGTCTAATAGACCACAGATCTCAACATAAAGAGGACCTGTCATGGCCCATGCTATTGCAAGGGATGTTGTTTATCTCTTGTAATAGCAATAACATTGATAAAGAAAATGTAAATAAATTTAAAAAAATGTAAAATAGGTATTGGTATTGGCGAGTACTTGAGGATAAGTATCAGTACTCGTACTTGGTCTTAAAAAACTGGTATCGGTGCAACCCTAATTATAAAGAACACAAACTTTTGAAACAATATAAGCCCTCAGGAGGAAAAGTATGCAAAGCTGAGAAATTGATAAATCTTCATTCTTAGCTAGTTTGTTAAAGTAAATGTAAAACCAAACACAGCCTTTCTCAATCCTTTTGACATAAAAGAACTGCCCAAAATAACTTTCAGATCTCAGGGAACCAGTTCTAATAATTATTATATTGTATATACAGTATTCATATATTACGTAACATTAGGTTAAATGAAACAAATAATAATAATGGCCAGAAAAGAAATGTAGACAGTGAAATTGTAGTGCGCTCTCATATTGGTGGTGGTTAATGGAAAAACGACCCTTCACATTGATTGTCATTGGAGATGTGCCCCTACACATGTAGAGGTGGCCTAGGGTTGGGGTACCCGGTGTGAGAGAGATTACACACACAGTCCTTGATGTTGTATTTTATATTTAGGTTAGCAGTGATCTATAGAGACAGTTTCTGTAGGCACTGATATTCAAGCAAGTATACAACAAGCCGCTGCTCAGGTATGCATGTCTTCAAGTGCAGTGCAGTGGAAAGCTCCTGTCAGCTTCTACACATGAATGAACATAGCCGGCACTCACTGTAGCTCTTGCGATACTTTATATACTTGAGGGAACACAACATACAGTCCTCCAGGCTCATGCGTATCGGCCCTAAGTGGGTCAGATGATAGGCTACGATTAAGACCCACTGCGGGTCGATGCGTGTGAGCCTGGAGGACTGTATGTTGTGTTCCCTCAAGTATATAAAGTATCGCAAGAGCTATAGCTTGTTCGGATTATATTAATTCATTCATTCACTCACTGACATTCAAGCAACAGAGCAGTGCATATTTGTACATTATTGCAAAATAGCAGCTGGTAGTTGTAGAATATTACCAGTCTTAAGCCAGCTTTACTGGTGGACTGAATATGAGTCACCTGATGCGTAAATCAATCAATCAATTATATAAATTAAGAGTGGCAGACAACTTAAAAATGTGTGTGTCCCCACTAGATAAATATGAAAAATTGTATAAGTGGCGCACACTTAAACAATATGAGGATTCTCAAGTATAAAGTGCAAAGTGCATGTGCAATATACAAACAAGTCCAATATAAATTAATAAACTCAATAGTCCAATAGTCCATATTCAGTGGAACAAAGTGAAAAAATGTGCAAAAAAGAGCGATGTGCAGATAATGCAAAATGACTTCAATGTCCAAGGACGGACGTGCTAAAAAAAAGTGCAGTATTTCAAAAGCAGTAAAAGGTGAACTTCAATAAGTAATGTGGGGTTAACATCTCCTCCACCAGCATCCGTCATCCACAGGTGTGCCCCAGCCTCTCACCTCAAAGAAAGACCCCAATGGGTCTAATGGCGCTTCAGGTCACTGTAGACCATTAGGAAAACCTCTCCTTGCAGTATCTCATAAGGTTGCGGTATAAAGAAATGGCAATGGATGAAGATACAATATATTCCTTCTGGATAAATAAATTCTCCTTAGGTTCCTCCACTCTCCTCCATTAAACACTAAGAGCCCTTTCACACTGGGGCGGGAGGCGGCGTTGGCGGTAAAACGCCGCTATTATTAGCGGCGTTTTACCGCCGGTATGCGGCCGCTAGTGGGGCGGTTTTACCCCCCCCGCTAGCGGCCGAGAAAGGGTTAAATACCACCGCAAAGCGCCTCGGCAGAGGCGCTTTGCCGGCGGTATAGCCGCGCCATCCCATTGACTTCAATGGGCAGGAGCGGTAAAGGAGCGGAATACACACCGCTCCTTCACCGCTCCGAAGATGCTGCTGGCAGGACTTTTTTTACCGTCCTGCCAGCGCATCGCTCTCATAAGAGCCCTTGCACACTGGGGCGGTTTGCAGGCGCAATTGCGCTAATAATAGCGCCTGCAAACCGACCTGAAAGTGCCGCTGCTGTGTAAAAATAGGAAAACAAGTATCTGAATGCAAAATTTTTTATGATACACAGTGCTTTATCAAAGGAGAAGACATTTTTGATTTATCATCTAGCAAAGATTCTGTACCACATCCCCTAATGAATAGATATATCATTCGAGAAATTATATTTTAGGATTTTTAAGGTGCACAATTACAACAAGGTTATTTATAGAAAAATAAGAATTTATTAGAAAAATATTAAGAACAAACATCACAAAGATGAGTATTTGAAATTACAGTATATTCAGCAGTGCAGACTGATTACATCTCTACATGTTTCGCCTTGGTTATTGGCTTCTGCAGGAGAATTTTTAAGATCAGGCACAGTATACATTAGAAATAGAAAGAATTTTTAGAAAAAATGACAAAATAAACCATCAAAATACATAACAAATATAGAACAGACACATATAAATTTCAACACTCAATAATTGGCAAAGTGTATGGCGCAAACAACTCGAATAAGGTAATATAAATTACCGTATATACTCAAGTATAAGCCAAGTTTTTCAGCCCTTTTTTAGTCCTGAAAAAGCCCCCTCAGCTTATTCTCGAGTCACTGTGCCCATCTGCAGCTTCATGCGCCTCCCGGCGCTGTGACATACAGTCTAGCCGGCGGCCGTGCAGTGTAACAAAGCCCCGCCTTCTCCCCGTCCTCATCCATGATAGGCGGAACACTGACTCACTGCTGGGAAACTGAATCAGTGTTCCATCACGAATGGGGACAAGGAGGAGGCGGGGCTTTGTTACACTGCATGGCCACCGACTAGACTGCATGGAGATTAGGAGATCAGGTACATGTGGCTGCAGATGTACACAGTGAGGCAGGGAGATGGCACAGTGAGGCATGCAGATGGCACAGTGGGGCATGCAGATGGCACAGTGGAGCATGCAGATGGCACAGTGGAGCATGCAGATGGCATCTCAGTCCTGTTGATTTCCTGCAGGCTCTCTGTAGATAATTTCTGTTTACATGAATGCACTCCAGTGATGGCTGCATGACAGTTCTCAGGGCAGGATTCCTGATGGTAACAACCATGAACCAGGCCAATATGTGTGTTGAAATGATCACTTATAGTCTCTATAAGAAGTTCATTTGACAGGGCGACAAAACAGGAGCTTATCTGGGAGTCAGGGACAGAACATTCTGAACATGTAACAGGAAATTCCCGAACATGGACCTTCATGGTGGGATCACTGGGTCCTATTTTAAAGCTGAACTCCAGATACGATCTTTATTGCATACTTTCATTGCTCCAACTTGATTCAATGCACGTATGTGTAGCACCCTCTAGTTAGGTAGGTGCTAGAGTGAGGATTTTTCTAGCAGAGTAGGAAAATTTAGGCAGGCCTAGCTGCTAGCTAGACCTGTTTGTTTTCATTCTGGGCTGGGCGTAGCTCAGGGCAGGGCTGGGTGACTCACAGGTAGCATCACGTTCCCTTCCTCTTCTTTCTAGAAGGTGCTGTAAAGAAAGGAGGAGAGGAGAGGTGGAGCTGCCTGGGGTATTCTAAGGTGTCCTGACCAGTCCTCACCTTGGATTGGCAGGAGGCAGGCCTCCTTAAATACCCAGGGTCAGTCCAGCTGGGGAGGAGTTGTCGGGTGGAAGAGCTGGAGTGAGAGAGTGTGGAGGCTGTCGGGGCCCACGGGGAGATCCCCAGTCTGGGGGGGGGGGGGTGACCCTGGGCATGCAGGAGGAGAGAAGAGATCCTGGAAGGAGGCACATGAGAGAGCAAGAAGAGGACAGCGGGAGAGAAAACTGCTAGGAGACTCCAGGGAGGACAATTGGTCACAGCCAGGGGGGCTGGTGAGTGGAACACAGTCGGGAGGACTGCTGAGGCACGCCTGAGAGAACTGGGAGATTTCAGTTTGATATGGGTGCAGAACCAGAAGAGAGGACTGTAGGAAGGGCAGTGGAAAGAGGTCATTGCAGCCAGGCTGGTTGCCAAGGCCTGAAGAGAGCTATCTGGGATTGGTAGCTGTGCAGAGGACAGTTAGCACCTGAACTATTTCTACACCACAACGGCCCGAAGTCCCTGCCCGCAAAAGGCAGTTCACTAAGGCCTGGCTGAGTTAGTGTCAGGCCTAACCATGCGGTGCTAGCTAGTCTGGAGGAGTAACAGTCTGCAGCAAGGGAAGTGCTGATGGAGTAACAGTCTGCAGTAAGTGAGGAGTAATGGTATACATCAAGTGAAGTGCTGGAGGAGTGAAGGATAAGAGGTCTTAAGCTGGAGAGAAGACTGGAGTGCATATAGAAGTCCCAAGCAAGTTGTACTGAATCTTCCTGGGCATCCCATAATTTCCCATTTCCCATCCAAGTTCAATCCCCTCAATAAAAAACAAAACAAAAAAACAAACAAAGCTTATGGACTGTTTTATGTCTCTGAGTGTCTGAGAGATGGGTGTTGGGCTGGGCAGGGTGACAGGTGAACCACAACATTTAGCAACCCCTATGGGGGCCTGTCTACATATGCATATCCTATACATGATAGGCCTCTGGGGAAGATGACAATCACTGTAATGATAGTGGGGATCCTATGGGTCCCACCAAGATTCTGTTTAAGCGACTGCCCCACTGTACACTGACCAAAAGAGGGTGGCTTGCTTGGCACTGCTGCCATTCATAGAACATATTGTATTGTGTAAATGAATACAAGACATACTTTGAATAGATAGTGTGGAAAGGAGGGGCGGTGACATCAAATACTCCACCTTGGCCAAGCACAATTTCAGTGAAACCTACAGATTTAAAATGTTTAGAAATACTTTTGAAATTACATGAACATGTGAAAGCTTATATATGATTTAGGAATTGGGTTTAAATGTAGAGTACTTTAACACAAAGCCCTATATCTGTATTTAGTTTTAAAACAGCACTGGCAGAGCAAAGGGGCAGGCCAGGTACAGGTGCCAGTTTTTCAATGGTCCTGATTCTCTGAAGCTTAAGGGCATAAAGCAGCAATGATCTTCTCTCTATTTATGTTGAACATTCAGACAGTATAAAGGAATCTAAGAAACTGAAAAGTGGCTATGACCAGACCCTTAAGCTGCATATCTATTCACTGGAGTGCTGCCTTAAAAAAGATATAGTCTACCCCATTCATCTAGTCAAGAGCCCTCATGCCCAGGGATGGAATCACTTTACTCACAGTATGCCTCTTACAGACACGAAGAAAGCAATAAACCGTGACAAACAATGAATGACCATGTCTCACTTCACTACCTCTACGACCTATGTATATTGAAGAATCTAGAAAACCCATTCACATCCTTCAATATATAATGATAACAAGAAGTGTCAGAAAAGAATACTCACAATCTATGAATGTTTCTTTTTTTTACTGACCACACACAGCAATTTACAGAAAATATCAAACAGTTTTGATTCTCAAAAGCAACCAGATAATATAATCACAAACCTGCTCTCCTACTAAAACAACTTGACTATATATTTCCCAGCTGCTGGACAGTATTATCCCCCAGATAATTAACATACATTAATATGGGAAGTGGAGTGCTGGTTTATATTAATATATAACCAAACATATAGAGAAGACCTCCACCAACAATCTATGTAAAACTATCAGTGATAGGATGCATTTAACTACATGATTGTTTTTGTAATCAGACGTTGCATCAAAGTGGTTTAAAGCGGTCATAAATCTCAGACTTGAAAAATGAACAAAGCATATCCCTCTATAGTCTGTACTTGTCTCTATCCAGGGCACTAAGCGTAATTTCCCTCTGCTGCCTCGTTCCTCTGCTATCAGCATGAGTCACTTCTGACAAGTTTTCCTGACACAAAAAGAAAAAAGGAGACAGGGGAGGGCGCTCCAGCACACAGCCTGTGATTGACAGCCTCAGCTCTGTTTGCTGTTTGAAGGGGGGTGTGCCCCTTACCTCCAATCAGCTCTCCTTACTGAGCTCTGCAGAGTGCTATCTGCCCCCTGCTTTCTGGAAGCTCAGAAAAGCTGTAGAATTCTGCATTTTGAATGCATGTAGAGCACAGATGACTGCAGATAAACAGGTACAACCTATGTAGTTTCATCTCTGTGCATCACCTAAGGCCAGTCACTTCAATCGGTATATGTAAGGGTTTACAACCACTTTACGTTGCCTGAAAATAGCATATTACAACTGTACTTCTAAAACCCATTTTCAGTTTTGGTGATTACAGTAAAAAGTGTATGGCATCCATATACACTAGGCGTTCCACGTTTGCAGGCAGTGCTGGGCTTTGTTATGAGAAAGTCCATTATGCTCTGCAACATTATTTCTAAGATTTCTATGAACACACCCTGTATGGTAATAGACAAAATGATTGTTTTGCGTTTGCTTTGACAGTTCCCACCAAAACAAGTGTCCTTATTGATTTGCTCTCACTTCTTTTTCTGGTGACTCTAAAATGTTGGATTTCCCATCACTTTCTGTTTCAGTGATCAACAGGACAGACAGAGAGGGTAAAACTATTTAGTCAGTACAAAGACAATAATACAAATGTAGCGCTACCCCCATAGGAGCCGCTGGTGAATATGGGTATCTCCCACCCTGCACAGCCAGGCACACAACCTTTCCACACACGCTGGAGTCAGAGATCAGTCTATACAGTTTGGTTTTTTTGTTGTTGTTTTTTTAGGGGGATTGAACTTGGATGGGGATAGGGTTATTATGGGATGCCCACTTGATCAACAAGGAATTCTTTAGGGGGCAGAACTATATACATCCAGTATATATATATATATATATATATACACACACACACACACAAGTAATTTCTTCTACCTCCAGCACAAACTTGCTTGTAGAACTACATCTCCCAGGACCAGCCAACACTGACAATTCGATCCAACACAGACCCAGTCAGATCCAGGGCAAATGCCCTTTGCAGACAGGGACCACGGGCCCCTTTGGTAGTATAGCAGAAAAAGAGGTCTTGGTGCTTAGCTTTCCTATTCTTGTGGCTACTGATCTGAGTACCAGCTCTTCAGGCACTGCCAGCCCACCTGACTGCAGCTGCCCCTTTCACTAGCCCTCCTAGGTGCTACACAAACTTAAAGTGTTACTAAACCCACAACGGTAAAATCAATCTACATATGCGGCAAAGCATGGTTGTTATACTCACTGTGGAACCTAAGGGTTAATCATTTGCACTGTGTAAAAAGACTGTTTGATCTTGTCTTCTCTGATCCTCTACTTCTTCCACTGATTCCAAAACATGTCCGGATAAGACAAAGCCTTTGGAGTCAGGCTGCACATGCTCAGTTTGATGGGTATTAGTAGAGAGTTTTTTTTTTCTTGGGAGAGTGCATGTGATCAGCACAGGGCCAATCAGCACTGTCCAGGCAGAGGGTCAGGGGTCTTGCATCCTGATAGGACAGCCAGTGCAGTATGAGAGCTTGCATTTCCATGTTCTGTGTACTGTGGGAAACCAGATATAGTGAATGCAGGCTCCTGGGTTTAGTAACATTTTAACATGACTTTAAATTCTTCTTTGTCTAAAAATAAAAAAATAAAAAAAAGTTTTACATATAGATACACTTTAAATGCTTTCTTTTATATATGTATACAAAAATGTTACTTATATAAAACATCAAGTTGTGTACATGTTAACAAAAATTTAATTGACCACAAAAAACATCCAAGGAAAAATGTGAGTAGGAAGATATGGAAAAACCATTGCCCTCTGAAAATGCCAGTTACCTGGAGGACTCTGGGCAAAACACTTTCTGAGTTACTGACCTAAAACCATTATGCAGTAAAGTCAATGTGAAGTCACAGCTACCAACCTCCAATACTTGTTCTGGGTGAGTGATTTAAAAAGTACAGAAGACTATGGATTAAATTAACAGACAGGGAATTTTTATTTTCAGAAAGGAAAGCCAGCTATGGCAGTTTCCGTATTTCTGCAGCACAGATTCCCTTTAAATTTAACATTAACAAATAAGATATTTTAAACATTGGAGATATTCACCACACAAAATACATGGGATATACACACTAATCATGTCACTCATTTCCATGTATAATTGCCCTGCCATCATTAATGTCAATGTCAATTAATGTAAATTGTGGTTTGCAGATGAAGAAGAGTTAAAAAGAAAGCTTTATGAAATATTCATTGTGGTTATTTCAGAGAGTTAGATTTTTCAAGGCAACCATGCAGTATGGATTTTTCTAGGCCATAAAGCTTAGAAGGAAAGCTGGCTGACACAATTTCCATGTTTCTACAGGGGAAACTAGAGGGACAGTTATTGAAATGGTGCATAGGTAATTGCACAAAAACACCCTTTAGCTTTATTTCAGTAAGAATCTGTGATTTCCTTTCTAAATTAGAACACGAAAGCCTGTTATTGACACATTTTATAGGAAATGATAGATTTCTGCCATACTTTTGTAACAATTTTTGAAAATCTGCTGAATATATTTAGATACAATAAAAACTATAACTGTCTATGCTTAAAGATAATATTTCCCCTAATTATGATGAGTCGATAGTCACTCCACATAGTAGGATACATAAGGTTCCAGCAAGTTTTAATGGATTCTATATTCTCTTTCTTCCTGCCCAGCCACGGACTGTAATATTTTAAGTTGAAAATACCGGCATTCTGTGAGTTGGCTTAGGCACACTTCTCTGATGACCCTATTCATGCTTGGCAGTCACTCAGGTGGGGAGATGCCTCCTCTTATCATAAGTAAACATTTGCTTTTAACACATTTCCCAGGATCCACAGGACCCACAGGACCCACGGGGGGGGGGGGGGGGGGTTCTTTTTCGTTTTTGTTATGGTTTGTGCTTTTGAATATATATGTATTGTAATATGGCCTATCTGGAGATAAATGCAGCTTGAAGTTTGGTTGTTTCCCCCTTTTTATTTTTTTTATTTTTATTTTTTTTACTTCTTTAGACCACCTTCTTCTCTTCCCGGGAGTTGCAAGCCCATTTTTATCACTCAGCCTTCATGTTGTCAGTCTGGTGATTTCCCCTAGAGTGTCCCCCAATGTGCTGCGTTCCATGTCCCCTTCTGCCACCACCCTTGGGGACAGATGGGCTTGGCATCACCTACAGCCTCCGTTCCCATAGAAACTGTTGCCACACCTATGAACCGTGACATAGCTGTGTGCCGTGTACGTTCTCTGCTCGTGCGCGATGGTGTGGGATTCGCGCATGTGCGTTGTGGTCCGGGGTCCATTAGGGCTGGATTTGGGGTTGGCCCCACCTGGCTTGCTGTACACTTGGAAGTCTCCTATATTTGCTTTTACCTCTGAGTTAATTATACTATTATACCTATGTGAAAGCTTTCGGATAAATTTTACACCAATGTAAGTTTGCAGCATTAAAATGGTTATAAAGGTTCGTTTAAAAAAAAAAAAATAACAGACAGTCACACTTACCACCTCTGTGCAGTTGGTTTTGCACAGAGTGGCCCCGATCCTCCTCTTCTGGGGTTCCTCCATGACACTCCTGGCTCCTCCTCTTCTCGAATGCCCCATCGGAGAATCGCTCTCCCTTGTGGATACCCATTCGGGCACGCTCCCATGTCCTGCTGCTGCGTCCGTAAACATAGACAGCAGGACTCGGCTTCGCCCCCTGTGCACGCATCATTGGATTTGAATGACAGCAGTGGGAGCCAATGGCTGCACTGCTATCAATCTATCCAATCAGTTCATGAGACACTGGCCGGAGCTGGTGTGCTCATTCTCATGGTGGGAATTACGGGGCTCAGGTAAGTATAAGGGAGGCTTGGGGGCTCTGCTGCAGCAAAGGAGGTTTTTCACCTTAATGCATAGAATGCATTAAGGTGAAAAACAGTAAGGGTTTACAACCCCTGTAAGCCTGATGGGGTTTTCTTCCTTTTTCTTTTTTCTCCCTTTTTTTTTTTTACTTTTATATATGTTTTTTATCTCCAGATATCCTTCTGTGCTTCTCCTGAGGAAGCGAGTTCCTTATCTCGCAAAACGTGTAGAGAACCCGAGCACAGACCATCTTGGTTGATGGAGAATATCAGCTTAGTTGATATATGTTAATGCCAGGTTTTTCAAACTTGAGGGTTTGTAACACCATTTGATGATGCTTTTTTACTGTTGGTATACATACATGATAATGTGTGTTTTATAATATAAGATATGTATTTTTTCTTGTAATAAATGTTCTTATATTTTCTTATATTTTATACTTTAGTGCTGTGACTCTTTAAGGTCCCATGGGCTATACATAGTTGTGGTGTATTTACAAACGTTTTTAAACTTTTATTTTATCCCCTAGGACACTGGTTCTCAACCTTTCTAGTGCCATGACCCCTTGATAAAATATCCCAAGTCGCGGGGACCCCAACAGTAAAATTATTTTCGTAGCGCGGGTTGTCAGCACCCAAGGCAAGAAAAGTAATTTGCGCCCCTAACCCACTGACATTTAGTGCTCCCTGAGTCCCTTCCACTCGTACACTATTAAAACCCCTTATGTTACATTTTAGGATGTACCACTCCTTTCTTTTTCTTCTCCATTATTTCTCTTTTATCTCTCTCTATCCTAATTTCTTGTTTTTTTCCCCCATCCCTCTCTCTAGCCGTCTTTCTTTTTTTTCTCTTATTCTTTCTCTCCCTTTTTCTTTGTTCCTCCCCCTCTTTTCCTCTCCCTTTGTTCCTTCCTCTATTTTTATTCCTTCTCTTACTCCTTGGTAGGGGGGGGGGGGGAATGGGATGAGTGGCAGTGCTGGGGGGAGTTCTGATCAGCCAACTTAGGTGCTCTTGATCAAGGTCATCTGCTGATCTGAGAACTGTAGTGGGGACCTTTAATGGTAACTATAATCACAGGTAGTGTTACTCACTGTATCTCTGACTTTATGGTGTCTTGTAGCAGTGACACCTATGCCAAAATCAGTTGATAGAGTTTCCTCCAGCCCCTCCCACCTCTAGTCTCTGCCCCTCCCAGCCATGCCATGAACTGAATGGGCGGGTGCAAAGAGGCTGAGTGGGCGGCCATGGGCTCCAGGAACAGCCCAGCTGGGTGGCCGCGAAGAGGCTGGAAGAACTGTACAGGCTTCAGAAACAGCCCAGGATTCGGTGACCCCTGGCATCGTTATTGACCCTCAGGTTGAGAACCACTGCCCTAGGAGATAGCACTTGGCCCCATTCTGATCGGTGGCCCCATTGTGATCTAAAAACCCTCTGTATTGATGTTAATGCTGGCCGTAGCTCCATCGCAGTCTGAAGCCTGATTTTTGAATGAGCAATCAGTGCTGTAGGGCTGTATGATAGAGCTGCTAGATGCTTTATTACTCAGCCCTCACAGTACTGCTTGTACATTCAAATGGTAAAAATTCATTCAGCACATGGGTTGTGCGATCTATCTGTAGATGCTTGTAAACATCCACAGCTCCAGCAGATGTAAGTAAGCAGTAAGGCTGAGCGATGTTTTATTTTTATGAATAAAGGATCAGCATTATCTGGGCCAGCGCCATCTATGATACAGCATAAAAGTAAGCGATCACTCAATGCTGGGGGGCTTTTTAATCCATCTGCTGGTGTGGTTTATTTACAAGTGTTGAATGGTAGCCCTGGCCTCTGGAAGACCCCTGCTGCCAAAATCCAGCATCTCCTTGTTGACAGCTAGTGGTAAGCTGGTTTGGTCCATACACAGGTTTGGACCAAACTTTGTTGGTCTGAACATCTAGACTTAAAGGCTGCTCAGCAGCACCTGAACATCATATATAGTAGCAGGTTTCTCTCTGACTGCTATATATTACACCTTGCTTCTACTGCTGTCAATGGTAGTTAAGGTAGAATCAGGTACCTGCACCCGCACCATCCTTGGCAACAAGTGAAGTTTTACTTATTAGCCGGGAAACCATGTCCATGTAATTTAGAAAGTCAGTAATAATTTAATTAAAAAAAGAAAAAAAAGTTGTTGGACTTCTATAATTCATAGATTCATACCCTTCAGATCTGGTCTAAATTTTACCACTTAAGATCCTTAGGATGTTTTAAAGCAGACGTTTTTAAAATGGACTTGAAGTGGTTAAAACAACAATGAGCTCGGTAAAATTTTTTACAGCCGGCGATCGGGTGTTCAGTAAAAGTGATCCAAGCGGCTCTACAGCCACCTGATCACTTTTACAGTAGTGTCCTCCCACTGCCACCTGCAGCAGTTCCCAGGTTCACAATCACATACAATCACATTAAATTCTTTTAAGTGTAATTTTTATCATAAAAATATGTGTTTTATAATTGGCTTCGCAAATATCTTACAACATAAAAAATTGCAATGATCACTATTCTCCAGGGCCATTGCTTTCAGAAAATATATAATATTTGGGGGTTCTACTTAATTTTCTAGGAAAAAATGCTGATTTTACCTTGTGTGTGATTTAAAAAAATACTCCTGGCAGCAAGTGGTTAAGGGGGATCCCATGTAAAAACCCCCCCCAAAAAACTAATGTGAGGTCCCTCCAAATTCAGTTCCAATCCTGTCAGGTCTGGCATGGATTTTAAGAAGGAGTCCGATGCAAAAAAAAAAAAAACACAAAACAACATCTCCCAAAAACTCCACGCCAGAAACAAATACAAGCATACAGCCTGTCTAGGCAGGAAATTAGATGAATGAGCATGTGGCGCCCCCCCTAAATCACACCTGGCCACATGACACAATGGGGGCACCTTCTCCTCATGTTGCCGAGAGCAAGGGCCTCTTCCTCACAACCTTGGCCTGGTGGTTGTGGAGGTTTGCAAGCTGTCAGCTTACTGGAATTCCAAAGTCCCCTTTAACAATAAGAGGGCATCCAGATCTCCCCTGCATGCCCCCATATGAATGATTAAGGGGTGTATAATACCCCTACAGCAGTAAGTACCCACATATGGTCATGTCCAGGCTAAGGATTTTTGGTTTTGCTTTGGTACATTATCCTCAGGGCAGTGCCCAGGCCCCCTTGCCAGGGTGGCTCTCTCGTTCTGGGATGATGTCATATGATGTCATCCCACTCTCGCAGTGCTTGTGGTAAAGAGTAGATGACGAGGCTCTTTACCCATGGGATCAGCTGTGTCCAATCACAGCTGATCACATGTAAACAAGGAAATGCTTTTTTTTGGCATTCCTCTCCTCACACTGACAGCGTGTAAGGATAGAAGAGCCAATCAAGGGCATTTTCTCACAGGGGAGACCTGCACAGATCATCAGGGCATTGATTATCAGTGCCCTGATGATCATTGCAGCCCCAACAGTGCCCATCAGTGATGCCAATCCGTGCCTATCAGTGATGCCAGTCAGTGTTGCCTTTCAGTGTCATCAGTGCCTGCTCATTAGTGCCGCCCATCAGTGTCGCCTATCTGTGCCACCTATCAGTGCCCATCAGTTCTACCTATCAGTGCTGCATGTCAATGCCGCCTAATAGTGTCCTTCAGTGCTGCATATTAGTGCCTCCTCATCAGTGCCCTTCAGTGCTGTCTCATAAGTGCCGCCTCATCAATGCCCATCAGTGCAGCCTATCAGTGCAGCCTCATCAGTGCACATCAGTGAAGGAGAAAAATTAATTATTTACAAAAATTTTTAACAGAAACTAATAACAGCAAAAAATAAAAAACCCACTGGTGATTAAATACCACCAAAAGAAAGCTCTATCTGTCTCAAAAAATGATACAAATTTAATTTGGGTACAGCGTTGCATGACCGTGCAATTGTCATTCAAAGTGTGACAGCACTGAAAGCTGAAAATTGGCTTGGGCAGGAAGGGGGTGAAAGTGCCCAGTACTAAAGCAGTTAAAATTTCCTTGCCTATTAGTTTAGAAAATGGCCATTACTGTTTCTTTTTTTAACATTTGGCTCTCCTTGTCCTTAATGAGGTTGGGATTTGGCACCTGAAATTTAGTAATGTTTGCTGATCTTTGGTTTGATGCCTTTGAAAAGGGGACCCTTTTAGGAGCCCCCTTTATATGGCAATTTGCCAATCTGTGTCCATATCAATTATATTCATTATATTTGTCTTTTTAGGATTTCCAGATTCGTGGGTACTAGAATATAGTTTACCTAATTTCCTATTGGGTCTGGTTGGCCATTAGTGTAAGTGAACCCCTTCCAAAGCCCTTCATTTATTTATTATGAAAGGGGGGTTGTGACCTGTCCACACCGATATATACGCAATGACATGCCTCCATTCCTAAATTGTATGAGAACAAAGGATAGAAATTGGAGCAGGACTTTACATGAGGCATGTCAAAGAGTTGATATAAGGTTGTTAATCAAAATTAAATTAAATTAATTTTTACCAATACTAAATCTATAATCCATAGTATTAAAATTATATCAATAGACAATAATATAGACTGAATAGCGTAATCACAAAGGATTTACATAGTAATATTCATATAAAATTATTTAATATAGTTAATCACTGGACATGATAAAGCAGGTACAAAAAATCGAACAATAAACATAACTGATACAGTTGGTACAAGATCGATACATAAAGAGTTATTGTAAAGTATGAAAGTTTTTGGGCATCCATAAGTTGGTAACTCAACGCGTTTCTTTGCTTTCAACCAATCATCAGGAGTCAGATACATAGTAACTATAAAATAGGATAATGTGACATTTATTAATATACAAAACCCTCTACGTGGGTGAAAGGTAAGTAGAAAGGAAACACCAGTTTCAATGGTACTCACAAATCTCCATAGGTTGATAACTACTGTAATGGGATTTTTCGGTGGTCTGGGTTAACAAAGTCTCACCCAGGGTTGAGGCAGAGAACATCCCCCAGGATAACCAAAGGAAAACAGCCACCAAGAGTATCGGAGCACCCCAAAAAAAGCCACGTGGGTGTGGGCAACCAAGCCGCAAAACACAACAGTGGGGGAGTGATCAGTTTGCGCTACACATTCACAAGACAGGTAACCACCGCACTATTCATCCTCCCTCCACTTCCACCTATGTGATTTTTGTTTTTGTTTTTGCTGCATACCCTTATGGTACACATATTTATTCTTTGATTTTTGTTTTTTTCACATTTTCACATTTAATTGGTCCTCAATGTTCAATCTATTTACACACACTCATCCTTTGGTGTGTACCTATGGATGTAACACTCATTCCCACTATCTACACTTACTCACTTCCTCCCTCTCCAACCTCACTTAGTCATCTACACTTTTTCTTTTTTACAGTATCTGATGTGTTTTGCGGCTTGGTTGCCCACACCCATGTGGCGTTTTTTTGGGGTGCTCTGATACTCTTGGTGGCTGTTTCCCTTGGGTTATCCTGGGGGATGTTCTCTGCCTCAACCCCGGGAAAGACTTTGTTAACCCAGACCACCGAAAAATCCCATTACAGTAGTTATCAACCTATGGAGATTTGTGAGTACCATTGAAACTTGTGTTTCCTTTCTACTTACCTTTCACCCACGTAGAGGGTTTTGTATATTAATAAATGTCTCATTATCCTATTTTATAATTACTATGCATCTGACTCCTGATGATTGGTTGAAAGCCATCTTATCAACTTATGGATGCCCAAAAACTTTCATACTTTACAATAACTCTTTATGTATCGATCTTGTACCAATTGTATCAATTATGTTTATTGTTTGATTTTTTGTACCTGCTTTATCATGTCCAGTGATTAATTAAATATTAAATGATTTTATATGAATATTACTATGTATATCCATTGTGATTACGCTATTGAGTCTATATTATTGTCTATTGATATAATTTTAATACTATGGATTATAGATTTAGTATTGGTAAAAATGAATTTAATTTAATTTTGATTAACAACCTTATATCAACTCTTTGACATGCCTCATGTAAAGTCCCGCTCCAATTTCTATCCTTTGTTATTGATTTTACACATACATGGCTTGATTGTGGCATATATTTTGGACTACTGTATGTGGCTTTTGATCATTTATATTTGACCATCTTTATAGTTTTTGTAACAGCGTTCATTGACTCCCCACAAGGGGGAGTTCCCTGTTCCATGGGCGACATCTTCACCCCTTCTCCCACTTGTCCATTTTTTGTTTTGGACAGTAGTTCATGTTCTTGAATTTAATTTGTATATGCATTTAGTAAATGTCACTTCTGTTTTTACAGGTCAATGTTTATTATCAAAAGACAATTGCAGGCATCTTTGACGTTTAAAGTGTCCTGATGAAATGTATTACCCCGCAAAATGCGTAGACCGACTAGTTGCCTTACCGTACCTTCGACTGAGTCTTCTTTGTATGGTGTATTACCTTTGTATACCCTTGAGGGTATTCTTTTAATACTACATACTGTAATAAAAAAAATAGCAAGTTTTTATTAATTGTATTTATGGATTTTGTCATTCACTACCAGAGGTATAACTAAAGTGTCTTTCACTTATGTTATGGTATATGCCTCCTTTAGTGTGATATCAGTATATGTTTCTAGCATTTCATCTATACCTCTTGGAAGATTGCAGATATAAATTGCATTGGTTGTGTCAGCTTGCCATTACCTTCTGTACCTGTAGAATAGTCCTCGTAAGAGCTGCTGAGTAAGGGTTCCCCACTTCTGCACAGCCAGCCACTTAGCATTTCCTTCATACACTCAGACACAGAAAGATTAGTCATTGGCCTGTTTTTGTTGTTTTTATAATTTGGATGGGGTAGGGAATTTATGAGATGCCAAACTTGAAAAATGTCCAAACACAGAACAGAGGGGCAACTTTCTCCCCATTTACACAGATTCTCTTCTTCCTTCCTCCTGCACAAACTTGGTTCTCTTGTAAAGCACCTGCTGCTCACTCCTGATGGTACTAGCAGTATATTGTTATTTCAGCAAAGGCTCATTATAGGCAGTAACTTTCAGTCCCCTTGTAAAAGTAGCACAAATAGAGTGAACAGCATAACATCTCTCCTTCTGCTTTTCTGTGGCCACTGGTCCCAGATCCACTTGCTTGCAGCAATGCTAGCCCACCTGGCTGCAACCAGTCACACCTGGCTGATCTTCCTCCCAGTTCTTCCAACTGACTCTCTGCACCAGTCCTGCCCAACTAACACACATAAAGATTTACCAGGGCAAGGTTAGATAAAGACTTGGCGCAACATGGTCTTCAAGGGAGCACTGTGACAGCTGACAGTCTCTCCCCTTGGCTTGTCCCTGCTCTGTGCTGATCTCCTCTCTGCTTGTTCCTTCCCACTGCCTCTCCAGCATGAATCCTTCCTACTGCCTCCAGTGATAGGATCCTTCCAGGCCAGCTTTCCTGAGCTCCCAGCCCGAGGTAAAATCCCTCCCTGGCAGGGGGCCCCCAAGAGCCACGACAGCCTCCCTCAGCACTGCTTCTCCATCTTCCACCCAAACTTCCCTGCTGGCATGGCCCATGTCTACTTAAAGGCTTCTTTAGCTCCCTGCTCCCTACTCCCTGCCAGGCCCCCAACCTGGGGATTGGCAAAGGTACCTAAATATTTAGGGCAGCTCTTCATCACTTCCACCCACTAGTTACAGAACATTCTCCAATATTCCAGATACAAAGGGGAGGCACCAGAGAGCTGCCAGGATGAGTCATCCAGCCCTGGCCTCTAGTAAACCTGACCCAGATTCAGTGACTCAGGTTTATCCCTGGCCAGAAAAATGCTTTTACCTACTCTCCCTTCTAGCAGCACACATTAGAGGGCGCTACATCCCTATGCATTCCTATTGTTCACTAAGAAAGATTGCCTCACTAGCCAATAGAAATGCATAATTTGCATGAAAAAGCCAGTCAAGCATTGGCAATACTAGGAAGCAGTGAAGCTCTGCTTTGTGGTATTCATTCCTCTGGCCTGCAGATGTCACTATTTACAGTTGTTACTTTACATAAAATACCTTCTATTAACCACTTGCCAACAGGCTCACGCACATATACATTGGCAAAGTGGTTCATTTCCCCGAAATGCCATACCTGTACGTCAGCTCCTTTAAGAGCCATAGCAGGCACACACAAATCCTCATTCTGACAGGAGAGAAGAGACAGATCTGCTGTTCATAGTAATTACAAACAGCGATATATCTCCTCCTCCGGTCAGTCCCATCCCCCCACAGTTAGAAACACTCACGAGGGAACATATTTAACCCCTCGATCACCCCCTAGTGTTAACCCCTTCCCTGCCAATGACATTTACACAGTAATCAGAGCATTTTCATAGCTCTGATCACTGTATAAATGTCACTGGTCCCAAAAATGTGTCAAACGTGTTCGATCTGTCCGCCACAATGTCTCAGTCCCGCTAAAAATCGCAGATCACCACCATTACTAGTAAAAAAAATAAAATAAAAATGCTATAAATCTTTCCCATAGTTGTAGACACGATAACTTTTGCACAAAGCAATCAATATACGCTTATTGCAATTTTTTTTTTACCAAAAATATGTAGAATAATACATATTGGCCTAAACTGATGAAGAAATTTGTTTTTTAAAACACATTTTTGGGGATAAAAAAAAAAAATTTTTTTAAATTGTCGCTCTTTTTTTGTTTATAGCGCAAAAAATAAAAACTGCAAAGGTGATTGATTACCACCAAAAGAAAGCTCTATTTGTGGGAAAAAAAGGATGTCAATTTTGTTTGGGTACAACGTCGCACGACTGCGCAATTGTCAGTTAAAGCGACGCAGTGCCGAATCGTAAAAAATGGCCCGGTCATTAAGGGGGAAAATCTTCTGGGGCTGAAGTGGTTGATCTGTACAAGTTAGTTCCAGTTCCTGTTCCTGTTTGGATATGCTTGGATGTCTGAGCTCACTTATAAAGCACTATATAACTATTCTACCTCCTAGACTACAGGACAGAACAAGATTGGCAGCAAGGATGCCTGTTACATTTCTACAGAAGCCTGCACCTTTTCCACAGCCTGCAATGCCTTTTACGGCTTGGATTAATATGTTTGATTATTATATACAGGGCTTTTTTTCAGCTGGAACTTGGTGGAACTCAGTTCCGCCACCTCTGGCTCAGGCCCTCTGCTCCCTGCTCACCATTATCTCTTGCAAATACAGAAGTCCATCTTCTGTGTTTACAAGTTTCCCAACAGCTTCCATAGATCTGATCTCCTGAGTGACTGCCACTGAGTGCAGGATGGGGACAAGGGAGATGCAGGTGCAGATCCCAACACCCCAGCTGAATGATCCCCCTGCAAGTGAGAGAGGCAGATCCACCTATAGTGTGCAGGGAGGTACTAGAGCTGGCTGGGTGCTTCAGCTTAATACACCAACACAAGTAAGACATGTGGAAGATGGCGGAGCTTTTCAGGAAGGAAGGAGAAGATGGTGACAGTGTAAGGGGGGTTGCATGCAGAGTTGAAGAGTGGTGAAAGTGAGGAGGATAGGGGATGCAGAGGTAACCAGCTGTGGAAATCTGACCACACTCACTATTTGATGCGGTTTGAAGGGTTTGTGTGGGGTGGGGGAAGGTTTTTTTGGGAAGTCGTGGTTGAGTTCCTGCACCTATTCTCTGAGAAAAAAAGCCCTGATTATATACTTGCTACCAATCAGAAGGACTTACCTATAGCTAAAAATCATGCTTTACCTAATCACTGCCTGGGAGCAGAAGAATAGCGTATCTTACTAATGCTGTCAGCAGCAGATAACACTCAGTCTCTCTCACTATACAGCTCTCACTGCATCAGACCCACTAAATGCGGCCTTGAAATTGTGCTACTTCAGAGCGATTTAAAAGCCGCCAGTCAGTGTGATTTAATGTACCGCTTGTCGACATCTGTGTGACTTCATTCACAGATGTCTATGCAAGTCGCACATAAAGAGCCGATCAGTGGGTACCGTAGACTCGATGGCCGCTGGCACCCGCCAATCGTCCTGCAGAGACAAAGAACAGCGGTCTGCCTATGTAAACAAGGCAGATCACCGTTCTGACAGGAGGTAAGGCATGGATTGTGTGTCTCTGCAAAGCAAGGACTAGGATCCGTGTCTTCCTCTAGTAAAAGCAACTCCCACACTGTAGTAAAACACAGGCTAGGCACACAGTTAACTCTTTGATCACCCCTGATGTTAACCCCTTCCCAGACAGTGTCATTAGTACAGTGACAGTGCATATTTTTTTCTAGCACTAATCACTGTATTAGCGTCACTGGTCCCCAAAAAGTGTCAAAAGTTTCAGTTAGTGTCCGAATGTCTGCAGCAATATCGCAGTCCCACTTAAGTCACTGATCGCTGCCATTACTAGTAAAATAATAAATAAATACAAATAAGATCAAATATCACATAGTTTGTAGATGCTATAACTTTTGCGCAAACGTATCAACATACGCTTATTGGGATTTTTTTCACCAAAAATATGTATCAGAACACATATTGTCCTCGATTTATAAAGAAATTCGATTTTTCAAATTTTTATTGGATATGTTTTATAGCAGAAAGTAAAAAATATTGTTTTTTTTCCCCCAAAATTGTTCTTTTGTTCATAGCACAAAAAAAAAACCAAAAAAACACAGAGGTGATCAAATACCACTAACAGAAATCTCTATTTGTGGGAAAAAGGACATAAATTATATCTGGGTACAGTGTCGCATGACTGCACAATTGTCAGTTAAAATAATGCAGTGACGCATCGCAAAACATAGCCTGGTCCTGAAGGGAGGTAAATCTTCCTGAGCTGAAGTGGTTAAAGTATAAACAAAAAACTGTAAACTCTATTGGCTGTAATGCCATTGCTCATATTTCCTGAATATTATAAAATAAGAAACGCCTTTTTCTTAATTTTTTTTTTTCATTCAACAGATTAGTAGATGCCCCCTACTTATTCTTATGTGGTAGTGCTAAAGAATAACACATATTTAAACTTTCATGTGCTATTATTAAGGCCCCTTTCACACTTGTGCAACTTGTCCTGCGACTGCAAAGTCGCATGACAAGTCATACCCCATGATTTCCAATGAGTACCGTTCATATCTGTGAGACTTCAAGTTGCAGCTACTTCAAAGTAGTCCCTACACTATTTTGGTCCAACTTTGATGCAACTTGAGGTCCATAGACCTCAAGATTACACAGGCATTGCTTCAAGTCATGGCAAAGTCATGGAAAGTGGCGCAACTTTCAGGTCATACAAGTGTGAAAGGGGCCTAAAGACTGGGGATGGAAATGTGTTGCCGATTTTGAAAAGGCCAGCAGAGGGCACCAAAGAGTGTGAATGAGTTTAATGTGTGGAGCTCCATAGGAAAGGGAAAGGATTGATGGGAGCCCGCTTCTCTCAGCCAATACAGCTTGCCGATATAGTCAGGGGACTGGGGCTTTAATAGACAGGTGGAGCTCCAAGGAAAGCGGAAGTTCAGGTGGGTAATCAACCCTCCCTCACATTTTCATTCCGTTTTTGTTCGTTGATGAAAACAGGAACTGATTTTCGTTTAGACCCCTTTCACACTGGGGCGATTTGCAGGTGTTACAGCGCTAAAAATAGCTCCTGCAAAGCGCCCTGAAAGTGCTGCTGCTTTGTCTCCAATGTGAAAGCCCCGAGGGCTTTCACACTAGAATGGTGCGCTAGCAGGACGGGAAAAAAAGTCCTGCTAGCAGCATCTTCGGAGCGGTGAAGGAGCGTTGTGTACACCGCTCCTTCACCTCTCCTGCCCATTGAAATCAATGGGGCACCGCGGCTATACCGCCGGCAAAGCGCCAGTGCAAAAGATATGTATTCTTCTACATATTTTTGGTAAAAAAAAATCGCAATAAGCGTATATTGATTGGTTTGCGCAAAAGTTATAGCGTCTACAAAATAGGGGATAGTTTTATGGCATGTTTATTATTAATTATTTTTTTTACTAGTTATGGTGGCGATCTGTGATTTTTATCGGGACTGCGACATTATGGTGGACACATCGGACAGTTTCGACACATTTTTGTGACCATTGGCATTTATGCAGCGATCAGTGCTATAAAAATGCATTGATTACTGTAAAAATGTCACTGGCAGGGAAGGGGTTAACTGAAGGGGGGAGGGGACTGTGTAGGGGAGATGACAGATCGTTGTTCATACTCTGTATGTACAGACGATCTGTCTTCTCCCCTCAGAGAACCGGAAACTGTGTGTTTACACACAGAGATCCCGGTTCTCCGTGTGTCAGCAGCAATCGCAGGAGCCCGGCAGTGATCGTGACTTGCATCGGTTCCGGGGGCGAGCAGCAGGCACACGCCCCTAGTGGCCACAGGGAGAAGCGACGTTACATAACGTCATTTCGCCCAGCCGTGCCATTCTGTTGCACTGCGGCGGCTGGTCGGCAAGTGGTTAAGTCAGTCACTAATCTTAACCAGTTACCAACCGGTCCATAGCCAAATGACGGCTGCAGGGCGGTTGGATAACTCTGGGAGGGCGTACAGTGACATCCTCCCAGAATCCTGCTCTTGCATGCCCCCTGGGGTGCGCACCCGAGAACATCAGTGATTGCCGGGTCCAGAGGACCCGGCGCATCACGGATCATGGCTGATCGCGGCCATTTACCATGTGATCGCTCCATCAAATGACGGAGCTATTACATGTAAACAAATCGGAATCATGTCATGACGCGGTTCCTCTCTCCCCTCTGTGTACCGATCGGTACAGTGGAGGGGAGAGATCGGATGGCAGCAGCGCTGTGGGCTGGATCTGTAGTGCCCACAGCGCTTCTCTGTGACAATTGCAGTCACATCCATGGAGCCATCCATCCATGGTCAGCCATCCCTCCATACTCTGCAATACTCTGCAATACCCCGCAATACTCTGCAATACCCAGCAATACCCCGCAATACTCTGCAATACCCCGCAATACCCTGCAATACTCTGCAATACCCTGCAATACTCTGCAATACCCCGCAATAATCTGCAATACCCTGCCATACTCTGCAATACCCCGCAATAATCTGCAATACCCCGCAATAATCTGCAATACCCTGCCATACTCTGCAATACCCTGCAATACTCTGCAATACTCTGCAATACCCCACAATATTCTGCAATACCCCGCAATAATCTGCAATACCCTGCCATACTCAGCCATACTCTGCCATACCCAGCCATACTCTGCAATACCCAGCCATACTCTGCAATACCCAGCCATACTCTGCAATACCCAGCCATTCTCTGCAATACCCAGCAATACCCAGCCATACTCTGCAATACTCAGTGATACCCAGCAATACCCAGCCATACTCAGCCATACCCAGCCATGCTCAGCCATGCTCGGCCATACTCTGCCATAATCTGCCATACTCGGCCTCTGTATGTGGCCAGGCTGTGGAAGTCTCACACATGTGGTAACGCCGTACTCAAGAGGAGCAGGAGAATCTATTTTGGGGTGTCATTTTTGGTATGTACATGCTATGTGTTAGAAATATTGTACACCATAAGAATGATCATAGCGGCTGTTCCACTGCTTGATCATTCTTACGGGAGGCGAGAGGGGATGCCCCCCTCCCGCTGCCCTTAGGTGCTTCTACCGACTCACCGCTATGATCGAAGCCAGGATTGTTTTTTTTTTTATTTCAGGCTTCCCAGCCTAGAGGTGAGATGTGGGGTCTTATTGACCCTATATCTCACTGTAAAGTGGACCTGCCATGCCATATTCCTATAACAAGGGATGTTTACATTCCTTGTAATATGAATAAAAGTGATCAAAAAATGTATTTTTTGGAAAAAAGCATCAAACTAAAATAAATAAAGTAAAATGAACAATAAAATTTTTTTTTTCCCCCCGTGTCCCCATGTGCTCGCATGCAGAAGCGAACGCATACGTAAGTCCCGCCCACATATGAAAACGGTGTTCAAACCACACATGTGAGGTATCGCTGCGAACGTTAGAGCGAGAGCAATAATTTTGGCTCTAGACCTCCTCTGTAACTCAAAACATGTCACCAGTAAAAAAATTTTTATCGTCGCCTATGGGGATTTTTAAGTAGCAAAGTTTGGCGCCATTCCAGGAGCGTGTGCAATTTTGAAGGGTGACATGTTAGATATCTATTTACTCGGCATCACTTCATCTTTCACATTATGCAAATACATTGGGCTAACTTTACTGTTTTATTTTTTTTTGAAGCACAAAACTGTTTTTTTCCCAAAAAAAAACACGTTTGGAAAATTGCTGCGCAAATACCGTGTGAGATAAAAAGTTGCAACGACCGCCATTGTATTCTCTAGGGTCTTTGCTAAAAAAAATATATAATGTTTTGGGGTTCTATGTAATTTTCTAGCAAATAAATGATGATTTTTACATGTAGGAGAGAAATGTCAGAATTGGCCTGGGTGCTCCAGAACGCCTGAAGGTGCTCCGTGCATATTGGTCCTCTGTATGTGGCCACGCTGTGTAAAAGTCTCACACATGTGGTATCGCTATACTCGGGAGTAATAGCAGAATGTGTTTTGGGGTGTAATTTGTGGTATGCATATGCTATGTGTGAGAAATAACCTGCTAATATGACAATTTTGTGAAAAAAAAAAAAAAGAAATTTTGATTTTGCAAAGAATTGTGGGAAAAAATGACAACTTCCAAAAACTCATCATGCATCTTTCTAAATACCTTGCAATGTCTTCTTTCCAAAAAGGGGTCATTTGGGGGGTATTTGTACTTTTCTGGCATGTTAGATTCTCAAGAAATTAGATAGGCCGTCAGTACTTCAGGTGTGATAAATTTTCAGATATTGGCACCATAGCTTTTGGACTCTATAACTTTCACAAAGACCAAATAATATACACCGATTTGGGTTATTTTTACCAAAGATATGTAGCGGTATAAATTTTGGTCAAAATATATGAAGAAAAATTACTAAAATTACACTACTACTACACTACAAAATTTTACAACAGAAATGAAGAAAAATGCATTTTTTACAGAATTTTCTGTCTTTTTTCTTTTATAGCGCAAAAAATAAATAACCCAGCGGTGATTAAATACCACCAAAATAAAGCTCTATTTGTGTGAAAAAAAAGACAAAAATTTCATATAGGTACAGTGTTGCATGACTGAGTAATTGTCATTCAAAATGAGAGCACTGAAAGCTGAAAATTGGTCTGGTTATTAAGGGGGTTTAAGTGCCCAGTGGTCAAGTCATTAAAGGTTCTGTTTTACAGAATATAATGGTGTTAACTAATTAGCTATATTATTAACTAACTATCTAAATACCTTTAACATAGCATAATTTGTTTTTCTTTTACAAGAAATGTTTTGTCAATTGTAAGCCAGTTAGAGCATTGTCATCCAATGCCAATGCCTTTCTTTACTTTTATTTATAACATTAAAAACTGCAGGATCTTGGGTTACTACTTCCTCAATGTGTATAATGTCTGTTCTCATTATTCAATATTATTTATACAGCTTTATCAAGGTAGCAGAGGCTCATGTGGTCCTTGAGCACTATTCATTTCTCTATGATGTAATGCTCTGTGCTATAAATACTTATTTTTTGCCTTATGTTTTACTCACCATAAATTCAAAAAGTTTGAGACCACTTTGACAATCCTTTAAATCTATTATCAGAATGTGAAAGAGCCTTATGTTAGTCTATAGTAGCTTGTGACAATGTGTTTCTTTGTGGATTGAAATCACAAAGCTTCATCCATCAACACTGGCTGCATTTTGAATTAGATTGCAGGGCAGATGCTTGAGAGTAATGAAACCAAAAAAAAAAATGATTTGTGTGGACGCTGGAGAGTTGATGCCATCCTTGATGTGCTGTAAGTGGACTCTTGGAAGCACTGTATTTAACTATCAAAAAAGATAATGCATCATGTCATTTTTAAAACCAAAGCCATTATGTAAATCAGCAGAAATTTCACATAAAAAAATAATGAGATTTTGGACTTTTTACCTTTAAACTACATATCCATACTGAAAAATACTGAATATGGAATCTAGTATATTTTACATTCTCTGAGCAGGGGTATCAGTAGGACAGTCTGAATGACTAAATTGGAGAGAACGCACATTTGACAAGATGAAAATGTATATGTACTGTATATGTAAAGTGTATCTTCTGGATATGTTTACATTTATTTTTACAGCCTGGATGTGAAATTCCATGGCCTTAAAGTTCCTTTATTCATCTCATGCTCTTGCTTGTACCATTATTACTTTTTGATAAATTGCTATATCTGTTTATGGATTAACAGTCGATGGCAGGAATTCTGAACTGGGGTTTTATGGATGTCTTCAGGGGTTCTGGCAACCAATGCAATGGATTTGTATCGATCCAACAGTAGCTTTACTGTCTTCTGCAAGCTACCATTAACTTCAGTACTAAGTACCTCTGGGGGGATTGGTATCTGCCCAATGGTATGTTTAGGTAAGTACTAGTACCGAGGCTTGAAACAGAGGTTCACTTGCCAATAACTATACGCTTATAGCGCTTTTTTTTTTTGGTCGGAATTTCCGACAACAAGCTCCCATCGAACATTTGTTGTCCGAAAATCCTATTGTGTGTACAGGGCATAAGAGGCAGGACTGTCCTGGCAAATCAGGGACAGTTGGTATCTATGGAGCAGTGATGTAAGGGTCAGAGGAAGGAAACACATTGTGTGGAGGGGGACATAGGTATCCAACACTCCCAAAAGACAAGAAGTCTGACAGAGGCTGCAGAAAGTAGGAGACATGGGATGTCAGTGCAATAGCTTCTCTATTACAAGGGTCTGGCATAAGTTTTTTTTTTTAGGCACCTTACAGAGTAGCTTTAACAAAGACTATAGCTACTTGAATATTGTTTTGTCTCTCTAACGGGGCTGTATTTTCCATAATGGCAGCTGTGGGCCACTGTCAATGGAAATAGGGTAAGGGGAAAGCTTGCACCAAGCCCTAACACTTACAATCATTTTCTTTCTACATTTTCCCTTTTGTCCACCTCTTGGTGTTCAAACCTAAATAATAAATCATATTGGAAAATATGTGCAGGTAGGCTCTTTATAGCATGAAACACAAAACCATATTTTTCTTTTTCTTGTTTGTTGGTCTGCGCAGTTCTTAATTAGTAACCCTATCCAGTCTCTCTCAGACCTGGCCAATGTTCGGCAGTCCCTATCCACTTAGCAGAGTGGCTCACCCAAACCCTGTGTGTTAATATGTGGGGCCACCCATAACAAATGCAGTATTAGGTTTCTGTACATGTGCAAGGATTACGCTGTGATCCCTGGATATGAAGTCTAATGCCCTGTACATGTGATAGGATTTTCCGACAACAAAATCCTGGATTTATTTCCGACGGATGTTGGCTCAAACTTGTCTTGCATACACACTGTCACACAAATGTTGTCGGAAATTCCAAACGTCAAGAATGCAGGGACGTACAACACGTATGACGAGCCGAGAAAAATGATGTTCAATAGCCAGTGCTGCTCTTCTGCTTTTTTCGGAGCATGCGTGGAATTTTGTGTGTCGGAATTGTGTACACACGATCTGATTTTCCGACAATGGATTTTGTTGTCGGAAAATTTGAGATCCAGATCTTGTTCTTTGAAATTCAGACGGAAAATGTCCGATGGAGCCTACACATGGTCGGAATTTCCGACAACAAGCTCCCATCGAACATTTGTTGTCCGAAAATCCTATTGTGTGTACAGGGCATAAGAGGCAAGACTGTCCTGGCAAATCAGGGACAGTTGGTATCTATGGAGCAGTGATGTAAGGGTCAGAGGAAGGAAACACAGTGTGTGGAGGGGAACATAGGCATCCAACACTCCCAAAAGACAAGAAGTCTGACAGAGGCTGCAGAAAATAGGAGACATGGCATGTGAGTTCAATAGCTTCTCTATTACAAGGGTCTGACATAAGTTTTTTTTTTAGGCACCTTACAGAGTAGCTTTAACAAAGACTATAGCTTAGGGTGACCAGACATCCCCAGTTTCTGGGGACAGTCCCCGGATTGAGGACACTGTCCCCGGACTAAGTCTGTCCCCAGTTTTGTCCCCAGATTGGATTTGAACATGGGCTGGGGCAATTTCAAAGACAGCCTGTGCAGAATAAAAAGAAAAAATCTGAATTGCACCCCCCACTCCTCTGCCGCTCCTACTAGCTTATGGTTTAGTTTAGTTAATTTTTTTCCATTATCTGTGCCCCTTTCTGATGATCATGTGCTGGTCGGAGCAGAGGGACTATTTCTTCAGTTTCAGGCGCATGCCCATTCAGCTCCACTCACATGTTCTTCTGCCTTGGCTCAAGTCCCGGCCAGCCGCCTGCCTGCTTATCTCCTTGCCTTCCCTGGTGGAGTGATCTTCCTCTGCTCCCCACTCAGTAGTAGCCGGGGCCCGAAGAGTAAAGCCCCATACACACTATCAGATTTTCTGCTGATTTTTGTCTTCAGATTTACCAAAACCATGTAGTGCCTGCCTGATTGCATACAAATTGAAACTCCTAAGGTTTGACCTCATATTATATGGTTTTGGTAAATCTGAAGGAAAAAATCAGCAGAAAATCTGATAGTGTGTATGGGGCTTTGGACTTGACAGGCTATGAGGCGGGCGGCGGCAGCGGCGGCGGCGGAGATGGGCAAAGAGTTGTAGATTGCTGCCATTACAAGTAAAAAATAAATAATAATAATAATAATAAATTTGTCCCTGGATTTCATTTTAAAAATCTGGTCACCTTACTATAGCTACTTGAATATTGTTTTGTCTCTCTAACAGGGCTGTATTTTCCATAATGGCAGCTATGGGCCACTGTCAATGGAAATAGGGTAAGGGGAAGGCTTGCACCAAGCCCTAACACTTACAACCATTTTCTTTCTACATTTTCCCTTTTGTCCTCCTCTTGGTGTTCAAGTCTAAATAATAAATCATATTGGAAAATATGCGCAGGTAGGCTCTTTATAGCATGAAACACAAAACCATATTTTTCTTTTTCTTGTTTGTTGGTCTGCGCAGTTCTTAATTAGTATAAAACAGACAGCATTCTTCTGTCAATGGCAAATTTTAACACTGTTTTTATTAAAACAATTGCATAGTAATAGAAGCAAGGCTTCTACAAAAGGGAATCATCAAACAGGTGTGCCTAGAGCAGCATGATGTGCAAACACAGCTGTTCAAAAATATCTTCAGGTCATTGTGTTCTGAAATGTTGTAAAGAAAGACTCATCATATAATAGTAAGCCTGAGGAAGTCTTTTTTTCTAAATGTTTCCAGGTTTTCTTGGGTTGGCACCAAAGTGCCAATTGCATTTTAGTTATGTTTGACACTTTTTAATTTCTTGCCTGTTAAATCTGTAATGCATGATGATGTTTAATAACTGCCACTTGCTATTACTGCAGGACATTGTTGGCAACATTTTGAAACAATTAGGACAGACACATAGAAGGGCTGGTACCACACAAATTCCACTTGGTCACATTATGCGAAACATTGGTTAAATAGAGTCTGATCCTACTTCTTAAGGTGGTTCTAAAGCCAAGACATTTTTTACCCTAATGAATTCCCCGCATTAAGGTAAAAAATGTCCCAGTAGCAGTGCCTCCCCGACACCCCCCTAAATACCTATCTGAGTCCTCATTAAATCCAGCGCTGTGCCTGTCTGTAGTGGCTTTATCATCCTCTCTCCCTGCATTCACAGGACAGAGAGGCAGCAACAGAAGCCATTGGTTCCTGCTGATGTCAATCAAATTGTGTGAGCAGAGAGCAGGGCTGACCAACACTGTGTGTGTTATGGATGCACAAAGCCTGGCACAGGAGCAAGCCTGCACATGTGCCTCCATAACAAGTGGCTTACTATGGTGGCAGTCACTGAAGAGGAGGAACCAAGAGCGCTAGTGGTGGACCCCTGAAGGTGTAGTTGGGCCGTGCAATTGCATTACACAAAGTAGATAAGGAAAAAAAGAACCAGAAAAGATAAAAAAAGAAACCTTTGTAACCACTTTAATTACAGTGAGTTTCACAGATACACATACACCTCAAGGGAAAGGATCTTGAAACTCTTCCATTGCATCCTTTTTTGCACCCAGAATATAAACATACTGTAGAATCAGCCCCCGTTCACACCTATGCAAATTAGATGCGGCTTACAACGCATCCAATTCGCAGGACATTTTAAACTAGGCTAATTTAACTGAGGCTTGTTCACATATGTGCATTGCATTCGCACTGCGCATGGCACAAAAAACGTGTGCGTTTTCTGGTCATTGCGGTGCGAATTACAAGCACCTTATCTTCTATGGGAACGCATCTGCTTCGCAAATGCATTGCGTTCTGAACATGGATTTTCTCCTTCTCCTCACTACACCTCCCCCTCTCCCCCCCTCTCCCTCCCCCTCTCCCTGCTCACTGATCCTGAGCTAAAACGCAGATGAACCTTTGAACAGGAGATTTTTATCTCCCCAGTGAAACCTGAGCTTCAATATCGCACCGCACATGTGTGAACCCAGGCTTAATGAAAAACAAAAACATAACATTCCATAGCTCAACTCACCAACCAGTCTGCCAACTGACCAAATTAACCTGTCCAACAGTCTACGTTAAAAACAGGGGTTTAGTTAGCACGCATTTGCAAACGCATGCGTAAGCTGCAACGCCTCTTCACCCTATGTAATGCTTGCAGTCCTAACACTACTAAATTTATAAGTGTCTTTACAATGGAAGCACATGCATTAAATGGATAGATGGGGGGCGGGTGGGCCTGGAGGCAGACCAACCCCCCTTAAAGAAACAGAAACATGCTGGACACCCGGAAATTGCACAGTGGCAGCGAAGTTGCCCAGTGTGTCCCCGGACCATATTTACACCAGTAACAAACAAATGGCCCCTGCCCCCACCTATAACTGGCCTTCACAGCAAGGAGCACATGGAAGGGCAAACGCATGAAAGACAAAAGCAGCACATCCCAGTTTGCAAATGTGTGCTAACTAAACCCCTGTTTTTAACGGAGACTGTTGGACAGGATTTAGTTGGTTGGTTAGCAGACTGGTTGGGGAGTTGAGCTATGGAATGTTCTGTTTTTGTCTTTCATGCGTTTGCCCTTCCATGTGCTCCTTGCTGTGAAGGCCAGTTATAGGTGGGGACAGGGGCCATTTGTTTTATACTGTAGAATTAACGCCTAAGTCTGTCCTAAAGCATATTTCCACTTTTGCAGCCAAATTTAGAAAAACCCAACTAGATGTATGTTATATGTTCCCTCTGACACAGCATTTTTAGAAAAAAAAAATAATATTCTGTACCTTTTAGATGTTTCTCAAGCATAGGTGTATTAGCTGACTGCAAGGTTTTCTGAATAATGTTAGAGCAATCCTATCCCAAATTGGTCCTCATTAACATACAATGCAAGAAGCCCCGCCTCTACAACTTTAACCCTTTGTTAGGATGGACAGTGTCCAAATGGTCCTTCTCCTTGCAGAAGCCACGTGACTGGTGACGAAACATGTTGGCGGCGGAGTCTGTGACTTTATCACACCGGACAGGAAGTGATGTTCCACAAGCATGGTATAGTGAGATGCTGATATCTTGATGGTTTTTAAGGGACAATGCACTCAAACTATTGAAAGGTGTATAACCTTTTGCACAGATTTTGGTGCATTATAATATGTGAGTGTACTTTGCTATTTGTAATAAAATTTGAGTTTTTTTTAATACGGTAAAGCACTATGATGGACTTTTTATAATCCTCTTTGAGCATACAGTACACCTGAACGCTGAAGACTGAGTGAATCTAAAGCCATGAAAGCCATTGCATTTCTCCCGCAGGCAGTTCACACTGCCCTCTGCGAACCGCTGCAGGTGTCAATACATTGTTAATATATAAAAAATTAACCATCAACCTTAATATAGCACAGTAATCCAATAAATAATATGATCCAATAAAGGATGTGATCCTATAAAAAAATAAATAAACTAATCATATACACGTGTACAGTAAACCACACTAGATATAAATCAATTACTGTTCTTCCAAATGTAATTGATTTATATCTAGTGTGGTTTACTGGAGACATATATATGATTAGTTCATTTTTTTTTTTTTATAGGATCCTTTATTGGATAACATTATTTATTCGATCACTGTGCTATATTAAGGTTGATGGTAGCGCTTTATTAACTTTTTTATATATTCACTTTTTTGTGATATCATCACAATACACAATAATAGCAGTCACTATCATTTCTTCATCCTAATATAATTTTTGGTTCACAATTTGATACAATCATTCACATCAGCACTTTAGTAATCTTTATACAATTTAATACATTGTTAATGACACCCCCAGATTGGTTCACAGATCGCAGTGCGAACTGTGAACGTGCACAGGAATCAGATCACATAGGTGAGAACACCCATGCGATCTGATTCCAGTGCGGGGGAAAAAAAGTCCCTGCACCTTTTTGTGCGAATCTGATGCAAGTTCAGCCATACAATTGTATGGCTAAACTTGCATTGCATAGACATCGCATGCGATCGGCCCCGAAGTGCAGGTACGAATCACATGCGATGTCTGTGGTCGCACAAATGTGAACCTAGGCTAAAGAAGAATTTCATGAAAATTATTGGGGACTACTTAGCAACCAGAAACTGTTCAGACAATAAACTCTTTGGTCAGGAGTATAGCACAGCTTACATAGTGTAGTAGTCAGGATGTACAACATTGGGTAAATAGTGCAGTGGTCAGGACTATGTAACATATATTATAGCATATAGAGTGTAAAGGTCGTGACTCTGTAGTCAGGACTTTGCAATGCACAAAGAACAGCTTTTAGAAATATGTCCCTGCTTCAGTGGTCAATAGGAGAAAAATTACCCAGTGTTGGTGGTCAGTAGGCAGAAAAAAAATGCCATGCCATCAGCGGTCAATAGTAAGTAAACATGCCTCTGCAACAGTGATCAGTGGGACTAATAAATGCCCCATTGTCAGAGGGAGGAAAAAAGTGCCCCAATGTCTGTGAAAGGAGAACTGCCACAGCATCTATGTGAGTGGGATGAAGAATAATCTCCAGCTTAATGGCCCGTACACACGATCCGAATATCGTACGACCGATCGTACGACCTTTTTCGCTTAATAGTCGCAAGTAGAAATTGAATAGCTAAATAAAGTCACGAAAATTCTCGTACGACAGAAAAAAAAATCGGAAGTGATGTCATGTATTTGTATTGAATTTTCGGACGACGGCTATACTGACTAACCGAAAATTGTACGATCTGAAATCCTCCGAGGAAAATTTTCATGCATGCCCGATTGAATAAGATCAGATGAACGGTCGTGATCGGCTGTCGAAAGTAGTGTACACACGATCCAAAAATTGTGCGATCCTTCCTCGGACGACCGTTTTCGTACGATATTCGGATCGTGTGTATGGGCCATCAGAGTCTGAAGTGCCCAGAGAAGGGCTTCCCTCCTTCCCTGTGCTAACTTTTCAGATCACCTGTGAGAACAGGCACCTGCTAGGAAGTTGGACATGGGAAAACCTAGCGGATAGGAAAAAGGGCAGTTTGCTCCTAAATGGGCAAGGTGACATGTTCTCTTTAGGTCCAGGCATTAGGTCACATAGCTTATAAAAGATGTCATTGTTTTTCTGCTGGAGTACATCCGTTTGACCTACATGATTACCGGTAGTCTGTATTTTAATCTTATTTCTCTGCATGCAGTCAAATCTCTTATTTATGTTGTCCTCAGAAGATTTATATTCAAGTCCCAGTGCCAGTGTCTCTTGTAATGGCTAAACAGAATCCACAAAATACCGAGATTCTGACATGTACACTAGAGCTAAAACAATGTAACACAATACAAGGTCAAAACCTACCACATCAGAACATAATGTTAATATGAAGGGTTCGTATACATGGGCTTTCACTTGCATCTAAGCTGCTTCTCTTTCCCACAGATATCAGTGCAAAAATAAATGCAACAAGAAGATGCTTGATGCAACTTCTTAAAGCAGAACTTCACCCAAAAGTGGAAACTCCCCTCTTTCTCACTCCCTCCTTAACATTCAGGACATAACTTTTTTTTTTTGGGAGGAAGCAGGTACCTGATTTTGACAGGTGCCCGCTTCCCCACTTCTGGTCGGATTGCCTAATGCCTGGACATCCGCTTTAAGCAACTGACAGATGAATCCCTGAATCAAAGCAACTGAAATGTGAATCACCGAATCGAAGTATCTAAAAGGTAAAGCGATCGATCAAAGCAAATTATTGGTGAATCAAAGTAACATAAATGGACATCAAAGCAGCTCAGAAGCATCTGAAAGCTCACTGCATTTCAATCACTTGTAGTCTGAAGGCCAATAGCACAACACCTTAGTAACACAATCTATATTGAGACCCATCAAATCCTCCATTTAAATGCCCTGTCCATAAAGTCAGTGGTATATTATAGTTGTTGTGGGTGTTTAGAGAGGAGACATTGCAGCTTTATTTCAATATAGTTTAGCTAGAACAAACCTTTGCAGTTCTCCAATGCGTCTTAAAAAAGCCTGTCCTGTAGTTTTCCAGATCTTTCCTGCAAATACCATAATTAGGGCATGACGATACGTTAGTAGTATATTCTATTTTGAGTTAGTAATGATGTCTATGAATGCAAATGTAGTCTGTTCAAGTGCCTTAGGCAAACTCTATGCAGCTAGCCAGTGCTTTCTACTGTAATTGCCATGCTGAGCGAACCATTAATTATCCCCACTGTGGCTGCCTGGCTTTCTTTAATCATATCAAAGTTGATAACATCAAAATAAAGGGGAACAAGAGATTATACTTTTTAAAACATTTCCAAGCACAAATCATTAAATGAATGAGTATGGAAATAGTGGGCATTTTTAGGGGCAAATTGGGTAGTCACCAGGGGCACTGTAATCCCAAAGGAGCCAATAGCTGCCTCATTTGCAGTAGTTAGGAAGGCTTGTTACATTTACAAACATTGTTAACTTTCACTGTGGCATAAATCATATTTCAAATGATAAACAGCAGGGAACAATGGAATAAATGTATTGTTTTACACTGAAGAAAAACAGGTAAATTAGAGATAAAAGCAAACATTTTTCTTTTCATTTTGGATAAAGTAATAGATGGTTATAAACACTGTCAGTTTTTTTTTTTTGCCTTCCCATCGGGAAGATTTCTCTTCACGTTTGGTCTCATAGTTAAAACAGGAAATGAGAGGTAGGGAATCCCTGGTTGTCCCCAGGGTCACCGGAACTAGTGTCCCCATTAGAATTCCCCTCTATTACTGTTCTAGGGACAAACCAAAACGTGGGATTTTCTTTACTTTCACCTTCAATGATAATGGTAAACATAACTTTTTTTTCAATAAAAATCACAAACATGTTATACTTACCTGATCTGTTGCAGTGGATTTGCACAGAGCAGCCTGGATCCTCCTCTTCTCGGCTCTGTGTGTCCATTCAGACATGGAGCTGCAGCCCGCCACCCTCTCTCTCCTGATTGGCTGACTGACTTTGATTGACAGCAGTGGGAGTCAATGGCGCTGCTGCTGTGTCTCAGCCAATCAGGAGGAAGATTCTCGGATGGCCGAGACATTCGTGGACATCGCTGGACAGAGATGGGGCTAAGGGAAGGGTGGGGGGGGAGGGCTGGGGCGGCTGCTGCACACAGGTTTTTTTTATTTTAATGCATAGAATGTATTACGTTAAAAAAACCTTCTGCCTTTACAACTCCTTTAACTTTTTGTAGTCTAAAAAGTGCAGGTAGAATCTAAACAATGGCATACTTTTACTCACCCCTGTTAACGCCCTGATTTTTTTTAGCATATAATGCCAGTGTAGCCCAAAATGTGTCTGTTCCCTGCACTTTATTCAGTGCATTTGTGCTCTGATCTACATTTATAATATCACAATAATGCACGTAAAAGGATACCTGTACTTTAGGTACTGTTATCTTTTAAAAATTGGGTCACTCCATCCAACAACTTATACTTATCTGTCCAAGTTCTGCAGTGACCTCTGAGAGCCCCACAGCCTCCCCACAGAAAGTCTCCTGGTCGGACTTCTCACGCATGCGCAGGAGAATCTCAATAAAGGCTACATGTGCAGTTAACTCTGGTTTAAAAAGAAATACATCTATTCAAGTGTGTATTCTTAAAGTGTCACTAAACCCATATCATAAAAAAAACTATCAATAAATGCTGTATTACATGCTGTTCATACTCAGTCACTACTCTGTGTATTCTGCAAAAAACCTGGTTCATCCTGTTGCTCTCTATCTCCACGTTCTGTTTGTGTCCCCAATTCAGCTATGGATTTTGTAGAGCAGTGTTGGCAACTCTGCACATGCTTCGTTTTCAGTGAATTTCTATGCTGAGCATTTTCTCCCTATCACATATGAGCAGCCCTTGTGACTATAAAGTAACACATGTGGGTGTAAACGCAGTGGCAAATGACAACCCACTCCTTCCCTCCTCCTCCATACCCAATAACCAGCTCAACACTATGAGGATGGAATATTACATGTAGATTGATGGAGGCTTCAACTCCTTGTTAGTCTAAGACACAGGCTGTAGGAGCGTGACACAGCCTGTGACTGGCAGAAATCAGCCTACACCATGTTATTGCTAAAAAAATAATAAAGAATTGATTTCAAATACCGCATTTATCGGTGTATAACATGCACAGGTGTATAACACGCACCCTAACTTTAAGAGGGAAGTTTCAGGGAAAAAAACATTCCACAGCCCCATGCACAGTACACAGACCCCCTGCATAGTACACAGACCCCCTGCACATTTCACATACCTCCTGCAAATTACACAGACCCCTTTCCCTTGACAGTACGCACCCCCCTTTTTCTGCACATCACACAGCCCCCTTTCATTATAAAGCCCCCCTGCAGTCCCAGGAGACCCCAGTCTCCTGGGACAGCATCGCCAGCATACTCTAAAGTTGAGAAAACATCACTGCCAGCCCCTTCTCATACACCACTCCTTCTGTGTCACTCTCATTGTAAATCAAAGCTTCTAGATTAAGGTGACCAGATTTTTTAAATGAAATCCGGGGACATTTTTTTTTTACTAGTAATGGCAGCAATCGACGACTCTTTGCCTGTCTCCACCGCCGCCGCCCGCCTCACAGCCTGTCAAGTCTAAAGCCCCATACACACTATCAGATTTTCCGCTGATTTTTTCCTTCAGATTTACCAAAACCATATGAGGTCAAACCTTAGGAGTTTCAATTTGTATGCAATCAGGCAGGCCCTTGCAGAAAACCTGATAGTGTGTATGGGGCTTTACTCTTCGGGCCCCGGCTACTACTGGGTGGGGAGTGGAGGAAGATCACTCCACCAGGGAAGGCAAGGAGATAAGCAGGCAGGCGGCTGGCCGGGACTTGAGCCAAGGCAGAAGAACATGCGAGTGGAGCTGAATGGGCATGCACCCAAAACTGAAGAAATAGTCCCTCCGCTCCGACCAGCACAAGATCATCAGAAAGGGGCACAGATAATGGAAAAAAATAAACCCCCATAAGCTAGTAGGAGAGGCAGAGGAGGGGGGGTGCAATTCAGATTTTTTATTTTTATTCTGCACGGGCTGTCTTTGAAATTGCTCCAGCCCCTGTTCAAATCCAATCCGGGGACAAAACTGGGGACAGAATTGGTCCGGGGACAGTGTCCTCAATCCGGGGACTGTCCCCAGAAACCGGGGATGTCTGGTCACCCTATTCTAGATACCTCAATTAACGCCGCTCTTTTGTGAACCCGGTCATGTGATTGCTCTCTCTGATGTTTCATTGATGGTCACGTGACCGCTCTCCTCCTCCATTCAAAAGCTACACTCGAGGAGGAGAGCGGCCAGAAAGAGCGGCATTAATTGAGGTATTTAGAGGCTTTGTTTTACATTGAGACTGACACAGGAGGAGCGGTGAATGAGAAAGGGCTGGCAGTAATGTTTTCTTAACTTTAAAGTATGCTGGCAGTGCTGTCCCAGGACCAGGAGAGGCGGGGCAGCTGGCCTGACACCCCCCAATGTGCGACACCTGGGGCAGACCACCCGATACCCGCCCCCCCTTGCTAAAAAAAAATATCAGCATATAACACGCAGGCACTGTTTACCCTCTATTTTCAGGGGGAAAAGTGTGTGTTATACGCCGATAAATACGGTATATATTTGTCAGTTTATTGATATTAATTATTTATTTTTACTCAGTATCCCAAAGGCTGTTTTTTTATTTTGAACATGTGACCAGCAGCAGAGGACTAGAAGCTCCTCCTGCTTATGTTTTCCTGCAGACAGGCTGGGAAAGAGCTGGGTCATGTGACAGCTGTATATCAATTTGGAAAAAGGTACTTAGATTTTTTTTAAAAATTAAAATAATTACAGTGACATTATTATTAGGATTTATATAGCACCAAGAGTTTGTGCAGCGCTTTACAACATTAGGTACAGTTACCATACAATTCAATACAGGAGCAAACAGAGGGCCCTGCTCATTAGAGCTTACAATCTAGAAATCATTCATATACAGAAGTAGAAGGGATAATGTAAATTAAACAGTGTGTGTTTAGCATCACTTTAACTTGAAAAAGGGCACCTCAGTCTTCTTCAAATCTCCAAATCCCTTTGTTTTTCCTGCTGTGATCAGTCTTCCTGAGGGTGGCTATGTTAGATCTACATTGTTCCACTGTACATAAAAAGAAATTGAGGCACACTGGGATGGACTAGGAACTAGAGATTAGGGACTATGGGATATGTAGTGTACATAGATCTGTGCACACTACTGCAACTAACATGCACTGCTTATTCCAAATAAATAAGTGAGGGAACTGTGAGGTTTTGGAGCTCAGGAGGAGATTACAAGGACACAGAAAAACACTTATAAATGATAATACAGGGCCATTAAAGTGTTACTTAACCCAGGACCCTGCATTCATTATATCTGGTCTCCCACAGTACACAGAACATGGAAATGCAATTTTTTTAGTAAATATTAACTGCTAAATACCTTTTCTCATCAGCAGTTACAGCAGTCTTGTGACTTCTATCAGTGTCCAGCCAAACACTGGTTAAACTTGTAGGAGGAGATTTCTGACTGCCCTATTAGACTGCCAGACCCCTGACCCTCTGTTTGGACAGTGCTGATTGGCCCTGTGCTAAACACTCCCAAGAAACTAAAAACCTCTCTAGCAATACACACCAAACTGAGCATGTGCAGCCTGACTCCATAGACTCTGTGTTATCAGGAAATCATCAGGGCACAGTGGAAGGAGTGGAGGATCAGAGAAGACAGGATCAAACAGCCTTTTTACACAATGCAGAGGATTAACCCCTACAGTAAGTGTAACAAACATGCTTTACTGTATATTGAGACAAATTTTACTGTTGTGGGCAGCGGCGGCTGCTGCTCAATTTTTTTGGGGGGGCTGCAAACGTGGCCCCCTCACTAGCCCCGACCAACCCCACCCCCCCGTCACTCGATGGATCACCACTTCGCTCGCCCATCACCCCGTCAGGCCACCCGCCAGCCCCGCACTTACCCCATAAGGGTTGCGGCTTCGGCGGGTTCCCCCTGCAGCTTCTCTTCCTGAGTCTCAGCGGTCACTTCTCCTCCCAGCCAATTGGGTCTTAGGACTCCCGGCTAATTGGATCTTAGGACACGCTTCCTGATTGGCCGGGTGGAGAAGCAGGAAGAAATTAGCGAATTAGTGAATATATGCTTTACACCCTGAGCCCACCCTTTTGAAGTAAATTAGAGCCTCAGGCTCTTATGTGCTTCAAAAAAAAAAAAAAAAACACATCGAAATCCATGAGTCCTGGAGATTAGGGGCCAGGTACATGGACTAGGGGTGTGGCGCCCCTGTGCCCCTTATGAGCGGCCTCCACTCTTTGTGGGTTTAGGAACACTTTAAGTAGTGGAATAATTATTTTTGGAAAAAAAAGATAAAGTTTAGTGTCACTTTAAATACCATCTCTCACCTATCACAGTTCAAAGGAAATATTTAGACTGCCAATGCTGACATTTTAAAAATGCCAGTTACCTAATTGTCATACTGCTTTTCTGGCTTCAACAATGTGAGCTATTGGCCCACAACAAGTATAGGAAATTCTGACATTTAGCATGTATATTATGTGTCTGTGATTCAGAGCAGATAACTAGTATTTTCAAAAAGAAGCCAACAATGGCAGCCTTCATACTTCCATTGGGGCAGAGGTACTTTAAATAGGGGTAGATTCTCCCCGCTGCTAGATATGAAGAAACGTGACCAAATTATATTACCCGCACCTTCCAATGTGAACCGTGCATACTGAGCATGTACCTTTTGAGCTATGCTTACATATTTGACCATTTTTAAGGTATATTTTTAAATATAAAAATAAAATAATATTTGAGCTAAATCGATAACTGACAAACAGTGTGTATTCAGCATCTTTCCAGCAGAGGGCAGTCAGACACATGCATCCAATAGTTGAAGCATTAAGAAAATGTTGTTTAGAAATAAAATAGCTGTAAACAGAAGAAGAGCGTTAGTTTAAATACTGTGTCCTGCGGATTACTTGATTCAATCTTGTTTTGCAGTTCGTAACTGCAGTTTCATGTAGTCGTAGAGTTTATTAGATGCACTTTTACTGCTTGAGCTAAATTTACAAACTTTTAATCCTCTACTATGCTCTGCCACACCATTAGGTTAATGAAAAGCAAGCCGACTGGCCCTGCAGACTGCACATTTAGCATTACAGACCCAAGCTTGCCCTTTGTCCCTGAGCCACACACATAAAGGAAACTTTCTGATAGCCCTCAGTGTTTAATAATCCTGGAAGAAGAGACAAAACACCAAGCAGACGCACCACTGACTTTTTAATGAAACTAAGGAAAACGTACAATGGTGGGAATCAACTGACAGCGCTGAAATGTAACTCTGCAAATGGAAACTCAGCTTGAAAACATCATTCGACAAAGTGCTTGAAGACAACTATAAAAAGTGTGTTCTTTACTGCTTATCAGACAGCAAAGTAGCCAAGACCAAGCTCTGGGGATGGCCGCCATTATGAAGCATATGCACATTGTGCACTTATTAAGCATGAAAGTGCTGAAGCCGAAATCCATTGTACTGTGTAATTGAGGAACATATACTTGTATTAGAGAAGCAATCAAGGTTTGATCAGTGGAAGGCTGTAATTACAGGTGCCTTATTGATTCAGTGATTTAACTAAAAACCACAGGGTTCTTTTATTAAAAAAATCTCAACATAGATGTAACAAAAAAAGATGAGCAGAGTTATTTTGGCAAAATAGATTTTTTTTTGTAAAATTACTGATTTTGCTGTCAAATTTCACCAAAGCAGAAACTTGCTGAACTGCTTAGGAGAAATGTACCTGAAAAAAAAAATCCATTTTCTTTCTTTATTTAGGGCCTGTGTTGAGGGACTTTTGTTCCGGTTCAGGTGAGTTTTGCATTCCCTTTCAAGCTTAAAGTAAGTGAAATGGGGTCAGAAGAGGTCAACCACAGTTCAAATGACAATTAATTCTGAATTATCTCAAAAGTGTCTCAAACTGCTGCCATCGAATCAAGCCCAGGCGCTTTAAGTTTTTTTTTTTGAGGCAGGTTGCATTTAGGGTAGAATACTTTATTTAACTTGGTATTCTTTTTTTCTTGGGTATATAATTCCTGTATGCTTACTATCACTTTTTGATAAAAAAAACAAGGATAATTAAAGTGATTTTAAAGTCTCGTTTTTTTTCCCTATAAAAATAACAAACGTGTTATACTTACCTGCTCTGTTGCAGTAAATTTGCACAGAGCAGCCCAGATCCTCCTGTTGTTGCCCCTGGCCCCTTCCTTCTGTTGAATGCCCCCATAGCAAGCAGCTTGCTATGGGGGCACCCAAGCCGAGTCACAGCTTCCTGTGTCCATTTAGACATGGAGCCCCGCCTCTCTTTCCTGATTGGCTGATTAACTGTGATTGACAGCAGGGTGAGACAATGGCGCTGCTGCTGTATCTCAGCCAATCAGGAGGGAAAGTCCTGGATGGCTGAGGGATTCGTGGACATTGCTGGAGAGAGATGGGCTCAGGTCAGAATTGGGTTGGCTGCTGCACACAGAAGGTTTTGTATCTTAATGCATAGAATGCATTAAGATAAAAAAAAAAAACTTTAACAACCCCTTTAAAAGGAGTTTCTGTAGCCCACAGATAAGCTTCTTACTATAGATCTTCTCCTTTCTCTTTCAGTTTTTACATCTTTTGACAGTGGTAAAGATAGTTTATCCTTAAAACCATCTTTGTTTTGCCTTCTCTATTTTTCTGATATTTTTGAGATAATGAAAGCTCTCAATTTCCCTCATCCCTAGTAGGGATGAACCCGATGTTTGAGTCGAACGTAAGGGAGGCATAACTCTAGTCACTGCATGCCAGGGTGGCTCCATAGGATTCTGCAAAATAAATGAGCCACCCTGAAACAGAAAACTTGGGGCAGCAGTCACAGCACCAGCTTTAACTGGAACATAGGCAAGGATTAACAGATATACAAAAGACAGGGGCAAGGCGCAGACACCATGGCTCTTTCCTGAGTGGCTCTTTCACGAGTGATGCGCAGTTTCACAGCCGCAGTTTAACGAAAGCAGGATAACTAAAGCTGGATGAAGATACAAGAACTCTGCTTCACTCTGAAAGATGACAAGCAAACCAGCATTTGATATTTATTTTATATGAAGCCAGAGTCCCACTCTCTATCCACTAACATGCTTCTTCTACTCTTCCTTCTCACATCGGTGTCTTCTATCCTCAAATTATCCTTACTCTATCCCTCCTCTCTACCCTGCAGCATGCACATATCACCCTCACTCCTACCCTCTCCCTACTACTGCACTCATCATCTCCTGCATTTGCTACACCCACATGCTGACATGCACTCATGCACATCTCACTCCCATCTTGCCTTCCTCACCCTCCTTCTTCTCAGGTGACATTTCTCCTAATCCTGGTCCACCATTTTCCAACTGCAAACCACATATCCAATACCACTCCTCCTCTGCAACCACCGCAATTCGCTGAGTTTAATTTCTATCCCCCTGCTTCCTCAAAGCAGCCCACCAATCTCATGCGCCCTTTGGAACTCATGCGCCCTAAAACCTCATCTCTTCAAGAAAGCCTATCACGTCTCCAACTAATCTTTTACCACTTCCATCAGCTCATTCCCCACAGTTTCAACCTTTTGTACCACCTGTCCCACCCTATTAGATTGTAAGCTCTTCTGAGCAGGGCCCTCTTACTCCTCTTGTATTTTATTGTATTATAACTGTATTGTCTCCCTCTTATATTGTAAAACGCGGTGTAAACTGTTAGCACTAAATAAATCCTGTTTAATAATAATAATTAAAAAAAGCTGCATATTCAGTAAATGATTAAATCAGCCGCTCAAAGTGCTTAAAAACTGAGAGTTTAATATTACTTTAAATAGAGCAGAAATAGAGTGAAAGCATGCCGCATGAGTGACCCTGGTTTCACCAGACAGCAAATATAATTTCTACATAGTGCCCTAGGATAATGAGCACTAAGTGATTTACTAAAGAACTCAACTCAAAAAGGGTGACAATTAACTTCTATTATCCGATCACATTAAAAAGAAATAAATAGAAATGAATTTGCTTTTTCTTCAGATGATTGGATAATTGAAGTGAATCTTAGCCCTTTTTAAGTGAAGATTTTCAACTTTGAAGCAAAATGACTCCTCTGTTTCTTCATGTGTATTTATCTTTTGTGTTTTATGACCTGTTATTTCTGTTTTCTCCCTGGCATGTCTTCTGAATTTCAGATCACATAGTTTAATTTGTTTGCCATTGGCCCACACCTATGCCCAACCCTAGCATCAGGTATAGTTTTTCCTGTTAAAGAGAATGTGTCAGGGTTTAAAAAAAAGTTATATGTACTGTATAATGCATTAAAGTGTTAGTTCGCTTTTCACAAAAAATGAATAGGTGAACAAACTCACTACACTCTCCACACAACCCCAGACCCTGCTGCACTTTTCTCCTACCTTATTATATTATACTGTATATATTATCCATGCAGCCGTTGTAGCAGTCCAGGCATCTGAAAATTGCAGAACGCAGAGTATCATGGTGTTAAATAGGCATTGGTCAGCACTAGGAATGGGCCGAACATCCCCCTGTTTGGTTCACAGCAGAACTCCCGAACAGGGGAAAAGTTCTAACCCGAATGGTGAACCCCATTGAAGGCTATAGGAGCTGAACAGGAAAAATCAAAAGTGCCCAATTTGAAGACTTATATGCAAGTAATTGGCCATAGAAGGGGTATGGGGGTCTGGGTACTGCTCTGGGGGACATGTATCAATGCAAATAACATTTTTAAAAGCAATAATTTTTTCAGGAGCAATGATTCTAATGATGCTTAAAGTGCAACATTAAAAATGAAAAAATCCTTTAAATTTAGTGCCTGGGGGGTCCCCTTAGTCTGCCTGTAAAGTGGCACATCTGTAGCACATATAGAACATGCAGCAGCAAAAGTGAAATTTTTTAACAGAAAAAAACGAGTCGAATCCTATTTAAAATGACTCGCAATTGCAATTGCTGGCACCTGGCTATTGAAAAAAAATAAAGAAAAAACGTCAAAATGTTAAAAAAAAAACGGCGCATTGTCCCATCCAAAATCCATGCCAGACCCTTATCCGGGCATGCAGCTGGCAGGTCAGGAAGGGGGTGGGGGAAGAACAAGTGCTCCCCCCTACTGAACCATACCAGACCACATGCCCTCAACATGGGAAGTGGGTGCTTTTGCTCCCCCACCCCAAAGCACCTGTTCCCTATGTTGATGGGGACAAGGGCCTCATTCCCACAACCATGGCCGGTGGTTGTGAAATGGTGGTTGTGGGGGTCTTCAGATGGGGGGCTTATCGGAATCTGGAAGCCCCCTTTAACAAGGGGGCACCCAGGTCCTGTCCCCCCATGTGAATGAGTATAGGGTACATAGTACCCCTACCCATACACCATAAAGTGTCCAGTAAGGTCACCCAAGACACCAGCCAACTTGTTTACAATGTGAAACAAGTTGGTGAGCAGGAAAACTGCTGGAGGTCTGGATGGGCCTGTTTGGTAAACCCCAAGGTTATCCCCTATGAGCACCACATATTCTCAAAATTCTTAAAATCAAAAAACAGTACTATTTATTTTAATTGCATCAAATGAACTTTGGTCCCAACAGGAGGGTTTCTGATTCTTTGAATGTGTCTAAGTAGTTTAGGTTCCTGGTCTCCAGTAGGAACAGGAACTTTGAAAAAAAAAAAAACTTCTGAAAAGTCTTGCCTAAGAGGATTAAAAATGCTGACATTTCATATCTGTCAATAAGACAATTTCATAGGTGTAATATACTTGTCACTTGTCATGTTTCTATATGCTTTACCTTAACTGTATCTTGTTGATTTTTAACAGTCCTAGCAACTGATGATTTCTGATTCGCTGGACTGTGAGAGTTGTACAGTATGTCTGCAACATGTAACTTAGTGCACATTTGTCTGCCATGTAGTGGTTTGGCTGGTGATGCTTGTATGATTGCATGTCTAGTCACTTTGTAAGCATGTAAGAGCTCTGAAGTAAAAACTCTCAGAAATTTCCCTGTAAGATTTCCAGTCTGCAGAGATTCTTTAAAGTAATATCAAAGTCTTAGTTTTTTTGTTTAAAAATAACAAATATGTCATACATACCTGCTCTGTGTAATGGTTTTGCACAGAGCAGCCCAGATCCTCCTCTTCTCAGGTCCCTTGCTGGCGATCCTGGCCCCTCCCTCCTGCCGAGTACCCCCACAGCAAGCAGCTTGCTATGGGGGCACCTGAGCCACTGCTCTGTGTGTCCATTCAGCTACGGAGCTGAGGCTTGGCCCCACCCCCTCTCCTTATTGGCTCACTGAATTTGATTGACAACAGCGGGTGCCAATGACGCCCGCTGCTGCCTAAGCCAATGTGGAGGGAGAGTCGTGGGCAGCCAAGGCTTTTGTGAAACATTGCTGGATTAAGAAGGGGCTCAGGTAAGTATTAGGGGAGCTGAGGGGGGCTACTACACACAGACTATTTTTTTATCTTAATGCATAGATTGCATTAAGATAAAAAAAAAACCTTCTGCCTTTAGAACCACTTTAAGGCTTCTGTTGAATCAAGTTGAGTCTTTTAATTTGCTTAACCACTAGACATCCGCGCTATGGCCGAATGACGGCCACAGCACGGACCTACATTCCCGGGAGGCCGTCATATGACATAGGGCGCGCGCCGGGCGCGGTGTGATCACCGAGTCACTGAGACTCGGCTGATCACCGATCTGAGTAAGGGGCCGGTCCCGTCCCCTTACCATGACAGCGCGAGTAGAGAAAAAAGCCGATCACCGGCTCAGCTGCCAGGGACATCGGTCCCAAAGTGGAAGCACAAAACATTCCTCATCAGTGCCACCCAAAAGTGCCACCTAACAGTGCCACCTAACAGTGCCCACAGTGCCACCTAACAGTGCCCACAGTGCCACCTATCAATGCCAACAAGTGCCACCTATCAATGCTCACAAGTGCCACCTACCAATGCCCACCTGTAGTGCCAATCAGTGCCACCTGTCAGTGCTGCCCATCACTGCCACCCATCAGTGCCCATCACTGCCACCCATCAGTGCCCATCACTGCCACCTATCAGTGCCCATCACTGCCGCCTCATCAACGTACATCAATGAAGGAGAAAAATTACCCGTTAAAATTTTTTTATAACAAAATATAAAAAAAATTTTTTTTTTTTAAAAAAAAAATTCAGGTTTTTACATTTTTTTAACAAAAAGTAAAAACCGCAGAGGTGATCAATTACCACCAAAAGAAAGCTCTATTTGTGGGAAAAAAATGATAAAAATTTCATTTGGGTACAGCGTTGTATGACCGCGCAATTGTCATTCAAAATGCGTTAGCGCTGAAAGCTAAAATTTGGTCTGGATAGGAGGGGGGTTTAAGTGCTCGGTAAGCAAGTGGTTAAACTGCAAATTTTTTTGGCATCGTATTTCTCACTTTTAGAAATGATTCAAACACACATGAAACATTGTGACCTGTTGTCAGACACTAGTTCCTTTAGGTTACCCTCCCTACTGAAGACAGTGCAGAGAACTGCAATTAAAGGAGAAAATGTGTTTGGGACAAATACAATTTACTGTAAAAACCCATTAATGTTATAGCAAATCGGCAGTGTCTCTGTAAGAGCCCTACATTATCAATATCAAGCTTCATCCAAGAAGAATCAGTCAATTCCACTTGCAGGGGAGGTGGAGTGTGCGACAGCAGATTCGTTATGACTCTGATAAGTAATGGAAGATTGAATGGCATTCAGGACTAGTATATCCATGCGTGGCTACCTGTATACTGTAGCTCACATAGGGGGTTATTTACTAAAGGCAAATCCACTTTGCACTACAAGTGCAAACTACAAGTGCAAAGTGCACTTGAAATTGCACTGAAAGTGCACTTGAAAGTGTAGTCACTGTAGATCCGAAGGGGACATGCAAGGAAAATACAAAACAGCATTTTAGCTTACACATGATTGGATAATAAATTCAGCAGAGCTTCCCCTCATTTCAGATCTACCCCTCAGATTTACAGCGACTGCACTTCCAAGTGCACTTTCAGTGCAATTTCAAGTGCACTTTGCACTTGTAGTTTGCACTTGTAGTGCAAAGTGGATTTGCCTTTCGTAAATAACCCCCATAGTCTTTGCTTCATTCTTGCAATTCCTTGGTGCCTATCATGTGCTAGTTTAAAGGTCTCTGGCATATGATCCATAAATAATATAGCCATCAACTAAGGACAGATTGGGGGAAATTTACTAAAACAGGAGCACTCAGAATCTAGTGCAGCTGTGCATGGTATCCAATCAGCTTCTAACCTGAGCTTGTTCAATAAAACCTGTCAACTTATTGGTTTCTATGCGGAGCTGCACCAAATTTTGCACCCTTCAGGTTTAGTAAATCTCCCACTTCATGTCTAACCCCGTAGTAAGGCTGTAGAACAGGACAGGATTTTTTTTTCTGAGTTTGGCCATTTGCTTTGTATAACGTCCCATAATTGTACTTGTACTGAACAAACTCAGATACCATAACAGCAGCCTGTGTACTATGAGTTGTCGGTAAGGGTAATGCCCGTACACACGGTCGGACTTTGTTCGGACATTCCGAGAACAAGATCCTAGGATTTTTTCCAACGGATGTTGGCTCAAACTTGTCTTGCATACACACGGTCACACAAGGTTGTCGGAAAATCCAATCGTTCTGAACGCGGTGACGTACAACACGTACGTCGGGACTATAAACGGGGCAGTGGCCAATAGCTTTCATCTCTTTATTTATTCTGAGCATGCGTGGCACTTTGTCCGTCGGATTTGTGTACACACGATCTGAATTTCCGACAACGGATTTTGTTGTCGGAAAATTTTATATCCTGCTCTCAAACTTTGTGTGTCGGAAAATCCGATGGAAAATGTCCGATGGAGCCCACACACGGTCGGAATTTCCGACAACACGCTCCGATCGGACATTTTCCATCGGAAAATCCGACCGTGTGTACGGGGCATAACTGTGACAAACCAACAATCAGTAAAATTTTTCAAGTACGGTGTAGTTAAAATTAAGAAGCCATGCTCAATTCCTGCTTGCCCTAGTCTCTTTGTGATAAACAGTGTAGTTAAAGAAATATGGTCTTTCTGCAATATAAACTGTTGATGCCACAGGCATGCTCTTCATTTTTATGTTGCCCAAGCACACCCCAGGGCTCCTCTTTCTACAGTAGAATAATTTATGGATATAAAAGTTATATAATGTATCTGGATTAGGGATGAGCCGAAAACCCCCCGATTCTGTTCGCACCAGAACTTGCGAACAGACAAAAAATTTGTGCGAACATGTGAACACGTTAAAGTTTATGGGACGCGAACGTGAAAAATCAAAAGTGCTCATTTCAAATGCTTATATGCAAGGTATTGCCATAAAAAGTGTTACTGCACCAGGGGACATGTATCAATGCAAAAAGTTTTTAAAACGGCTGTTTTTTCAGGAGCAGTGGTTTTAAGAATGCTTAAAGTGAAACAATAAAAATGAATGAAGAATTAATTTAAATATCGTGCCTGGGGGGCCTGTAAAGTAGCGCATTTTCCCCATGTTTAGAAAAGTACCGCAGCAAAATGACATTTCTAAAGGAAAAAATTTTGTTTAAAATTGCTCACGGCTATAATGTATTGCCAGATCCTGGCGAAATATATAAAAAATCATTTAAAAAAACAGCGTGGGTTTCCCCCCGCCAGTCCATACCAGGCTCTTTGGATCTGGTATGGATATTAAGGTGAACTTCACGCCAATTTTTTTTTAAAAATGGCATGGGGGTCCCCCCCCAAAATCCATACCAGACCCCAAAGGGCCTGGTATGGATGGGGGGAACCCATGCCGTTTTTTTCTTATTTCTGTCATAGGGCTCCCCTTAACCACTTCAATACACTATATTATATATTGTATACTGCACTATATACCCTGCACTGTATTATATATACTATACGGACTGCACTATATACTCTGAACTGCAGTATATATACTATACGGACTGCAATATATACTCTGCTGAAAAATTGGGCCTTAGGTGTTGGTGGTGGCAGAACACCATAACCACTCATATTTACTCTTGTTGGGCGTAGGAACGGTCCCTGTTGTTAAATATTATTTCAGAGGCTACTTGCCCTCTTTTAGTGGCCTGTGAGCGTCTGCCTCTCCTTGGAGGCCTTCCGCACATGAAGTTTTTGTTTTGTTTTTTAACACCGCACTACACTGTATTATATACTGTGTACACCGCCTGCACTGTATTAGAAACTGTACACCGCCGAATGCACTGTATATATAGGCTACGCTGAATGCAGAGTGTATATATATATATATATATATAATATATATATATATATATATGAAATACACTGCCACTAGCTAACTTGCCTTGCCTGCCTAATCTAGCTCAATCTAATAGTGTTGGGGGCATGGACTTAGTCGCTCTGAGCCATGATTGGACAAAGGCACCCTGCCTTTGGCCAATTATGGCTCTCGCTGAGGAGCATGCTTTGATTGACCAAAGCATGCAGGTCAGGTGTATGCTTTAGCCAATCATCATACAGCAATGCACTGCAGTCTTGCAGTGCATTACGGGGCGCTCTAATTTGCTGCGAACGCCCCATAAAATTCGCTATTCAGGAAACGGGCGAATACCTGATGTTCCCCTCAAACTCGAAGCTCATCCCTATTCTGGATGCAAAAGCAACAGTTTTCTCTAACTTATTTGCATTGTGCTGTGTAAGGACCATATCAAGACCATAGTCTGAAGTATCTGTAGTAACAAAAATAGATAGAAAAGGATCAAATAATGCTAGTGCTGGGCTGCTTATGGTGATCTATTTAATTATGTCTCTGACTGTTCTTGCATTTTCACATATTAATGCTCTCAATGTCTCCACAACAAAGGCATAATTGGTAATATATTTGAATACTATAAAGAAAAACCTAAAAAGCACAAAAGGTTTGAAAGTCAGATGGAGCAGCCACAGGTGCTTGTATCACAGCTGCCACATGCTCAGGATCAGGCAATAGTCTCTCTTATGATATAATGTGACCCAAAAATGACAGCTGAGTTTTTCTAAAGCAGCATTTAGAAAGATTCAGTTAATGTACTTGTCATTAAGATAGAGAGTTAGTATATACATGGTTATGTCAAGGCAGTAGCGTAACTAGAACCTTCGAGGCCCCGATGCAAGAAACCATAAAGTCCCCCCCCGACCCCCGGACAGGGCCCTTTCCTCTGAGCTTGGTGCTGGAACAACAGGGCCCGGTCGCAAGTGGGTGGCTGCATATAAAGGAACCGATTTCTCCATTTCCCCCTGCTTCTCCTCCTCTCCCTTCCACAGGCATTCAGCAGCTGCAGGAGGAAAGTGGAGAGATTGCTTCATCTATGTCAGTGTTTCTCAATCTTTTTCAAGTCAGGGCGCCCTTGAAGTATACCCCTAGGTGAATGGGGCTGCACTACAACCACTCCGCAACTGTGTGCATTGCATGCAGTTGCAGCATCATTATGATGCGTTTAAGGGGTTAAAACAGGCGGTCAGGAGGCAACATATTGCCTCTTTACCGGCTGTCAAATGCCTCTGAAAAGAGATCTGAGCCTGGATCACTTTTGAGAGGAACAGCATTTTTTTGCTGGTACTATGAACAAGCAAGAAAAAAACCACATACACATATAGCAGGTCAGGATTAAACGCGCATACATAAAATGTGCATACATACATGTAAACACACACACACATATATAAACACACACATAATACACACATATATACTGTATATATACACACATATAAACACACACATATATAAATCCACATATGCACACACATATAAACACATGACCCACACATACATATATGCACACACACCTATATACATACATGCACATGCACACACACATACATACATACATGCACACATGCACATGAACTCACGCACACACATACATGCACACACACATACACACACACACACACACACACATACATACATACACACACATACATGCACGCACATACACACATACATGCACATACACACATACATGCAGACACATACATGCACATACACACATACATGCACATGCACACATACACACACACACACACACACACACACACACATATAAACACACACAGATAGCCTCTTAAAAGATGGCAGTGCTTTACTTTACCTCCTCCTGATGGGTACTGCACTGTAGGGGGAGACAAAGAGCACAGCACACATTGTGCTTTCACTTTAGGTCTAATCAGTGTGACGAGCTCCCTGCAGTGCCGATTACAGTTTGGCTGAGGATCGGGGAGCTTGGTCTCAGCCACCCTTGCAGCTCCTCACATCGAGGTATACAGGGGGCCCTCAAGGCCCCCCCCTAGCATGAGCCCGGTCGCAATGGCGACCTCAGTGACCCCTATACTTCCGCCACTGTGTCAAGGAGATGACACTGTACACCAAATACATTACAGAGAATTGAAAACATCTGAAGCTAACCTATAAGGTAAACACATAAAATGGAAAAGGCCTTCATAGGTAAAAAATGCAGTAAGTTCTCTACTTTCTTTATCCAGCAAAACCTGATAATATGCACATTGAAGATCAGGGTAGGAATGAATTTAGTTTTTCTGAGTTTTGAAAATACTTCCTCAATATATGACAAGGGGTGACTATCAGTAACAACAGATTTATTTGGTTCATGAAGGTCAGACTCAGCACACAGTCTAATACCTGCTGTTTTCTTCATTCTCACGACAATAGGAGATACCCATTCAGACGCATTGATTTTTTCAATCACACCTTGTTCTAGTAAATTCTAAAGTTATGCGGAAACAGCTTTTCTTCCAGAGAAGGTTCGAATTCTCAATTTCTGACACCCTGGTTTCACATCTGATACTTTAATTTTGTGCACAGTGTTGTTTGCACAATCCAATGAGGTGCTGCTGAGTGGTAAAACTTTGAACACCGGCAGCATATGGGCAACTGGAGATGTTGTGATAGGGCCATCCACTAATTATAGCAAAAAGATCCCTACCCAGTATAATGGTGTCTTTCTTTACAATGCCAAGTTTAGCTTTCACACTAGATGATTGGAATTTTACAGTTAGTGGCAAGCAACCCAGAACAGAATGGAAGAATAGAGTCTGTAAGATAACTAACCAGTTCCAGTGTAGGTGAAGTATATGGTTCTTCTGGCTGATTTCCTCTGGAAGTATAGAGACATGTAGCAAAAATAGAAAAAGGGTGGTCCTGGGAACTCTGTGCCATCAAACAGAAAAGAAAGAGAGAGGTACTCCCCAGTCTCAATATGAGGGAGGTGTAATCAAATATCAAATATCAGAAAAAATAAAAAACAAAAAATAAAACATAAACACACCCTATTGAGGTACCTCCACAAAAGTTTATGAACATATAAAATGCAAAAATGATCAGCCATCAGAACCCAAAGATCTCCCCGAGATCCCCCCCATGCACAAAAATCCCACTACACAAAGCAATGCTAACCAGCAAATACCTCCCTATATAAATCTACCCAAAAGTGTAAAAAATACTACAGTGGGAGCTGGTGTGACCCACCAAGAGGCCCCTACTTCCTGCCCATCTATCTGCCTGCACAAAACTCAATATAATACATAAAATGGTAAAAAAGAACCTGCCTGTATACCTGAAGAGCCAGCACTCCACCTTAAAACCACAATGGGTGAATGAGGTGCAAATCTCCACAAGATCAAAGCTAGAATCCCGGTCCTAGCTAACTAGCCGAGGACACCTATAGCCCAGGGAGCAAAAGAATAATCCATATGCAACAAAACCAGTTGTTGAAACCAAAACAAAAACAACAAGTTTGTCTTGAGCAGATAGTACCATATGCAACCTCATGGAGACAAAGGACTGGTATTAAAAAAAGAAGGTATAAATGTTAATTTCCTGGGATAATATGATGTACCCATAGGCTGTAAAGTAGCTATATGAGAGTCTATGGCTGTATCCGCATGAAATATGGACGTCCACTATCAGTGTCACTAGCTGCATTAGTCAGAACTGTAGGGACCAAGATACAGCTGGGATGTAAATAGCAAGAGCAGGAGCGGTTTTGCTACCCAACTGAGTGTTTGTATAATATAGACTCTCTGAGGTATATCAGGCCCAGCTTGCAGGACTAGGGTGGTTCCAGATGATGGGTAACCAATCCCCTGTGTCAGCACATAGCCTTTATGACCATATTCAGGAACCCTCACTTGGTATATCTCAACTGCTCTACTGGGGATGCATGTCCTCAGATCTTGGTTCCCACTGCAATCTGCAGCTGTATAGCCCTATAGTGGAATGGCAATGACACTTGTGGTAATAGCGGTTCTCACTACACGCTAGTCGGCCTCGGGCAATCCAGGCTGGTCCACATGAAAAAATCAAAGCCATCCAAAAAACAAATCGTGCGGCAACACAGGGAGGAGGGGATCTGTCCCTACGCCTGGAGAGATCTCATCATGTATCAAGCATCAGCATAGTGGAGTAGCCCTGCTTTATGGAAGCAGTAGTATTAGTTACAGTGCACAAAAAGGTATGTGTAATAGAAGCATCATATTCATCTACACTTAAAATGGTATTAAAATCAGATTTTTCCAAATTTAGATAGAATGACATAACGCACATGCATTTTTTTCTCATTTCGCCATCAGAACTTCCATTTTCGATTGTCCCCTGGCGGTGGTGCTATATTCCCATTCTTTTGCTGCCCTCTGTGCCGCTTAGAACTATGGATTCCTGTATGAGTACCTGCAATGTGTGCACTCCCACTTTGTACTACAACTTTATGTGCAGTTGTTGATTATGCTGCATACACAGCCAGCACGAGGGGGGCACAGAGACACTATCACCACTATGGAGAAGGACAAGAGGTGTGGGTTTTGCTCTGTGCCTCTCTCCAATGTCCACAGAATCACACAGGACTCCATAGGTCCCTGTGACACAGAGAGAACAGGAATACAGCAGCACAGTCTGGGCACAATTAAAAAAGGAAGCTCTGAAAATGTTTTGTGAAAAAAAAAGATTTACACTATGAAGATGTTTCTACCTCTTTGTGTGACCACTAACCTGCCATCCTATGGAGAGAAGTGGAGGAGCTGCAGAAACAGCATCTGAGCATCCAGCTATGATAGGTGTATTCACAGTCATATGTGAACAGTAAGTGCAGCGCTCAGAATAGATCTCAGAATAAATTGAAAACTAATTATATATATATATATATATATATATATATATATACATAAAGTGCACATAAATGATCTAAGAACAGACTCAAACAACATATATATGCGTACAATGTGTATAAACACTAAAATATACGTTTATAATAGACCAAAAAAGTTGTGACAATCAAAATATGAGTGAATGATGTCCAATAATGTGAAGGAAATTAAAAAAAAAAAAAAAAGTTATAGTCCTTAGTGTTTGTACAGGTGAACCAAACAATAAATTGCAGATATCCAAAACATGATTTAAAATAACTGACACTTGAACTGGATAGCAATGTGACAAAGGAAATCATGCCCAAACTTGATGATAAGTGATCCACCACCAGAGAGTCAAAATGCTTTACGAAGCAATTGAACACAAATGAATGTACACGCAATGGGTCAATCAGACTTGTAGGGCCACACACCCAGGGGAATCTGTCACAGAGGACGCGACTTCCAACCAGAAGACCAACTCCAACAATGGACCTCAATGGAATAGGTAATAGACAGAGAGCCACATGGATAGTTTCTCCAATAGGACAAATTTATGAAAAGGAAGAAGAAGTAGGCACATAATGTAATCCCATTTAAATCGGAAGTAATTTATTCAATTAAAAGGAGGAAATACACTCACATTTTAGTAGATAAAAAAGCGCTTCGGAATAAAACAGTGAATTCAGCAGAGCGTCCCAATGCGTTTTGTCTTAAAAGACATCATCAAGACACCCCAGATGCAATTGATCTATTGCTGTGCTAGCTGCTTTTTTATATTGGTTGCAGACAGCCCGGTATATTTGCTTTATATTTTTCACATTTTTTCACATTCATAACCTTTGAAGGAGCTGGAGAAACAACATCTGAGCATCCACCTACGATATGTGTATTCACATTCATAACCTGTGAAGGAGCTGGAGAAACGACATCTGAACATTCATCTGTGACAGGCACATTTACACTCATAATTCGGTGAGCGAGGGAACAAAAGGGGAACACGGCACCTTATCACACGCAAGAAGATTTGAGCACTGATTCCACTTTGAAGGAAGCACTATTGCACTTTGATATCTATGATATGTGTATTCACATTCATAACCTGTGGAGGAGCTGGAGAAACAACATCTGAGCATCAACCTATGATAGGTGTATTCACATTCATAACCTGTGGAGGAGCTGGAGAAACAACATCTGAGCATCCACCTATGATATGTGTATTCACATTCATAACCTGTGGAGGAGCTGGAGAAACAACATCTGAGCATCCACCTATGATATGTGTATTCACATTCATAACCTGTGAAGGAGCTGGAGAAACAACATCTGAGCATCCATTTATGATTTGTGTATTCACATTCATGACCTGAGGAGGAGCTGGAGAAACAACATCTGAGCATCCACCTATGATATGTGTATTCACATTCATAATCTGTGAAGGAGCTGGAGAAACAACATCTGAGCATCCACCTATGATATATGTATTCACATTCATAACCTGTGAAGGAGCTGGAGAAACGACATCTGAACATTCATCTGTGACAGGAACATTTACACTCATAATTTGGTGAGCGAGGGAACAAAAGGGGAGCACGGCACCTTATCACACGCAAGAAGATTTGAGCACTGATTCCACTTTGAAGAATGCACTATTGCACTTTGTTGGGAGGACTTTTTTTTTGCAAATTTAGAATTTTATAAACTAATATTTTTTTATGATTTATGGTGTATATGTATGAATTTTATAATTTAGGGGGACAGCGCTGGGGATCTGCATATATATAATTTAAAGGGACCAAACACATTTTTTTCCAGCAGCAGCCCACACACTAGTTTGTAGCACTTTATTGTTTTTTTCTACTGTAGCGTGGGCATACAAATATTAGATTACTATGTGAATACTAACTCACAGAATGTCGGTATTTGCAACTAAAACATTACAGTCTGTGACTGGGCTGAAAGAAAGACAGAATAGAATCTAACAGAACCCTCTGGCATCTTATGTAGCCAAGTATATGGGAAAAAGGGGAATTGGTTTAATTATTATTATTATTATTATACAGGATTTATATAGCGCCAACAGTTTACACAGCGCTTTACAATATAAAAAGGGAGACAATACAGTTATAATACAATAAAATACAAGAGGATTAAGAGGGCCCTGCTCAGGAGAGCTTACAATCTAATAGGGTGGGGCAGGTGGTACAAAAGGTTGTAACTGTGGGGAATGAGCTGTTGGAAGTGGTAGGAGATTAGTTGGAGATGTGATAGGCTTTCCTGAAGAGATGAGTTTTCAGGGATTGCCTGAAGGTAGCAAGAGTAGGGGATAGCCAGATAGATGGAGGTAGCGAGTTCCAGAGGATGTGAGAGGCTCTGCAGAAATCCCGGAGACGAGCATGGGAGGAGGAGATGAGAGAGCTTGAGAGCAGGAGGTCTTGAGAAGAGTGGAGAGGTCGATTTGGGTGATATTTGCAGACAAGATTGGTGATGTAGCTCGGGGCAGAGTTGTGAATGGCTTTGTATGTTGTGGTTAGTATTTTGAATTTAATTTGCTGGGTGATTGGGAGCCAGTGTATGGATTGGAGTAGAGGGTTGGCAGACACTGAGCGGTTGGTAAGGTAGATAAGTCTGGCAGTAACATTCATGATAGACTGAAGAGGGGATAGCCTATTAATGACTATCAACTCATCTTTAAGCATATATAGCTGTAATTTTATTGTCCCTAAATGTTTTCAGCAGATTTACAAAAAATTGTTACAAAAGTATAGCAGAAATCTATCATAACCTAAAAACATATATCAATAACAGGCTTTCGTGTTCTAATTTAGAAAGGAAGTCACAGATTCTTACTGAAATAAAGCTAAAGCGTGTTTTTGTGCAATTACCTATGCACCATTTCCATAACTGTCCCTCTAGTTTCCCCTGTAGAAACATGGAAATTGTGTCAGCCAGCTTTCCTTCTAAGCTTTATGGCCTAGAAAAATCCATACTGCATGGTTGCCTTGAAAATCTAACTCTCAGTAAAATAACCACAATGAATATTTCATAAAGGCCTCTTTTTAACTCTTCTTCATCTACAAACCACAATTTGAATTAACATTAATGATGGCAGGGCAATTATACAAGGAAACAACATTATTAGTGTGTATATCCCATGTATTTTGTGTGGTGAATTTCTCCAATGTTTAAATATCTTATTTGTTAATGTTAAATTTAAAGAGAATTTGTGCTGGGAAAGTGCAGAAACTGGCCATAGCTGGCTTTCCTTTCTGAAAAAAAAAATTCCATGTGTGTTATTTTATACCATTGTCTTCTGTACTTTCTAAATCACTTACCTAGAACAAGTATTACAAAGTTTGTAGCTGTGACTTCACATTGACTTCACTGATCTGCATAGTGATTTTAGGTCACGGATTCAGAAAATATTTTGCCCAGAGTCATCTAGGTAACTGGCATTTTCAGATGGCAGTGGCCATATCTTCATGCTCACATTTTTACTTTGGTGGTTTTTGTGGTCAGTTAATTTTTTTAACATTTGCAAATGTAAGTTTTATATAATTTTAATTACTTAAATACATACTTAAAAGCAAAAATGTAAAGTATCTATAGCTAACCTTTTGAATTTTTTAGTTTTAGACAGAGAAGAATTAAAAGCCGTGTTAAGTTTGTTACAGAAAAATGGTAAGTGATCATACACAGGACACCGATTCTGTGGCCAAAACGAAACCAGGTAATGTAAGATGGCCTCAGCTCTGTTCTCCACCCACAGACGAGGTCCCTCAGATGCATTTTACCTCCTTGTGGGTTTAATATTTGTGCGATCGGTTGCCATCCGTGCGATCGGTTGCCATTTTTCTGTAGCATATTGTAGCCTGACAAGCTGTCTTAGGCTTCATGTACACTAGCAGCTCCTTCAGCTTTTGGTGTTTTTTTGGCTCTTAAGCTCTTAATCTCAACTCCATAAAAGCCTATGGGGATTATTTACGAAAGGCAAATCCACTTTGCACTACAAGTGCACTTGGAAGTGCAGTCGCTGTAGATCGCTGTAGATCTGAGGGGAAGCTCTGAAATGAGGGGAAGCTCTGCTGATTTTATCATCCAATCATGTGCAAGCAAAAATGCTGTTTTTTATTTTCCTTGCACGTCCCACTCGGATCTACAGCGACTACACTTCCAAGAGCACTTGTAGTGGATTTGCCTTTGGTAAATAACCCCAATGTCCCCATGTACAGTCCCTGACAAAAGTCTTGTCGCTTCTCTATTTTGTAGAAACTCCTGCTATTAACCTGACTTTTAATTAATCAATTGGTGTTAGAAATAGCTCATATGAAAAGCTAAAGCCCTCCCAAATGATGTTTAATGCACTGAAAAAAATTTGTTTCACTGAAAAAAGATTTATCATTTAATCAAGACAGAAAGGTCAAATTTTGGCAAGACAAAAGTTTTGTCGCCTATACAGAAATTGAACAACTTAACTGAAAATCCAAAAATATGTCAGCAAATTAAGTAGTGGTGCTGTGAGATCCAAATTTAATATCTTGTATGACTTCCATGAGCTTGAAGGACAGCATCCATGCGGTTTGGCAAGGATTCATACAATTTATAGATGAAGTCATCAGGAATAGCAAAGAAAACAGTCTTGCATGCCTCCCAGAGTTCATCAATATTCTTTAGTTTCGTCTTCCATGCTTCATCTTTCATCCTACACCACATATGCTCAATGATGTTCATGTCTGGTGACTGGGCTGGCCAATCCTGGAGCATCTTGATCTTCTTTGCCTTAAGGAACTTTAATGTGGAGATGGAAATATGCGATGGAGCACCATCCTGCTGCAAAATTTGGCCTTTTTTATGGTTGGGAATATAAGAGGTAGCTAAGATTTCTTGGTATTTTAGACTATTGATGTTGCCTTCCACCCTGCAGATCCCTCGCAAACCCCCATACTGGATGTAACCCCAGACCATGATTTTGCCTCCACACAACTTCGCTGTTTTCTGGGTAAATCTTGGCTCCATGCGGGTTCCAGTAGGTCTCCTGCAATATTTGCAGTGACTGTGGTGTAATTCAACAGAAGATTCATCTGAAAAATCCACCTTCTGCCACTTTTACAGAGTCCATCCTTTTAGCAGGCTGTGGCCCTTGGCAAATGCCACACGGTTTTTCAATTGTCTTTTGTTTAGTGCTGGCTTATGGGCACTGATTCGACCATGGAGGCCATTTCGAGACAGAATCCGACAAACTGTTCTGTTTGACACAGGGATTTCAGGTGACCAGGTCTCGTGGAGCTCTGCTGCAGTGGAAAATGGACTGGCCTTGGATTTTTGAGCCAACAAACGGTCCTCTAGAGCAGTTGTCTTGCGGGGTCGGCCTGACCTGGCCTTGTCCAAAATGTCTCCAGTCTCTTCAAATCTTTTTATTATCCTCTGAACTTGACGCTGAGACACATTGAAGGTGTCTGCCACATCAGCAGTGGATCTGATCTTCAGCCTCTTGATAATCAACACTTTAGTCTCCGGGTGAATCTTAGGGATGTTTGCAGAGGTCTAGTTGCAGTTGAGAAGGTCTAGTGTACTGGTGTTCTTTTTATACACACCTGAGACCTAATTGATCCATTATTAGTCACAGGTGAAGCTCATATAACAAGGCGACAACACTTACGTCTTGGCAAAAATTGACTCAATGGGCTTTACCAAGCTGTGAATATTAGAATACTTTTTTGTCAGTTTCGTTTTGCACTGAAACATTATTACAAAAGCTGTTGGGATTAAAATGACCCATTTCTTGTAACAAAACCTTGATTAGAAATATATTTTAGCGGCAATTTGGTCAATTTGTACACAAGCGCCAAGACTTTTGTCAGGGACTGTACACATAGGCTTTTAGCAGCATTTAGGAGCTGCTGCAGGAAAACGCAATTTGCAAAATCACGGTTTGCATTTTCCCATGGCTGCGGTCAGGGTAGGTACATGTAGCCTTATACGATCTGCACCAGGTTATTACTTCATGTTGGCTGATATCAGTGATAGGAGCATTGGAGTACTACTTTTTTTGTTTGTCTACATGTGTTGTTTGTATTATTGTCTTTGTGTCTACTGGATAGTTTTACCCTTTCTGTTTGTCCTGGTGAACCTTGTTACTGAAACAGAAAGTGATGGAAACTCTAACATCTTTTTATCACTAGAACAGGAAGTGACAGGAAATCAATGGGGACAAATGTTCTGATGGCAACTGTCCAACCAAAAAAAAAAAGAAAAAAAAGAGGCTTCCATCCAGGGCCGGACTGGGAATGAAAACCAGCCCTGGAAAAAATGTCATACCAGCCCCATAGCATTATTATACCAGCCCAACAGCATAACGTCATTATTTTCTTGTTCATAAAATGGAAAACCATGCATTTTAAAGCACATTTAAAGAGTGCATTATATATAGATAAGACACATATAAAAGCACATAGGGCTTTTTATATATATATATATATATATATATAAGCAAATTACAGTTAAAAGTGGTAAAAGTGGAACAATCATCAAGAACAGTCCACTTATTGCTAAAAGATAGTTTTCTATTTAAAGTGGAGGTCCACCCTGAAAAAAAAAAAATGCACCAAAAAATACCTAAAAAAATGGAGGAAAATAAAAAAAAAATTTTTTACTTACGTGAAATGGCTGTTGCTAGGCAGTCTTCCTAATCTGCCTCTTCCTACACCGCGGTGATCTTCAGTCTTCTGCTCCCCGCGTTGTCTTCTGGGGAATGGGGCGCGGTGTGTTATGGGAACTGTGTGTGTCCCACAACACATCGCGTCCCATTCACAAAGCGCCGCACCGCTCGCGCATGCACAGTAGGAAACTGGCAGTGAAGCCGCAAGGCTCCATTGCCTGTTTCCCTTACCTAGGATGGTGGTGCCGGGACCCAAGAGCCGAGGGACGAGTCAGCCTCGGGCAGCCGACATCGCGGGCACCCAGGACAGGTAAGTACTTATTTAAAGTCAGGAGCTACAGTGTTAGCAGCTGCTGACTTTTACATTTTTTTTCAGGGGCGGAATCCCGCTTTAAGAGGAAATAGGAAAAAAAAAAAGAGGCTGTATATTCTGCAATATTTTCATTTTTGGTAAACTCATTCAATGAATCCAAACTCTGCAAGTTGAGATAACATGCACTGCATTGATGTCACAGTAACCATGAGCAAAATTCAGGAATATTACTTATCCCATTGTTTTGCATATCTATATTCACTACAAACTGTATGATTGAATCGGTTCTGATATCGCTGTTTTACCAACCTGACAGCTTATTATTCTAAATAGGAAACCTTCATTTTGTTTGCAAATATCAAAGATTCTAACTACCAGCAAAAATGGTTCCTTACATTTAAAGAGCACCTGTCATTTCAGATCCATCATGGCAGCGCCTGTTAGGGGGCATCCACTCGCCTGCTGCCGCCACGTCCCTCACCTTGTTGTGTCACTGCCGCATCACCAGCCATCCCATTAAAGTGAATGGGACTGTCGGTGAGTCAACAGCGGGTCAGAGGAGGAGCCGCTGCAGGACAGAAATGACAGTTGCTCTTTAACCACATCCCACCCGGCCACTGCACATATACGGCCGGGTGGGCGCTTCCTCCTTTTGAGTGGACGTTCAGGAACGTCCCTCAGAAGGAGGGGGATCGTGCGCGTGCGTGCCCGCGCAGCGGCGCAATCCTGATGCGCTTGTGTCACCTGGACACGGCGCATCTCTAATCGGCAGGAGGGCTCTGTGATTGGCGCTCCTGATCACATGACGGCTGTGTGGAATCACAGCCATCATGTGATGTAAATAGAGAGCCGTTTTCTAGGCAATTGGCTCTCCTCTCCTCACACGGAAGTTGTCGGAGAGGAGAGAGGATCTCTGCAGCCGGCCAGTGATCAGTGAGTATGAGCTGTTTTTTACAGCTTTTTACACATTGATCACCAGCCTACTGTCCCCACACATGTCCCAAAACAATGTAAACACACAAAGTCCCCAAAACACTGTCCCCACACACATGTCCCCACACAGTAAAAAAACCTGTCCCCCACATGTGTAACAGTAAAATCATATGTCCCAATGATCATCTGCACACATATGTCCGTGATCACATCTGTGCATGATCATCTGCGTACATATGTCTGTGATCACACAAACCAATTATTATACACTTAACATGATTTTTTTACCAAAGACATGTAGCAGAATACATTTTGGCTTACATTTATGACAAAATTAGATTTTATTGGATTTCTTTTAAAATAGAAAGAAGAAAAGATTGTTTTTTTTTCCAAATTTCCGCTCTTTTTTTCCGCTTATATCGCAAAAAATAAAAAACTGAGTCGTAAATAAATACCACCAAAAGAAAGCTCTATTTGTGTGAACAGCGTTGCATGACCGCGCAATTGTCATTGAAAGTGTGACAGCGCTGAAAGCTGAAAATTGGCCTGGGAAGGAAGGGGGTGAAAGTGCCCAGTAATGCACACAAAAAATAAAACAAATTGCCTGCACACCACTCTGTCCCTTAATGCCCACCTCCTTTTTATAGGGCACACAGTGTATAGGAATGTATAATGTAAAACATGGTGGGATTTCCCCACCCAGGGGAAATACAACTGGGCAGTGGCGGTGCGTCCATTGCACCCGTCAATCTTCAATAGACAGATTCATGCATTGCATGAATCTATCTATTGTCGCTGCTGCCGCCCCCTATTCAGGTGTCCGGCACCCTTGTCGGGCATCGGGCATCTGAATTACAGCGGCGAAGGTGTTTTTAGAAGTGCCTGATTAGAGCCGTCAGCTCTAATAGGCTTCCAAATTGGTAAACAGCGGGCACACTGCTGTGCGTTCGCTGCTTACACAGTGCTGTGTTAGGAAATCAAATAAATCGCTTCCCTAACACTGACTCGCCTCTCAGCCAATCAGGTGCACTGGGTCTGGTTACCTGTCACCTGATTGGCTGAAGCGACAGGCTCTGTGATTGGATGCCTATCGGAGGGAGCGTGGAGCAACGCGCTGAGACAGGTAAGTGCCGGGCGGGGGGGACACTGGCAGGATTTAATGGGCAAACTGGTGGCAATTGATGGGGCAAACTGGCGGCAATTGATGGTTACAGTGGCTGCGTTTGATGGGCACAGTGGCTGCGTTTGATGGGCACAGTGGCTGCGTTTGATGGGCACAGTGGCTGTGTTTATTGGGCACAGTGGTGGCAATTTATGGGTACAGTGGCTGCGTTTGATGGCACAGTGGCTGCGTTTGATGGGTACAGTGGCAGCGTTTAATGGGCACAGTGGTGGCAATTTATGGGTACAGTGGCTGCGTTTGATGGTACAGTGGCTGCGTTTGATGGTACAGTGGCAGCGTTTAATGGGCACAGTGGTGGCAATTTATGGGTACAGTGGCTGCGTTTGATGGTACAGTGGCAGCGTTTAACGGGCACAGTGGCTGCAATTGATGGGTACAGTGGCTGCGTTTGATGGGGCACAGTGGCAGCAATTTATGGGTACA